>JANZLQ010000005.1:34055592-34066272 GCA_026212715.1 Elanus axillaris
CCCCAACAGCAACCAGGTCATGCACCTTTTTGGATGGGAACAGTGAACTCATTTTTCAGTCAATGCCATTTTTCGGGTGTTAGCAGTTCTGTGGAATTACGGGAGAGAAGTCAAGGTGACCTGTTTATTGTGCGTTTTGCTAGTGTGACAACAAATGTGACGTAGCCATAACGTTTTTAGGAGTGTAGCTCTTGGAGGCGCCGGTGGCAGTGTCCTTTTCAAGGCCGGCACGTGCAGATTTGGTGTGCAAAAAGCACCCTACAAGTGCTTGATTGTTTTTAAACTAGAACTGCCCTCATTTTATGTGGGAAAAGATGACGAGGCTTTGTTGGTCATTTATAAGAAAAATGGGTAAAATATGTTCAGGAAGAAAAATTGCTATTTATCTAATGGCCCCATTATTGGAAGGTTCACTGTGCAACAGGCGAGAGCTATCTGTGCTGCTCCAGAATACTGAGTCTTTAAAATCTTTCCCCATGCAGCCTGTTTGATGGTTCAAATGGTCTGCTTTTTCAAGTGGTTTTAAGTAATGCCTCACTGATTGAATTATAATTTTCCTGACTTTGTAATTGCCAAGAATGTCCTTGGCAAAACATACATACAATGTGTTTCATCCAAGTTTGAAACGTATTTTGTAATCAGAATAATAAAAGTTAATATTCATCAGTTCCTCCCACCATAGTTTCAACGATTCATTTGTTTTCATTATCTTGCTTTTTTTTCTCCCTTTTTGCCCCTGTTATGTTCTTTTTTCCTTCCCTTTCTTTTCATCTTCCTTATCCCTCAGCCACCGTCTTCTTTATACCTTCTATTTATTTCCTTTTCTTTTGTTCTTTCGTTTGTGTTTACTCATTGTAAGCTTCCTTACAAAGTTTGAGCCTTTAGGATAGTTAAGATTTTTTTTTTCTTTTTAAATCTGGAGATTCTGTTTCTACTTAATGTATTCATAAGATAACGCAGCACAATTCTGGAGACTAAAGACTTCTAAAGATTTTTTTAAAATACTGAAAAGCAGGTTTCTGTATTTTCTTTGGTATGGGACTGTGGGTGGCAGGTCTTGCTCTTAGTCAGGTTTCTCTTGCTGAAAGACCTTAAAATTATTTCGGGGGTGATGCTTTACACTTCCAAAACAAAACCAGACAAACAAAAATAAGATCTGTTGTTGTAAGGGTGTTGTAAAAGAAACTGTAAGTTAGTCATTAGTTAGGAGTTGTAAAAATTGGGTTATCATCAGTTATACAGGTAGAAATGAACCAGAATTTTCCATTTCTTATGCAGTAAGGTAACGGGTTTTTTGTAGCTGAAGAGCTATCTGCTATGCCCTTCTAAATGTCAGTCTGCAGCTGAGACTACACTGTAGATTCACCCCTCGCTGTAACACGGCTTACCAGTTCTCAGCCTGGGAACGGTTTCTTTTAAAATGGGATTAGTTGTTTTTATGTTTAGAAAAAGAAGAAGTAGCTGGCAAGTGCCTATGTTTTTTCTTGGCTCATGTTTTAGCAAATAAAAGGCCTTTATAATATGTGATGTTCTTGTTTCATGCTATTTCTTCCTACATATATAAACAAACCTTGTGGAATACTGTAAAACTATCTGTAGCACATGCCCAGTATGTTTATGGTATGCATCGAAAAGTTATGTGTACAGTAATACTGTAAAAGTCAAGTCCATCCACATGGTTTTTAGATGATACTTCCTAAATTGCCCAAAGGATATCTAATGAAATATGTAATATGTTATGTCAAAGCAATCTGTACTAATAGCTACATAATGTTCATTTTGCCTGTGCCTAGTATGAATAATATAAAAATCCCAAAAGAGTGAGGATCTGCATCGGGTGAACTCCTCGGTACTGCTGAGAGCCTGGGGATAGGTCGTAATGCAGAGTAGTGACGGAGACCTGAGCGCTATGTTGTGTCCCAAGTGAAGCATCGGCATGGCGATCTGTCTCCTTTACATGACAGACGCGGTCTGTCATGGGGAAGAGCTGGAATTGTGGGTGAGTGGGGAAGACAAGGATTCATGGTTTTGCTGCGTGGACTCAAGTGGTCCACAAAGATGCAGGTGGGGCTGAGGGTTCCACTGTCCTTCCCACCAGCTTGGTTCATTATTCTTACCTCACATGGACTGCCTGTGGCGTGCAATTAATGAAATTACAGGTTCTGATTATATGCTTTCTCAAACAAAACTTCTACTGAAGCCAAGAGGTATTACGAGTGTGTAAGGAATGCAGGATTGCATATCCTGCCTCTTGGGCTTTGTGATGGTGAGTTGGAGCTACATATTAAACTCGGTTTAAGCCTTAATTTTTTCCCTCTGTGTTTATCCTAGTCTAGTTTCAGTTTTGCAATATGAAAACAACAAAATCACTATGTTAAGAACATAAGCAGCAGCATTCTTTTAAAAAATAGTACATTTACTATAATTATAACTTGGATTTAAGCCAAAAATAAAGAGGGATTCGGAGTCTGAGTTTTAAAGCCATCTGATTATGCTGTTATACTGCAATAAACTCAAAACAGTGGGTGCTGCATGAGATACATAGCACTAGTCATCCACAAGAAATTGTCAGCCTTAAATGGACATTGCCAGCTGCTATAAAAATAATTTTTACTTTATATTTTTAACTCTGTAACATTTTAAGGGGTTTTAAAAATAGCATTTCTCCATTAATCTTGATTCATCTTTTCCACTCAGCAAACACTAATTTTTTTTTTTAAATCTCCTATGTGAAATTAACATAAGTTTTTAAGTATCTTTTTTTTTTTTTTTTTTGCTATAGTACAAATCTGGAAAAACTTTGGGTATGGTATTTGTTAATTAACTGAAACTCTGTCATTTTTTATAAGCCATCCCACATATTTTTGTTTAGATCCTTACGGGAATAAGAGCTACTATTTTTGTCCTTTTACCATTTGCTGGTGGCAGAGTACAATTTAAGCTATAGCTATACATTTGGATTCCCAGAGATGTTATTGCCATAATTACAACAGTCTGTACATCAGCATCACTTATTATGTCAGCAGATCTTTGAGGATATTGTTCGTCAACTAAATAATGCTTCACATCTTGGAAAAGTCGCTTGAATTTTTGTGGCTCCCTTAAAAATAGTGTAAGTTCAAGAAATTAGACAGAGTTCTCTAGGCAAGGCTCTATGCAAGAGCAGTATTCAGAAAGGAAGAAAACTGGAATAATTGTTTAGTGACCAAGTTGTTTCTGTACTTTACCAGTCAGAGTAAGTGTGGATGCACTGATGGGGCAAAAAAGGGCAAACTAGGGCAGGAGATCAGCAAGCACTACACTTTGATGAAAAACAAAGCCTCAGTGAACCAGCAAGATCAGCTCTTCACTTTGTATTTCTTGCCAAAAAATACAGTGAAAACAGGTAGTAATAAAACCCCTTTATAATTGGATCTACATTCTGTAAATGTGTGTGTGTAAAATTTGTATGCATTATCCTGGTTTTTGGTAAAATTGCTGATATTCCTAAACACTTTGAGGACTAGATGGCTTGCAGACTCGATCCTTGGATACTTTGTGGATGACAGCCATTATCTGTTGACCTTAAAATTCCACTTTTCATCTCTAGTACATAAAGCACAAGAATGGCTGTTTACAGTATCACAAAAGGTCCCTAAAACCTGATAGTTTCTCTCTGACAGTGGCCAGTAGAGGATTGCTCTGTGACAAAGGGTAGGAAAGAGTGTAGGACCATGCAGTTGTATGTTCTAGCAGTCTGCTATTTAGATTTACTGAGCCAAAGGTTGTATCCACGTTTGTATTTAATAGTTTCTGGTACTCATCTGCATGAAATTGTTGAATCACTTTTGAACCCATGTTTAATTTGTTATTTATCGTGAGTGGTGGGAAAGCTGACGTAGGCATTTACAAAAACTTCTTCCATTTGTTAATTTTTTTCTCCAGACTTCTTCCTGATCAGTTCATTTGAGGTCCCCATGTTTTGTGTAGTAAGAATTAGGTTTTATGTACCTTTATTATACTTTGCATGGTCGTCTTTCTTGAAGCTGAGGAGTCCTAGTCAATCTGATAGGTAGAAACTGTTTCATATATTCAGTTCTCCTGGATTCTGGTACTAGGGGAAAATGAAGGTTGTTCAAGATGTCATAGGTGTCTTCTCATTTGTTAGTGAATAAAGTGGACATGTGGAGTCTCCTGTAAAGTGGCAATGAGCAGATTTTACTGTGATGTTTTTTGCCGTTGCTGTGTTTTCAGGCTGATGTATGTGCAACTGCACATTCTGAGGAAGGACTTTTCCCCCGGCTTTTTAGATTGTTTGCTGTAGGTCTGCATATTCTAAGTTGGCTGGTGTCCACATGTAGAAAACTCATAGCCATTTATTTTTTATTTTGGAAAGATGTTTTTTAGTTTTAAATAATTATGAGCAACATTTGTAAGCTTTTTGCTCGTGGGAAGAAAAATCACTCTCCTATCTGAGTGTGTACGGTTTTTCAGTGAGCAAAATGGACATCTTTAATTTAGTCAGAATAATCTGCATGGATCAATTCCTGGCAAAAATTAGGAATGGTTAAATAAACCAATTTCTACAGTCTCCCTTATGTGCAATGAGAAGATTTGAAATGAATTAGTGAAAAAATTATTACAGAAATTCAGTAGGGTGGGAAGGACATTCTTGTTTATATATGTACCAGCCAATTTCTTTGCCTGTAAAGACATTGCCCCTCCTGTTTATCTCCTGTGTGCAGAGTACTTTTACAGAATAAGCAGCTGCTGAGTCACGCTTTCACTGAATGACTGACAACCCCTGTTTCTACTAAGAATTGGTAGACTTTCTCTCCTGTGTATCAGGCGAACAGTGTTACGCCCCTTCGGAAATGAAAACATGACACAGCGTTATAGCTGACTTCATTGAAAATGCTACAAGCTGGAGAATGGAAATGTGTTTAGGCAGCCATGTAAAGCAAATCAGAATCTATCCCCATTACATTATTTACTGGCAGTAATGATTTGTTATGAGAGAAAAATAATAATATGTGTTCATTTCAATGTGCTGAACTAGGGGTTTTGCAGTGCAGTTATTCAGAGGGAATTTGCCTGAATATATGAGTAGTAATAGATCTGAGAGAGACATGGTGCTCTCTGCTGGCAATGTTTTCTTGAACAAAGAAAAATATGTACATAACTAGAGTGGTTAAGTCTAAACCTAGATAATCTACACTTTATGGTACCAATATATAACCTATATTGAATAGTTGATGAGGCCAAAATAAATTACAAGAAGCTGTAAACATTGCCTTCCTCTTCATAAATGTAGGAAGGTTTTATTATGGAACCATAAATATGTCCAATACGTTTATTTCTCCTTCCTATATGATGTTTTAAATTCTCTTTTCCTTGAATGTGTAAGTACATGTTTGGATTGTGACAAGCAGAATCTAGTTTACCTTTACAGAAATATCTGCAGCTATTACTTACTTTAAAATCCTTTAAGTGGTTAGTTTGTGTTGCTGCTAGAAGCATAATCATTCCATAAAGAGCATGGCACTTCATTTTTCATTTGCTTTTTTTGTTAAATGTACAGGTATAATCTTTTAACAGAGATAGAAATTTACCTTTGACCATTACAGATTTTACTGTCGTTTGTCATGTAAACACATCTCTTTGAGATTTACTATACTCCTGTGCTATTCCATAAAAAGGTTTGTCAGTGCATTCAGCAGGGAAAGAGCGAGCTCATTTATTTGGTTGTTGCTGTGGAAGTGCTTATTACACCATTCTTCTGATGGCCTCCTTTGGATAGAAAAAACAGTTATGGTATGAACTTCAGGCCATTGGATTTTCTTATAGCCCATGAGTACCTCAGTTGCCATAATACCGAGACTTTGCTGCGTGGGAAAGTTACACATCTGAATAGAGTCATACTGTCTTTGTGTGCATGATTTTGTGCATGTACTAAAAGCTTTTGCAGGACTGGACGTGATGGATTTCATGTTGCAGTATTTGTGATAGAGTATGCTTTATTAAATAATGGCACTGGAATTTGATATCGGATTTTGTCATGCCATAATAAGAAATCTTAAGCTTTCATTGTGGTATGACATGAAAAAGAAGCTATAAATTATACAAATTATCTGAAGAATTTCAAAATAGCAGACAGTTCCATAAATAACTAACATGTATAGAATACGTAATGGTGTTTTGTAATTTAACTCATGATTAGCACACATGTGGCACAATCTGCATAACTCACAACCACCTCAAATTAAGAAATGCAGAAAGTCTAGATCACAAACTCTCCTTTTTATTCCACATACGGTACACTCGCATGCACAGGTAAGCACAGACAGACAAACTTAGGAGCAGGTAATCCTGGCCGCTGTTAATGAACAAGGAAGCTACAGGAGGGAATGGAATCCCTTCACCAGAAATTTGATATAATTTAAAATATGATCTTTTGAGATATTAAGTGGATTCAGTAATTAATGTCAAAATAGGTAAGATAGTTATAAAAGAGAAACATGGTTTTAATAGGACTTTAGAGTTAGTCATGGCTAGAGAATGCTATTATTAAACACAATTTATTCCTTTCTGTTCTGATTGCCAAGTTATTTTTAACATCATGTTAGTTTACAGAACTCCTCAAGGTCATGATCTAATTTGATATAATTTTCTGATAAACAGTCCAAAATAGAAAAGTCTCACAGAGAAATAAAATTTTTGAGATAATAATATAAATGAAAATTTTGCCACAGGATGAAGGGAATGTAGGTTAATTATTATATCAGTGTACTAAACATGCCCATAATTTATTTTTTTCCCCCCCAACTTTACAAATGTTTTTTATTTTACTATTGTTGGGATTGTATGTAACAAATACTGTTTGTTGTCAGATAGAAACTTGGAGATTTTCACTGTTGCCAAAATGGTCTTAGAAAGCAGACAAATTTAGACTTTTTTTTCCTCTTAGAGAAGATACATGGGACACTATCTCAGTAGAGAGAATATCTGACCTAGACCAAATCTACAAACGTGTAGAAAATGAAACAAAACTAACAGTGTTGCTTTTCCACACCTATCCTCTAGTTCCCCTAAGTGCAGGCAAGACATCTTTTGTTCCACTGATCTTTGTCTGCTTTGCTTCTTACCATCTACCTCAGGTCCAGGACCCTCACTCCTCAGATCAGATTGGCACCTTGTAAAACCTTAATGACACAGAAAACTGCTCTGCAGTTTTTTTATTTTATGCAAAGTTCTGAAATGAACTTATAGCAAGGCTTTTTGAGAAAAAAATGAGGTTAGAGGCAGAGGAGTGCTCATTAGGAGGAGTCATGGAGAGGCGCGAAAGTCATCAAGAGACCAGATCATGACTTTGTTCACTAAATTTCCATTGAGGTCTTGTCATGGACCTTTTACCACAGTACTCCCTAGGCTCAGTTCTTGCCCACACATGTATAATTTTGATGCCAGTCACTGGCACAAAATGGTCACACCCCATTTTCCCAAATACCTAAGGACCTCTGAGTGTAAGGCTATCTACGACTAGCACAAAGCCCCTTTGGCAACTCATTCTTCATGAGTATTCCCGACATCCCTAAAGGTCTGTGACAACCCAGAATGGGCTGTGCCTCTGCAAACCCTCTTGTCCTGGCAACCCATTGCTGTTGTAACAAAATCCCCCCGAGCAATGGGAAGAAGCACAGGGTAGGACCTGGGTAGTAACCGACTATGAGTGCCACAGTCGGGATGTTTGCCTTTTGCTTGAGAATCAGGCCCTATAACACCCCCCCCCCCCCCCGCAGCGTTCAATGAATGCTGAAACCTATGTTGTTTTGTACAGGCTCTATCTGCCCTGACCAGCCTCCCCCTGGACCCCCACCCACACCCTGCCTGTTCAAGCTCAGGTCTGGACATCCCGTTCTTGCTTGCGCGGTGTTGTAAGTATGTATAGCTGTGTCCAGCTCTGTCTTGCAGTCCAGGTTGGCGGGCTGTCTTCCTGGCTGGACCTTGGACCTATGTTACAGGCAGCCTTGTCTCCAGCTCTGTTTCCTGGCTGGACCTTGAACTCACATGAGAGGCAGCCTTGTCCCTGCACTCCCTGGATGGACCACGGACCTAGTTCAGTACCCACGTCTGAGACCGTTGGTGGACTGTGACCCTACCACCACCCTGGCCCTACCTGGATATGGGTCTGCCCTGTTGCTGGGGATGCTGGTGGTCTCTGCCTGCCTGTCCTGGGGCTCCCGTAGGCTCCTAGCTCATCCTTCCTTGCAGCAAAATGTATCTGTCTCTTTTCTTGATGCTGCCTAACTTCACCGAACAGCTTGGTACAAGCACACCCTCCGATGGACCCAGCTTCTGTATAGACCTTCATAACCTGGAAAGATGGTACAGCTTCATGCTACCTACCTGTATCTTTCCTGATGACTTTCAGTACCTGCAGCAGAAATGAATGTTTTTCCGAAACATGACAGCACTTCACGACACCTTTTACTACTGTATAGATTTTGTATTTACATAATATTATGTTGCTTGTAGTCGAAGACCTTCAGTAGGAATTTGGCCCCAAATCCTGCAGTTATTAAAAGGAAGGTGTGGGAGTCTCTCCGTGTAGAGTCATGACAAGCTTTCGTGGGTAAACAAAATACTTTCTTACTGAGTGCTACACTTTTAAAAGAAATTTTAGTTCAAGTTTGAAGCTCCAGCTGCTTATAAATCATGATGAAGACAGATTATGATCATCTATTTTTGAATGCCTACCTTAGTTAATAGGTTTCCATGTGAGCATCTAAAGCCAGCAGTCAGGGAACAGCCTTTGCATTTTAAAGTATAGCTGTCCTTCCTTCCTGACCAATGTAAATCCACAAGCTAAAAGTATTGAATAACGGTAAGGTCTTACACTAGTTTATAGAGTGCAAAACATGCCAGCACGTTTATTGTAACATCTTCTCTCAATGTTTTATATTCCTTATTATTGAACGAATTAAGCGAGGAGAATTTTATTTCTATAAATCAACAGAACTATACAAATACTTGTATTTTTAAACACATAGAATTGTAGAACTTCACAATACTGTCTTACTAGGTTTCATGCTTCTTTAGACACAAATACATGCATGCACACTACCATATATAGATGATCATTGCTGTATAAGACTGCATAATTATTTTAAAAAATATTCCAGCAGTAGAAGTTACAAATATTCTTGTTGTTATGTGCCCGTAAAAGGTATGCAACTGCAATAACCAATCGGTGATTCTTTTAAACATTATCGGAACTTGTGTGACTAATTCAGCCTTTTATCTATCTGTGGATAATCATGTAGAAGCTAGGCACACAGGAATGCCAAACAGATAATATAATTGGTAGTGTAAATCTGAGTGGGTAGGCAGTTGGATTTTCTTCAGTCAGTTCTTCCTAGCCGCTGTCTTTGAAGCTGTAATCCTTCTGAGCCAAGCATGGTCTCGGGTTCCAAACACACATTAATGCCACGGTAAGAAACTTGCTGCAGAAAGGTTGTACTGCATTGGGGTGTCACTGCTCCCACAGCCAAACCAGCTGTCAAGTTCCCTCATCTGTTTCAGTGCAAAGTCAATAGCTTTCCAGGATAATTTTAAACAACCCAAGCTATTTTGCATGAAATACGTAAAGAAAGCTCACATGTCTTTCATCAGCTCAACTCTGGATGTAGTATCTTTCACTAAATTTGTGATCACAAACATCTGGTGACTGGTAACTGTTCTTGCAGCTGGGCTGAGTTGAGATACATGGTGTGTTCTGGGGTGCAAAGGAAGGGAAGAGAAGAGACAGAGGATGGTGTGATCTGCTCTACTTTTGTTAATGCTTTTACTTCATTCAGCGAGGCATGTACGTCCTGGAAGTCAGTGGAGTCAGCAGGTCCCTCACAGGCATGCAGACATTAGGATTGGGACCCAAGTTTGTAGTCTTTCATGCTGAGTGCTGGGTAGAACATTTAAAACTTTTTTCCTGTTTAAATACTCAAATACAAATATTACCTCCTTTGAAACTAGGGAAGCTGCAAGAAATTGAAGGCTATATAAAACTCTTAGCTTTCTTCTGATATTTGAACAAGTGCTCCTTATGCTAGATAAGTTAAAGAGATGTAGGTAAACAACTATCAGACTTAAAAAATGTTTGTTTCTACTTCTCATTTTCATTCATTTCTACAACCAGGTATCTTTAATACCATGCCTAAATGTACAGGCAAAACAATCTCGAACATTTCCTGAGATGAGCTGACACAGTTTCATAATGACATGTGCATTCTTTAGTATTTCACCATTCTCCAGGCCTATAAATAAAAAATTATGTGAGTAGTAAGTGATATTCTTGCCTTTCTATTTTTATAAATGTCCCATTTCCAATGGAAATGAAACACAAAATAACTTTGGTCTTCCTGTGCTGCTTCTGTTCTTTATGGTAGTATATTATTGAGGAAGTTACTCCATATTTTGGATGGAATAAATACTTACTGTGAAATTTTAAATTTATTTACATGCTTAAATTTGCACAGATGCTTGTTTAACCAATTAGTTGTATATTCACTTTTGGTTGCTGTATTAAGCAAAATCTGAAATTCTAATTGGTAACTGTGGTTCGGTTGTTCGTTCATCCTTCCCTCCCTCCCTTCCTCCCTTCCTTCCTTCCTTCCTTCCTTCCTTCCTTCCTTCCTTCCTTCCTTC
>JANZLQ010000005.1:34066372-34093167 GCA_026212715.1 Elanus axillaris
CTTCCCTCCTTCCCTCCTTCCCTCCTTCCCTCATCCCTCCTTCCTTCCTTCCCTCCTTCCTTCCTTCCTTTATGTCTTTATGTCATTCTGCCTGCCTCTCAAATGTAATATTCTTCATTGTATGTCTCACAGACTTTTGTTTCAATGCCCAGCGATCTTACTTTGGCACAAAGATAGCTACACTTGGATGTTTAGCAAAATGATATTGTAAAATGAAATTACTCTGATGGTATTGTACTCTTGTAGGTGTAAGATAACAATCGTATAAAGGAGGTGCAGGTGTTGACTAACATCAAGTACTGCTGTACAAGCGGCACAAGGCAGAGTCTATATTGAGGCAGATTCTCTGCTAATATAATGTTATTGCCTGTAGCTTATCAGATAATTTATTCCAGACTATCTGTGCAATCCTCCCTCTAAGTTTAAAAAGCCAGGTTATGCCTTTCTGTGCGCATGTACTTGTGAGCAAAATCAATGACAGAGACATGCTGCTTTCCATACAGGAGAAGTATTTGACACAAAGCATTACCTTCTTTTCTCCTGCCAACTTAGACAATACCAGGAAATATGTTCCCAAGCAAAGGGATAATTCAATCAAAACCCCAGTTAGGATTTTTCTAGATTAAAAAAAAAGAAAAGAAAAAGAAAAAAGAACACTGAGCCCACCCTGGAGTCCAAAGAGCAGGTTCTGGTTAATTGGAAGCCTAAGGAGCCAGTCTCCTTCCTTTTGTGGGTGGTGGTAAAATAGTTACAATAATTAATCTGTTCTAACTCTGTAGCTAAAATTCTCCTGTGGGAAAAACCATTCCAAGAAAAAAAAATGACTTTGAAGAATGAGGTGAATACTTTATTCTAAAATGTTGTGTCTACACAAGAAATAGTTATTTTGCTAAAGCTTGTTGATTCATTTTGTCATGAAGCAAGTTCTTATAAATGTCCTCAGCATTCATATACAGTAATCGCGCACTAACACAGCCATGAACGTTTTCAGCAATCATCTTGTTGCTGTGTTTTCTTTTTTGGAAAATACTTCTATTCATTCCCAAGAAGCCATTTTTTTTTACTTTCTACCTTTTCTCACAGTTGATGTAGACATGTCGGTCTTTGGCTTTTTCTTAAGTTTAGAAGTAGTAATTTTAAGCTGGGGAGTAGTAGATTATCTGAAACATACACTGAAAAAGTCTCCAAAGCTGCTGACTTGTTTGTATTTTGCTTCTGGAGCGATTCAAAGGTATTACTGAACGTTGCATTAAAGAAGTCATAGAAAACAGACAAAGAAAGTAGCCCTTGAAAGCCAGCTAGTCCATCCTTTGTTCTCAAGGCATATCTAAGGATGCCTACATCATTCTTGGTATAGATTTGTCCAGTTCTCCCTTGTTGCGATTTAAGTCCACTACCGTCTGGTCTCTCTGCAGTAGCCTTTTATAAGTCTGAAGACCATTATCATGTCTCCCCGCAGTCTTCTCATTTGTAGATGATGAAGAGGCTCGTCCTTTCAATGTTTCCCAGGCTTAGAGAGCTCTATCCGCTTTCCTCTCTACTTTCTCCATTTGATTCCTGGCATTCCTGGAAATGATGCTTCAGACCGAAGATAGTACTCCATCTGGACGAAGCCTGCCTATTGATGCTTTTCCAGGGTGATATTTGCTTTTCCTGCAACCTGGTGGCATTGCTGACGCATGTTCAGTCTGTGACCCACTGTGACCTCTGCTCCCATTTGTGGAACTGCTGCCCGGTCATCCCCATTTTATATTTGTTCAGTTGATTATTCCCAAGTGCTGTGCTTTGGATTTGTCCTTAGTGAAATGAGTTCCATTTGTTTAATGACCACATGCATCTTATTTCAGTAATGGAGCCTCTCTATTTCCTCAGTTCATCCTTCTAAATTCAAATCCTGCCATCTGTGTAGGGCTTACGGCTTTTCCAAGGATTGCATCCTTTGCACAGCTGATAGTGCTATTGACTCCATTGTACCAATCATTAATGAAAATACTGAAAAGTGTCAGATCTGGGATAAGTATTGTACAATGTAATGGGTATGGAATGCCCTTGTCAGTGACTCTTCATTACTGAAGCTCACAGGACAGGCATGGTGTGAACAGAGAATTATTCTACTGGTATGCCATGACTTGAGAGAGTTGAAGCAAAGTTGCGTCAAACTGTCCAGGCCTGGGAAGCGCTGAGCATCTTTAGTGATGATGAAGGTCCTCATGAGGTCTAAAGCTGAAAAGACAATAGCCTGAGGCACCAGTGCCTCTTCCACACAACCAGGGGAGTTATATTTGCTATGGTCCTCTCTGGTATTCTTTGTTTCTTGTGGATGTAAATATCAGCCCTACAGAATCGTACTAGATCCTTGGTTTAATATTTTCATAATTTAAACTGTGTTGTGAAAAATTAAATTGAGTGTAGCCTAGTTTTTCTAAAAAAAGGGCATTCTTAAGTAGGGAGAGAAAGAAAGAGTTAGGAATACGAGCAGGAACTAGAAGTATTGTTGGAAAGGAACAAACATTCAGGAGCTAGAGCTGTTGTAGTGCTCTGACTTAAAAACCGTACATTTTTGTAAGTACTTCAGGAGTACTTGCTTATTTAATGCAAGTAAAGTTACCAAATGCCACACCTGGTATGTATTACATGGTTTCTAAAGTATAGCCCTGCATTTCCTTTGAAAGGAGTAAGACATGCAAAAATTCATTAAAGAATGGTGTGTCAGCCAGGTAATTTTCCCTTAAGATATAAATGATTCAGAGAGGCTGATTCTTGCTGTTGTGTTACTCAGTGAACAACAATACAGCCTGATATAAAGCAATGTTTTGCTCTATATTGCTTTGTATTGCTCTTGACTAAGTGACACTGCATTGTATCAGGATAACAAAACCAGAATCACATCCATAGTATCTCAAATACTAGAATAATTAATAAGTGATTTTTGCCATTGAAAAGGTCCAGTTCTGGCACCACCAAATTTTCAATGAACTGACCTGGATTTAACTCAAGGTTTTCTCCATACAAGACTAGTCTGAAAGAGAGCAAATGTAGTTACCAAATCAATGACATGTGACAACAACTGAAACATATTTGGTGTAAAAAGGAACTTGAGAAATCCAAGACAATAAGATAAGGCAGTGGTCTCTCAATGGTTTATTAAGGTTTGGAAACATGCATCCTAAGAGACTAACTTGCCCCATAATTTTGCAACTCTCATTCAAAGCTGGTATTTTGCATTTCAAGGAGTATTGTTACTTGAAATGAAAAGCTGAAACTTAAATGGATATTTTCAATTTTTTATACTTTATGATTTGTAAACAAAAGTTCAAACTTTGTATTTTTTAAATTTTGGGGGTTTTATTATTACTTTTTCATCTTTTACCCCCAAATCCAGATAGTGTCTGGACTAGGGCACTCTTGAGTTGTCTTGTCTGC
The DNA here is from genome assembly GCA_026212715.1 of Elanus axillaris. NCBI lineage: Eukaryota > Metazoa > Chordata > Aves > Accipitriformes > Accipitridae > Elanus > Elanus axillaris. The sequence continues at coordinate 34,069,796 of JANZLQ010000005.1, forward strand.
TTGTTCTTGAGTTGCTGTTGAGATGCTGTTGACTGACTGAAAAGCATCAGTTTCTGATGCTGAAAAGCGTCAGAGAATGAGGAGTAACTGAAGGGTAGGGTCTGGCTTTGTTAGCCAGTATGAGACTAACTAGTGTATGACGGCTGTGAATGGGGGTGAAGGGACTGACTTATGCAGGCTGTTGTCACCCGCCTCCCACTTTTTTCCAACTGGAAAATTTTTGTCCCCCTCCCTAGCCTCAGCCTCCAGAAAAACTGAATGTCTGATTACTCATTAACATTATTCTGTCAAAATTATTTGAGTGAGTTTAAATACCTCATAGTAAGGGATTTTTAAAAAAAACCAAACCTGGATCAATTTTGACAGAACTGGGTTAGAGGAGACGATGCACGCAGCGACGCCAGCAGATGGGAAGGTGCAGCCATCTCGCCCAGGATGGGTGGTGAGGCCCAAATAAGCAGCTTGGGGAGGTCTGCATGGGTAACCACTGACACTGGATCTGCCACAACCAACGAAATTTGTCTAGCTGGGCTTTCTTTAAACCTAGCCTCACCTTCAGTGCATTTTTCAAAGAAAAACGTGTGAGGTGATGGCAGCATAAGTGAAATGGCAACATCACAACATGTGAAGGAACAAGCAATCCCAAGAAAGGGAGGAATTTTTTTTAGCTTTAGTTTGTAGACTTTGGGCTGAGGGGATGAGTTTGTAACCTCTTTAATGCCTGTGAATAACTTGCCTTTGGAAGTCACAGCTGCTGCTAAAGACTCGGTGCCTTCTCCCCTTTGCTGAAGGCATTAGGAACCTGCAGCAGAGTTCTTCACACCTCCCCATAGGTGCTCCCTGGCTGCAGGAGGGTATTTCTCACGATGTCAGTCTGTGTTACAAAGATAATGTCAGTTGAAGGAGTCCTGCCTCCTCGCACGTGCCTCTTCTGCTGGTCTCTCATTCCTACCCCTACACCACAATGTATCAGCCTCTCCAGGGTTCCTTGTAACCTAGATCCTTTCAGCAATCCACCTTCTCACACAGCCCCACCAGCAGCTCCATGAGTATTGCTGGGGAGGCAGCAAACTGGTGTGGTGAAAGAGGAGGAGCCCAGGCTTCTTCAACGGGTTTTGCTGCTGAAGCCGGTGACACGTGAAGCAACCACTGAGACAATAATTTCTCAAATTATTCTAGGATATATATGCTAAAATGCTCTATGAATTATTTGGAAAACTGTGCAGATGACTGGGCACAGATAGGACATTATATTCAACCTTTTAAGGACAAATAGTCTGAAAATACATATATTTATTATGCTTTTCACCATGACAAAAGAGCATCCAAATTTTGTCTTTGGCTTTAAGATCCAGAGTACCTTGCAGTATGCTGTATTAAATCTAATTATTGTAGCCACTTGCATTTGAAATTTTCTACTTAGAAGCATAAGGACTAAAGCATTGACTTAACATTTTAGCTTCTGTAAAAAAATCGCTCTTAAACCCCAGCTGTTTTGACCCTGGCCAAGAGTGTGAGAACCATTACGACATTGCTCATTGATGAAAGTCTGTATCATTTTGGATAAAGAGTTTTAAAACCTGTATCATCTGGGCAACAGTGAGTTCTTTTGTACTGTTTCTTCCTGTATTTGCGAAGCTTGTGTTGCAACAGAATCCCAGTCATTTGAGAATGACAGCCTCTGAGAACACCGATAACGTGAGCAACAATCATAGTTCAACTGGCCAAGCATTGGTTTACAGTAACCTTTGTAAGGAGATTACTAACAGGCAACAGTCCAAAATACTTCAATGACCTTAAAAATGTTTCCAGGAAAATGCTACCAATTTTAATAATGACTATGCAATATGTAGTAAACATGAATGCAGGAGGTTAATAGATCAGCAAAGAGTTGTCAGCAACACAGATTTAACGCAGGAAGCAATGGGGAAAGTCTAAGGTTAAACTGTTCAGTTAAAGCCAGACCAGAAACTGGGGAAAGAAAAAGAAAACATGGTGTTATAAACATGATGACCTCTCTGTGCTAGGAAGATGACTCACAATACAGTTGTAAAACCTAAGTACAGAAAGTTCTTATAGATTCCAGAAAGTTAGGCAGAGTTGGTAATCGTGTCCTGTTTTCACCACAGATAAATCTATTTCCCCTTTTGATTAAAAGGTCAGGCAGATCAAATACAGTCAGATAAAGCACATGCTAAATCACATACTAAAAGTACTCACTTTAATTAGTTATGAAATAGAATAATGTGTCAATGAGTTCTTTTCAGGTTAGGCAGAGGAGGAGTTTTCTTAAAGTATTTCGGCACACAGGAAAAAATGCACTGTTTTAAGTGAAAAGAAAAACATGTTGTTCTGACTTGCTTACCTCTAGAATACATCAACTAATAAAAACAGCTGAGGAAAGTGTCAGAATCATCTTTGTAGTTTCAAAAGAGGAGAAATACAAATGCCGCAGGAAGTTCACTTCTATGGCTTTGACTCAGCAAAGCTCTTAAGCATGTTCTTAACTTTAAGCACAAACTTTCCCATGGAAATCATTGGTGGTGACTCAACAACTTGCAAGATCAGGTCCTTAAAAATGTTTATTTTCTTTCATTATTTTGCATATGTGTTGCAGGTTCTCCTACAGCAAAGCTGCAAGCTGCTACACGTCCCTTTTAACTGTGGGTACAGAGGAATTTACAATGTAAGCAGCTTCTAATATATTTTGTGAAATCTGTGCCATCACCTCAAGTCTTTTCTGTAGATTCATTGTAGCACAGAAATGCTGCAGAACTAACACATACTCACTCAAGGCGGATGGGAGATACTGCTTCTTTGTCGTCAAAAGACATTTATTTGTGGGAGAATTGATGGAGCAAGAGCAACGTATCACAAGGTTTATTACTTTGCATGTGAGGTTGGGTAACTAGTTAACAAAACGGTATTGTTTGCGGATTGGAGTCATGGCATTTTGTAAAGGAAAGGAGCCTCCTATGAAGTAATACAGAAATATTCTGGCTGTCATATTTGTAAAGGAAATAATCTGTGTTCATTTCTCAATAATAAAGTGTTTTGAGATTATGCAAGTATGCCAATGCAAGATGGTCATTAACTATTCAAGAGACGGAGTCTAACTACTCCATAATGTCTTTTTTTATTAGATCTTCCTGTTTTGTTCATACTAGTTTTACCATTTGCTTACACTTACAGCCTCCTCTTTGCTTCTAGAGAAAAAGAAAGGACCTTTCAGATGTAGGCAGTTTACTGCCTGTGATATATAAAACTACAGTTTCCTTACATTTCGGTGCAGGCTCTATCCTTATTCTGTGTTCAGTTAATACTTTGTGAAGTAGAATAACATCCTCTTCTCCTTCATTTTTTCTGTTGATCCTGTGTCTTGGGATTTTGACAGGAAAAGGGGCTCTAGTTTAAAGCGAGTCAGAGTTAGCAACTAAGGGTTTCAAGAATGCAGACTAAGCAATTACCACAGAAGTGGCCAGAGCAGCTAGTTTGAATGTGCATCCAAGATTTTCCAAAATTTTCCTTTGAGCAGTGGTTCTGGTTACAGCTAACTCTAATAATCACAGTTAATACTGACCTTCTTCATGAAGTCCGGTTTGCAGCATCTAGACAGGCAGAATCATGATTTCTGCCAAGGACTTTCAGGCAACACGGTAATAGGCAAATGCTAATGCTAACTCTGCTGTCAGTCATAGGGAGTTTATCGCTGTACTTTAAAGGGTTGTAAACTGAGAATAGACTGACCTGTGTTGTTGGACTTTTCCTTAAAAATGCAACAAAATGGTAAATTCAGATCCCAAATCTGCTTACTTGGTTTCTGGCAGTAGCTTAGATGTAATCAGTGTTTCTAACTGTATACATGTGTGAAATAAAGTATGCCCCAAATAAAAGCACACCTCCTCCTTTTTACCTGGATATTCAAGCCAGTGCAGAGCGGCCAGCACTGCATCCCTTCTGACCTTCTGCTCAGCAGGTAAGCATGAGGGCTCTGCATTGGGTCACAAGAAAAGGATTGTATTTTACAGACTGGGGAAGCAGTTGCAGTCTTTCAAAATAGGGAAATTTCAATCACCGTAGCCTGTGAACTACTCTACGTTTTGTGACACAAGAAAGAACCAATAAACTTCATCCTCTGTGCAAACCAGGCTCAGGAACAACAGCATTTGATGGTATGAGAATGCACCTTCTGTTTACCCTTTGAGTAAAAAAATGGGCCTTGTGAAACTTGTGCCTCTGATAGCACATTATTTACTATTCTTTGGAAGTTACCTTGCTTTATAAATGTTCAAGTTTTCTTTCTTCAGCTTGGAAGCTGCTGTTGGACCTCAAATTATCTGAGGAAGGAAGCCAGCTAGAAACCAGTGGCTCTCGCTCCATCCTTCCCACAAATATTACGATGTTACGCCAGTGTCCCAGGATGAATAATATCAAATAAACTTCCTAGACTTTAAGATGCTGTTGCGGGAGGACATGTAAGGTTTGAGGTGTGTGCCTGTACCGATGATGTGCACGATGATGTGCCACAATAATAGAAGCTGGGTTTAGTTTTAAAGTTCCTCCTGGTGCCAGTGGTTGGCGGCCCTGGAGATAGGGCTGTTGCTTTGAAGTAGGTGACTGAACCATTAATTCAACTCTGTCTCTGATTAAGAGAATGCTCAATATTTGTGCTGAGTATTTTACTGATACATACCTGTGGAAATATTTAGATTTTTTTTTATCTTAAAGAAATCTCCATTAAGTGTTTACAGTGATCTCAAATTTGTTAAAAAACTTTCTGATCTCTGGGCCTTTCCCTACTGTTGAATTTTTAATGTATTTGGTTAAAATTAACTTCTTACTCTGATCAGTTCTGTCATCATTTCACATATTGACATAATCATAATGAGTCTGTGCAAAAGGGAGCTTGAAGACTCCCAAGCAAATTCAAAATTTAATTTGAGTGAATACTTTTTGAAGGTTTGGCCTGGTGCAATTCAAAATGCCGTGCTTCTGAATCAGAAGCGATAAACTCACAAGAGAGAGTGCTGGAAAGAATCCATGGACATCCTGTTCTTATTAGATGTGGGCTAAAGCATTCTGACAGATTTCAAACCTGCTGAAATATTATTCATGAAAAATTTTGATGTCGACTCCAGTGTTACTGGGAGCACATCTTACTTATCCCTTTAAGGGTGACTATGAAAAAGGGAGAAGACAGAAGTATAGATGGTGAAAAACAGGGTGAGAAAAGAAGTGGAGCATGCACTCTGCGAAAAAGAAAGAGACACCCTGGGAAAGCAGCAGAGAAAAGGGGAAAAAAAAATCCCAATTTTTGTAAGTATGTCTCTTTAGGACTGAGAGTCTGCCAAACCTTGGACTTGGAGGCTGTTCTGTCCTTAATACATTGCACATGATTGTCTGTAGCTAGAAAAACATTTTTTGTGGTTTTAAAAAATTGAATTATCCTTATATGAAATAAAACAAACTGTGAGTTTAAATGACAGAGTAAAAAGAGACCAAATTCATTTTGCAAGCCCTCGGAGAGTTTAAAAATCCCTTTGGTTCACAAAAACTCAAACTCCATAAGGTTCATATATTCCCAGAGTAGGATGTACAATGGAGTTACTTCCATCTACTTTAATTAAGTTTTCATCAGACTCTTTCTATTTAGCTAACTGATTCTCCTCTCAAGACATGTTTGTATTAAGGGCAAGATCCAAAATACCCTGCTGACGCTTCCTGTGCAATCTAGACAGAAGTTAGGTAAAGAGAGAGGTTAGGTTATAAAACCTGTGTAACTTCCAAATCTACAAAACCGTAATCAGTTGAGTATGAAGATGAAGGTTTATTTCAGCACCTATGCCTTGTTCCAGGTAGGCTTATTTGCCTTTTAAGATCTGCATCTTGACCCATTGGAAGTATTTAGTTTGTCGGAACCCCAGAGAGGGTGGTCCTTAGTGTATTCCTTAAAAAGCCTATTTCTTATCGGCTGCCGCTAGGTAACTCCCCACTCCGCAGGGGTTTTTAGCTTGCTTCTCAGGAATGCCATTCCCCACTCTGTATGATGTCTAGGCTCCCAACGTACTGTCTTAACACACTAAGAGGGTCCACTTTTCAGATGTTGGGCTGCCTTTTAAGCAACATGAAGCTGGCTTTAAGTGTTAGCTCCAAGTAGGAGCAAAGGCTCGCAGCACTCAAACCTGCAATGCCAATGTATCTTAAAGGTAAGTACTACCTATTGAGGGGATGCCAAAGCAGGGGTGTGCGTGGACTTAGATACGGAAACAAGTTAATAATGATAGTCCGTGTCAGTAGACTCTGATAATCAACAGAGATACCGTGGGGCTGGGTGAATGGAAGAATGGCTGTTCTGGGTCAGGACAAGGATTCACCCAGCCCAGCACCTGTCTATGATACTTACCTGACAGGGAGGCATTCTGATCATGAAGGTGGTTTTCAAGAGTGAGCCTCATAACTAGCATGCCAGGTAGGCTGACTCCTGCAATTTCCCCAGATCCAGGGAACTTGACTGTAAAGTTTGTGAGACTGTTTTTGTCCTTCTCCTGAATTAAAACTTATTAAAACAAACTACCAGTAATCTTAAGCAGATGCCTAGGGAAGAACATAGGAAAAGGTGATCTGTTTGACTGATGTTCCTTGCAAGGAATTCCACCCATTTCATGAGAACTACACCTTTTAGTTCAGTTGAATTCTTATTTGGATCTTTATTTGATATCCCTCACTCTTGAATTGGTAGAAGCAGTGCAAAATTGGTGCCAGACTACGCTCTCCATGACACTTAGGATTTTACACACTTCTGCCACATCCCTTAGTCATCTGTTTCGCAGACTGTACGGTCCTGAATTATTTGATTGTTTCCTTACATGGAAGCTGTTGCAGACCTCTGACCATCTGTCCTTGCTCTTTCTCAGTTTTTCTTTATTATGAAGTATGTTCTGAGCCCCATTTCTTTACTCAGCTTTGGACCTAACTCTATATTATAGGTGGAGCCTTCTTCCAGTCAGGAGTCTTTCTCAGAGTCAGATACCTTCACTATTAGTCTAAAAATGATGTATAGTGAGATATTTCTCTTAGGACACATTTATATACATGTGTATGTGTGAGCACTTGAGATTTGCTTCACCTGCTCTTCTACCATGGATGACACAAAGCTGTTTATGTATTATTGTACCTGGAGCAGGTTTGGGAACTCAGGTATCCGGCCTTCCTGGCCAGTATGTGACCCCTCGACTGGAGAGTCACACAGGGTCTTTCTTGCACTCAAATTATGGCATCATCACTTCCACCATGTGCAGTGCGACTGCTTCAGGGACACTACAACGTGGCCTCAGCTCCCACTTCAGGCTGTCTCTGAGAGATTTCAGAGGTGGGTTTGCACTCACCTGGCATCTAGGGGCAGGTTTTCCTTATCTCCTGTAATTGCTAAGCTATTGTGTAACAGGACTTTTCTCTTCCTCCTCTAAGTAATATAGCAGCTGTTGCAATACTTCCTCCAGTACTTGCTCCTATAGGTGTAGGGAGCGTGTTCATGTGCTACGCAGCACTAGGAAGCATGCACAGTGGCACTGCAGATATCCCAGGGCATGGGGCACGGAGCAGTTACTGGTGACTTTGGGTCACGTGCAGACACCAGACGGTGTACTGAAGGACTCTGCTGACAAAGATGTAGGTTCATACAGTATTAGGCAGCAGGAAAGGTAGAATCATAGCATCAGAGAATAGTTTGGGTTGGAAGGGGCCTTTAAAGTTCATCATATTGGGTTTGTGTGGCACCGGGGTTTTGGTATCAGGTGAAGGGCTGCAGGGCCGGCTCCTGTGAGAAGCTGCCGGAAGCTTCCCCGGCTCCGAGTCGGACCCGCCTCTGGCTCAGGCCGAGCCCCTCGGGGACGGTGGTAACACCTGGGGGAGAACAGAGTTAAGAGGGGAACCTGCAGGGAGTAGGGGATTGGGATGTGAGAGGAACCCCTCCACAGGTACCGAGGGCAGGGAGGAAGAGGAGGAGGAGGAGCGCCGGAGGAGGGGATGCCCCTGCAGCCTGTGGGCAGACGGCAGGCTGTGCCCCCCCAGCCCATGGAGGGGAGCGGGGGATCAGATGCCCACCTGCAGCCCAGGGAAAGAGGAGCCCGCACCGGAGCAGGGGAATGCCTCCGAAGATGGCCGTGATGCCATGGGAGAGCCCGTGCTGGAGCAGTCTGTGCCTGAAGGACTGCAGCCTGTTGAAAGGACTCATGCTGGAGCAGTTTGTGAAGAACTGTAGCCCGTGGGAAGGACTCACATTGGAGAAGTTCTTGGAGAACTGTCTCCCATGGGGGGGAACCCACGCTGGAGCAGAGGAAGAGTGAGGAGCCCTCCCCCTGAGGAGGAAGGAGCAGCAGAGATGTGTGGGGACCTGACCCCAAACCCCACTCCCCATCAATCTGTGCTGGTGTGGGGGAGGAGGTAGAGAAAATTAAGAGTAAAGTTAAGCTTGGGAAGGAGGGAGGGGTAGGGGGAAGGTGTTTTAAGATTTGGTTTTATTTCTCATTATCCTGTTTTGATTTGATTGGTAACAAATTCAATTGATTTTGTTTTTCCCCCAGGTTGAGTCTGTTTTGCCTGTGACTGTAAGTGCTAAGTTATCCCTCCCTGTCCTTGTCTTGACAGATGAGTCTTTTGTTATATTTTCTCCTCCCCATCCCACTGCTGGGGAAGAGTGAGCGAGTGGCCATGTGGTGCTTTGTTGCTTGTTAGGCTTAAACCATGACAGTCATCTCATCCAGCCCCCCTGCAATGAGCAGGGACATCTTCAACTAGATCAGGTTGCTCAGAGCCCCCTCCAGCCTGACCTTGAATGTTTCCAGGTATGGGGCACCTCTCTGGGCAGTGTTTCACCACCCTCGTTGTAAAAATTTCTTCCTTATATCTAATCTGAATCTACTCTCATTTAGTTTAAAACCATTACCCCTTGTCCTATTGCAACAGGCCCTACTAAAAAGTCTGTCCCCATCTTTCCTATAAACCCCCTTTAGGTACTGGAAGGCTGCAATAACGTCTCCCAGGAGCCTTCTCTCCTCCAGGCTGAAGAACCCCAACTCTCTCAGCCTGTCCTCACAGGAGAGGTGCTCCAGCCCTCTGATCATCTTTGTGGCCCTCCTCTGGACCTGCTCCAACAGGTCCATGTCTTCCCTGTGCTGAGGACCCCAGAGCTGAAGGCAGTACTGCCGGTGGGATCTCACCAGAGCAGAGCAGAGGGGCAGAATCACCTCCCTCAACCTGCCGGCCACGCTTCTTTTGATGCAGCCCAGGATACGGTTGGCTTTCTGGGCTGCGAGCGCACATTGCCAGCTCACGTCCAATTTTTCATCCACCAGTACCGCCAAGTCCTTCTCTGCAGGGCTGCTCACAATCGCTTCATCCCCCAGCCTGTATTGATACTGGAGGTTTCCCTGACCCAGTGCAGGACCTTGCACTTGGCCTTGTTGAACCTCATGAAGTTCACATGGGCCCACTTCTTGAGCTTGTCTAGGTCCCTCTGGATGGCATCCCATCCCTCAGGCATGTCAGTCGCAGCAGTCAGCTTGATGCTGTCTGCAAACTTGCTGAGGGTGCACTTGATCCCACTGTCTGTGTCACTGATGAAGATATTAAAACAGTACTGGTCCAAATACAGACCCCTGAAGGACACCACTTGTCACTGATGGTGTTTCAAGACTTGCAGTTTGGGCTTAGGTGTTTAGTAACCACTTACATCTAACTTAGATGCCTAAGATCTCATGAGAAACTATTTTTTAGCCTCCTTGTACATCAGTATTTCTTTCTTCCAGAAGCAGTTGCCCACCTGAAGTGGGTACATGAACACAGGTAGGTTAGATATTCTCAGGCACTATTTTATTTGGATCTGAATAAGTGCACAAGGTTAATTGGATCTGCATTAGGTGTTATGATATTACACAGATTGTTGTTGAGCAGCTATTGCATCATCATGTTGCCTACATCATACAGCAGTGTCAACCTGGATAAGAGGTCAGTAATGTCCTAGGTGCCTGATGTGGTCTTTTACTAGAAGACAGGTATAAGAAACTATCTCTACATGTTCAGAAAGGTGGTATTACTGTTATCCCTCCTTAATGTATGGACTTGGGGCCCAGAGGGATTTTGACTTATCTAAGCCAAGGTTACTCAGAAAGTCTTTGACAGACCCCAGAAGTGACACCAGTTGTCTAGCATCCCAGTATCATAACTTGCCCCCAAAGCTTTTTTTTTTCTTTTCATTATTACAATCTTTTGGAAAAGTTGTGATCCCTGTTCTTATGCTTTCTACTCTCCTCCTGAGAAAAAAAAACCCAAATCCATTTTAGGGAACATAGAGGAAGGTATGGATGGTTCATGGAACTAGTGAGAATAATCTTTCTTCCTTCTAAATATCTCCAAATCTTCTTGCTTTCCTTAGAGAGGTTTTACAAAATAGTGGGTGACATATTATTTCTATGTGAACAGAAAGGGTTGTCTAGTTTTCATTTGAAGAGGAAGTAAGTCAGCTTTCACATCCTTACTTGGGCACAGCTGCTTTAAAATTTAGATCATTAAAATTGGAAATTAAGCGGAATAGAGATATTCAGCTTAGAGATGTATTAACAGAACACTAAGGTTGGGATTTATACCCACAGCTAACAGAAGATTCAGCTGTGTGTTTGTTACGAAATTTCTACTCATTGTTACCTAGTGAGGCAAGACAAGATTCTGGACAAGTATCAGTAATGTAACTATGAGCTAATTAGGGTAAAATATTATACTGAAGTGATGTTAGTGAAAGGAGGTGTCAGGTTTTCTTGGTTTGAGGCTTTGCTCACCTGTTGTTGTGGGTAAAAGCAAGGAAGGGATGGAGAGAGAAGAATTCACTTCATCTTTTTCAGAAGAGGAGAGGTAATGGTTTCATGATCCAGAGCTGTTCCAGCCAAACCAAGTCACTTTGACTTCTGGCTAGGAGGGTCTAGACAGAGGCTGGGGCTGCATGGGTGCTGGTCCCCTTGCCCACTGAGGTCCCATGTGGTGGCAGTCAAAGGACCCATCAAACGGGTCCATTTCAAATGGGACCCATCTCTAGATCTGTGTAATCAAGTGCATTGCATTGATGTAATGTTGCTAATTTCTCTGAGGATGCTCCAGTACGTATGGAAGGATAGTGTGTCCCTTCGCTGGTGTGTCACTTCTCTGTCCACTCGGGATCAGGAGTGAGAGTGGCCATGGTGATGGCACGGAGACAGTTCAAGGTGTATAGTGCCACATGGGAGCTGTCCCTTCTGTGCAGGCAAAGGAATAGGGGCTAAAAGTCATGGCAGGACAGAAAAGAAGGGGCTCATTTCTCACTGGGGTAGACTAAGAAGGGGGGAGCCTGAGAGTTTGTCTCTGAATTTGCCTATTTTAGTTTGCAAACATAATGAGTTGTAAACAAGTGTTCGGATGAGGTTCTCTTTACAAATGAAGAAAGACTCTTCTGCAACCTTGCTCTATTACCGGTACAATAACAACACCCAGTTCTGTACAGCTGTTTGAAATGAGTAGAACTGATGTTGAAAAATGAAACAAAACCATTGCTAAATTAACTGCACAACATCCCAATCAATATACCTTTCTGCGAGCAGAATAGCAGGAGCTACTCTGGTTCATGGCAACCAGTTGATCCATGGCTACCGGTAAGCTATAGCACCAGATAGAGCTGTGAAAACGCCAAGGAAAGATTTTCTCTTTTTGTAATATCATTACGAAATTCCATCTAGAATGGATTCCCCACAGGGGATCTTAAGCTAGACATCCAGAGATACCTAGAAGTAGCTTTAAACAATGAGCAAAAAAAGATAATAATAAACCCCCCTGTTTATATTTCATGTAGGGGAAAATAAGTGTTTTTTCAAATGCACTTCATTTCCAGTAACTTCCATCTCAGGAATGTAAATACTGTAACCACTTCACTGTGTGAAAGTTCTTGTTTATTATGGTCTGTGTGAGCCTTTTTTTGACCATGTATACAGAATAAAGAATTCTGCTCTCAAAGCCTTAAAAGCTCTGGTGCAAGTGAATACATGAAGATAATGCTGCTAACAAAAATCACTTCCTTTTTTTGACCCATTGCCTCTTTATGCCCTTTTGAGTGACTAGTGTTAACATCGTTGTCCACATGTATTGATGCACAGGAGCTTTTAATCTCAGCTTCCCTGCACTGAGTAGCTGTGCATATGTGAACACAGGGTTGCTGTCATGTTAGGAGATGGTGAAATGACTTCTGCCCCAAGTATTACCCTGCCATTTACTCTTTTCTGGAGTTTACTCACATAAATGTTCTTTCCAGATTTGTTTATTTGGTAATGTATAAGCAGTTACATCCTGCTATTGAACTTATGTTTTGCTTAATATTGAATGAATATAATATACATTATACCATGAATATAATATGCATTATACACAGGTACTAATGCTTGTTGTTAGCTACTGTTTTAGAAACAGCAAAAAATGAATAGTTATCTAGTTATATAATTCTTGATGTCTGCCTTAAGCATTGTTACCTGATAGTGTCAAAATAGAAACCCTCATGGTTATTCTTGCAAAATAAGGGTAAAGGACTAGAACTACCAAAAATGCATTGGAACACAGGGAAACATATATAATCAAAATATATTCTCAGCTATATTAAAAAAAATACTGGATTGAACTTAATGGTATGTTAGTATATGAAGTGAGAAATATATTAGTTCTGAAGAAATGTAGCACATTCTGTTTTATAGAACAGAGAGTTTTCAGAACATAAATTGTACAGTTCATTGGTCAGATTGATTTCTTTGCATTACAGTCAAAACTATCTTTGGCATGGTTTGTGAGTAACATCTTGCTGAATATATTTTTCATTCTTGTGTCTGCAAAATAAGAGTTGTTTTTTATTTATGCAAGAAGCCTAATCAAAAGTGTATAATGTAGCTCTGAACCAGATAAGGATGTAATATTTTTGGAAGCAATTTTATGTTTATTAAGCAACAATGATTTGCCTTTAGTTTTGTGTCTAAGCATTTCTTATTTTCACCTTGTTTTCCAGAGACACTTCATTACAATGCTGTTTATTTTATTGCTACTGGAGCATTAAACACCCCCCATGCCCCTTACTTATAAATAGAAACCTAATGTGGGTTACAGTTCTGACCAAAATTGAAAATAAACTCTCATTAGATTACGGCGTCTCTGATAAGAAATTATTAACATCGCTTATGAATGAACTACCTTTTCATCTGAGAGAACTGGGAAAGGGCAAAGGCAACACAGCTTGTTTTTCTACCGCACCCCATTTGCAAGCAACAGTACTGCAGACGAATATGCAGTAAAAAGAAACAAAGTCTGAAAGTTAATACCCCAGGCGCCAAACACATGTCTGTGAAAGAGGAATGCAAGCAGACATTTCTACGTGCAGCACATTAATTCCTAATGGGCTCTTTCTTTTTTACAAAGGTCAGATTATTGGATGGAACAGAATCCAGTCTCACGCAATGTATTACCTGCCTTGGTGCGCGCAGAGTAATGGTGTAGCTGTGTTCCCTGGCTGTGGGGTTAACACCTCCCAGTAAGCGATTAATACTTCCACTGGTAAGAGGTGGACAACTCAACAGGTCAGTCCCATCAGAGCTGGCTGCGTACAAATCTGGCTTTTTATACTGCCAAAATATTCTCAGATGCAAACTGCCGGGTCTCCCTGTAACACCAGAGGGATGGGATGCCGAGCAGGATGCATGAACAGAGGATCATACCCCGCCTGGTGTTTCGTTCCATACGGCACTTCATTTTTCAGTCTCCTGCTTCCCTTTTTAATTGCGGATGATTTTACGGAAAACATCAGGTTGATAATTCTAGTGTCTGCAGCCAGGGCGTGACATAGTCACGGGGTACGAAATCAGTGCCAGCCTTGCCGTCGCCTCCGGGGAATTCAGGCTTGTGCCCTTGAGGTTTTGCCATGGGAGAAGCCGAGCCTGAGCAGAAGCAGCGGGAGAGTCACTAGTGTGTGTCCGGGCCCCGGGAGAGAACAAAGTCCCTTTGTAGATGCCCTCCCGGCTCCTGAAGAAGTGCAGGAATTGCGGCTAGGTGCAGGGGCAGTTTCTGGTTGTGGGGGGCTGTCAAGCAGAGACCACCAACTGGCATCACCTACAGCCACCGAGTGACTGAGAAAATGCAGCAGCTTTTCTCTGTTGTCACCCGCAGCCAAACTTACAGAAGAATCTGAGAGGTTAAAAATAATAAGCAAGTATTTGAGTTTTTGACTCTTTTGGGACACATTTTCTTTCTAAATCGGTGCTCTTAATTTAGATTTTGGACTAATTTATACTGCTGTTTTCATGTACAAACAAACAACTGCGCAGCTTATAACTGTGCAGGGCTGCAGTTTGCTGTTCTGATTTGTCAACATTCCTCTTGGTTTCAAGAGTAATTTTTCTCAACTAAGAACAACAAAATTTGGTCATAAAGCCAAGTTTACGCAGGATTTAAACTATAGTTAACAGGTAGTGTAATAGTATTAGATTAACTTTTGCCAACGGAAGCTATGTGGAAGAAGAGTAATTGAGCTTGGGAGTTCTCACTGCCTTTGCTATCCAAATATTTGACAAAAGTAAAAATTGTTCTTTAGATAAGTAAGTAATTTTTTCTAAGAAGGAAACTGGTAGCGTACAGTGTGAATTTGTGCTTCGAAGATCCTTTATGACTAGATTTGCGTACAAATATATAATCAGTATATACAGCTTGCGATTAGCATGGTTTGAATACTATAGATTTCACATAACTGCAATTATTATTTTTCTTCAATTTTTTGCCCTAACCTTTTCAGAACTAAGAATTCTAAATGATGCATGTAACATTTTATGTAGGTGATTTCTGTTGAAAATGCAGTGGTTTGTACCATGTAGTGCGAATAAAAGTTGTGAAGAGTGTCTCATAAAAATGATCATACTGGACAGCTTGAGTCAGCTGAGTCTTGTTGACTCAGGCTGTACAATCGACTGTGAAAATTTTAAGGGAGGAGGAGAAAAGCAGGTTCTGGAATTCGCACCTGATAGCTTTTTCTCACCCATCATCCCATTGGGAAAGACTGAAGTTTGTGTTTTACAATTGTGCAGGATGTGAAATATCCAGATGCTCAGAAAGATGTATTTCAGTGTTGCATAATGAGATCTGATGGGTGGGTATGCTCTTCAAAGGCTATTTCCTTCCCTTGAACAACAAATGCTGTCACCAGCTATTTTTGATTTGCCTGTGAATTATGAACATGTCAAGGCAATGGGATGCTGGTTACAAATGTACCTTCAAGCCTAGCGACAGACAGGTAATCACCAGCAAAACTTGTCCACCTGCAATGGCGTAGGGTTGTTCGCATGGTCCACGATGAAGTGCTGGGTCGAGACTCATCTCTTCAGGACTTGCGGTGTCTTAAGCACCTTGACATTGCCTGGGGTTGTAAAGCTTTGGTTGCTGAGGGAAACATGGTCACTCCTAGAATACACAGTTTAGAAATGTGGGGAAAGTGGAAATGACAGATGCTCAATCAGTAGTAAAAAAAATTCCACTCTTGTTTCTTGGCTACCCTATATGTACATTTACAGATAGAGAGCAAAATCTTTTGTGGAAGCAATTCAGTACACTGTGGTGATGTTATTCTAGAGAAAAAAAAATATACTAGTGTGTAAAAAAGTGGAAAACAAACATAGCAACAACAGATTTGAAACAAATTCATTTCCTAATTTCCACCTCCGAATGAGACTACTCAGTACACGATGTTTGTATTTCTTTGGTAATACAATGGGCACGGTAAGTTCCTATTCTTGCTTCCACTATTCTTACTTCCTAGTGTAGCAATCTAAACAGTTTAATCCCTTGTTGTTCACACTTTTCAAATATTTTGTAAGAGTTACCATTTTTTTCTCTTACCCTCAGGCTATGTGTTAACCTCTTTACTCTCTCAACCTACGTTAGTCTCTGTAGCTTTTATCTCCACTGTTTCTCTTTGCTGAATTCCTTCCAATTTGTGGCTGTCATTCCGGTATTGAGGTATCCAGATCTGTATATAGAGTCATACAAGAAAGATCAGCATATCCTCATTCTGTACCAACAGTACTGAATTATAAATTTTTAGGCTTATAAACATTTTGACATTCAGTATCAACTCAGTCTTTTCTAGTAAGGCTGCTCTTTCTCAAAGGCTTTAGGGTTATTATTTCCTATATGCATTTTTTTCTAAACTGACTTTCACTTGTTTTCCATCAGAATTTTTTATCTCATGGTTTTATTTGTGAACACTGATCCAGTTTTGATGTTTATCTTGCATCTCACTAGAAAAGCAGCCACCTTTGATGAACACGATTGCAGGATCTAGACTCCGCACCATTTCGAAAGAGAAATCCTGTGCTGCTTACTACTTTCTTCCATGTCTGGCATTAGGAAACAAGTGAGCTTTCCACTGATCTGTGGGACGTTCACAAACCACCTCCAAATTCGGTATACAACTTCGTAATGCTTCCTGGACTTTCAGAAGGTTTGCTGCCTGTAGTCCAACCAAAGCAAAGGCCAGTACCCAAGTTAGAAAAGAAAGAAAAGGGACAACTGCTCTCAACTCCATATGGGCTCCTCTTCGAGGAGCCGGAGGTGGCAGACCCTGATAGCAGTCAGAGCCACCACCTCCAGACCGACCCTGCCCTTCCAAGCTGATGGAAAGCAACCCCCAAATCCCACCTGGGACAGGTGCTAGCAGTTGTGCCAGCACTGCCTTTGAAGAAGCACTCCTCTGCTGTCAGTCTCCCTGCAATAATAAAGCTGTTAAACAACACGGGGAAGCCACGAGCACGGGAGGCAGATTTCCCCGGAGTTACAGCTGCGCGGTGCAACGTGCTCCCACAAGACGCACGGATGGCCATGAACCTCCTTGCTCTCAGGGCTAAAAGCAAAACGCCCTCCTTTGATTTAGTACTTGCCTAAGACTCTCTCCTATGCAACAAACAAGTTACTTATTCTAGTAGCTGGAAGGGGAGAGAGGATTTGTATTTGTTTAAGTATTTTGGTTGTACTTTGTTATTATGGTTGTGTGGGTTTCATGCTTACCTAAACAACCAAAAATATTCCCGAATACCCTGGTTAACCAAGTAATTCAGTTAACACTTCAATGAAGGTTTAATATAACTTACCCTTTTTGAACAAATGTCTTCTTCTACAAATTAAATGACCCCGTTGAGGTCCTCAGCTGATAGGAAAGAACACACAGGGCCTAAATCTCAGGATTGCCTGAATCATGTCATCCACATGGAAGCGCGGAGCATGAGGCTGCTGGGTTAATTATCCATCACCTCCCGCTCCCTGCCCTCTCGGTGCCCACTGGGTGCAGGTCAGGGCACACACCCAGATGTGGTGGGCTCCAGCCTTATGTGGGGAGAGGGGAGAGCAGATGTAAAGGCAGATTTTGACTTTGTTGTCAGGAGTAAGAATGATGCAACCGCTCAGAAATGTTGAAGCAAAAAGCCCCTGTCTTTAAAAGTAATTGCTTCCTCCCTTTGTAAACTGTCTACTCTTTAAGCACTAAGAATCACTGTAATTAATCCTTAATTCAAGTTGCTGTATCTATGTTACATTGTTATGTTTACTTAGATGTAAAATGCATTATTCTTTACAAGATAATGGCATCACTCCACACAGTCTCAGTGACAGGCACAGGCAGCTCTGAACTAAAACATTAGGTGGAGTGTTAAAGCTAGTTAGGTGCCAATATGTTAATTAATTAATCACAGGCATGTTTCAAAGCATTCTTCATACCTCAGGTGGGGCTCCTGGGCTATTATGAAATGCCAGGCTTCCCTTGGGGCTTTGAGGATTGCACTTCTAAATTCCTCAGAAGTTCAGGGAAGTAAAAGGGTATGTTTTTGGTGTGAGTCACTGAAGTGAGGTTGGAGATAAAGATTTCTTATTTTGTTTTATATTGGGAGAGGAGGGCAGTAATCAGCTGGCAAGCAAGTGTTTCAGGAAGGAACTAGGTGGAGGGCAAAGATGTATATTTCTAACCCTATGAGCCTATTTTTTTAAATGCAGTTAGTTTTCATTTTAAATTTAAATTTTTTAGCTTAATTTTTCTGAACTTACTTCATTTGAAGTTCAAGTCTGATATATATCAGCCAGCCTTCTCAAGTGCTGGGGAGAAACCCATGACTGCCCTTTGTGCCAATTCCTTGTGCGGTAAAGGGTAAGTGAATATAAGCAACTTCTACTGTTCAGTACCAAGAGCTTGAAAAATAATGTATTTTTCTGCCCTGTTTTTGCAAACAAAACATTGTTTTCTCTCAGTGTTTTGTACCTGTGACGTACCTGCAAGGCTGTATCTGTAGATCCTCCCCAGCTCCTTTTTTTTTTTTTTTTTTTTTTGTAGTAAAAGAGGAGATGCCTATCAATAACTTAATTCTACTTCAGTGGAGCTCTGGGGTGGGCAGGAAATATCGTGAAACTTGAGGGGGGCTGGAAAGAGAGAAGGAAAAAAGAAAGTAGACTTGATGATTATAGAGAATTCCTATTATTTTGTAAACCACACAGCTGTAGCATGGGTATCTGTTGGAGAAGTGTAATCCACCCAGGGAAGCTCCTGAGCGCTGGACCTGTCTGGTCAGCCCTGTGCCATGAGCGCGATGCACAACGTGACACCTGAAAGGCACCCTTGGTGAGACCGACACCTGAAAAGGACCGTGCCGAGCAGGGACTGGAGGGTGTCAGAGACCTGAAAAGAGCTCTCGGTGGGACTGAGCTGAGAAAAGGTGTCTGGTGATGTCTGCGTGCAGATAGTGATCCGCACCATCACCTGCTGGCTTATCCCAGCCTCTCACGCCAGAGGAAAAAAGTTAGCCAGTCGTGGGCCACCTGATCTGCCTAAAACTTTCACTTGAACTGGCAGGAAGAGTAAGTGTAATGGAATTTTTTAAAGGGTTGGGCAACTCTGTTTATATCTGACTCACATTGCATGTAGATTCATGAAATGTAAAGTGATTCCTGGATTAGATACAGAAGAGAAGTGCCTCGCATGTCAGGACAAAGCTAGTACTATGTGGCATGTTAGCACTGAGGGAAGGTCACTCAGTTTCGAATTTTTTCTAATTACCATTCCCACTCGGTATCTCATGCTTTACCTGCGGCAAAGTTGTGTAACGCCCTGGGAACGCGTTTATGCTTTCCCAGCGAAGGTGCAGAGGAGAGACAGTGTTCAGAGAACCCCTCCTAAGTCCTGCACAGCTCAGCCTGGAATATGTTCAGGCAGGACTTTGGGAGTGCATCCAGTACTGCACAGATATCACTGATGAAGCGAAAAGATATCCAAATAGTTGGTCTCTTTACTCTGATTCAAAGAGTTCTCAGTCCACTGGAGAAAGGAGAAAGGGAGGAAAAGTTTTTCCTCCTTTGGAAACTTCAAAAAAGCTCCTTAGAATGAGGTCTTTGAGACCCACTGTGCAGTTAAAGTGCTTTGTGAAAGGTGCCTTGTTTCTGAAGAAAAAAAACCCCAAACCTTCAACAGAACTTCAAATATTTTGGTTGAATTGTTTTAAGATTTCAGTTGAAGATTTAAAAATATGTCATCGGGAAAGGGGGAAAAATTCAGATGGATGTTGGCGTGGAATAAGAACAACCTTTCACCTGGATTTGTTCTGCAATAATCATGGGAATACAGGCACAAACTCAAACAAATATGGAAAGGGAGTGGCTTACTCAAAGCCTTATAAATAAAGTACAAAGGTATCGCAATGGGATCTTTAAACTTGGTAGAGCATTTGGTAACCAGGAAAGATTTGGCAATGATCTCTTATTTACATTCTACTGGATTCAGCTGTTTTTAGCTATTCATTGGTTGCTTTCAGCTGAAATGGCTAAATGCAAGCCCCCAAGACAACTCTTTTTTTATCGATTTTAAAATTGATGGGTATTACTGTGTATTCTTCTTGAGTGTGGTAGGAGGGTATCCTGGATTAAAATGTTAAACAAATAGTCTAATAAAGACATTGACTTTTTTTTATTTGTTCCGTTTTTTTTTCTCTCCTTCTCTCCCTGTTACGGTGGTTGCAAAAGAAGTATACAACAAATACAGATCTGTCAAAAACTCAGGAGTTAAATAATGTAGAAGGAAGGGATGAAAAAAAAAAAGCTGCTCTATGTAGGCAAGTTTTGACTTTTAATAATGTATTTTGTTTAACTTTTCTAGAACTGTGCTGCCAAGTGGTCCTTAATTTACAGAGCTCTTATGCACTTGAATGCAGTGGAACAGCTTGTTTTGAAAGAAACTACAGAACAGAACTCGGGTTTATGTTACTGGAAAGATGTGTGCTTTCTTTCAGCATCAGCAGGCAATCAGATTTTCTATGGACCTGGTGTTAACAGAGTTATAACAGCATGAAACTCGAATAATATGGTGATGAATGAGCCTGCAGGTTGGGGGGGTGGGGAAATCATGTGCTTTGGAACAGAATGGTGTTTGGTAGCCAGGGAGGATCCTGCCACTATATATGGTCCCTACTTTGTTCGTGTTCATTCAGGAAGAGCCACACCTTGGACGCTTCATGGCTTGACAGTGCAGGGTGATAACTGACTGTCACTTTGCCGTGTATGTGGGACGAGCACTGTAACGTAATACTTTGAGTGGGACATGCCTGTTTGCATGTTGCAGCTTGTGTTATTTTTGTTTCAAGCTTGTGATCCCAAATGCAAACTGAATTTCTGCACCTCTGCCCATTGGCATTGATGGGGTGGGGTTTCTCAGAAACCGTCTCTGAATAATTCTGGAAGGATTCGTATCTGCAGCACAACAAATTATTTACATTAGTAAATAGTCTGGCTTTATGACTAATTCATATCTTTTACCCATTACTTAAAAATTTATGCTTTCTTTCAATTGATAAAGATGGAGGTCACAAGTTCCATGAAAGCCAATGGGAAATACCCATTGATATCGTGGAGCTGATTATTAACCTATTGTCACTAAGGGCAGGCAGAAAAGCAGACAGGCGAATTAAGTGCAAAAGAGGAATGGAGGCTACATCCCTTTCAGGAAATGAATTATTATGTAGTAATTTACTCTTAAAGCTTAATTATATTAATTAGCTATTACATAGATATCTACGTTGCTCTTCAGAAGTGGCCGTGAGGACTTAAGTTGCTGCCATTTTGGTCTCTCTTGAGCATTTGCCTGTGCCTGACTCTTTGAGCCTGGCAGACATGTGGGGTCCTGCAAGCCCCACCAGGCACACTGGGGCTGCTCCTGAGCTGGGGCTTCACTCTTCACGTGGGCCATGAGTGTGGCAGTGACGATGGCCTCCAAAGACAGCCCATACTCACCTGTCCTACTTCCCACATGGATTACAGAATGAGTGCATGGAGGAAGCAGAAGGCATATCTTCCATTTTGCAGCTCCCTCCTTACTGTCTGATATTCCCACTTGCCCTTGGTCTTACAGAAATCCAGCAGTGGTGTTCTGTCACTGAGATGGACCCTGACTCCATCTCCCCAGCGTGTGGCAAAGGGCCACGGTAGAGCAAGCCTCGGAAAGAGCAAGCTTCTGCCTCCAGGGTCAGGGGTCAGAAAATCCATGTTTAAAAAGATGGGTGAAACATTCCAGCAAAACTTGATTTTACTGTGGTGCCAGCCCTGCAGAGAGCAGCGTAAGAAAATGGACTACTTCTCTGGGTAATATTTCAAGTGTCTTCTTGCATTAGTTTAACTGCCAAGACACAGAATCAGCTCAGTGATTTTTCTCCTGCCTGATTGGGTATTTCGGGGGAAACGTGACAACTACATGTCTCCCAAGTTGGGTTGGAGCCTGTATCCAGTGCATCTCACAAGCATACAGAAAAGCTGTTCGGTGCTAAGACTCAGTCCTAGAGGCTTATGCAGTCCCTGCACTGAAGACTCACACTTATTTGGATTGTAATCGCATCTAAAGAGCTGTGATAGAAGGTCTGTGAGACCAAAGCAAAAACATATGTATGTAGCCACGGTAACCTTCAGAAGTTCCCTCACGTCAAGAGAGTCTGGGGGTATAGGAACAGTGAGAGGATGGGCTGCGTACCTGATGGTGGGACATGGCCTGGCAGGGTTGTTCTTTTGCTGCTGGTTGGTAGGAGAGGACAGCAACCTACCCTTCCTCTGGTCTCAGTTGTGTAGTATGGCTGATTAGAATAAACCGCTATTTGTTCTGAATTGATTGCATGGTCTGCATGAGTTCCTCATTTATACCCGTATGGGGTTCAAAGGCCTCTTCCTTGTTCAAAATTCCAGCAGAGCTCTTTTTGCTCGGTTACCCTGCCTTGGCAATGTCACATCTCCCAAGGTGTGTCCACCCAGCTTGGATCAGGAATGCTTTCTGAAGAAAACCTTCCCATCACCACTACTTGCTGTACTTTGAATTGAGCTGCAAGTCTTGGAGTAAACAGCTTGACTGAATTCCTTTTGTGTGAAGCTAATCCTGTCAGTGTTCTCCAGGAGTACACCTAATGGGACACAGGGTCAGGCTAGAGCTGGTCCAAAGTAAACCGTGAAGTGCACGTGGTGTGGTTGCTGGGTCCTTTCTCGAGAAATCTGCCTCTGTTGGGACACGGGGCTTGCAGGCAGAGATCTTCCCACTGTTGTCTCTCTTCCCGCTTTCTGCAGCTCCCTTCCAGTCATTCCAGATGGCTCCTTGCGTTCTTCAAAATCCGAGTTCTTTACAGTTTTCTTCCACTATCGCTTTCCAGTCATAAGCAGGCTAGCTCTGAACATAGGGGAAACATGAAGCAGACCGCAGGGTGGCCAAAAAGCCACAGTCCTGGTGTCTGCATTGTCTGGGAAGAATTAATGAGCAAGACAAAGATGAAGGTTGGGCTCTTAAGAATTTTCCTGTCTATCTCCTGTTCCGGGTCCTCACCAGCCATGAGGTCTGCTCTCTCAGCTGGATGGATGTTTTCATGATTTCTTTCAAATATGTGTATTTTATTAAATTTAAAAGGAGCTAGCTTAAAAATAGCATACAGCACTCTGGGCTGAGGTCTCTGTTAGCCAATATACACACGGAAGGGTGTGTATGCGATTCCCACTGTCCTGCATGACCAAAGTGTACATATTTTTACTGATGGAAAAGCAGCCAATCCAGTGATGTCAAAGGTGGTTGGGACTCAGTTTCTGCTCCTGAAAACACTGGGGTGTATTTAACCTTGTGCATGGGAGTGGTATGGGTATATGTTGCCTACATATATGCTTCAGGACTTTCAGGGGAACAAGGTGCTTAGCTAGTTAAGGACAAGCATGTGCACATAAAGCAAGAATGATTAAACTTGGCTGTCCACAGGCCTCCTCCCTTCCCTGGTCCTTCTCCCCCC
>JANZLQ010000005.1:34093172-34143448 GCA_026212715.1 Elanus axillaris
TCTCCCCATCTTCTCTCCAAAAGTGCATTAAACAGCTTCCAAACTGACTAACGTGCTCTGGGGATTATAATTATTTGAGATCTCTGTACTTCCCAAGTTCTGGAGGCAATTATCATTTGGCCTTATCCTTCAAAGTGCGCTTGCTGAGTGTGGAGCTCTTATAACTGCGTGCCTCTGAGATATTCCTTACATAACTCCCAAGTTATGAAAATACAGTGCTTAATTTTTACAGGCGATGAGATTGTTTGGTCTATTGTTTCCTGTTAAATTCACCGCACCGAATTCCATCCCATGGGAACTGAAGCCAGTCAGTAACTGAGATGAGGATTTAGCCCATTCTTTTCTGACAAAATTGGGATATTTGACATATTTGATAGGGCATCGGTTAAAGGGACAAATTCCTGTGCAGTGTGCCAGCCACTCCTTCTATATTAAAATCTTACCTTAGATGTGTTAGGATTCCCATTTAAATTTGTCAAGTGATTTAACTTATAAAAAAAAAAAAAGGAATAAATGTTTTTTCTGTACTCATTGATCTTGTCTTTTGATGCCATGCCCATTGTGCTACAATGCATCTGGAAAATAGCCTGTGATTTTTCTTAAGACAGGAAATAGTATTTATGGCTGTACAATAATGTTCTACAGTGTATATGATCAAAAGATTACCAGCTTCATTTTCAGATCAAGTCCAAACAAAAACAGAATCTATCAAGGTACTGTGCTTTGTTTCACAGTTTCTCAGGAACATGCCTAAAATTCTGTCTTCATTAGATATACTTTCCACACTGCACACTTCGGGGTCTGAACAGATATGCTACAGCCTGAGAAAGTAGCAACTAAAGTGTAAAATGAAAGAAATGCAGCAGCGAAATATATCTGTAATGAACAGCTTTAATTGATGAAATTCTGCCTGTATGTTGCCTTAAAAGAAGCAATATGTCGAGCAAGGGTGAGCAGGAATAACTGTACTTCCTTTAATCGTGAGTATATAGTTTCCAGGTAGCTGAATTCAGGATGGATAGTCAAGCAGCAACTTTTTCTTACAATATGTGATTAAAGAATGGAGCTCATTGCCACTGTCTGCTTTAGAAAATAATGGGTAGCAAGATCCAACAATTCACGTGAAAGTTCAGGTAGGCAGCTGCCATATAGCAGTGTCCTCAGAAGTGGTAACAACGAGTGCTAAAAACCCCTCAGACTGTGAAATAACCTACAGTTCTTAACGTTTAGAATAACATCAGTGAGAAGCAGAATCTTTACATCAGTCTTGTGTATCTCTTTTCCTTAACATGTTTATTGGTGGTACTACTTGAGTGTAATGAACTAGCTGGAGTAGAGATCTGGTCGTGTATTAACAAATCCAGTGTTTTCTTTTCATTGTCCTTTCCCTTGCATCTACAAAAAAATGTGTCAGTTTGATTCTGCTGAGAGGAGGGCTTTGTGCAGGCTTCATAAGAAACATAGTTTATTGGTGTAGCTTCCGAGGGGTGAAGTTGAATTAATATCTCTCTTCAGGATGCAAGAAAACCAGCATTAACTCTCACCTCTCGGGCTTTCTTACTGGCAGTAAAGATCTACAACTAAACTGCATCCCATATGGGTTTGATTAAAGCTCCTTGAAACATAGTCTAGCTGTTCTAAAAGGAATTTGGTTCCTTATCCCTTATTTTCTTGATAATGTAGTCTTTACAGCCTTGGAGCAGTCTTAAAGTAAGGTATTGATATTGTCTAATATCAGTAGCTGACTGATGATGGCACAGAGAGGCCATTCCAGCTATGGGGCCTTTGGGAAGCCAAGGGACCCAAGTACCCACGAGTCCCCTTCCTCCACGGTGCTGCAGGGGCAGGAGCATGCTCTGCAAGTGCTGTGGCTTCTCTTTGTCCCCCGGAGCAGGAGGGAAGATGGAACCGCGCAGAAACCAGCAGTCATACTGTCTGTCCCCGGCTTCAGCTGGCCACAGCCACCACTCGTATTGTGCGACTGTCACGCAGCGTGCGCGGGCACAGGTGGGAGCTTCTCTCTGTGATGTGACACCTGGCAGAAGGGAAAGGGCAACCACACAGCTTTTTCCTTCGCTCCTTCTGTGCCTTATTTACACCTCTGGGAATTGGGCTTTAGAGTAAAAATGGTGGAAACAGATGTTTTCCATATGGGACTATGGGGCTTACCAGTTGTGCTGTGCGGGGAGGCTGACTCAGTTTGATTGTTGCAGTGACCTGGGGTGTCCAGAGCACTCCAGACTCCTTGCAAAAATGAGCATATCATGGGGCTGGAAGCTGTCTGAAGTCTCCTGGAAGCTGATGATTGTAAAAGCCACCTTTGCCTTAGAACAAATGTAAAAAACCTGAAATGGTAGAGGCTGATGGCCATCACACAATACATGGAAGGTCATCTGGGACATGAGCTGTATCACTGCAAGGGTTTCAGAAGGGGCTAAAAGTGAGGAATAGGGTATGTCTGGGTGCGGGCTGGATAAAACAGTATGTAGGCAGTGCAGCCGGGTTACCACAAAAGCAGGCAGAGACCACTGGAGAAAGCCAAGAATGGTCAAATGAGCTTCAGTAATGGGGCCCTGGGAGGAGAAAAAAACAACCCAAGAAAAAGGTCATGCTTTTTGGGTGAAATGCTGGCTGGTGAATAAAAGGCTTGGAATAAAGAGCAAAGAAATTCCTTCTTACTGTTTGATGATTGTATTAAGAGAAATACAATTTAATGCCCATTTTCAGTAAATAAACAGGGTTGCTGCCCTGTTTATACACAATTCAATCTTCAGTTTCCTCAACAAAAACAATCTGAACATTAGCTAAAGACTCTGGCCCAAAGGGGTAATGGTAGTCTCTAACGGGAATAAATAGAGGGTAGGCAGTGCTCTTTCAACCTGCTCTTTGAAGAGCGGGCTGAATACAGCCTTTAAGAAAGGTACAGGTACACAAATATTTACCTATTAGGTCTCTATTCACGATGGGTTCAACCCTATTGTACTTGGCTGTTGCTTTCACTCCTCCAGAGGTTTGTGTGCTGACGTGTGACCTGCATTCACAAGCAGTAATTAGTGAACTGGGTGGCCGTGCACCCTCAGCCGGGCATTTTGAATGAGCAGCAATGGCAAGCTGTGTGTGCTGCACTGGCAAAATCCCATGTATTGTCTCCAGCTTTGGGGGCAGCTCAGAATTCAGCCCTGGATCAATGCGGGGCTCCCCTTACCGATTTGCATCCCGGGAGCCAGTGGTAATGCTGATGGAGGATTAGGGCCTCGTTACAGTAATTGCTGGGTAGAAAGTGTCATCTTTTGGAAAAGCCCAGTTGGCAGAGCTACCTTTCTCATTTACCTGCCCTGTAATTAAGATACAACTGGGAATGGTATTAAGAAATAACTGTCGCTTTCACATTGCGCCTGTCATGGTAGTCTGATCACGTTAAACCGTTTTATGGGATTAATTCACTATAATCTCGGATTTGCAGTTTTGTGAGATTAGCTGAAATGGTATATTTTTTTAGCAGGAGTGGACAGATGGTCTAGGATTAAAATGAAGAACAGGAATTCTGCTCCAGGCAGACTGGACTGAAGGAACGAGCCACGTTGTTCTGGAGGATTAATTTCCTCCTGGGAATGGACAAGACCGCAGCAAAAACACATTGGAGGTGAAGAAAGGTGTCAGAGCTTTGCTTCGCTGGCCTTGTGCGATGTCTCGCGTTTTGCTTTTCCTATCCCCAAGGGCCCTTTTTGGAGCAGATGAGGGCTGGCGGCTCTCGGAGGAGGGCCCGGGGAGGCAGGCAGCAGGTCTGCAGGCGAGAGCTGCCACCGCTGACCCCCCCATGGCAGCCAACAAAGACCCTATTAAGAGGGGACAGGGAGGCAGGGCTGCGGCCAGGGCGGAGGAACACGATAGCAGCCTCTTGAGGCCAGGGAATCTGTAAAGTAAACTGCTGGGCAGCGTGAACGTGGAAGTGAGGAATGTGAAACCGGAGTCGAGTTATCTGGGAGCAGTGCCTGTCCAGCGCGGTGCGAGACGTTACCGGCCAACAGAAGCGGCGTAGCTGGTTATAAAATCTAGCGTTGATGAGACAAACTCTTTGTTGGTATAAATAACTTAAAATCTAGTCAGATCCACTGCCTGCTTTTACCCGGGAATGTGCGTGGTGTATATGGCTTGCTGGCCATTGCTCGGCCACCTTCCCCATCCCAGGCACGGCTGGGCTGATGGTCTGGCAGCCGGAGCCGGTGAAGTCTCTGCAACCCGCTCATGGAGGCACATGACAAAATGACTGCTGCATCCTGGCCAAAGCTGTGCTCTCTCCTGCTTGTGGTTATGTCCCAGACACATTCTTGGGCTATTCCACCCGAGGATGAGGTTTAAGGCAGAATCAAGGCTGCGCTTGCCGAGAGCCGTGGTCCTGCATTCCCCCCTCGCGCTTCCTTTTGGCTCTTTGTTTTCAGCCTTTCTGTGCCGATCAGTGTTACGTCTCTTGGGTTTTCCTTCTGCCAGGCCAGGTCTGGCCCACCACGAGCACTGGTGCTGGCATAAAGGGAGCTTATGGGACCATGCAGGCAGTGGGGAGATGGGCAGGAGAAGGGCATGGGGAAGGGTGTCCCCAAACCCCAAACTGCTGCTCCTCAAACTGCTCCTTCAGGGCTGGCAGTGTCCCGGCCCCTCTAACCCACCTTGTGGCTATACCCTGCAGATGTCTTCACAAAAGGGAACGTACCAATAGTTTGTGCAGAGAAAAGCTGCTGATCGGAAGGCAGGAAAAAGGTTAAAATCCAGAAATGGCTTTGCAAGTGCTTTCCTGTGGAGCAGGCGGCGGGTCCGGTCTCCTCACGCTCCTCATTTCTGCTCTTTCTCTGCTAAATCAGCTGCTGACAGGACAGCCCAACCAGCTGAAAATAGTGACTGGCGCATTTCAGCTGTGGATAATTAGAGAAAGAAATGAAAATTAAACTTGAATTGGACAGTCAGTCTTCCCATCAATCCCTATGTTGTCCTATTTCACCCTTAAAAATCTTGCAATGCTAAGCGTTAAGGAATGTTGCAGTTCAGAAAAAAGAAAATAACCAAAAAGAACCAACTCCTTTTGATGCAGACAAGCAAAGCGTAAGGTAGGCAAAGCCTGTTGTAACAACCAAGTCTTCCAATCTGACAAATTTTGTATAACATCAACTTTGTTTATAGTTCATAACATTACTAAGAGGAGTGCTCTGAACTGAGACTCATGTGTTTACTATAATAGCAAAGGAACAAACAAACAGAAAATGGAATAAGATCTGTTTTAAAAGGAAAAAGCCTGATTAATACTAAGACAACTGAGCTATTGTTTGAACAGTGGTTTTAAACTTGATTTAGCTTGTAACAAAATGTAACAGTACCCACCACAACATGTATTATGTCTAATGCTTTTCCTTGGGCTGGAATGGAGGAATAGTTCATTCTTCTAACTTGTTCCAGGTATAAAAATAATGGTGTTTTTTATTACTTTACAAATATTCCCAGAAGTTGATGGCATTATTAATAAGAAGTGTCAGTATCCTGTGCTGTGTCCCTGAAGAACCTCTGTACCTCTGTGGAACACGACCAACAGTTCATTAAACTGGAGGGCTGAAGAATATAGCAATAAAAGTCTGTTATGTGAGACTTCTGATTATCTCATTTAGTTTACATGTTACTTACCTGTATGCATTTCATCAACCTAAATTCTAATTAAAACTGAATAAACTCCAACTTTTTGGTCATAATGTTCCTGCATCCTTTCTTCAACAGCAATATTTAAAGGAACCTGAAACATATTTGTAACTTCTCCTCCAAGCTCTGGATCCATTTTCCTTGTTTAAGAATTGGAATGGAACTGACTAAATATTTGTAACCAATAAAGAGTATTTGGCTTATTTGTGGAGTAATTTTATTCATTCTTTGTATATATTGGGCTGACTTGATTTATACTGAGGTTCTTGAACAGACTTTTTCACATTTCAGAAAGTGCCTGAATTTTTAGTTCAAATAATCATTCCTAAAATGGAAACAATGGCTTGCTCTTAGCTGATGTTAACTCTTTGCTATTCTTGCTGTTCCTAAGTTTGTGTCTGCCTGGACGTTACAGGTATCCTGTCTGGTTTCTATTACCTGGATGCTATTATTAGATTGTGTTCTTTGCCTAATCTCTGAGATTTAAAGATAATCTAGCAACCTAGTAATCTTTTTATGAATGTTTAAAAAAAATGTAAGTGGAAGAAAGGAAAAGGAGATTATAATATGGAGCAACTCATTCCTCCATAGACTTTTCTCATTTGTAGGATTCATGGTATTAGCTTTCAGTGAGATCTATTGCTTTTAGTTGTGTATTGCCATATCCGCATATACGTGTGTGCGTTACTTCGCTGTCAGGGAAGCCTGAAAGTGTTCATCCACATTCCCAGGAAAGAGGGTCTCTTAAGAAGCACTTATTATTTCTGACTTGCTCGAGGAGTATCTGTCTTCCCCAGCATGTCACATGCGTTTTGTTCTTGTCTGTAGCTTGCTGGCCTAGCAATGAAAGTTGAAACCTGGCTCTCACCTAAGTCATGCCTATTTATGGTAGAGCCTAGATTTAGAGAGCAAAATCTTTCTTTCCCCCTTTAAATGTAAATCAGTGCCATGATATGTGATGACAGTCCTGATGAAGTGTCTGAAAGCCTGTCTTCTTGTGAAACAACATGTGCACGTAAATAGAATAATTTCTGGCTTCCTTCTAATATAGGAAAGCTATTTATTATGTAACTTTCAAATCCTTTCCTAAAGATAGATTTGCTTGTAAAGAACACTTTAAAGCATGGGAGACTGAAATTCCCAGTAAAGTGCTGCTGTCATTCCTGTGGTGTTCTGCCTGTCAACTTCTGGTGGGGCCACTAAGGATCAAGAGATAGGGCAGTGCTAGGCTTCTCTCAGAGAGGCTGGCGGGTTTCTAGCTCTATATATTTTCTGGTGCTTCTCCTGCCACTTCTCTCCCTCACCTCTCCTCTGTCCCAATTTATCTGTGTGTCCAGAAAAAGCTGGACTGAGGTCAGCTCATTTGTCTACCAGCAGATGTCTGCTGCTAATGACTTTTTTGTTCTATGATCACTTGGACTGTACGTAAAACAGTAAACTAGAGGTGAAATGACCCATATTATGTTTGTAATCTCCTGTGCCATCTGATCTCCATTTAGGAGTTTAGATTTAATTGTTCTTGTGTAGGCTGGTAGATATTCATCTGTGATGTGGGATAGGCAGTCCTTAACATTGTTTTGGATTGGGTATTTCAATTTTTGCACTCTTGTGCTCAGAGCATAGGTTGTACATCAAATGCTAGATCTGACTTCCATTGAAGTCAAAGCAGCAAGGGCAGGATTTGCCTCTTAGATAAGATTTTATTAATCTAAAGAAATAATTGTTCATCCTTGTTCTGTTTTGCCACATTTTCATATTATCTCTTAAAAAAAAAAAGAACGAAAAAGCAAAGAAATACTTCATACAGAAATGCTTGTATTGAAGCTGTATCACAAACTGAAATTAAGTGTTGCCTTTTGGAGTATCATTCTTGCTGGGACTCCTTCTTCCCAAATATTTATGATTTAAACCAGAATATCAATACATTGTATAATAATATGAACTCTCTTTTGACATACAAGCTGAAGAGTTGAGGGTAAAGGGGAAAATGGGGTGGGTGTGTGTTTTTTAAAGCAGGGTACTATATTGTGAGAAAACTACTGTACTCTCTCTCTTCATTCAGTTGGAAAAGATTCACAAGTCTTTCATGTCAAAACAAAGTGCTTTTCCAACTCAACTATTATTCTTCAGAGTTGCTGCCCAGGAAACTGAATAGAAGATTAACAAAATATCCGGCTGAAAGGATGTCATTTAAAAAACGTACCGCTGTGTTTATAGTTGTGCAAGATCAGCCAATAGATCACTTGAAAGTGCAGAAATTGGAAAATGACAGTCTGCAGTTGTGGAAAATCCCATTGCTCAGAATTCAGATGTTTTGTAAAGGAGAGAATTTTCTTCAGCAGATTTGGCTGAATTTTTAACATTCTTGTATTATCTCATTCTGCTGGAGGAATGTAAACAGTGCTCATCTGTCAGTATAGCTGTTGCAGCTGGATGGCCTTTGGGACTGGGATCTTTTTAAAAATGAAGATGTATCCTGAATGTGGTGCTTACAAACTGGCAGCTCTAAACAATAAAATTTCCACTGTGATGGGTGAGGTATGACAGACAATTTGCTTTGTGTTGCCCCATTGGTCTGTCTATTGTGACTTGCAAAGGAATTATTTCCAGGCTGGATATGTAATCAGATTTGATGCCTGACTTCCAGCTCCACTAAAGTGACCAATAAAGATGCCATTAATCATAGTGAACAAGTGTGAAAGCCAAGACTAAAGTCCCCTTTTTGTCAGTTTCTAGCACTATTTTTTAGAGGATTGAAAAGTTTTGCCTGCAATGATTAAAAAAACATTTGCTTTTCCTTGTCAACATCGTCTACAAAACAGTACAAGTCATTGTAATCCTGCACTACACTGCATCTCTGGCTACCTTGCAGAATATGATTTTCTCAACAGCTGTGAACTTCAGACTGGGAATGGCATCGACGTTAGCCACCCTTCTGTTTTCTTCCATCTGCTTCATCAGAGCTAGCCTTAGCCATGCATTCCTAATCGTTCCTTTCCTAAATGTTATGGCTGTGCTGCCAGCAGAAGTTGGTGTAGATACCTGCCCTCAGCTTAAAAAAGCTAGCTCTGGAGAACAGACCACAGCAGTGTAGCTACCTGTTCACCTCAGGTACAACTTCTTAAGTTTATCATTTATACATCTTGTATTAACCGGAACAGGGCGCAGGAGCGTGAACCCAGGACTCAGTACCAGGCTCCTGTCCTCTTCTTTGGCCTTATACCCGCTCTGAATATTGTATTCCTCCTTTCTACATGCCAGCCCAGCTCCAAAGTGAGAATTCATCTCTGGCTTTCTCTTCCCAGTTGTCCCGTTTTTAAGGCAGGAGGTGATAGGTGAGAGGGCTGGGTCTCTACCTGGCAAGAATGGGGAAGGTGGTTGAACTTGGTGTCCCGCTCTGGGCTCACAATTGCTGTGTTTTGGGCTAGGCTTAACCCAGTATGCAGGTTTGGAGGCACTCAGAAAATGTGCAAGAGCCTGAGCCTCATTTGACTGATGAGAACTTGGACACCCCACAGCTTAGGCAGCTGGGTGGAGATCTTATGGATCACTTGCTCAAACTTGCATACCCAAATTTCTCCTAAATTGCTCTAAGTGCCTATTTATTTATTTATTCATTCAGATTAGCCCTTTTCTTTTGCTCTGCTTCAGTCTCCATCCAGAAAAGAATAATAAAAACAATTGCTGCCTCTCCAGGATGTTGTGTAATGAATATTCAAAGGCTTGGAAAATACCCATCTGTGATGACAGCAGGGGTTAGTAAGTATCAAGCACAACTAAGTTACCTGGTCGCAGTAGCTTCTGATCCAGGAGAAGCAAACTGAAGGAAGAGTTATTTTTGCCCCCTCTCTAGATGTATCTTTGTACTGATGAGAATTTATGAAAGGATACTTTTTCTTCATGCATCTCCCTCTTTGTTTTCTCATATGCACACAATATAAGCCACTCTCTGTAGATTTGCCCAGTCCAGCCATGGTAGATGAAATTCTTTTGCGATACTTGCTGTCATTTCCAAGTAAAGTGGGATTTTCACCTCCTGTAAACATAGAGCCTTACACAAAAATAGAAGTACACTTACCTGTCAAAAGCTAAATTGTGTGTGTACACGCACCTCTGCACACAAGAGTGAGTGTCATCGTAGCGGATAGATTTAATGCTTATGTACAACATCACCTCAGTCATATATTTGTAAGTTAAAGGGTCTGTATGTAAAGCATTTAAAAAAAGCATAATCCATTGTATGTTTCACTAACAAAATGACTAATCTCACTAAATATTATGACAAAAGTGCTGACGGAATTTAAGCTCTAATCTGTGAAAGCAGCATTATAATTTTACAAGAGTAGCTGTTCTTAATAAACATCAAAGTGCATGTAATTATTATGTGACTTTAGCCCTTTTTCCCACGATACTATAGTTAATCTTGACAACAGCTAGCATTTGTGTTTTAACTCCCCTGATGATAAAGTTTAAAAATACCTTCGGTTCAGATTGTTCCACTCTGCCATTATCCTTCAGCTGGCTCAGGGGGGTGACCTTCACTCTCTTGTCTGGAGGCAAGGCTTGGACGTGCTGGACGCTGTCCTTTGGAAGCTATTTTGTATGCATTTTGGGAAATGGAGCTGGGACAGGGGACAGCGTGAAACGTCCCATTTTCTTGTGGGACAGCACCCCTATTTTGAACATAAGCTTAGGCTGTGTTAGTATTTGGAGGTTCATTGATCTTGAAAGCAAAGCAAAATAAAACCAGAGCAATTTGAAGCTCTGGAGTGGAGCAGTGGAGGTGCTCTGCTGCAGCTGGGGCTGAGTGATGTTTTGTGTTGCTGATGGGGAACTTGCTGCATCGCCACGAAGCCTGTGGCCTGCAAGAAGCCCTGCGGCTGGGCTTCGGCAAAGGTGTTATTCTTTTGTCTGAGTATTCTTGCTGGAGGTTTTGATAATAACTTGGGAGACTGGGGAGAATTTAACTTAAATCTCCCACAGCTGAAAAGTGCGACACACAAAGGTCTGCTTTAGGGGGTTTGAGGGACAGTTGTGTTTCAGGCAAAGGAAACAGAATCAAAGTTTCCTAGACAGGATTGAGGCTCATCATTTACCTCCGTAGATCTTAGCTATGTTTTATCTCCTCCTTTGCACTAATGGTATCATCTGCCAAGCCCAAATGTGAGATATTTCTTTGAGAAATTCCCCTAAAATACAGAGAAGTTTGTTGAGTACACAAGGTTCCAGCACATTCGCTGGCACTTGCAGACTTTTCTCCTGTGCTCTTTTTCACTCTATCCTTGACTTCTTGAGCTGGGCTGAACCGGTCATTTTCTGATAAAACATGTAACACTGTGAGCCCTAGTAAGTTACATTCTAGGGAGAAGAAAATATAGAGTAGAATCATGAATCTAATGAAAGAAATACTTATCATAGTCTATAGACAAATAGGAATACATTAACAGCAGCAGCACTGTTGCATTTACTGGTGTCTTTAGTTTATTTCTGTCTTAATGGGCAGATGCATTTGCTCTTTGTGCAAACAAAAGAGTATTCAAAACGCCCTACTAGAAACAGATGATCCCACATTGTACCTGCATTTCTTGAACTGAGAACAGAACAAAATCAAATGTTTTTGTCAGGCATGCTTTATAGCTCTGCATTCCTGCACATAAAGGCCCAAGCAGGATCCCTCTCGAATGACACAGATGATTATTATTTTGTTCCCAAGGGAAAGTCGTATTGCAGCATCAGTATTATCCACTGGTAATGAGGTGCTCACAGACGAAAAGAGGAGGGGTAAGACAGATACAACACGAGGGACTACCCTGTGGCAAATATTGCTTTAAAAGTGTTTTCATAACAATTCAAAGAGTCCGAGTGAGGGGATCATGTGGTAATACTGTCTAACTCTTGCTTTAAACAACAGGGACTTCCACCCCCAATCCTGGATAACCCTGTTAATATTGCTGGTAGTTCCTTTGCTTGATGCCAAATGCATGATTAAGACTCTGATTCAACAAATCAAAGGTGATCACTTAACCAGAAAGTATCATATGATAGATGAAAGGCTTCTGAGAGGGAGCTCTCCTCACTTCTCCAGATCCGCTTTGTGTTTCTTCCTCACCGCAGTCTTCATCACCACTGCTAATATCTGTAAAGGGCTCTTGAAATAAAAACTCTGTGACAGTGGCTAAATGTTACAACAGTGATGACTGTTAGATGAAAGGATGTGGGAATACTGTCAGTGAAATATGTTTGCTTTTGGTTCTCAAATGTTATGTGGTGAGGTTACCTTTATGCAGTGGCTGAGATAATGGGTGCAGCAGGGACCCAGACCTTAACCGTCTCTGCAGGTTGGTTTCCTTGGAGGCTTTGCATGTCTGAAGTCTGACAAGGTTTACTGGTTTCACTAGAGATCTACTATGGAAAGTATTTCTGAACTGGTCCCTTTGCTTGTAACAAAAGCAGAAACACAATTCAACTACTTGTAGAGAGATGTATTCAAGAGTCATTAACCACTTTTTTAGTGGAAACCTTCAACGTGGGTAAAAGAATCAGCTCTCTGCACATAGGCGATACACCAAGTGCTGATAAGCTGTTCCTCCACAACTACAGGGAGAGTTTCTCAATCTGCCTTGATTATGAAAGACCTGTTTTCCTTTCCTTTTTTTTTTTTTTCCTGCATTTTTTTGTGTGTGTATACGGTCACTTAATTTCAGTGACACAGATGCTTCTTACACTGTGCATGCATGTTAGCGATACTTTTCCTTGGTTAACAGGGCAGCCAAAAGGGACGCAGAAAAGGGAGAACCACGTGGACCAACCCCCCCGAGAAGCAGGAGATGTACTTGTGTGGCAGAGCTGAGCAACCTGTGCTGCAACAGCATGGCTGGCAGCTCAGCATGGGCTCTGTATGAGGTCCTGCCCCTGCCCCTGCCTGGAGCAGTTCAGCTGCACTACCCCAAGCTGCAAGGCGAAGGCTGCACCCGTAGTGTTTTTAAGCAGAAGACCAACAGCCAGTTCTGAATGTTTTTATACACCTGCTAATTCCAGCACATGCAAATTCCCCGATCAAAGCTTAAAATCTGTTTCCTCCACCGATAGTGCATGGGGAGTTAGTGGTTTAGTGAATGAGCTACTGCACTGGTAAAGCCTTCAAATCTCTCTGCTACTGCTGTAGTGCAGGACGGCCACGGCCATTAATCCCTTCGTGGGAGGAGGTGGTATTTTTCATTGGAAAGGTTCTCTTGTTGGGTGAGTTGAAAGCTCTGTGCCCAGCTGCTGGGGGAAAAGCAGGATTGAAAGGGGAGCGAAGCCAAGGAGGGGTCTATGTCAGAGGTGAGATGATCCTTCCCTTGAACTCTCTGCTGGAGCAGTGCATGCGATGTTAAACGCTTGAAATAAAGACATACAGAGATCAGCTGGAGATCACTGTTTCCTAGGCCACAGGAATGATCAGAGGTATACTTAAAATATGAGGAAAGAGACAGAAAGCAGGCTGTTCACTTTTCTCTGAGGAGTGAAGGAAAACGTGGTGATAACCTTCAAACAAATAAAAGGTTACTGCAGAACCAAAGGCAATGTGGTATCGCTCTACAGCCACTGTTGTTAGGACAAGAATTACTCAGTTTACGGTTAAAAAAAAAAGTTTAGGCAAGAAGTTTCAGCGGAAAAAGTTATTAGGAAATACTTTCTCAGGGAAAGGATGGTGAAACGTGGAAACCTGAAGTTGGTGAATATCGATGCTGAAGCTTTTAAAAACAAGTTTGAGAAGCATCTGTCCGAAATGATGTGTAGTCAGTCCTTAAAGCACAAGAATGTACTACCTGAGTTCTCAGGCCTCTTCTGGACATTTTTTTTATGATTTATATGCTGTATTTTTTTTTAGCCTTTCATGTAAAGGCTTTATCCTTCAAATTGATTTTTGTCTCTTCCCCTATTTTTTCTCAAATTCAGCCTTGTTCTTAGTATTGTGATTTCTTTTTTAAAATGGCATTTCATTTCTTGTTTATATCTATAAAATGATAAGCCATTTTCATAAAGTGCTCTATCAAAGAAAATTATCTGTGCTGTGTGAGGGTATAAAATAGGTTCTTATTGTGAAGAAAATGCAGATACTATACTGTTCAGCCACCCCTGTTAAAGATTCACTTAAACTATGGTAAACTGGTCAGAAACATTGAGAATAGAAATGGATCCCTCCTGGATTTATATAGGGTGCTCGTGGGAGCAGAGTGGGGCCGTTTCAGGGTACAGGTATCTGGAGGATGGCTTGTGCTGCCATGCTCATAGTGAGTGGTAACTTCCCTCTACCAGCAGCGACTACTTACAGACTGATGGTATTACAGGTGTAAGCAACGAAGTTACCTTTGCAGTTTATTTGGGGGATGATAATGAATTATGGTATCTCTCACATTATCCAGATGACAGCGTAATCATGCCTCACATCTCTGTTTATTGCTTGTTACCTTCCAGTATGCCAAGCTGCTTGATGCATTTTGCGTTGGTAATGCTTTTGTAGTTGGATAATCAAATCACACATTGCCCTTAGTTTCAGTGGAATGGATTTTCTTGTCCCTCTCTTCTTTCCCCAAATTCAGCAAGTAGGCACCATCCCAAAACTTTTTTCCTTAGAAATGATGAATGCCTAGCTTCTAAGCTTGGCTCTGCCACAGATTTGGCTTGTAGCTCTCAGCAAATTGTTTCTTCCTTCTGCTCAGTGGCTCTTTCACCCAAGTGGAACAGATGCTACTCACCTGTATTTCAGCTTTGCCAGGTAACATGTTTGCATGTTATATTTTGCATGCAGCCTAGTACAGCAACTGTAATTAAATCCTGGCAGAAGTCAATTGAAAGGCCAAATGATCCAGGGGTGCTGCTAACAGTAAAGCCAAAATACACTTTTCAGAGAAGTAACCCAACTCCTTCAGTGCACTCTAAACCCAGGGTGACCTCCTTTCTGAAGGCCAGCTTTTGCTTCTTCACATTTTCTAAGCATTTCATCATTTGCTTCAGAGACCTCAGCTGAAGCGCTATCTTGAGTGCTCTTTTCTCTTCCCTTTTCTTCGATGTTCTTGGAACTTGTTTCTTACCACTGTCTGCTGCACAGAAGACGGGCACTGCTTGAACACAGAGAGAGCATGTTTGTTTAAATAATGCTCTGATATTATTGATCAATGTAGAATTTTCAAGTATATGAAAGGGGAATGCCCAGATATAGTGAAAAGTACTCTAGCTATTAGTGAAAGCATTTTGTGTTACTTTGTTTTTTAAACAGTCTCTATCAGCCAAGTTTGCTCCATTTATTTATTCAGAAGATCCTCTTTGATCCAATGTAAAGTTTTCACACAACCTGGTGGGATTTGAAAGGGGATCTTTTGACATATGGCTACACTGCCTGTAATTTTTCTATATCTTTCATGATCTCTCCAGTTCCAGAGAAGTGAAGTTCTTTAAAGATGCCAGAAATGTCCCTACAGTGCATCAAAGTGTGTGCTTGAAGAAATCTCCCTGTTGTAATACTATCTGTGAGATTCTCAGAAACTGAGAGTGCTGGCCGAAATAACTCCAGAGGGACCAGAGGCAGGCCAAAACTAACACGGTTTTAAAATCTAGCTCTATAAGCTTACACGCAGCTTTTCTAGGAGCTGTTTCTTCAGTCAGCGTGCTGATGGGTTTTCTAAAACTGAAATAAAATGAGGGTCTGTCCCTCAAATATTTGTCCGTGCCAAAGTCTGAAGTCACTTGCTAAGAGAGAGCGGATAGTAGTGTATAACATGTATAAATAGCAGCTGGGTCGTCTTCCCTCTCATGAACAGCTCATACCAGACTGCTGCATTCCTGGTCTGCGTGTTTGGGATGCAGAGTGAGTTAGATTAGAAGAAATTGCATGGAAACTGTCTGCATAGTTTTGAAAACATCTACAAATCTGAAAAAAATACTCTCACATCACTTTTGGTCACTCGCTGTGATGGAATCTAGCCTCTTGGTGACTCCCTGGGTTGATTTCCCAGGTGTCTGTCAGGCACTTCTGGACTTCGGGGATAAGTGCTCATCTGATGTTGCCTCCAGTGATATTTAGGAATTGCACTGCCCTCCCTCTTACATTTCATTTCTTTAGGATGCTTTTGAGAAGCACTAGCAAACCCTTACAGATACCAAAAGCTTTGCACAGGTAGTTTTTATCCCACAGTTGCTTTGCTCTGGGTTGAAGCACAGGCCTTTGCAGGCAGAGACCAAAGCAGAGTTGCTAAAGCATCTCTGTCTCTTGAGGTCAGAGTGTCCTTGGACTCCCTGGGAGCCTGCCTGAGCTGGATAAGCTATGCTTTTCCCTTTTCCTTCACTGAGACCCTGATTTGAGAGGATATTGAAAATCTCTGACAGGAGTAAAAAGGAGTTGCTGCTCCTTTCATAGCTTTTTGTTTCCTCTGTTATCTCCTTGGTTTAAACCTAGGATTCTTTTTCTGCCAGTTCATGTCCTATTTTCTGTTACCCACCCTCTCTATATGCATTACCACACATGACCAACACTGATGTTCTTACAGTTTCTTTAACCAGCCAGAAAATAAGAAGCTGTTCCTTTTTTTTTCTTCTCTCCTCTGACCAGCTAAAAGCAAAACAAAACTTTGCAGCTGCTTTAAAGACCTTTATACTATTGACCACAATATTTTTACTTCTGTGAGAAAATACAAAATTTTGTAAATTGAGTTTTCTAGTAGACTGCCCAATGATTTTATGATGGTAGACTCAGGACTGGAGTGCCACTGCTCCGTTATGGATAAACCATCGCTCAGTGACAAACAGAAGAGAGGTCCAGAGCTGGGTAGGGGCCCTGGGGAGCTTTCTCTCAGCATCTTGTAGCAAGCAAGTGGAAATACTGACCTGCAAATAGTACCTAGTTCTGTTATTGTGTGACAGGCTAGGCTAAATATGGTTAAAAAAAGGAGCAGCCTTTCAAATGTGAAAATAATAAAATGCAGTTGTCTGTCCTAGGAAAGAAAAGACAGAAGATCAGTACCAAATCTGTGTGGGAGCAGGGGGAGGGGGAGCTGCTTGGCCCAAATACAGTCTGGTATATTTGGGCAAGGGCGTCTGGGAAGAGAAAGGAGGAAGGAACTTTGATGCAATAGGAAACTTCTGAATTTATCAAGGCAGGTCCTCTGCACAGCCCTGAAGCTGAGGCCTTATATATAGTCTATGCTATTCTTAGAGTGTGCAGCAGAACAATGGTTCCATTCGAAGAAGCTCTTTTATAGCTTGCCAATATAAAGAAGGCTGTGCAAAATGATATGATCATGTAATTGAACACTGTAAATAGATATGCTGACCCAAACGATAATTTTAAATTAGCTCACTTTCCTGCCACATCTAAACTTTGTAGACTTAACAGAACGAGAAAGGCTTGATTAATTTTTCTGGATCTATAAATCTTCATCTTACTTCTATGTGATTTATAAAATCAAGTGATTTGATGGGACAATGTTTGGAGCCTTTTTTCTGTTCATTGAAGTAGAAGCTAGATTAACTTAATCCCTTTGCTGGTTTGACCGTAATGTATAGTTATGAAATTAAGATCTGTGAATTCTGTGACATGCAAACCTCAAATCTGAAGAATACCTTTTACTTTTTATGATGCTGCCACAGCTTCCCCTATTAATTAGGATTAATTGGGATTATTAAAATTGGTTCTGTGCAATGCAACAGAACTGGTGGTACAGGCTTGAGTCAGGCAGGTGAAGTCTGCAACTGCATTTTGAACGGCCACTGCCAAGACAGCAAGCTAATGTGACAGCCATCGCTGGCTGGTGCGAGACACGAAGTCTCCTGGCTTGGACGGCATCAAGGCAGCTGCTTCATGCCCTGTATACCATGGGATATGAGCAGTACCGCACTATGGAGGTATTTTTTTGGTAGTTCCCTTCCTTACAGGCCCAGTGCAACACCCTCTTGAAGGTATTCCCGACTGCCTCAGAGTAGACATCTCACTCGCCTCCTTTCACTTTCATCCTGAGGAGCACAACAAGGGCCTCAATCTGCACTTAATCACACCCATATTGGTGGTTGTGTAGTTATACCCAGGTGTTCGGCACCGCAGACAGGCTCTGCTCTTCGCAGTGGACGATGTATAGCAGCGTGCGGCAGATGCAGAGTGGGAGCTGATGGATGCAGAGGTGGTGCCTGGGCAGCAGGTTCCTGCTGCGAGGAGTAGCATGAAGCCTCTTGGTAGTCAAAGTTGTCAAGATGGGACAACCTTGGTGTTTTGGGTTGCAGAATGATGGCAGAGCAGGGAGCGGTTGGGCTGGACAAGGGCCCAGCATTCAGTTGTGTGCCCAGAAAATAAGATCCCAAAAGGAAAAAACAAAACCGGAGTATGCCGCAAGTAGCAAATGGTCTGCAAAGCAGGCATTTTTCCTTGATTGCCTCAGGCTGACATTGTCGCGGGAGCAGATGGGAGCAGAGCAGGGCCTTGCACCCACCACTGGCCTTGGGGAAGGGGAATCCCAGACGCCGCATTCCCCTTTATGATGCTAGAGTACAAAGTTTTGGATCATCCCCTGAGCACCCTTCTTGGAGGTCCAGCCTGACTTGTGGCACATCGTTAACCCATCAGGATC
Source organism: Elanus axillaris (assembly GCA_026212715.1). Classification (NCBI taxonomy): domain Eukaryota; kingdom Metazoa; phylum Chordata; class Aves; order Accipitriformes; family Accipitridae; genus Elanus; species Elanus axillaris. Next base: position 34,111,451 of record JANZLQ010000005.1, read on the forward strand.
CTTTCTGGAGTGGTTTTGATCGAGCGCTGTGAACTCATACCAGATGAATGTGTTGTGTCATGGAGCCGTGACACTTTTCTTACAGCCTTTAGATATTGCAAGTCTCAAAAAGAAGTCATGAATGTTGAAGTAAAGAGTTTCTAAAATGTTACAATGTTGAATTTTAAGTAAGTGAACTGCACTTGGGAAACTATTACCAGGACTGACCATTTCTTCATCTTGGCTGCTTTTTCCATGTAGTGCCACATACCCGTGCTTAGTAACTGGGACTTCTGCTGAATTTCATTTTGTTTCTCTGCTGTGGCCTTAAGCTGTGGGCCACATGGCAGGTTAATATTAAACCGAGCTGCATGGTGAAGGTGTCGCTGTGGAAGAGGGGCATCCCTGTATTTGCTAAGGACCGAGAAGTAACTCCTTCCCGAGGTGATCACCCTGGGCGGCTTCTGCAGGGAGATCGTTTTTTCCTGTGTTCAGTTTTGCTGTGGTGTTGGAATTCATAATAAATGTGGTGGTGGTTTCTCTCCTTTCTCTGGTGATTTAAACCATGCATTTTTAACATTGCAGCTAGAAAGAGAAAATGTGAACGTCGAGGGCTGAGCTGGGAATGGGACCCAGAAGTTGGAGCTGCCCGACTTCTGTGCGTCTGGAGCCTCAGCTGGAAAGCTGCTTTGCATTTGTTTGATTTGCATTGATATACTGTTACATCATATATGTGATACAATAGATTAAAAAAAGCCATGTGGCTCTTGTCAAGAAAAAGTGAACTATGCACTTCTAGTAATTACTACCATATGGTTCTTGCACTGTTTCTACATACATAGTTAAGTCACTTATATCCCACTGAAATGCTGTTTTTTTTTAATCTGAGAGAACAGTTGAAACAACATGTTTATTGCTATAATAATGCCCTTTTTTCATTTCAGTTCCTTACATCTGTTCTGTAGCCACATCCTATGTGCACAGAGAATCTTTAGGCAAGAAAGTAAGCTTCAGATGTGTTTGCTTAATGTAATTTAAACAATTTTTAAGCAAATGGATTAAGCAAATCATTTTCCTTTTAAATGATTTAAAAACTGGTGGTGATAATGCAAAACAGAGGCAGGAACAGTCTTCCACGTATGGTAATTTGACATAGCAAGTTGAACTAGTTGTTGCTTCATACACAGATATTATGTACCAAATATTTTCTGAGTGAATTCACATAGCGCCTGAGTGTGAATGGTCATATTTAATCTTGTCAGTGACATTTTAAATGCCATACAGTTTGAACTAACCTGCTTTAAAGCTCTGCTCCTTTAACTCATGCTGTTATTGTCTGCTGCAGTTGTTGACTCAGTAGATTTTCTGATGTGGTCTGGGAATGAGTTCTTTTGGACTTTCACATTATCATATTACAATATACACCACAGATTATTTATACTGGGGGTTAATTGCATCATCTGAATGGAATTCATTTTCCATTGTATCTACAAGTTTGCATGCTAAAATAGTATTTTCTTTTATGGAAATTTAGAATAAAATGACATTGATTCTTAAGGAAATGAGGTCTACACCATGATTTTTGGTATGTGCTTGGCTTTAAACAAACACGTTTGATTGTAATAATTAACTGGGAATTATTATTACAGGATGAAATATATCACTTCTGAACTGTAATGGAATATGGAATCTGTCCAGCTAAATGTAGCAGATAAATAAAACAACTAGTATTAAGCCTTCTGCAAGGGAGAGGGTTGCTAAGTAAAACATGCACGCTTAGTATAATCTTAACTCAACTCTTCTCCCAATTCTCTCCAATGCATTTCTATTTAATTTTAAAATAAAATCTAGAAAAGTTTCCTGGGACCAGTAACTAGAAATATGTAATCTCATTCATGTGAAAAACAAGTGGAAGACAGAACTTCATTGTGTGAATGCTTATTTTTTTGTTTGGCTGTCAACACATAAATGGGAAAATAAATTGGAGGCATTAACTCAAACCCCCATTATTTGTCATGGCTTATTGGTGAATTTAAAACCTTGAAGTTCATTTTGGGTCAAGCAAACATTTCGTCTTTCCCCTGAAACAAAGCGCCTCATTGAATTGCACGAGACGCCACAGGAAGGAAGGGCAGATTCACAAGATGGAGGACGCGGGGCCTCCCCCACCACTGTGCCACCTTCGCCCGATGGCCCCGGGGGTTACAGCTCTCTGTGGGATGTGGGAGCCCCTGCTCCGGCTGCCACATTTCACTGGGCTGCTTCAGATGAGGGTCGCCCACCTCTGGGAGGGGGCCTTGCCTGAAATTCGGCCCCATCTGATGCCCAGCCTCTACTCTTCCTTTCCTCCCTTTGAAAGCAATGCGCGGTGAACACACTTTAGCTACCAAAAATAAGAGAACCCTCTTCCGCCCCTTCATCCCGAATGAAAAACAACACGGGAGCTTTATTTTTTCCTCCCGCCTCATAAACAAAACAATCCCTTCCCTCAGATGGCTTTGCAAGGGGGAGTCTCGCTGGGGCTCCGTCTGCACCGCACAATGGCCACAGGCGGCCTCTGAAGCCGTGCCAGCCCGGCAAGCGACAGGAAAAGCTGGGCCAGCGTCCCCGGCCGGCACGGCGCTGGGTGGCCGGGATGAGCCCGTCCTGGTCTTATTCCTATCTTGGGTCACTCAGTGCCGGTTCTGCAAGAGGGGAAAATGGCTGCAACTTTGGTGGGTTGGGGAGCGAGTCTGGCCTAGCACGGAGATCTTTCCAGAAAGCAGCTGTGCACACACGCTTGTCAATGCCCACGTTTTGGGCACATTTTCACTTGACAATAGCGGCCTAGAAGTCTCACGGAAGAAAGATGTTGTTTTCCACAGCTGTTTTGTATTTCCTCACAAAGATCTGGACTGAACGGGAAACAAGTTAAATGGATCTGTTTGATAGGCCTTGCAAAGCTTTCCTGGTTGACCCCCTGTTGTGCTGTTGAAAACTGGGGCAAGCAGGAGGAAGGATTTGTCAAGATGAAAAAAGACTAAGTTGCCAGGCACACGTGCGTGTGTGAGGGTCTGTTCACAGAGAACGAAAGAAAAAGGGGAATTATGAAGCTGTTAATTTGTTAATAATGAAAAGATAGTTGCCAATGCTCAGTCTGTATCTATGCGCTGTGGTTAGTTGCAAAGCAGAAAGGACCAAAATCAGGGGTTTGGTAAGTCTTTTCCATCTCTGTTTTCTTGGGAGGTATGAGGGCTGGCTTGGCAGTTCTAACCCCACATGATGCAGCATATCAAACTATCAATTAAAAAAAAAAATCACCCCAAACCTACTTGCATGCAAGAGCGGATTCAGTATGAGTAACCAGAGGCATGATGATGCAAGATGCAGGGAGAAACTGAAAACCAAAGTGTGCTTTCAGTCAAGTTGAAAGCTGATGAGTGAGAAGGCTTTAATTTAATACAAAAAGATTGCATTCAACTCTGTAAGAAGCATATTTTTCCCTTGTGCCAGTCTCTCCAGAGGTACTTTTTACCATTCGAACAGCAAATAGTGCAGTAGTTTGGGGAGCTAAGAGTGCCTTTCTTTTTCTCTGTGCATGAGACTTTTTTTGACTACTTATAGAGGGGAGCATCAGAAAACACCCTCCTGGGCTGGGGTTAATGTGGGCTAGGAAAGTAAGCGCTCAACATACTCAACTGCAGCAAGAGCTAGCTTTGGGTCTGGTTTTTATTTTCAATCTAGGAATGAGGGGGAAGCTCCTGGAGAGATACCAAACCATTACAGGTGGTTGAAAATATTTAACTCTTCTTTTTTAATAACAGTCAAACATTTACACTTTAAAAAAATTGGTTGCAAAATCTAGCTGACTCCCTAGAGCCATTCCGTGAGTTACTGACAAGATCAGTCTGGGATGTGGGATTTACTCTGTGAAAACAACCTTTTCCCTTCTTCCTGGGCAGAAATTCCCTGCAGGTGCCAGTCACCGCCATGGCCCCGTGTGTGTCAGTCAAGATTAAGGGGAAGCTTTATGGCTAAAATTAACACCTACCTTGCCCTTAGGGGGTCTTTTTCCTGATAAGTTATGAGAACTTAAAGACTGCTTTTAAAATTTGGAGGGGAGCCACGTCTATTGGAAGGGTGGCAGTGCTTTGGTGGAAGGTTTCTCTCCCACCACCATACCTGTCCAGCCTGCGTTTCACGGCAATCCAGCTCCCAGCCATGCGCTAGTTCTGAGAGCCCGTGTGGGTGTGCAGGGAATGTGCCTTTGCGGTTCAGTTGGTGCAATGCTGATGGTTAATGTGGTTAGCATCCTCCAAGGTTGCTAATAAAGGATGTCCTGCCCCCCTCCCCTTTGACTGGTGCTGTCAAGACCTGCCTGGGCAATTCAGCTGCTCCTCTATTGGTGAAGTGCTCCAGCTTCTTGGTTCAGACTCCTGTAAGCTCTCCAGGCCCAAAACTTGGGCCTAATATGTTTGGCTGGACATAAATCAAAGCAGAATTAAAAAACAAAACAAAACAAAACAAAAAAAACCCCTGTTTGTGTTTTAGAGATATCATATCATTTGGACTTCAAAATATGAATTCTGTTTAAAGTCTTTTTCCCTCCCCTGTGGTTTAGATTCATTAGTTGCTAGACTTCCTTTAGTCTCAGCTACAGTTTTAGTATAGATTAAGAAGGAAAACAGGATCTTTGTTTGCATTATAAATAAGTTCAGACTGTGCAGTGATTGACAGTATATTTTTCTTATTCCAGCTGTATGTCAGCTAGGGATGAACACTTCATCGTTATCAAGCCACCTGCACGACTGCAAAGTACCAGCTGAATCTGTCAGTGGTGCAAAGAGGAAATGAAGAGGCTTTGATCCTCTGAACAGAGTCCCTTGCCACCTAAAGATGTTGATTCAGATTAGCTTTTGCTATGACCTTCAATATGAAAAATTTCAAAGCTTTTTATCTGCTGCAGCATTGCTCTACCAAGGCTATCATGAGATTGTGTGGAAATGAGCTGCAGTGATTTTACCTTGCTCTCACATGCTGCAAAGCGCGGTTGCCACCTGCAATGGTGTGTGAGCGCCTGGGGGGGTTGTGCTCCCCTGGCACCTATGCAGACCACGGGCATGGCTGTCACCTTGAGCTTGGCTGCAGGGGTCCCAGCTCAACCTGTGTTTCCCTGCCTTGGTTCACCTCTGCCATTTCAGTGGCCACTGACACATGAAGAGCTGCGCTGTCGGCAGTGCTGGCCTCTCCTGGGTTCCTAAGGGTATTATTGTAGGGAATAATTCCCCAGTGCAAGCAGGAGTAAACATGTTTTTTGTTTTGTTTTCTGCCTTTCTGGAGATGCCTGGATTTCCTCACCTCCTGAGCTACTGACTGAGGTCACCTTCGGGATCGCTATGTGGCTGCAGCCTCACACTCTGGTGTAAGTGCTATTTTTCCCCAAAGGCTGTGGTTCTGTTCCCTGCTCCCACCCGCAGCTTTCCCAGTTGCCCCTGTACTGACATTAGTGTTTGTGTGGCCAGCTATATTGGTAACCCTTCCTTTTGCTGAGTTAGGTAACCAACCAACAGAAAACTGATCATGAGACTGCAGTGAGCGGGTGGCTTTTCTCCTGGCTGCGTGCTCCCACTGCTTCCCTCACTCATTTGGACATCTTCAGGGAGCTGAACACTCAGAAAACTAGCAGAACCACAACAGCAAAACCTAAGTGATTTCAATTTTCTTCGGGTTTAGCTCTCCCATATTTGCAAGTTGTATGAGTAACTGAGCCAGGGTAGGAGGTAGGACAGGGGCTTTCACTTTTGGCAGCCTCTCAGCTCTACTTGGCTCAACTGATGAGAAGCAGAAATCCAGTCTCTAGGAGGCTCTGGCTGCCATTTAATATCTGTTGGTATGTTAGGGATCTGACTCATGTTTGCTTGACAAGCAGCTAAAAAGGGTTAAATTATGCTTCTCCCTCAGGCACACATCAGCTCCTTTGCAGCTGCGGTCAGGACTCGGCGGTGTTTTGGGCTGGCACAAAATCTGCTCCTCTCCTGGGCAACAGCCTGTGGCAATGGGGGGGAGAGAAACATCTCTCAGTATCGTGGCTGGATTCATGAGAGCTCATCTCCCAAAACCCATCCTGTGTAGCGGGGGTCAGGGACTCTGCGTGACACACTGGGGAGAGCGGCCTGGGCCGTAAGCACCAGCCTTGCTGCCGGCAGCTGCCTGATCGCAGCTCCCGTGGCACTGGAAGGACCCTGCACTGGCTTTGAGGAGAGGTGGTTAACTGCTGTGTTTCATCAGGTATAATATTTTTGTCCAGTAGTGTAATGTGAATAGATTGTAAACAATGCACCAGGTCCCTTTCAGGCTCACAATGCAAGAATGATCTCTTTTTTTTTTTTCCCCCCCCTCTTCTATCTTCTCCCCAGCAGCCATTTCTTCTCCAAGCAGTAATAACTCAGATCCTTTAGTTTCTTATCCTAGCCGAGCGCTTTGATCAATCTAGTATCACTCTGAACTTTTTCCAACATGTTCTAGTCTTTCTACCTTGAATGAGCCTCACAGGAAAATGTAAATCCTTTTTTTAGGCAGAATATTTCTCGTTCTTCTGCTCTTCTGTGTTTTTTTAAAAGAATACTCACAACACTTTACATAAAACCTAGACTGACGTGTTGTAGGAATTTATTGAGTATTTCTGCTTATTCCTGGCATAGGGCCCAACCAAAGGCCCATTGAAGTCTTTGGTGGGTTTAGAGCAATAACTTCTGTATGAAAATGTAGGATGATCCTTACTCTGGGTAACTGCTGTATCTCATTTTTTCTCTTCTTAAGACACACAGTCTCCCTCGCTGTTTCTCGTCACTTGTGAATGACACTGCACGAGGCCATTTTGCCTACCTGAGCTCTGGCACAGCACTGTGAGTGTCGGAAGAAAAGTGCCAGTGCTGTAACTGCTGCTCAGTATTTGCTCCTGCCTGTATCCACTTGTGATTTGGGCCCCAACAGCTATCATGCTGTTGATATTAAAGCTACAGTCTGTTCTCAGACCTGGTTCTATTGCAAGAAAGGTGTAAAGAGGAGCATTCAAGGCACTTTTAGTTCTGTTAAACCAGACCTGCAATTTTACTGCTAGATTTCTTTTTCTTCTCCACTGTTCTCCTCTCCTTCATCCTCTTAGTGTGGCATGAATGTGGGTTCATATAGTTGTGCAATACAGAATACACTAGATTTAAAAACAAAGCAAAACAAACCCCCCCTGAACTGATATTGCCCCTTTAAAGCTGCAGCATTAAGTTTGGCTGTGATCCAGCCTGGAGACTTTCCTTGGCAGTGACTATGACGCAGAAATCTCAGTTTGGAATTGCTCTTTCGGACACAGATTCCCGCAAGAATAACAGGAACGTGATAAAGTAAGTTATGCCAGGCAGCGAAGCCCATTGCACTCCAGTGAAGACAATCTGTCCGTTCACCTCCTATGGACTTCTCTGGGGCTGCTCGCATGTAAGGGGGAGGCAAGGGGATCAGAGGACAGAAATGTAGCTGTGGTTTTAAATCCTCCTGTTGCTGAAGGATTTAAGTCATGTAGGTGAAATAGTTCAAGCTTCCACTATGGAAAATGATTATCTGTTTCACATGTTCTTTCTGCTGTGCCTCATTAGAAGCTTGTTTCATTGTTGGACTGTGCTGAACTCTTACTGGGAAAATTGCTGCTTTTTGTTTTCTGGCCTGATCCAGCTGCCTTTAAAGCTAAAAGAAACCTGTTAGATTCAGTAGGTAAGTGGGGAGGTAAGAAAAAGTGATGCAAAACCAAGTATGTGCTCTGAGTGACCCTGAATGACAGGAAAGAGATCCAAAGACTGAGGTCCCCTTGTCAGAGCAATGGTATAATTGAGGGCAAAAAGCATGTAAATGTAGCCCATTCATTTCTAATTTAGGCAATGAGGAGTCTACCCACTTCTTACTGTCTGGCTTGGAATGGCAAATGGGTGAGCCTGCCCGCTTCGCTTTCCACCAGGACATTGCTGGTTTGCAGGGCCACCTCAAAACCAATGTGTATTTGTGTTGCTCATCACAGCAAGCACTATGTAGGGGCATATACACTCTGCTGCTATTTAAAGCATCAATACCAAGTTAGTGTCTGGCATAATACCTCTGACCTGCTTGGCAAAACTGATCCAGTGCAGTATGGACGGATTAACATCTCCTTGCTCTGTTTTGACTCAGGAGCAAAGTCTCTGAGGCAAGAGTTAACTCAGAGCAAGATCTTATCCCAAATATCTTGATCCTACTCAATTTCAAGGAATTTGTCATTACATTTTGCTAATGAGAATGAAGTGGCCTCAAATGCTAGTGTAATCTTTGTTGTTTTTTTTTTTTTATCTCTTCTGCTGGGAATGAAGTATTTCTTTCTGTTGCTTAGAAAGCCCAGCCAAAGCTCATCCATACTTCTGATGCTGGATGCAGTCCATGAGCAAATCATGATTTAGTTCTGCATGACATAGAAGGTTTCTCTTTATTTAAAGAATATAGTTTATAGAATTGCATATGCTAGTTCTTTAAAAGCCCATCCACTGAGCTCTTTCTTCATAGTACTCAAATGAGAACACAGTGTTTTCTGTATTGTTTGGAATAGCCTGGGAAACAATGCCTCCCAGTGTGAACAGATCTCCTTCAGTGTGCTGGCAAACTCATCTCAGAGGAATGTGGTTATCGACTAACCCATGATTTCTGATAGCAATAGCTAAAAAGAGTGGAAAAGTACTCAGCTGCCTGCAGTCCAATAGCACAGCAGTTTACCGATGCGCATGATAAAGTTGCTTCTATTTAAGATGGTCATAAATCCTATTGGCCCAAACACAGCATCCTGGCTGCCCAGGAGTGGGGAAACAGCTGTGGACCAAGGCCACTGGTGTGGCTCTGTTGGTGCCAGTGAAGCAGTTCCATCTGTACCAGTTATCTTGCTATACGTTACAACACTCTGACTCGTAAAAAGAGTACTTTGAGTTAATGCTTGTGTTTGTGGGAAAGCATTCGGATGGAAAATGTAATCATCCATTGTTAACATGAGTGTCTGGATTCAATGACTGAAAGTTGGCATCTGTTCGTAAAATATAAAATAAGGAACACACAGAACAAATACACTTGCATAGAGACTGATGCTTTTGTTCCCCTGGGGTGAGACTGGAAAGAGAACAGGTTTTGAGCCATTTCTCCAGCGAGCGGAAGGGAGCCAAGGGATTTTAGTTCTTGGAATACTGTAAAGGTCAGTGACATTTGTCCTCGCCTCAACTTGGATGCTGCCCAGATTTTGGGCGTAAGCTCTTCTACTTCCGCCCCGTGTTCTGCGTGGACGGCGTGTCAGCAAATTTCCGATCGTAGATGAGCCACGGGCAGGCAGAGGGGAGTTCGCTCCTGCGGCTCAGTTGCCCCTTCCTTGCGGTGGGCCAGGGCTCCCTTTCTCCAGCACCCGCTGCGAGCTGAGGTCCCCAGGGTTTGCCAGGCTTTGGGGACTGGGTGCAAGGAGGAGTATGGCAGAAACATGCTGGTAAAGCAGAGCCCGGTCATGTTTTCACCATTCTTGCAGCATTTCAGAGTGGTGCCTTGTAAAGAATACCTGAAGGAGAGCAGTACCTTGCAAAGCTGAAGGAAAGCACTTCCAGACATGGCCTTTGTTAGAACGGTTGGTTAGGCTGGGGCTGGCAGCTCTCTGCATTGCACAGTTTGAGCTAAAGAAATGAGATTGTAATGGTGGCCGACAAGGAACAGAGAGATGGCCCTAAAGCCAAGGAGAATGAAGGGGAGGATGTGCCTGCACTCCCTGCTCCAGCTGGTCCCTCTTCCACCATGCGCTTAAGGGATGAGCCGCTCTTCTTGGTGCTGCTTTTCTACAAGACCTCCCCCCGAGACCCTCGGGTCTGCCCTGTGAAGGCGGATGACTGTATAAGCGGAGTCATCTGCAGCACCGCCTCAACCATTTCGCTTAGCACTCTCATTTCTTTTGTTTTTACATAAATGTCTTTCTTAAGAAATGTTTTAACTAGCAGGAAGAAAACAACAAAAGAAAAATCAGCATCAATGCAACAGCTGTGTAGTTAATCAGAAAGATTTCCCAGGTCTGGCACCGCCCTGGGCCCCCTCCTTCCTCCTACCACTGCCATCCCCGCTAGCTCAGATGTTAACACTTTAACCCCATACACAGTAGGGGTAGGGAGGGGAAAAATCTGGGCTCCCTCGTACCGTCGGGGAGGTGGATTTCCTGGGTGCCAGGCTGCAGCCTTCTCTTCAGAAGCTTTTTGTTTCAAGACAAAAGGGTTCGAATTCCTCTTTCCGAGCAAATATATAAAATGTAGTTACTGCAAGCAGCCACACCATGGCACTAACAGTGAAAACCGGCTCTTGGCCAAAACCTAGAGCTCATGTCAAAACATGCTACAATAGCAGATTTTACTACAGCACAGGAATGTTAATGTGCTACAATTAAATATTAAGTTGCAAGGAAATTACATGTCCCAAACCATTGCAATATGTATCTATGACCCTGGGGAAACTCTTTCTCTCAGTGGTGTGTTTATTCTTACGCCAATTTGCTTTTCCCATAACTCCCCTTTTGCCATCGCCCTGCAAATGTAATTCATGCTCCCAACCGGTCCATGAGGCCATGGCTGCCTCTGACATCCAGCATCTTGTGCAAGGAGAAGCCCAGCTGACCGGGAGGATTCAGGGAAGTCAGACGTGCTTACTGCCAACTCATTTTGTAACGAGAGACCCCGAAAAAGTACTTTGCAGGGAGAATCTACAAGAAACCGTGAGCTGCATTGCCTCTCGCTGCTCACACAGTTCATGTCCCAGCTTGGGGTAGGGGCTTTCGGAGGCTGGATCTCCTGCCGTGACGTGGTTTGTGTGGAATGATATTATGAACAGGTGTGGATTTAATGGGCAATTTGCTCTTCCATGAGGGCTGACTGGTGCAATGTATCCTGCTGTGCCAGGCGACGCGGTTGTGGTCCATCATAGCCCTTCCCTCTTCTCCAACCTGGACAAGGCTGGGTCTCCCTGATCCAAGTCCTCCCTCAACAGCTGATACAAAGCTTAGTGCCTTGCTGGGAGAGCAAAAGATCATTTGCCCAGACTCCGTTTGTTGAAATCATGGATTAAAAAGCCCGGCTGTGAAGTGGCTGGAGTTAAAAGCCCTCTGTGGCAGGAACAAGTAGTGCCCGTCTTGTCCTTTCACCTTGTCCTTTACTCTTCCTTGGTACTGTCAGTGCTTGGGTACTTGGTTGGCCACGTGCGCCTTAAGACGCCTTTGGAGATAATAATAATTGAGTAATAACCAATGCTAGTGGAGCAGGCACAGGGGCTTCCCAGGAGAGGCTGCTGGCACAGGGGTGTTTGCACATCAGGATAAAAACAGAGGAACGTAATTACATTTTTCATGTGTTTCAGATATTATTTCACTGACTGATTTGTGCCAAGTGAGGGGAAGACACCTTAATTAATGTACGTCATTGCAGCGTAATATCAATATGTCTTTAAAAGCTGAACTGCTTTCCTACACCCTGAAATTTGGAGAGAGCCATTGCACGGGTAAATGATAGATTTACAAGCCAAAGCCTTATATTAATCATTAGCAGTCTCATTTTGCTAGTTCTAACTTAGAGGAACAAAACTATGACATGAAGAATATTTAAGCAAGTAATTAATGTTATTTGACTCTGGAGGTTGGTAGGCCTGCATTTTCTTGGTTTTTGGTTAGGGTTTTTTGGTCAAGTTGCATTCCTCTGTCCTGAAAAAATCCTGTTTTCCGCTTATTCTGTATGTGAGAGGAGAGGACCAAGGTGGAGCTGCATGGAGAATCTGGCTCCTCAGCCACAAAAAAAGCACCCCCATAGAATCACAGCAGTGCAGGGACCAGCTCCGGAATTAACTGTCCCAACATATAACTGAATTAAATCGTCCTTGGACTCCTGTGCCTGAAAGGACCCTTTGGGGAACTCCTGGATACGCTGGAGGAGGTTGGGAGCTCATCATGCAGGCTGCCATCAACCTGCCCCAAGGAAGAGGCAAGGGGAGCCAGGCTGGGGCCGTGCTTCCTCCAAGGGTGCACGCAGGGGCTGGCTGCGGCCCCATCCCCGGGAAAGCTGATTCAGCCATGCTGGCTTTGCGCAGGCAGCGATGCAAACCTCAGGATGTGTTTGTTGCCACAGACTGTGTGATTTCCATAAGCTGTTCAAATCTTAGCCAGTAATTTCCATTGTTGGTGGGAGAGGTGGTGGGGAAGAGGGAGAGGGAAGCCATGTTAGGGAAAAACTTGGAATTTTTTGTCCTTTTTATGTCCACTGACAATTTTTTTCTGTGGTCAAAACTACCAAATGTTTATTTTTTGGATTTTTTTAAGGATGAACTGCTGCTGTGGGGAAGCAAAGCAGCTATGAAAGCTGTAGCACCAGTGTCCCATTTTCTGTCAAAAAGGGAGGGAAAGAAGTAATTTTCCCTAATCACTGTTTTAAAAACCATTACCACACTAACGCTTTACTATGGGCTGTCTGTATCCTTCATACTGTCACCCCAGGGAGTGAGCCTGCCTGCTGGCAGCCCAGGGAAGCACAAGTCCAAGGATCTCCAAAACCCGGATCTTCCTCACAGCCCTTTCCAAAGCACCATTCCCTGCTGCCTGCTTTGCTGCTCATGGACGTCTACCTGGCCAGCTCCTCAAACACTGCCTCTTCTGTTTGGACAGAACTATGTCTTCTTTTTTTTTTCCTGGTCTGATTTGGATCAGGTCCCAAGTGCTAACAATCACTGCATTCAGGATTTTTTTCTGGTGACATTTTGAACCTCAGCTGTGCTCTTCCAGGAAGGGCCCTGCTGCAGTGGTGCCCCTGAGCGTGGCTGGGAATGAACGTGGAGCCCTCCTGAGAGCAGAGAGCCCTGCCCCAGCCTGATGAAATACTTTTTTATCAATTGTAAGCTGAATAAGTGGGAGACCCAACAGTTCAGACAGGGGAGGCCCAGGCACCTCTCCAGATATCCCCAGATAACTGGGGGTTCATTCTTACCTTGCAATTTGCTAAGTTATCAAGACTTCTACTGTTTAAGGTTGCATGTCTGTTCTCCACTCCACAGAGTACAGATACTCATTTTCTTTTCCACACAGAACAATTCAAACATTCCACTGCAGGATTAGTGTAAATAATCCCTTCTGGTGAGCTCTCCAGACAAAAGATTGCCTATGAGCTAACACCATGAGGGCAATTCCTCCATCTGTAATGCAAGAAAACCACCTGAAATTCTAGGCAATGAGAGTGAGACTTTTTAAGGTTAAGCAGGAAAAAATAGCAGTTGCTCAAGTTGCACAGATGACCAACCAGTAGTGTTTGTACTACTGGTTCTTTAGTGGTACTTGTACCCAAGTCTGTTCTGGATGTACCCCACTTCTGACAACATGCATAATTAGATGTAGCAACTTCATGGGCTTTTTTATCTCTTAAAGACTCCTTGACTAATATTTGTGTTAGTTAAAGTTGTAATCTAATCGCATCTTCTGCAAGTCCATGCACATTTTTATGCACACAGGGGGTCAAGTTCTTTTCTGTAGGCAAGGTCTGTTTGCTGACAGGTGTTTGGAGAGCTGGTTGTAATATCAGTATAACACAGCATCCTGCATACTCTCCTTACTGGCAGTGTCTGGACAATGTGGACACCAGTTAAAAACTGCTGTGATGTGACCACATCTTCTTCTATCCCTTTAGCTCCTGTCCAGCTCATTGCACCCAAAGCTCGAAGGGAGGGTGGTACAGAAAGGCATTGATGCACATCTCTGCAGACCGGTCACTTGTGCTGCAATAGTGAAATTCCCAGTTGGTGTGGAAAGGGAATTCCACTCCGCTGGCACTGCTAACTAGCTGAAAAGGGAAAAAGGGAGAATTTGCCATCTCGATTCTGCAGAATTTCTTGGCCATTGCTCTGAGGAAGACTCTGAAGGCTGATGGCCCTCCACTCAGCTGAGGACCATCTCCCCATTGCAGTCACAGCTGCATGGCTCCAGGGACGTGTGAACCCCTCATTAAAGAGAAGGGGCAGGAAAGGCTGATGTAAGTCTAGCTGGCAATTTTGCAAGTTGATTTTTGTACTTCAGGTAGATTAACAGCAACATATGTGAGTTCTTCAATATTATGTAGCTTATTTAAGCCTCAGATTAGGTTACATCGTGTGCACAATCCCTTCCTTGACACTTGACACAGCAGCTGCCAAGGTTGGTTTCTGGACAGGCCTGTCCTGGGAACAGTGTGTGCTGTGATCCGGATAAAGGGTTCTCAGCTTGGATGTGTGTCTCTGCTTGCCCCTTCCATTGCAACTTTGTTGTGGTAACCTTTATGAAACCCAAACCAGCTGCTTCCTAGTTTTGCACAAAACACATTAACTGGGACCTCTGGCTTTGGTGAAAGAGCCAACTTGTAGGAGTTGTCTACATATGATGCTTGCCTCCACAAATTGCAGGAGTTTACCTCACCCTAGAATTTGACACAGGGAATATTAAATATTGGAAAAGTGAAGGCATAGAAAAACTTTGTTGTGAGTCCTTCATGTCCCCATACCTATTAAAAATAGCTGCTGACAGACCTGATTTCCACTCGTCAGAGTGAAAAATACTTCCAGGTAATTCATCTGTGTTTGTCACTAAATATATTTTCTGGTTGCCCTTTTAGTCAGCTCCTTGCACAAGTTCTCCCCCAAAAATGTGTAGTGAAGCTACCTTCCTGATTCAGCTCCTCTGGAAGGTTGTCAGCTACTAAAACCAAAACAGTCCCCAACTACAAATGTAGCAGCAGCAGCAGCAGGAGTGGAAATCTTTGCATCCCCTTGATATGTTTGACTCAACCATATTTCTATCAATGTATTTATATATGATTCTTAGTGCACTTTTAACAGGTACGTACAAATCTACAAATTCTGTGCCTCTTTTAAACTACATTAGCTTTTCAGAATTACTTAAGGCAAGATGGAGTCTATATCTCTTGTTATGACGCCTTTTAATTTTAGAAGACCTACCTCTGTGTTTCACAAGCCACTGGTTTACACAGTGGCCCTAACCACGTAAGCACCATTGATTTTGTATTCAGGGTCACAGTTCAAACCCTCCCAGCCTTTGGCCTGGCATGACCTCCCAAGTCCCCAGAGTCAAGGGCAGAGCTTGTCTGTCTTTAACAACTGGAATGAAGTCCTAATCCCTGTAAGCACCTTTTCTAGATAAGCCCTTGGTGCACAGAGGAGTTTGTTGCTCTGACTGTGTCAGCATAATCAGAGCAGCGTAAGTCTCCCACTGCAGCCGAATGCTACGGCTTGCTCGCATGGGTGTAGTTCCATTTACGATGGAGCTTTTATACAGGCACGTGCAGCAGTTTTTTTTTTTTTTTTAAATAGCCACTTGGCAAAGCTTTGCTGCCCTGACCCTTGGCTGTAGCGGCTGGGAGCACGTGCTGCCTCCCAGGCACGGCTGACCCTATTTGGGTCCATCAGGTGCAGGGTGATGAGGGTGAGCAATGTGGAGGGACCGAGGCTGAGGGTGAGACCTGCAGTCAGAAGGGTGGTCCAGCTGTGTATCAGCTAGGTGTGCTGTTCAGCAAACACTCACAGCTAACGCAAAAAAGCTTGATGCTTACAAACCACAGATACCTAGGGTATCTAACACAGCAGGCTTAAGTGCTGCTGCCCGGTGGCTGGGTAACAGTGGTTTCGGCAGTCAAGCGGTTGATTTCACTGCCAACTATTTTAGCTCATTGACCTTCTGGAGAAATGAAGTGGGAACCAAGCGGTTTTGTGGTTCAGAAGCATCAGTTTGTTTCCTAGCATGACAGCCCTGCTGCTCTTCCCCAGGAAGGTTGTTTTCTTGGCTCATACCCTTACAACAGCAGCCAGAATAGTATCAGCAGCCTTATGCTTCAGTTAACTCAGCTTTACATGACATTAGAGAGCATGCCAAGCCAATGAAAATGGGAACCTGAGCAGTGGTAGGCGGTAGCCATTCATCTGCTCCTTGGTGTTTTGGCTTGTTTTCACTGCCCTAGAGCCCCCCGTGCCAGTCTGGTTGCCTCTGGCAATGGCAGGGTAGATAGGGCTGTGCAGACACAGTACGTGAGAAAGAGCGACCTATTGTAGCAAGAGTTTTGTGTTTGTGGCTTGTGCTGTCATGCAGTGAAATCATCTGTGTTTGGACAGGGGAGGGAGTGACTGCGCCTCTGCTGCGAGATGGTAGCTGCATGGAGTAGCTGGCATTGCAGTGAGGCTCTTCTTCCCCAGACGAAAGCACCGTTTCACCTCAGCTTATGCCTGGTCCTTGTTGATCATGGCATAGCCACATTACAAACGCTGGACTTAGCCACATCTTGGGGAATGATTTGAAATGAAAAGGAGAGAACACCGATTACCGTGTCTGCCCATATGCTCCAGTCTGTTCCCCTGCAGCAGGCTGTGAATCATGTTTCTGTGGGGTGCGAAGAGGACGGGGAGAGCTCCTGGGTGTTGCATAGAGCTGCAGAGTCACAGGAGAGAAGGTGAGGGGTGGCTGCTGTGCCACCAGTGGAGGGGCGAGCAGCCAGGGAGCTGGGATGGGTGTCACTCCCCGGGATGGCTGGCTACAAGCCGGCTTCGTGCTGGGGCTGCCTTAGCACGGTACCGTGCTGGGGCAGACATACTCTACTGCTCGGAAAGGCTTATGACCTCAAGCACAGCATCCTGCTAACGCAGCTCACATCTTTCTGCACTTTTAGTCTATAACTTCTAGATAATGACACTCAGGGCCACAAAGGTACCTAAATCCTACCTGAACAGTGTGTTTCATTGAAAACTAACACCATACCCATGGGTCTAGAGGTGCTCTAGTTTTTACTAGCAATGTCCTAGAGGTGCTTTAAGTTTGGTGGCAGTGCAGCACCTGCTGGCAATGCCATGCTGGCTGAATGGCTTACTGCAAGGTCCTTCTCCCAACCAAGACCGTGCATGGTTCAGCATCAAATGCTGAGACTTATCTCCCCAGCTGTGGGGGGCCAACATCTCGGCTAGTGATCCTGGGCTCCCTTCTTAGGGCAGGAAGGGAGTTGAGTTTTTGTGGAAAGAGGTTTATCTTATATTAAAATGGCTCTTTGCCATCATTCTTTTCCAGTAGCTCCACGCCTGGAGGCCTGCTCAGGGGGTGTAAGGCAGGGATTTGGGTCTCCTCTCTGTCTCAGAGGATCCTCAAGCCAACTCCTTCCTGTGAGTCCTGAATCAGCGGGCTATAAACCACCCCATGGGGGAAGGAGCAAGGGGAGGAAGCATCATCTTTCACTGTGCTGAAGAGAATGGGTGGACAAGAAGACCGCTGCCTTTACAAAACATGCAAAATTGAAGAGCAGCAGTGGGAGGAGTGATGTGCCTCTTCTCAGCCAGCACTTATCTCTGAAGAAAAATGGTTATAGCTGAAAGACGTGGCCTCAGGCAGAAGTTTCCCACCATCTGAGGAGAGCGGTGCTCTAACTACCAGGCTATTATGTGAAAGGTTGGAGTGTGGCTCCATCCTCCACCTGCGTTTTAATTGAGAGGTAAGTGCCTGAGTAGCTGAGTCAAACGTGAGCTGCTCAGTGCAGTTGTGTGTTAGGAGAGGCACCTGGAAGATACAAACCATGGCGGGCACAGCAAGGCACGGCACTGCACAGCCGAGCCTCCAGGGGCCAGGGCAGGCTGGGAGGAATGTGCAAAACTGAGTTTTGGATGCAGGCTCAGGGAGTGGTTGACATGTCCCCTGGCCATGAAGGCAGCACCTTGCGTGGCAGCTCGTGATGGGTGGCTGAATGTGTCCCCAGAGGTGCTGGCAGCATCTGCAGGACCTAGGGGCTTTTGGCATGGCAGCAAGAGGGACTGCCGCAGGGGCTGGAGCACCCCTCTACCTCCTTTGCAACAGGAGGATTGATCTGCCCAGTCCCAAGTGAATCCTTTAGTCTGCCGCGGACTGATAGGCATGGGGCCCTGCTCCTCTTCCTTTTGAGGGAGGAAGTTTTGGCTGTAGGATAGGTTTCATGGCAACACCTTCTTGCCTTGCAATGGATATAGGCTTTTTTAAAAGGCTCCAGGTTTAGGCATTTTTCCCTAGGCTAGTGCTTCTGTGACTCCTGTACCCTGAATGCCTGCACTGCGCCCATGGGGCACCTCTCCCCTGGGGGTGGGCACCCTGCTGCATGGTGAAGCCCCCCGAGCCCTGAGGCAGTGCCCGACCCTGCGTGGGATCTCCCTGACCTGCTGCCACATGCGGGTTCCACATTGTGAGCAGCTCACTTCTCCAAAGACATCGCCTTGGCTGCTGCTAGCACTGGAAAAAGTGGTTGACAGTGGCTGGACTTCCCCAGTTTCTTGTCTCCATGTGAAATACCTGTGGCTGGTGGCATCTGGCCGTGCTGCTGATGGGGCTGCCTGGGGCTGCAGGTGATGCGCATGAGGCAGTGTGGTGCATGGCTCTGGGACCCAGCCTTCCCTTGGTTCTGGGACCCAGCCTTCCCTTGGCTCTGGGATCCAGCCTTCCCTTGGCTCTGGGATCCAGCCTTCCCTTGGCTTTGGGACCCAGCCTTCCCTTGGCTCTGGGACCCAGCCTTCCCTTGGCTCTGGGACCCAGCCTTCCCTTGGCTCTGGGATCCAGCCTTCCCTTGGCTTTGGGACCCAGCCTTTCCTTGGCTCTGGGACCCAGCCTTTCCTTGGCTCTGGGACCCAGCCTTCCCTGGCATGTTTGGGTGTGCTGGCAGACTGGTAACTTGCAGTGTCATATCTTGAGCTGTATCTTATAGGATAATAATATTCACCCTGAAGTTTTCCTTATCATGCTTTTCCGTAGTAAGTTGCAGAGGATGGCCTTTGTGTCACATGTGAGGCATACTGTCCAGAGCCAGGCAGGGAGCTCCCTAGATGGAGGTGGCTGTGGTCTACCTCCATCAGCCAGTGTCAGGGCCCATGGTGAGTGGCATCTTGTTTCCCAGGACTCAGTCTGTGCCTTCGGCTTGTGCACCAACACGAAAACCCAACATGGAGATGAGGAAAAAGCACCAAACTGGGTGACCAAAACCACGTTAGAGCGTTGGACGTGTATTTTAAAACACTACACTGCTTTTTCATTACATCCCTCCCCTCTCCCCCTGCTACCCCAGGATAATTCTAAAGCCTGCAGTGAGATGCCAGATTGCAGTTTATGCATTTCAGGGACCTAACCAAAACCAGATGCCGGGTTCCTGCGAGCTGGCTGCGGCAGCCCTGGCGTCGCGGGGCTGCCAGCACGTGGGGTATGGTGGGGGCACGCAGCCCCCCACTCAGGGCACTGCCGAGCACATCGCCCTGCGCTTCACCTCTCCCCAGGGCCCTGGTACTATTTTTTTGTATTAGTTTTTTGGTTTTAGTCCCCAAAGGGGAAACCGAGAGCAGCCTCCAACTTTTCTTTTTCTTTTTTGCCTCCCCTATTAGTGTTCGGGGAAAACAGAACTGAAACAAACTGTAATGTTTGTGAACCAGCTAAAATTACTATTCCTCAGGAATGATGGCACTCTCAGCAGAGAGGGAATTGGTTAAATTTTTTTTTTCTCGTAGGGCCTGATTCTTTCTCATGGTACAGAGCACTTTGCTGTGCAGTGGGAAAAACATGTCCAAATCCCCTGCTTTCACCCACAGCAGAGAGTTGGCTGCTGCCTCGTTACAAGAATTAAAAAAGGGAGTCAGTAACACGATAAACACATTCAAATGAGTTTGCTCTTTACTTCCCTGGACTTTTTCTGCAAACACTGTGCTGGCATGAGGTCCCGGTGAGGCCATGGGAACCTGCCTCACAGTCCCTGCAGCATTTAGCTGGAGGGACCGGAGATGTCGTGGTCCCTCCGTGGGCTTGCCAGCAGCAGCTCTGTTGTGCTGTGGTGAGGTCGGTGCCCATGGGGGACACGGGGACAGCCCATCCCTCTGACAGCAAATAAAACCTCAGGCAGGGACAGCTGCTTGTGACAAGCTGTGTCATTGTTTCAAGGTTTCATGAGCCTGAAGAAAAAGCGTGGTTGAAGGGAGAGAGGTTCCCTTTATGTATCTATTAAATAAATTAAGTTTGAGGGAGCTCTGCTATTGTGTCCTGAAGAAAAGAGGGCTGTTACAGAGCAAAGGAGCGGAAGCATCTGCCAAAGTGTTTAACATGATGCAAAGTCTTTAGACTTTACATAAAGAAACTACCCAGCTCAACTAAGTAGGCTGGTTAAAGCCAAGCAGCCTCTTACACTTTAAACAAAAACTAGATAAAAGCTTCTCCCTGCCACGTGGCCGGGAATAATGGTGCTGCCTCTGGACTCCTTGAACCTGACCTGGGATGCACTAATTTATCATCTGCCTTCTCCGGGCTGAACTGAAGAGCCCTTCCTGACTTCAGGGAAGCCGTAACTATGCACACTGTGAAAAATGCATCTTTTGCTTGCTCTATAGTAGAAAACAACAACTTGCTTAAAGAATACCTGGTTCTGACTTGACAAGTTTTGGAGAGCAGCAATACCGATCAAATCATAAAAATCAATAAAAATGTGCCATGGAAAAAAAATGCTCCAGTGTGTAAAGTGTCTAGGTGGTTTTAAAATGTTGATTACTATACTGACAGTGAAAGAAATGGTGATACGGGCTGTATTTCTCCACTTTAGCATATTTTAACAACAGAAGAAATATTTTTACATCTAGAATTCAGATACTGA
The DNA here is from genome assembly GCA_026212715.1 of Elanus axillaris. Taxonomy (NCBI): domain Eukaryota; kingdom Metazoa; phylum Chordata; class Aves; order Accipitriformes; family Accipitridae; genus Elanus; species Elanus axillaris. Next base: position 34,132,126 of record JANZLQ010000005.1, read on the forward strand.
GGTGAGTCTGTGTGGCCAGGGCCCGATTCCCTGAAAGTGGGGCTGGCCTGGGGTGCGGTGGGGAAGGCCCATCATGTGGGTCTGTACGAAGGCCTTTGGATGCTATTTTCCATCAAAATATTAAAAATGAAAAGCCCAATCCCTTAAAATAGGCTCTCTAGTTCGTAGATGAGAAGCAGTGCGTGGAGAGGGCTAAGTGCATCATTTTCTCCAATCAGTTGTGTGTTGGGTAAAGTCGAGATGTTCAAAATGTGCCCGCGACAGATGGTGAAGCTCAGCTGAAGCAGTGGCTGGATGGAGAATGGCTCCTCCTGAGACAGCTGCTGGCATTAAAGCTGCCCTTTGCATTTACGTCAGACAGTATCCTGGGCAGAACTGTTGATGGGCTACAAAATACATATATGCTTCTTTCATGACCCTGCTTCTACGTACATACCCTGCTTTTTCTGTGGGTTTTTTTTTTTTTTTGTGTGTGTGTTTATTTGTTTGTTTTTTTGTTTGTTTCAGGATATTTTCCAAGTAATATCTCCTATTTCTACTGCAGGTTGATACATCTGCTGAGGATGGGATGATTTCCCACTGGCATTTGTCAAATGAATGTAAAATTTCACTTTAAGCACACATTTGTTTAATATAGTGACGGAGTCTTACTTTAAAACATGTCTGTTTTTGTTTAGGTAAGTGTAGCAATCTTAGTGGTTAGGAAGTAATGCTCATTACTGCTATTATTATTGTTAGTTAAGCCAAAGCTTTTGAGTATGAGTGGGTGAAAATAGAAAAAAAGTCACGTCCTAGCATGTCTTCATCTCATGACAGGGATTTTTTTTTTTGTTGTTAAATCGTGCTTGGAAAGTGTGTTTGTTTGTGTGCACTGCATTGGTGTATTTTAAAAAGCTGGTTTTATTGCCTTCATTATTGGCTTTATCTCAGAAGTGAATGCCATGAGTGTGAGTAAAATATGTGTGTGCGTGCTTTAGATAGATGCAGCTTGGGCTGAAGGCAGCTTTGCAAGGCTCTGTAGACATTTCTCCATTTTCCCAACTACCAAAATCTGTCTGCCTGAGAGCAGAGGACCTGGTGCGGGACGTGGAGCAGGGCAGCATCCCGCAGACCCGCTGCTGACGTGGTGGTGGGGCTGATCCTGCCTGCATGAGGGGTATGGACCCTGTGGGAAGCATAACACCGGGACTGAGACACCCCCTTGCTCTGCTTGCCTTGATTTTCCACTGGGTTTAGAGCTTGGTGCCTGTGGCGTGCAGTGATGCCTGCACATAAAATAAGACGGAGGTTTCCCCTCTGGGCTGGGGACAGGGAAAGGGGGAAGCTGCTGGGTTAGGGTCAGTGGGGATTTTGTAGCTGTGAGTCTGATCACTGTGAGTTTATAAATTGAAATGTATTTTTTGAAAGCTTTTTACATGGTCTGAAGCCTTTCTCCAAAGTAATTATAGGATTTATTAAAAAATTTTACAAGACTACTTGATAGGAAGGGAATCTCATATAGTAGGGACAAAACAGGAGAGGTTCGTTGGCAGGAGTCATTAATAAGCTCAAAGGGGAAGAGACTGTCAGAAAAAGGAAATTCTCTGGCATGGCAGAATGGCAGGTAATTAATAATTGCTGCAATTATAGTAGGTAATAACTAGCATACATTCTGACTGTTCATCAGTGGCTTGCCAGGCTTCATTACTTGCAGATTCTTTCTTTCTTGTAAAAACCCCCCAAAACTAAAAAAAACAAAACTCAGGCAAATCTCATCATGTTTTGGTGTGAGTTCAGCTCTTCATGAAATCTAGAAGGTGACGTTTGATATTGAGCCAGAACAACTCTGTTGTCTTAATTAAGGGAGAGGAGTCCTTCTGAAGGCTTCGTCGCAGCTTCACGGGGCTGTCACCAGGGCTGCCAAATCCCGGGCTCCTGCTGCTGAGCCCACAGGCTGCTCTTCCAGGGCTGAGGGAGCACGACTTCTCCTTGGAGCCACCAAGCCTGGAAACGCTGAACGCATTTGCTTTCCTAAAAGACAAGGTGGCTCAGTTCTTCAGGGTCTGACACAGCAGGATGGCCTTAGAAGATGGAGCCTGAAAGGAAGCGATTTGCACTTCCAAAGCATTAGGATAAGGAAAGATAACAGGAGCTGAAGTCTGCTGTTGGAGGAGAGTCCTGAGTTGCAGCAAAAAGTAGATGCCTGGTATGCCTGACGGGCAATGAAGTGTTGTGTTAGTACTGCTGTTAAAAATGGTTAGGCTTTCAGGAATGTTTGCATGATATATGGGTTGCATAAGTAGTTCTTGGGAAAACTGTCTTCAGGAAGCCAGTAACTCTATGGAGACATTGCTTATAGTGGGGAGTCCAAGCTGCTCGGAGGAAATATCATAAAAGGAAGTGAATTTCTGTACCCTAAGAAGCAGAAGAGCAGGAGAACAACTCTGCAGCAAGACCTCCGATTTAAAAAAAAAGGTGGAATAAGGGTGTAGTGATTAAAAACCTAGAGGTTTGCGTGATGTTAAAAATGGGAAGCTGAAGTTGTTGTGAGCAAAATAAATGTTATCTTAGAGGAGTGATCTCTGATAGCTGTTAAAACTGTGTGAGAAGAATTATTTATTTACATTCATGAAAAACAGACAAATGGCTTTTGCATGTAGTGATCTAATGGTATGGGTGACAACTGATCAATTGGTTGGCTTTTGTGGGAGTCCAATGACAAAGTGCCTGAAGACTTCCTAGCTAGGATGGGAGATGTCTCAAAGAAATTAAGATGTTTTTTGACCAGGGAAAGGTCAGCTACATTACGGTAGCCATGAGGAAATGAGCTTGGAGGCCGCTACGGGGACAGTATGTGCTGATAAGGAGGAATGTGCAGCTCTAGCAAATTAAATATTTTGCGTGAGTCCCTTAGAATAATTTATTTGACTGATTGAGAATATCCACAGTGCCCTGAATTATGTGCCTTTTATTCTGCTGTGTATAACTACCACAGCATTGAAAAAGATGAGTTTTCAGTGACAGTCCTGTTTGAGCCAAGGCTGTTTAAGTGTGCGATTGCTGTTGAGATGTGTGCTGTTTTCAGGTAACTGAGCCCCAGTGACCCAGGATAGAACCGATTTCCTCAACAATGGATGTTGCTTCTCTTTGTAAAAAAGCCTTCACGGCTTTTGAATACATGAATAAATGTGGCATGTCTAGTGGACAATTTAAGGCTGAAAAAGTGCTTTAGACTATGAGAGCAGAGTAGCTATGTTTAGTTCATAGCACACACAGCAACGATGCAATTATTCACTAATGGGTACTGGAAAGGAAGAAGATGATGCAGAATTCACAGGTGAGGGCATGAATTTCAGAGGAGGATGTGAAGCCTTAAGCAGAACCTGTCGCTTTGCTCAGCACTGGCTCTGGAGGTGTGCGGACCTGAGGGAGGCCAGCGGTACTCCAGGGTCCTAGGTAGGAGTTTCAAGAGTGATGCTATTTTGTAAATGATTATACAGCTGTTGATAAACCCATGGGACGTGAGGGATGCCGTTCCTATGAGCTTGGGCTGGTGAAAGGGTGCACAGCCCCAGTGAAAAGCATCTGGTTGTTGCTGTTACCAGATTTTTTTTTCAGAAAGAGTAACTCTATAATTAGACCAGTGTAGGGTTATGAATATGGCAAAGCAGATGAAGATCCCCAGACTTTCATCAAGACAGAGCTGGCTCAGCGAGGGTGTCAAATACTCTGACAGGACTCTCCCACTGAGCAGCTGAAGGCAGAGGAACAGTGTGCCTCCCCATCCCCAAACTGCATGTAACCAGCACCACTGAACGTGTTCCTGGCTTCCCCAAATCCATCACGGTGCTTCTAGAAGTGCTTTGGGCTTGTGAACATGTGGAAGGGGAGAGCTTCCTTTAGAGAAGAAGGATGTCTGCCAGCTCCTCAGTGTTCTGTGTACTCAAAATCACAACCACCCTGTTGCATGCGGCAACAAGAAGAGATGCAATATTGGAATTTGGCCCATGGAAAACTTCTGTGTGCCTTTTAAGAAGGGCCCTGTGTTTGCCAAAACCATGACATTTGTGCGGCATTTTTCTCAGAAGGCCAGACAAGCTGCCTTCTTTGAATTACCCATTTGGCCCAAGCAAGTGGTATCAGGGTTTCTGTTGCAGTGGTTTGAAATGGGGAAAATAAATGCAGCGCGTTCTTGGTTGTTAACCAAGACAGAGGGATGAGACATCCGAAAACTTTGTGTGGATGCTGAGCCCTTTCCAGGGCCAGAGAAACAAAACTGAAGGGTGCAAGCTAGCTGGCACAGGAATCAAAAAAGTAAAACCCAAACCAACGGAGGGATACCTTTAACGTGATGAGGACCAAAGGTCATCTTTGGATGGTGTCCCAGAGAGTTAGCCCGTGACAAACATATCTTGTGACAAAGTTTATAGGCACCACGGAAGATTTTAAAACACCTTCCTACTGGTTTTAAACTGGACAGCCTCTCCAAAGGTTTCAGTAGTTCTCATGGGATTAGGCGTCACAGGAGGAGGGTCTGCTGATGAGACACGAGCTAGGGGTGTTATATTTTGTACGTAATGAAGCAGGATGACTCTTCTCTGACTCTTCTCTTGAATGTTGTCAGATCTCCCCACGTACTGTTGAGAGTGACTTGTAAAGCCTTCTGAAAACCTACTGCCACTCTTAGGTTCCTGGTCCTAACTGGTGACCTGATGGTTGCTGAATTCCTCATCAGGAGCCACTGAAATGGTATCAAGCTCCAAGGTCTGCTTGTAAAGGCTCTGCAAGAACCCATTTACCAGCTGCAGGGAGTGAATGCTTAAAGTTGAAAGCTTTGCTAAAAACATTGCTTGTGAAGCCACTGAGTGCATTTTTCCCCATGTTATTCTTTGGATATTTTTCTTTGGTGGCTACCATGTGCCTCCACAGGTTTGTCCCTCCTGCTCATCTTTCTAAGCAGGTATTTGTATGGGGAGCTGGCTGTTTGCAGATCTCCTCTTCCAAATACAGCTGTACTTCTCATGAAATTAGTGCTAGTGGATGTCCATCATGTCTCCTCCAGTCCTTGCCTCCAGACAGTTATGCAGTAGGTTGTGACCAGCCTGTGAACTGTGGGATGGCAACCTCCAGCAAAGAGCAGCAACAAAGTGCTGCAGAGGTGGGACGCAGAGGGCAGCTGCATCTTGCTGCTGTCGAGCTGCCGAGCCCTACCAGGTGATGTTTCACTAGATCATCCTCCAGTGAGCAGAGACCCTGCGCGCCAGGAGCTGAGATACTCCAGGTCTACCTCCTTCCATCCTCAGCGGGAGCTTTTTCAGCTATGGTGAAAGTAGGTCATATTTGTCATTACCTTTTTTGACATGAAGTAGGAGTTTTTATTTCCTTTTCTTTCTTCTACTCTTTCTGGTAAAAACCCCACCCCACAGTAATTCTCTCCCCCATCACCTTTTAAGTTGCACGCAGGCCTCTGCACCTTGATGATGGTTATATCAAGGTTTATACTGTTTTAATAAATGGTTTAAAAGCCTGCTTAAAATTCTTTCCTCTGTTTAATCTGTAATTTTCCAAAATAGTTTAAAAGGCCCTAGGGATTTCATTGCCCATCTTGTCTTTTTAGGCTTAAGGCCCAGGCATTTTTTTGATAGACTGCCTGTCTCACTGCAGATGTACTTTGACCCATAGTTTTATTTGGAGAGGTGCTGCATACCTTCACTCTGGAATCTCCCAATGTGGATCTGCAGCTGACCTCTCCCACTGCATCTCATAAAACTTAGTTTTGCTGGTTTAGGGAAAATATAAACAGTCTGCAGTTAGAAAGCTGTGTTTTTACCTGCCTCTGAATTATGATTTCTGGCTGCTGCAGAGGGTTTAAGCCCTTTCAAGCCCAAAACCTCACTGGGGCTGTAATAAATCTTTAAGAGATCTTTCAGTGTAGACATGTCTGGTAGCTGCACTGTCACTTGCTAATGTCAGGATGGAGGACTTGCTCACACTGCAAACATTGACATCAAGATAAAGCACATTTTTATTAAGCACTTGGTGAAAGATAACGTTTTGCAGCAGTCTGAGAAGGGGAGACACCTGTGCTGTTAGAAAGTTAAAGGTAGAGTCACTTAAATCTGTGCTTATTTAACATGCCCTCTTAAACAGCCACGCCACAGATAGGAACAAAAATAGCTGCTAAATGAGAAAATATGTGTGTGGATTTGAAACACCTCTGATCAAGTTCCACAGTCAGTGTGAAGAGATTTAAAAAAAAAAAAGTGAGGCTGGTGAGCCACAGCATAGGGTTTGGACGTGGCCAGGATCATGTCCCAGCCATCCACATCAGCTTCTGGATGCTCTTTTTCTACAGAGCCCTTCGGTTCAAACCACACGCTAAGCAGCCCCAGCATGGGCTGCCAGCCTGTCCTCTGTGCTCATTTACTGTTAGCTCGTTAGCTAACGAGCCACTGCCTTCTCCTTCCCCTGCTCAGATCCTTGCTGCTGCTGCTCTCCTGCAGCCAGACCCGGCTCCCTTTGGTCCAGGGTGTCCCCAGACAGTTGCCACCGGCCTCACACCTTGGTGCTGGAGGGTGGGCTTGTGTCCTGCTGGAGACCTGCTGCAGAAGATCAGCACCAGGAGGCCCTGCTTTCTGCAGCCATCCCTGAACTTCCCGAAGGAAAAAGACTCGTGACGGAGACTGCAAAGGTGGGATTTTGGATATACATGGCCCGTACCATAGTACTGGAGCACATTGGTTTGCACAAGGTGATGAGGTGTGTAATCCGCTCAGATGTTTATAGGTATCAGACCAGGCATCCTCTGCTATTCCATTGGAATTTGGGCTCCAGTCTTGTACTCTCGAAGCTACGTTGGTCTCAGCTGCCAGCTGGTACACATCTGTGGACCCCCTTAATAGATACTGCTAGGAGCGAGCCTGTCTCTAGATGAGTGAGCCTACCCTGGGCATCAGAAGGGCTGTAACCTCGGAGCCATCGATTCCTGTTAGAAAATATTTGCAAAATTATTTGAGAATGGGGAAGGAAAGCATGGCTGGTGGCTGAATTCATCATGCAGCCAATAGTACAATGGCACAGCCATAGATAGGTTTTATTCCTATATGCAAGTTCCCCTTGGAATAAAAAAAAAAAAAAGGAAAAAAAAAAAGGATGTTTATTTTGTGCATTTAAATCTTTTGGCAAGTTTGAGAAGGTATTAAACACCTAAAGCTCAGGTCTTTCAGGTTGTTCTCTAGTTTTTTGCTTTTGGAGCTATAACAAGCAACACCAGCTGGAGTCTCTTATGCTCCAGCCCACCAGTGTTTCCAAATGGTACAAGCCAGTTAGAAAGGTAGCCCACTGCAAGGAGTTTGGAAGTTAAAGGCTGGATTACTTATTTGTAACCAGAGCCACTGTTCAAGTCTATTGTCCACAACATACTTCCACAAAGAGTAATTTAAAAAAAATAACTAATTATTTGAGACTTTTATACTATCTTTAACAGATACCCAAATAATATGCCTGATGTTCCTGTCTGAAAGCTTGACTATAAATCAGCTGGGACAGGGATTTTTCTAAGCTCTTTTCACTGACATGAATTCTGAGACAAGCAGCGAACAAATAATCCTATAATTTCAAGATGGTGTTTTTGATTACAAAAGCTCATCCCATGACTGTATACTTCTGACTATCTCTTAAAATCTGCTGCTCGTTGCTTCTGAATATGCATGTAACTGAGGTCGTAATTGTGCTGCAGCGTTGTAAAACTGTTCCATTTGGGGGTCTTTGAAGTCTTGTACGTCTTTATCTTCTGCAACAAAAATGAAATCAGAACATAAAATTAACTTTTTTCCATCAAAATAGCCTATTTCAGCTAGCATACTGTTAAACAAGAGTTGGAGTATGATAGCAAAAGCTAGTGCTATTTGAAACTGCCTGTATTTGCTTTTCTATTATGTGCTTGCAATAATTGAAATTAGGTAGAGGGTGAATACCAGCAGGTGTCCTAATTTCAATTCATTTTTTTTTTAAATAAGCCAGAAATGAATACTAAAAAATGTGTACACATGTGGTTCTAGGAAGATATTTGATATATTTGATACAACTGTTACCTTTTAGAAGTTGGGAAACTTATTTTTGGCTGCCAATTATTCCTATATCAGGTGTGAATAACAGCAGAAAATTAAGAATTGAAAGTGTTTTGATAGAGCAAAATGTCCTTTATATGTTAATGTGAATTCCAGAAGGTTTGTGCAGTTTGAATGTAATGCGTACTGGGCAACTGCTGTTACTGAAATGGGCTGCAATAACAAGAGCTTAGTAGTTAGCTTTGGTACAGGGAGACTTGCAGGAGCCAGGAACTTCCTGAGAGCACAAGTCAAAGGGGCAACTTTTTACATTTTTCTCCTAAATATAGATATTTTAGGCAATCCCAGAAGTTAAACAAGCATTGGATGTTGTCATTACAGTCGCTGGAGTGAGACTGGAGGTATGCGAGAGGCTCCACCTCGCGCTCCCCTGGACGTGGGGGCCAGAGAGCAGAGGTGAGGGGTGGGTGAGGCGGGGGGGTGTGTGTGTGTGCAGCCTCATAGAATTGAGTAATGCTGAGCTTGGATAACCTAGCGGGAGTCTATCCTGATACAGTCCCGAGGGTTGGGGCTGGAGAGGTGAAAGAAAGTATGAGTTACGTCAATATGGGATTTATCTAGACTTCTTCCAGGCTCTTGATTTTGGCTCTGCGTGACAAGGATGTGCAGCCCCTCCTGTCTCATGCTGTGATTTAGAGCTGTATTCTTGCCTCTTGGTGGCTGTGAGGATTTTGACATGGACAAGTTTTCCAGAAACTTAAAGTTTCCCTCTTTGTCTGTGTTTGAAAAAATAAATCACTGTTGCTTGTCTTAAAATCCATTTGGATATTAAAACAGGCTGGCTTTTTCTTTTTTTATTCTTTTTTTTTTTTGTCTCACCGAATAGTTTGTGCTCTGCAAATGCAATTTCAGCTTAGGAGTGGGTACCTATGGATCGGGGACAAGCTTGGCAACAGTATGGATGAACAGAACAGGGAAGAACTCAGAATCATCTGAATGGTTTGGTTTGTTTCAGAAATAAATCAAATCTGCTACACAGAAAGATTCAAAAAGAAGCCAAGGGCTTAGGGGTAACTGGTGAAATCAACCTTTTTTTCTTCCCTTTCCCATCAAACATCTTATAGTCTCCTGGCCAGGATGCTTCCTGAGATGGTTGTTTGCAACCCTCCTCTGAACTGGACCTGTTCCCTCTCCACGAACTTGTCCTACCTGCCAGGAAATAAGGAATTTGGAGGAAGGTCTCTTTCAGCTTCTGCAGTGACAGTGTATTGTCTAGTGGCATGGAAACCACAGTTAACATTTGTCAGCAATTAAAAAAAAATATTTAAAATGAATTTCTTCTTCCATTCTCCTGTTCTCAGCGTACCTCAACTCCTGCCCAGCATGAGAGAGGTTGTGGGTAGCTGCTGGGAAGAACAGTCCCGTTCCCGTGCTCCTACTGTCCTTCCCTTCCCTACTGCAGGTTTTAGTAGCTGGAGATGTTTACCAGTAGCAATATTTGGTGCAAAGACTGCTGTACTATGCTTAATGGTGAAGAACAGGAATCGGCTCTGTCCTAATGTATTTGTTCAAAGAAGGAAAAGGCACAGAAGTGTCATAAAGGACCTTCTATTTCCAAAATCAGCTCTGAGGCACCCTGTGCCCGCCACAGTGCTGTGAATCATCCCACAAACTCAGCATGGCTTTCCAAACGCTGGGGCGTGAAAGGTGCCAAGGGGACGATCCTCCCTGCCATCAGTAGCACCGCCAGCGTGGCTGCACCGTGGTGCGGTGGCTGTCCCCTCCTATGCGCACGTGTGCTTGTCCCTCTCCACTGGCACAGGGTCCGTGTCATGCTTGGGATGGTGAACCTTTTTATCCTTTCTCCCAGAGGTGGTGGTGGTGCCTTGGTGTTGTTCACACGGTGATTTAATTTTGGCAGGCTCCTCCTCAGGTGCTTTGCCAAGGCTTTGGTTGGAGCTGGCTTCAGGCCACCCTTGAGGGCACCCATCCCTTGCAGACGAGAACCTGGCTGTGCCTGTGTTGGGAAGGTGCGGCAGGGTGGCAACTTCATGAAGAGGATCTTGGAAAACCACAGATGCCCCTTGCAAGGGGATCTGTGAGAACTGCAGTGGGGGAAAGCAGGGGGTCTCTCCTGCGGGAGGGTCATGGCTTGTTGCAATGGCAACTAACTTACCTGCCTGACTTACCTTCCCTTGGCATCCCCAGCTACACTAGCTATCCTGAGAGAGGCCAGGTAACAAGGGAGCCTGGTCCATGTGTCTCTCCTCAGGTGGTCTGCTGCCTGTTCTGCCTATACCAGGAGCCAGCCCTGCTTCTCGCACACCTTAGTGCTGGTGCTGGCGTTTGGTTTGGCAGCATTGGGCATTGGCAGCCCCTTCCAGCTAGCCTTCCCCCAAGAAGTTCCCTGGATTAAGCTCCTCAGTCATGAAGGGTGATACCCATCACAGTCCAATAGCTGTGGTCAGGTAGCTTGTCCCTCCTGGGAGCAGGCGTGGACAGTTATGGGTTGCTGCCTCCCATTAAAGAGCTGCTTTGTAATGAAGAATGGCTTATGTGTCCCAAGTACTTGGACTTCTGAGACATTGACTTAAAAGGGCAGAAACATATTTACACGCTGCCATCCTGTACTCAGCACTCCCCTCATGCCCATGAGTAGATGAGACTTCGTGGAAGTCGATGAGACTTTGCTCTCTTGGGGACCAAGTCGCAACTTGCCTAGGGCAGACTTCATGCCTCTGTCAGCCTCATGAGCCTAAAAGAGCTTTTGCAGCCCTTTCTCCCTTGCTCCTTCTGCAGACTTGGTCTTTACCCTTTGATCTCCGGATCTACAGCCTTAGAAAAACAAGTTTCACTGGGGTTGGGGCAGAGGCCTCACATCTTCCAGGCTGTAAATCTAACTATTGTGTTTGAGCATCGCCTGTGATGCTTCTTATCGAGATCATTGTTCCACCCTTTCCTGTTTGGTTTCTTTCACAATTCCTTTTGAATGGGCTCCCTAGTAAAGAGCCCATCATAAACAAACACATCGAGTTTTGCACAATGCAAAATAACATTGATTTCCCACTTTTCCTCCCCCGTGGCATCAAAAAAGCACCCCAAATATAAAAGGAAAGAATCTCAAAGGGATGGAGTCGTAGCCTGGAGTGGCAAACCGCTGCTGGTGCAGCTGAGACATCCCACCCCCCCCCTCCGGCTTCCACCTTTCCCAGCCTTTTCGTAAGTGGGAGAAGGCAGTGGTGTGGGCCCACAGAGCCCCCCCCAAGCAGCCCACC
>JANZLQ010000005.1:34143548-34193470 GCA_026212715.1 Elanus axillaris
CCCCCCAAGCAGCCCACCCCCCCCGGGTCCAGCCTACAGCAAGGTCTCATGTTGATTCAGTGTCCTCTAGTGGCAAAGCCGCAGTACAGGCACGGCAGCAGTGGGGAAGGGGCTCACCCCTTGCTGCCTGGCTTCAGCACAAGAAGCAGAATGGGGCCTTGGAGTAAATAATATGGGGGGAGGAAGGCTATTGCACGTGTCATCCAAGCCAGGGTATAATGTGTAGCACCTATATGTCTTAGCCAAGTTCTAGCGTCAGTGCCATCTGCTTTGGCCTTTGGTGTTGGATGTGCCAAAGAGGCTTCTGCAGAGTGCTGTTAGTGCAATGCTTCAGGATAGTCTTACAGGTGAGCAAACTCTCCACAATTTTTGAGGGCTGTTCCTGTCAATGGTGGAGATACTTTCGTAAGAGTAAAATTTACCCAGCTTCGCTTGGGTGAAAGATAAAAAAGCTCAGGTGCAATAGCGGGACGGAGCCCTCTCCATCGCTGCAGCTGGCCGGGAGCCAGGTGCATTGCGCAGCAGCGGCAGCTGGGAATAGCACACTCATCCTTGATGTTTTCAGTGTATTGGCTCAAATTCTTCTTGTCACATTCAGTAGCCTTTGAGTACTTAAAGTATCATAACTAAACTGCATTTAAAGTGCTTTTGTTGATCTCCTTTTCTAAGTTCTGTTGCAATTTCTTGCCCCAACCTCCCAAATTCTTCCAAACTCTACTGTTGGATGCTGTTTCCTGACCTGTGATTTAGTGATTTCAAATCCCTTCAGACTCTGGGTATGTTTTCTGTCTGGAGGTGAACTCTGGCTAAGCTCATTTCTAAGAGTGACATGAAGGCATGACTTGTTATTTTGGCACGCAGCACAAAGTCGATAGAGGAATCAGAAGATGAAATGGATCCCTGCATTATGCTGGCTTCCTGGAAAAGATGATGCACTTTTAGTTGTTATCAACATAAGCTCTCAATTAAAAATATGTCATAACACTACCATTGAGGAATAATGATTCAGCTTCTCAGATAATGGAGAGTCTATCCACACCAGAACACATCATTTTAGTGGCTGCAAGTTGCAAAAACACATATCAAACCTTTGGCTGTAATCATTCTCCCACAAATGTGAAATCAAGCATTATCTATCTAGTGTTTTCCTTAAACAGATGTAGAAAAGCTCCCCACCCTCCCCTTTTGCAGTCCCTGAAGGGGGCAAGGAAAACTCTTCAAAATGTCTGAGGCTTTTCAGATGACACTGGGTGGCTGGCTTAATCACTACGGCATTGGGAGAAATGTGGAGACTGAAATGACTTTATTTCTACTTCTGTTTGCACAACGTTTTGCATCAGACAAACTGGGTTTGAACAGCTCCAACAGATTGTTTTTCTTTAACAATCCAAACTGTTTGGCTAAAGTGCAGAGCTGGTTCTTGGAAGTCGTACAGGAGCCCAGACCTTCCCCCTGCCTTGCTAAGTGTTGAGAAGCTACGAAGTTCACCCAGGACATCCTCCCTCTCTGGTCTCAGTGAAGTTTCTTTGCAAAGTGGAACCACTTCAGAAAACAGGCTTAAGGACTTCAAAGTTCAAGGCTGCTCCTGGCATCCAGCTAGAAGGGAAGCAGCAACTGCTGTCTTCTGGGAGAAACCCAGACCTGGCTCTACACGCGGGTGAGGCAGGCACCGGCTGAGGCCAGCGGGTCCCAAGGATGGTAAAACACCTCTGGTCTTGTCCCCTGCTTGGACCAAGCCACAGCCCTGGAAAGTGAGGTTTGCTGCTTTCTGCCACTTAGGGATGTGTTGGGGTAGATGCTGAGCTCACGTCTGGCCATTGCCGGTGGCAGCAGTCACCCCATCACCACCCTGTCACAGTGGACTTTAGAAGTGGATGGCCTGGTTCTTCTGCCCCACACCATCCCTTCCTCTTCCTCCCATGGCAGGAACAGCCACTTCCCAACCCCTCAAACACAGCGTGGCAAAACCCAACTTTGCCCTTGCAGCCAAAAGCCTGGAGCTGGTTCAGAAGGCGTCCGCAGCGTTACTCACGCTCAAGGAAGGGGTGGAAAAGGCAGAGTTCACACTGGGGGAAGGCAGGGAGGTTGGTTTGGGGATCAGCTGGAGGTTTCATCTGATTGGAAGTATTTTGCCTCTGATGCTCCTAGTTCCTGCTGGACATGGAAGCCCAGGAGAGCTGGGAGCAGCTGCCTTTTACTCCTAACTGAGCTGGGCTGCTCCTCTATGTCTGCTGAAATAATGTTCCTTGTAGCTCTTGGCAATCTTTCCTTTTTCCCACCATGCTCCTTAAACCTATCTATAGCACCCTGCCCTTTCTCCTAATTGTCGGCTGGGCGAGAAGCAAGGCATTTTGTGTCTGGCTGGAGTTATGGCCAAATGGCCAAACAGGCCAGAGGAAGAAGGCTCAATTTGCAACCTTTCCCCTGGTGAAGGCTCTGATGTGGATCTCTTCTCTCCAGAGGTGCTGATTTTCATGAACTCTTAGAAACATTAATTTCTTGAGGGCTGCGAGGTTCTGTCAGATTGCACCAAAATGGGCCAAAAATCAGTCCAGAAAGCAGCAGGAAATGCTGACGGGAAGAAAGAGAAATTGCATAATCTTCATTTCCAGGGGGAACCCAGGCTGACAGGAGGATCTTTACCCTATCAGTCCACTCTGAGCAGTAAGAATAGATAAAAGATAATATGATTTATGGAACTGCAGGCTGTGACCTCCAGTGTGTCTTATGCCCTTGCGCTTCTCCACCATCTGCTGCTCATTACCGGCCCACCCGACCTTGCCCCCGTGCCAGCAAAGCTGTCCCTGCAGATCTTGCAGGGGACCAGCCTGTGGAGCAGAAGTTCTCTGGCCAGCTCTCACTCCCACTCACTTTGTTTATGGCAGGATAGGTGGAAACTCAATGGAGATGTGAAGCAATGTGACTGAATTGTCTAGATCCTACTTTTAAGTGCCCAAATCCATTTGTTGTTGGACTGGAGTACACTGAAATGAGACCAAAGCTTCTGAGAAGCTTTCCAGTGGATCCTATGTAAGAAATTCATAGAATCATAGAATGACCTTAAAGATCACCTAGTTCCCACTCCCCCTGCCATGGGCAGGGACACCTTCAACTCAAAGCCCCATCCAGCCTGGCCTTGAACACTTCCAGGGATGGGGCATCCACAGCCTCTCTGGGCAACCTGTTCCAGTGCTTCACCATGCTCACAGTAAAGAATTTCCTCCTAATATCTAATCTAAGTCTACCTTCCTTCAGCTTAAAACTGTTACCCCTCATCCTAGGGGTATGTAGTTAATTCTCATTGAGTTGAGGCACCCTCCCACGAACTGTACTGATGGACCATAGTTTTCATTTGATGTGATCTTTTGCTTCAGACTGAAAAGATTATGTGTTTGTGTTCTAAATAGTTATGTGAGACAACCCAAGTAATCCTCTCGTGTTTTATCCTTCCAACCACCTCTTTTTTTTCTGTACTGTAGAGGAGACGAATGACAATTTGGTATCTGGGAAGAAAAGGGAAGTTTCTACACTATTCTACTAGTGTGGTGTCACCTTTCTTCCAGAGAGACAAGGTGATGTAGTGATAGTACATATGTCTTCCTTTGAATAGGGGTTTTGACAAAAATCCTCAAAATTAGGTATTCAGTAAGCAAGTGGGTAAAGGTCAGGCTGATCATGTAACTGGTTAGAAAGCAGGAGGAGCTGACTTGACAACACATGGATCTGTCTTGACTGATGTTTTAAAAAAATGTCTTAAGCTGGTGGAAGAGGGAGTGAAGAAGGTCAGGCATAAATCTTGCAGATAACAGTTTATCTAGGTTATTAAAAATACTGTGTGACTCACTAGTCAGAGGGACCAAACTAAGCCACCCAACACAATGATACAACAGCTTATTAAATTCTGCATATGCATGTAGAAAGAGTAATTTGAGTTGGAAATGATTTGTAGTCACTCAGGAAATCAGATGTCATTGTGTTTAGCCCAGTGAAAACATCTGGTACAGATGATCAAAGGCAAATGCTATTTTGGTTTGGAGTAGAGTGCTATTGAAAGTAATATGATAACATAATGTTTCAATCAATAGTGTTTGGTAGGTTGCATCCACTTTCAAATGCAGAGGTACAGCCAAAGAAGCATGGTGGAAAGGACTAGATATCCAGAGGTGGTGGCATTGAAGAGAGAGGTGGACACCGGGGCCACGAGGTGGCTGGGCTCTTCTCCTGATCCTGCTGTTGGACTGTGGGACACTTGTGTCAAGGCACCTTTTACTTATCTGCCATAAGGCAGGCATTGGAATTGCTTGCTTATGGCAGTGGTAGATGCTCCAGCACTAGAAATCTTTACCTGACCTGAATTTTTTTCCCCTCAAGAATTCAGGGAGTCTTCTGGTCTGGGCACTCACGAGGTGAGGGTAGATAGTGGTCCCTAGCCTTCAAATATATCAGTTAGGATGGAATTAAAGGGGAAGGAAAACTTAAGGAGAAAATGAGTGACAGTTTAGAGATTATATAAAAATTCTAGAAACACATGTGAAGTACAGGAAGAAACATGCAGATTAATTTCTTGATGGAGAAGACTAGTGAACAGACGCAACAGAATACCTGTGCTGCTAGTTCATCCACATTTACATGGCCAGATTATCCAGGTTTAAAATCCCCAAATCTAAAATCTTTTGATCATGTCTGAAAACTTTTCCTTGCACTAGGATGAAATACTTTGGCACTCTCCGTGTGCCAAAACAACACCTGAACTTTTTCCTCTGGCCAGTCTGTAAAGGACAAGAAGAGGCTGAAATATTCGTTATGTTGGGTTTTTTTCCAGACTTTTGATTCTGACACAAATTTACCTGTGAGGGGCTCAGAGTATGGTTTAGAACAGCAAATATTTTGGTAAATTAGTTGTCTTAACAGGGGCTGATGAACTTCATCATGAGGTGGCAAAGAAATGCAAGGCCTAAGCAATCTAAGTGGGTTGGAGATCACTGTGAGAGCAAGAGAATTCCAAATTAAATCAATTGGGGAAATGTCATTATTAAACTTCATCTGACTGATTTCATGACGAGTAAAAAGTTCTGTGTCTAGTGAGGCAAAATCAAATGCAGAATTACAAATAAGATGGAAGCATTTATGTAGCAGCAAAGCAAGAAAAGGGATCTGGGGGCTATAATAGAGCACAAATCAAATAGCAGTCAGCCAAATGCAGAGGACAGAGTAGGAAGCATGGGGAGGCATTGCCTTTCCTCTCTGTATTCTGTATACTAACTTGAGCATTGAGATAGACTGCTTACCTGTTCTCCTGTTCTATGGACTTGCTGGATAAAGTTTATTCTGCTATTTTAAAAGCTGCACATGTGATTCTGGAGCATATGAGCAAGATCTGGAATAGAAAATGCATACAAATTAGATGGAGAACAGAGGTGGGCAAATGAGAAACTCCTGAAGGTTTAGAAAACAGCCCCTTTGAAAAAGGCTGAGGAGAATACGTGATTCTTTGGGTTGAATGTTAAGACAGCTGAGAGAGAAAAAAAGTAACAGAGAGAGTGGCCATTTTAATGAGCTATGCTGAATATTTAGCTTGGGTAGCACATGCCTCAGAATTTCTTGTTGCAAAACCAGCTTCATGTTTGATGAACTGGCTGATGAAGTGGCTGCCTAGGGCATGTATTTCAGAAGGGCATACCACCTTGAAATAAAATCTTTGAAGGAGGACAGCTGTGCTGCTGTTGATGATACGACCCTTGTGTTTGCTCCCAGAGATCTGCTCTGGAGTTCTGGGTGTCAGACCTTGGATGGGGATGGGCAGGGCAGGGCAAGTCCTGTGGCCCTTGGCAGCGTGTGGCATCTAGTGCCTATGACAAGGAAATAAAAAAGTGGATTTCATAGTGTCGTGCCATATTGCTGCATCAGGAAGCGGAGACTCTTTGGCAAAGGGTTCCTCCCAAGGAGGTGTCATTAGGGACTTGGCAAACAGAGGCCATGGCTAACTCAGGGGGTATTATCTTCAAAGGCTCTTCTTAGGCTCCTTTGTGCAGTGAAGTCTAATAATTCACAAGGACATGTAAAATCTAAAGGGGCTTTCTTGGCAATTACATGCTGTTTGAAGACTGTTTAGCAATAGCCTGCTCCGGACTGGCCAACCTTTCATGGCCTGGGAGCCAGGAAACAGAAAAAATGGGTGGCACTAAAGAGCAATGGGTCTTAAGGTGCTCAATTTATGATATGGATGTTATGAATATACCACATGCTACTCGTTTGTTCTTTGCTTTCTTCGACTCCTTTTTACTGTTTGTATATATCCGCAAAATCCTGTTCTTACAGTGAACTCATCAGTTGTAGTTATCCAGAGGCAGAACTACAAAATGTAGCGATCTAGAATTAGTCTCTCCATGACCGTTTCATGCTACCCTGCAGCACCCATGAGGCTGAAACTCATCACCCCCGACACATACTGCTAACTAGCCCCCAAGTGCTGCAGCGTCTCCTCGGAGTCCTGGGACCCCGTGTCTTTGCTTTCAAGTACACAAACAGCAAAAGACTTATTTTAGCAGTTCCCAGCTGCTGTAAGCCATGGTTTCCACTGTTCTCCAGCCTGAAGGAATAATCCCCAGCTGCCCAGAAAAATACAAATGCAGTGGGGAGCAGTGACTTTCTGCAAGGCTGACCGCTGCCAAGGTGCAGCACAACAGCAGGGTGCAGCTCGTGGGGCAGCAGGAATATGCTTTCCCTCAGGACTCTGCCAAGTATCTGCAGTCAGAGGGACTAAGTGGCCAAGCAGAGTCATCTCCAGGACTTTATTGCCTCAGATGGTGCCTTTTGGGGTGTAAAATATGGCCAAACCAGGCAGGCTAGTCATAGGTGGTACTGTGGAGAGGATGTACAACTTTTTTCCAGTCACCATGGGGATGTGTCAGTCCAAGCATCTGAGGGACATGACTGGATGAGTTCAATATGGGGGCAACAGTCACCAAATGAAAAAAAAAGCCCCATGTGTCGCAATAGTTAAATTCACAACTTTATTACCCACAGTGAGCAAAACCAGCGTGAGGCCAGTGCCACAGACGCAGTGGGCTGTTATCAGGCTTTTAAAAAGCAGTTGTTGCTGCACTCAGGAGTATCTCATAAAGGTGGTTGAAATTTCCCCCCATTCTGCAAATGCCTATTTATACATGGGGAACGATGGATCTCTCTATTCAGCAGCAAGGTGTACAGCTCTGAAGAACTGGATGTGAAAGTCTGCAGAGACTGAGGCTTTCACCACTTCTTCTCAAATTTGGTCCCAATTTCAGACCAAAAGGTGTTGAGCTAGCAGTGACCATGCAACCTGTAGGGACAGCCCTCACCTGGGAACCTCTCCTTCCCTGCCCCAGTTTCCTGGCTTAAAGGACCAGCGGGTCACCTCTAGGCTGGGTGAAGTATCAGTGATCTTGGGCTTTGGGCTAGAGGCTGAACTTGAGCCTCAAGCTGCAGATAAAGTCATCGGTGTGGTACTCAGCCTAGTGGAGTCCAAGCTAGCCAGAGCCTTTTAGCATGGCAGCAGTACAAATGTTAATAATAAATCAGTGAATGGCTGAGAGATTTGCCCTAAAAGGAAATCTCTCCAACTCTATTCTTTCCAGCTATGTTGTTTCTGGGAGGTTGGTGTGCTGTTTTCCTGCAAAAAAAAGGCCCTTTTTTTTCTGCGTGATGCAAGAAGCCAAGTCTTGAGGTCCCACTGCTCTGAATAATTAAGAACACAAAGTCCTTTCCTACAATGTGACTTAGGCCTTGTGATCCGCTATGGTCTTCTCATTTCTCATTCTGACTTTGAAGGACCAGATTCTGAACTCTACATGAGGCTGAATAAGTAGTTACTCATCCATACAACCTGATTTCATTGAATGGAGCTAGCTGAGCATGACTGCTTAGCTGCTAGCATAAAGAGCTCATGACTTGCCTGAAGTGACGATGCGGTCATTTTTAGCAATACTACATTTTCCTTCCTTTTCAGACTCTGGGCGAGCATGTTCCTGGATGCAGGAAAGTAACACAGTGTCCGAGGTCCCTTGTGAAACAGAGGAACTGACTAACTGAACAAAAAGGCGGGGAAGAGTCCTCAGCTGAGCATGTCAAACCCATGAATCAAGTTGTGTTATTACCTTTTGGTATTTTTTTAGCCAGCTTGCTAACCCGGTGATTCAAGTGGATCTGAGGAGGCATGGGAGGGCAGTCTGACCTCTTTTAGCCCCTGAGGGATGCCACGGCGCTTTTTCCAAAGTAGCAGGTGTTAATTCCAGAGTTCTGGCAAAATGTGAGCCCTGAATTAGAGCCGCTGTCCTTGAGCAGCTACTACTGAATCAGTAAAAGCATTCCTTCAGTAAGAGCAGGATCCATACCAAAGACGGTCTCAGGATCTGACCATGGAGATCTTACCTATAACTCCTTCTGTTTTTAGTTGAAAAATCTGTTTTGTGGCTGTTTTCCTGCCTGTAGTTTTGTTGTTGTGTAGTTCTGTGCTTCAGCCCAGAAATGGTAACATTTACTAGTGGCTGAAATACCTCATCTGTTACCTCATCAGTTAAAGAGGTGTTAGATAATGATACTTCATCAGTTAAAGGGCAGTTCAGGACATTTTGGATTTCATATGAAGATATATTTGTAGGCGTTAAGCCTGTTGATCAGACTTACTTTTGTGGGCCTAATTTGATTATAGAAGTAAGTTATGCATGATCAGAAGGTATGGAAGGTAATGTAATTATTGTGCAGAACCCCATGAGAGACTGGGAGACAACCTGACAGAGACAAAACTGGGAACAGACTTATCTGGGAATTACTCGGTATAATTTTCCCCTATTATCAAATTTCCCCGTGGCCTCCACCACCAGTAGAAATCTATCTATAGAAAAGCTTATGGACAGCTGCCAGTAGATGATGCCTGGAAACCAGGAATGGGACAGCTGGTGCTTAACCTTGCTTTACATGATCATGATTTATAAAAAAAGCTGGAAATCTCAGGGCTCCCATGACTCTGGTGGGAATCACCCTTTCCAGTCCTGTGGAACAGCCTTCGCAACAAGATCTATAAGCCACCAGTGAAATTTTCCATGTCCCCTAGAGTCTGCCCCTGGCTACTCATTGATTCACACCCCCAATGGGAGTTTCAGAGATGTTCATTGGCGGTGGTTGATTTTTTTCCCCAAAACTCTCATTGGAATCCTGGAAAGAGCCATGTAATTGCACCCGGAGAAAATCTACCTAACAACCATGCAACAGACTCAGCAAATTACAAACACAGTGAGACTTTAAAAATCTCAGCATATAGCCTGAGTGGCATGAGGTTTTTCAGAGGTACATTGATAACTAAAATAATAAACATGGCACACTGACTAAAACTTGGAGGAAAAAGAGGGAGTTATATAGGAGCTCCCAAATGCTTTAATCCAGGGCTAATAACCAAACAAAAAAAACCATTCTAACTCCCCTGTGTTGTCTTCTTCATCCCCTGCTGCTGTGGTCTGTCTTCTTGACCTAGCAAAAGTAGCTCAGAAAAATGTAACACTTCACATTATTTTCCAGAATTCCTGGCTCTTCCAGTAGAGGGAAGTATTGTTTCATTTCCTTTGGCTTTGAAAGGTTTTTGCCAGGGAAATAAAGCAAAAGTACAAAGAGATGATCAATATTATACAAACAAGGAGGTGGAAACTGTCACTTAGACCTTAGTCCTGCAGGTACATGTACGCCACGCCTTCTGGCAGGAGCGAACACTCAAAATAAGTGAACGCATAAAAGCTTCAGGATCAGGCCCTACCTCATTTAATATGCATGTGAAGGACAAAGAAACTGTACCAAACAGAAGTCCTGCAATGGAAGGTTAAAGTGCAAATTAAAGTTTTGTTTGTGCTATTCTAATCGCTTTCCTGGATGCCAGTCTGTAGCCCAAGCTTCTGCTTGTTTCCTCGCTGCTGTTATATCCTGTCAGCTTTCTGTTAGCCAAGGGAAAGCGAGGCTGGAAGACCTGATTAATTCAGGTGCTACGGCTTCCCAAGGTGGCTCCGCATAAAGCCAGCTTGAATTTCTGCATCCCACTGCCAGGCACACTGGTTCAGGGAGGGCTTCCCAGCTCACGCGTGCTGTTGTGTGGGTGCTAGAAGCCAGCTTAGGTGGGATCAGAGGCATCGGTCCTGAGCCCCTGGAGCAGGGAGCAGGATGGAGCTGGCTGCGGGAGTACGGAGCCAGCTCAGGTTTACCAGCTCCTGGTGTTGCGTCTGGAGTTGCAGACATGCTGCTTCCCACTGGCTCAGCCGGAGCAGAGCAGTGCCCGACCCAAACGAACCTGATTTGGGTGCTTCGGCCATACTAAAAATATCAGGGCCAGAATATAGACTCGGGCAGCGGCCCTTAATCATTGACACGCTCCTTGGTATGATTTTCCCCGTGCCAATGAACTCTCCCTCAGACTAAAGTGGACAGGGACAGTTTGGAGAGCAGGGGCTGGAGGCAGCGTGGAGATGGCCATCTCACTCAGAAGTGGAAGCAAATTTGTCTACGGGGACACGAGCTACACGGTACTGCTGAGACATGTTTTCTGTGCTAGCGTAGCCACAGCCGCACTGCCCTGAGTAGAGCCAGCTTTGGCATTTCTGTCCTGGGAGGTGTTATCTGCAGCAGAGATAATCTGCTGGCTGATAACGGAGAGCAGACTGAAGGGACGGTGCTGCTGAGTGTAAGCCTGGTCGCAGAGCCGCTCTGCTCCATAGCATGACTGCACCTTCTGCGGCTTCACCTTTTCAGGCGCTGGCACCAGCGTGAGCCCCAGCAGCGTGGGCTGCAGCACTGGCCTGGGACCCTGGGTGAGCATTCGGGGGGGGGGAAATGCTCAGGGAACCCTGCTGCTGCTGCCCCATCCGCATGGCTATTAGTATCCCCTCCAAACCTACCTTGGGATGCAGCTCATGGAAGGTCTCAGCAGCGCCTGAGTGAATCCTCTCTCCTGCGGGACAAATGAGATGATCCTGCTTTGGTTTTGAATAATTTCTCCCAGTATTATGGTTACTGTGATGAGCTCGGCCTCGGTTCCTTGGCACGTCAGTGTGGTTTGCAATGCTTTTCTTTCCAGCTAATTCAGTGCTGCCATTTTCCCAGTGAAGGCAACGACAGGATTTCAGTGCTCTTTAATGTGATTGCTTCATGCTCTGTTATCTTTCTTGCTACTCACAGCAGCAGTAATTAAAACTATAATGATAGAAACTTGGAACTTATGGACCATCACATCTATGTTTTTTTCCCACTTATATATCCCACCTAAAGTTTTTGGTTTTTTTTTTTTAATTCTTTTGTTGAGAACAGTCTGACAAAAGCTGTCTTCTCCCTATAGAGTCAAGATAGACACACCTGCTTCCTCCCAGTTCAATGGTACATCAGCCTAGGGACTGGCCTGTCATTTCTTCAGATATAATTGGGGAAACCTCTTTTTTTTTTTTTTTTTTTTTTTTCCCTTCTAGCATCTATTGTGGGAAATTTGTCATTTTAAAGTCAGCTTTGTTTCTGTCACCCCCCCTCTGCTAACTGCCTGGTCTTCAGGAATGATGTGAAATTATCCTGGATGCAGCAGCTCATGGCGTCTTCCTCAAAACATGACTCCAAGGGTCGGACAGACAGTGCCCTCTGCTCTCTGCAAGGTGGCATAGAGCAGCAGTGACTGGGTATGATCTGTCACCGTACCAGGCTCTTATTCAATCAGTTTGAAGGTGATGCTTTAATGGACAGGAGTCGGTATGGCAGAAATTCCTCCTCAGCTTGTTTGTGGTAGTTGTGAGGATTAGTATGTCATGGAAGTCTTGTTACACTCTTTATACAGGCGTGAGCAATCAGGAAACAGCAATGTGGAGATGATTCCAAAATGCTCCATTTTTCTTGTGCACATTATGTGTTACTGAGTGCAGAGCTGTTTGGCATTGCCAGAAATGCCAGAGAGAAATTTTCTTTTCTCATACATAGAATCAAATGCAAGCGGACACAGTTTTGTTGGTTACAATAGACAGATGAGCTCAGAGAACAGGTATCAGTCGATTTGTTTTAGCATCGACTTTACTCGTAACCTGAAAGTTAAAGGGCATCAGGCGGCTGGCTTCAGTGACCCTCCATACGAAGGGCTTCAGCATTTGAAATACCACTTGCCCTCTGCAGTGTTCCTGCCCTTTGTTGGAAACGCAGTCCCCACAGCAGGGCCACTGGAAGGGACAAGTAAATGCTCGTCACAATCAGCCTGCTGGGTTCAAGCTGCTCCGGCCAGCTCTGGAAAGGATGTTGGGGCACTGCGGGATGCAGTGCCGGGGTGGGTGATCCCGATGGCCAGCAAGAAGCCGTGCTTGCTGCGGCTAGGTTCCCTTCTCTCCCCTATTGTGGAAAGATTTAATGTCTGATGGTTAGCAGTTTATTTTTTTTTTTGCGAATGCTGAAAACTCTTTGCAGGGATATGCGGCTGGATGTTTTCTCCAGGCAGAAGTGCCAGCAGGATTGTCCGCAGGCACCGGTCGGGGCCAGTGTCTGGCTGTTTCTGATTTCTTCAGCTAAAGGCTGTTGCTGGGGCTAACAGTTTGCACTGAGGCATGCTGGTGAGCAGTGCCAATTAGGAAAGGGCATTTAACACAAAAAAATACCTAATCAGTGCCTAATAAACAAAGACATCTTGCCTTGTGTCAGCAACACATTGTGCACATGACTACAGCTTCCTCCAACCCTGTGACCTCTATGATATGTAGCTTTGTCCAACTATGTTTAAAATAGCCACCCACATAGGCCAGTTGTCTTAAAAATGACATTGTTCCAGACTGACGCTCATCAGTGCGATGAGAGACACCAAAAAAGAAAACATAGAACACAATTCCTTATACTGCATAAATCTCAGGACTGGACACATAAGCTTTCTGCTGTCAGGTTGTACCCCTGCCTTCCTTCTGCCTATCCTTTGATAAGGATGTAACTATGGACAGATGTGACAGAGGACAGCTGCCAAACACACTTTCTGAAGATGCGACAAAATTTCAGCAGCTGCTACAACTACTACTACTACTACTACTACTACTACTACTACTACTACTACTACTACTACTACTACTTCTTTACATTTTTGTTTTCTGGTTGGGATTTTACCTCGCTGAGGTTAAAATCTATTTGAATTTTGGATGTAACTGAGCAGAATGCTTTCAAAGGACACATTATCAGTAGATCAGTGGAAACTGGACCCAAATGTATCGTTTGACATTCAACTCAGTTCTCTGGTACAGGGGAAATGTAAATAGAAAGTGATTTTAACTCAGGAGTAAGAAATATTGCACGTTTTGTTCAGTATGTCAGGTGCTTGATACGCTATGTTTGGTGTTCCTGATTTCAATGAATACCAGAGAACAATGCCACCCCAGAAAAAAGCCCAGAGGCTGACGCTCTAACTGATATTTTATACCGGGTGATGGAGTAAAGCACATGCTTAGAGTTAACCTGTATTAGTGCTCATATGATTTTCTTCCATTGAAAGATAATATATGGAAGTCCTTAAAACAGAAGGGAGATTATTTCAGGAACATATTTAATATGTTCCTTCTTGTGATTTGGTTGCCACTTGTCTTTGGGTGCATGTGAATTTTTCTGCTTGCTTTTACTGGAGTAACTTCATGCCAGTCGGTACTCAATATATGGTGTATCAAGTCTGCATAGGAAGACCTGGATTTTTATGAATACGCTTGTTATTTAGTTAGGTCTGGATGGTTTTAGTCAGATGCTGGATTTCTCACAAACTGTTTCACGTCACTTGTTTCAGCCCAAGTGACTGGTAATTCACACAATATATGGTGTGTTGGCTGTCTCCATCTCATGGGATTGTGCCTGCTTTCTCATTGGCGAGCTGAAACTTTTCACAAAGGCTCGAACGAGTCCCTTGGGGCTTGGACCTTTGTGCAAACATATATTAGTGTGAGTGTTGCTATAGCGATGTGTGTTTGTGTATTATTCATCACAGATTATGTGTCTCCCCAAAGCGGCAGCAGTCACTCTAGTGAATTCATTTGCACGTCGGTGCTGTCCAGGTTACCTCCTTGCACAAGAACTGTCACGAGCAAAGTATTTTTGTGTTCAGGAATGAAGAGAGAAGAGCACAAGGGTGATATTTAAGCAGATGTTGGAGAAAAGTTAGTATTTTCCTAGTACTCCACTTCCTGCACTCTAGCTGAAAGAGAGAGGTTTTTGTATCTCCCATCCGAAGTGAGGGTCAGGTGGTGGAACCTGTCGTTCTGCTGAATGTTTGTCCCTTGTCTTCTGTTCACCACCTTCAGCATGGCTATATACCAACATGAATGTACTGGTAAATTTACCAGAGCAAATAAAAAAGTTTTTCTTCGTTGTTCCTTAAGGGGACAGATATAACTAGTGATTTTTTAGTCCCTGGTCATTTTTACAAGAGATGCTAAAATGCGATGTTTAGATAGCTGTAGTAATCAGCATAGACTTCCAGTGTGGACATTAGCAAATATCAAAGGATGAAGACAGACAGAATATAAGAATCAGAGATGATGGAGTAGTTTCTAGCACACAGATGAAATCTCAGCAAATGGAAGTGGGGAGCACAAACACCAAAGGACTTCTTCACGCGTGCTGAATGTTGTATTGCAGAGGCTAAAAGTGCCCGTCTTCCCTCTCCTCCCCAGTCACTCAGTAACAAAAATGTTGAAAAACTCAGAAGTTCTCTCCATTTCACTGCCCTTTGCTGTTTTGCTCCCCAAGCAGGTTTGCAGGAAAGCAATTTTTAGCTTTCGGGAGGGGAACCGGGACTACAATGAGCCATTTCTAGTTGGAGCTCCCAGAGAGACAAAGCTGCTCCTGGGAGCTGCCACAGGGGCTGGGGCGTGTGGTACAGGCAGGGTGGGCTTGGACATTTGGGGTGACCTGCTACTGGTTTCAAATGCTTGCTCGTTGTTTTTTGTGTCCAACAGGGCAAAAACCAGTGCCTGTCTCACTGGTTGCTAATTAAAGAAGAGAAAATGTTGTGTCTGGCTCTGTGGTGACAGAAGGCGATGCTCAGCACACGCTGCAGGCCCTCTTCTCCTGGGATTCACATTTTATTGCTAGTACCTACACTCTGCTTAGATTGTATTATTCACTGACTGTGGGGCATATAAGGAATAGAAAGACTGAAACTGAAAAAATAATCTCTGGCATGGAAACAATCCAGTTTGACTGTATAACACTTTTCTTACTTTCATTCTACGAGTTTGCTTCCTGGTGTTTACCATGTTAACCAACCAAAATATTCTATCAGGCTGTATTAAGTATTGTAAAAAACTTCTTCACAAGTGCACACAGCTGTGAGGTCTTTCTCTGATTTGGCGTTGAATCTGGAAGACGCTGGCTAAGGACTTTGGCACTTAGTTGACTACGGTGTTTTAGCAAAATGCCCCCTCTGCTGAATAAGCAAACTGGCCCTCATGGTAGCTCTTGGGCTTCAAAGCGGCTGGAGCACAGATTGAGCTGCTATTAATTACGTGCTCCCAACTTCTGAAGTTAAGGATGTGATCCCTTTGCTGCTGGTGGCACAGTGTCTATGGGAGGGAAACGGTTTTGGTCCCATCCAGAGGATGCTGGTGATGCCCTCTTTTTTTACAGCAATATTGACCTTGTCCTTGTTTTTCTTTTGTACCTGAAGCCTGGTAAAAGATTCCCATTCATGTCTCTGGCAGTGTGTATGAGTCTATAAGAAAACGAGTTATTCCTGACCAGGTTGCCTGGCTCACCCCACCATGAATGCTGTTGGACTGAATGCAATTTGATGTATTTCATGTAGCACTATGAGATCTTGGGCATTGGAGACAATTTCGGGGAAACTTGCTTTCTGGGTAATGTTGTCGTTGATTTCCCAATACTTTCTAGGAACATAGTTGCTTTAATTGCCTACTGTTGCTTTAGCCACAAGTTGTGCTGATGTTTGCGCAGCTCGCTACGGGTGAGGTTAGCAGCAATATTCAGTGTCTTGCACACTCTTAGTGAGCAATATAAGAAATCGCATTCCCTGCAACAGCCTAGGGTTTGACATAAGATTTTCTGGAGAAAACAATGGGGAATGTAATTTTCTATTCAGCTTGTACCTGCCCTGTTACTCACAGGTGTAAAAGCAGGGGTAATTCAAATGCTTGTTTTCTTTGAGGCTGGATTAAAAAAAGGTCTGAATGGCATTTTGCAGGAGGTTTATAAAATGAACTGTGGAGTGCAAAAGCATTGTTAAGAGCAAAGGGGTATATTAAGACAGCCCAGGCTCCATTGGAAGATTTATATCAGTTCACTGCAGGTTTCAGATATATATAACTTATATCACTCTGTAGCTGAAGGAGGGAAACAGGTGGCTTCTAACCCCTGCAACGAGACTTTGAGGACATAAATAGGGCACCTATCGCTGTCCACTAGTGATATTTTAGGCTGAAGTGCCTCTGAATGGTGAGGAGATGTTGTTGCAAGCCAAGGGGAGACCAACCAGTGACCTGTAGGAAACAGTAAATAACGTGGGGTATGTGAAAAGCTGTCTGCCTCAGCAGCTGCTTCTGCCACGGGAAGTTCAGAAATATTTTGTGCGAAGTCCTCTACGTTTGCTCAGGATGGACCAAGTTAAAGGTGGGGATTCAAAGGAGAAGTGTCAGTCTTAGCGTGAGCACTTCTATTAACTCATGCACGTGAAGCTGTTTGTTGGGTCAGGCTGACCACGGCCATCTGGAAGCTGGATCAATTGCTTGAGCTGCTTCTGTAAAAGCTAAACCCAGCTATCTCGGAAAGAAAGGTTGGGAAGGGTTAGATGCTCTGTGGTGGGAAAGGCAGACATTTCACCTTGGTCAGCGAGGGAAAAGGAGGCTGAAGCTGATGGCATGCAGCCATCGCTTCCTGCCATCAGTGAGCTTCCCCCGAGAGGAGGTACGGACCCTCCTTTGGGGAATAAACAGCTAGGTAATAATTTATGGGTAGGCAATCTGTTACTGAGGACAGGGTAACTTTCCCAAGCCTTAAGATAAATGTGCCAGAGGAGGCGCACGCTGTATGTAAAGATGAATAAATTCTGTGAACACTTTCCATTTGAGCACGTGGAACTTGAAACATCCACTTCAAAGTGTCCCGGAGAGCTGTGGCCAAGCGAGTGTCCTTTTATGTTTAGTTTTGCTTCTGCTGGGTGATAAACACCTTCTGTTTCATTGTTAGTAACAGAACAAGGTCTCCA
Source organism: Elanus axillaris (assembly GCA_026212715.1). Lineage (NCBI taxonomy): Eukaryota > Metazoa > Chordata > Aves > Accipitriformes > Accipitridae > Elanus > Elanus axillaris. Next base: position 34,160,773 of record JANZLQ010000005.1, read on the forward strand.
TCTCGTTTTACATAGCAAAATTAGGACAGCGTATTGATTTCCAAAGCTATTTATCATTATACGATGATGCATCGGGTTTTGAACGTGGCTCACCAGGTGGGCAGGGGGATTTAGGCTCTACGTGCCGTAACCCCTTTCAGCTTTGCTTTGCTGATGAAGGCAGCAGCTCTGCAGCACTGCGAATTCCCCCCCAGCACCTCTGTGGCCAGAGGGTACGCAGGTATCAGCGGTGTCTCCTGTGTAGCTGGAAACAACAGCTCTTCACAGGCTTTAGTGGTTGTGAGAGCAGTTAGCACAGCGATTTGTTTTTTTTTTTTTTCCTGGACTTTACTAAATGTCTGAAATGCGCAGCTGGAGCCAATGTTGCTGCCTGCAAACGCTAGCCTAAGACTGTTATCTAACCCAGGTGTGGAACAGGAGGTTACTTGAGATCCCTTCCAGCTTCGCATCTCCCATGCTCTCATGAAAACCGTCTTTATCGCCCATGTTCAGCACAAGCTTTCAAGCATTTGCAGACAGTGATGATTTAATTAACTAAAACTATCCTCCAGGTGGTTTTTTTGTTGTTGTTTCTTTTTTTTTTTTTTTCAGGATGCTACTGCACAGCACAGTATACCATGGAAATATTGACAGAATTGCTACAGTATACTATGGAAATAATGACAGGATTGCTACCGGAGCACTGGGACCAAGCTCCACGGAGGAAACCGCGACCCTGAGCTCACCGTGGACCCCCAGCCAAAGTACCTGGGCTGGGTATCGGTGGGCTGGCCCTACAGCAGGTCCCATTCCTGGGGGACCAAGCTGCCGGGGGGGTGGAAACCAGGAGCTGTAACCCCCAGGAGTCCTCAGCGCCTTGTCAGGCATGTTAAAGGAAAACCAGGCAGATTTCCACTCAGGTCTGCCTGGGCTCTGCCAGAATTTTGTTGTGAAAGTACCTTTTCAGTAAAACTTGCATTGAAATTTAAAGGCAAATAAATGGAAATTTTCCACCTATAGCACCAACCAGACCTCTCAGTGAGTAATTGCTGACTAGCTCTAATTACTATTATGTCAGCCATTGAGAACTAGCCAAGCATGCCAAGGTTTACTGAAAATTAACACCGGAGCCAGCTGCTTTGTGGCTTATCTAGGCCTGCTGCCCTTCGTTCAGATAGATGTTGTTTAACATCATCTTTGATTATTTATGGACTAGAAAGAACTTTGCCCTCTAATGAGTGCCCCTTGTTCTGCCTCCTTCCAAATCCAAACCTGAAATATTTATTCATGTCTTTTGTATTTTTCTATATCACTTCTGGCATTCTTGTCACATCCATTCAATGACACACTTCTATGACTGCTAAAATTTCTAATACATTCTCATTGCTTTCTTTTTTGTCCTTGAACACATACCTTTTCCTTCTCTTTAACTCCCCTCATTCACTTGCCACAGTTCTAATTGTTTAATTAAAACAAACTTCTGCCACAAGAAGGTGATAGCTCAAGAACCATCAAGACAGAGCAAAGGAGATGCTGCAGGGAATTAAGGATACCTAACCACGAGGGAAGGAGAAAACCAGGAGGATGTTCGTGTTGAGCAAGCATCTGGGTCTGCAGTGTCTCCCTAATTAGCAGGCAGGTTGCAAATGCTGGCCGGCCAGGTCCACGAGCGTGGTTCTCACATGAGCTCATCGGTGCTGGAGTGGTGCGTAGACCAGTATATTTTGGGCTACGATTATACACCAGACAAATATGTAACAGCAGGAAAGCCTACAGCTGCAATGATAGGAAGTATTTATACAGAGCAGGACCATCTGGTGCGCGGTCCTAATAGTGACTATACTTAGCTGCTATACTGTGTATCCCGGCTAATCCCATGCTCCAAAGAATGAGGCATTCAGTATCTCGCAGACAACCCCGCTTTTAACGCCAGCCATTCTCTACCCGGTGATGTCTATGCAGCTCCACGCATCAATACAAAACAGGGTATGCAAAAGGGTTTTTATATGAAGGGGCTGCCGTGTTGCTCATCTGCAGATACATGGATACACAAATTTCTCTCTTAAAAGGGAAGGCAGTTTTAGCGATGCTTGTGCTAAGGCTGCCAGTTTGACTCTGCTTGATTTTCAGAAAAACTCCTTGTCCTGCTAGCCTAAAACAGAAGAAAAAAAGATCTACGGTCTTTGAAAAATTAATTTATTACACATCCATGGATGGTTTCGTAATAAAAATCCTCACAAGGCCTATTGTCAAAGTTACAAAATGAACAAGAAACTCCAACATCCACCATTCCCAGCAGTGCTAAAAAGTTAGTGTGCAATACTACACTGCTCCCAGTACGCACAGCAGCTGCGTATCGCTGTGACCAACATATTTTAACTTGAAAACCTGACATTTTACAGACTCTCTGCCTCTACTTGGACACCAACAGTTTTGTGCTGTGAAAAGGCAATGAGTTATGCCATTGTTCCACAGTTTTTCTGTTACTTGCCTTAAGGTCATCCGGATTTTGGGTGGGCTACATGAATTCCTGAGTCTCTACATGTAGCTGCGGTCTCTATATGTGCTTTTGCTCTGAAGCAAAGATGCAGTTACAATTCAGTTCTTCCATACATGTAACTCTCAGTAATGGTAACAGGAAAACAGGTGTGTGGGTATGTTACCATTAACTCTAGTCAATGTTAAAGGCCTCTTCAGTAATAATGCAACATTATTTGTATTAGTTGGCTTAAAACAGAGGAGAAGATTATCCGCGCCTTTTTCTTAAAAAACTGCGGAGCCAGAATTAGCATTTGTGAGGAAGTGTGGCCCAGTATATTAAGGATACAGTACTCAAGTGAGCATAAAATACTGCTCAGGAAGATAGCAGTTGGCACGGAATATGTATTTGATATGCTTTTCCAGTTAACCTGTAAGTATACACACATTTATACACACACACACACACGCATAGAGCTTTTTGCAAAGCTGAGGAGTGAGCAGAGACAATTTTTGTGTGCTTTGTGGCTTTCTGAGTTCACAGGTGTGTGCTCAACAGATTTCTAAGTTGGAAAATGAAAACTCTAATTACACGACCCTGGATTTGTGTAAGCGTGTTAAAACCAACAGTTGCACCTTCCCACTCATTCCCTCTGCTTTGGAGTTAACGTGACTTCTCTGACTCTTTTTCACTGGTGTGTACAGAGAGCATATGTAGTGGGTACTCCACAGCACAGCCAAAATCACAAGCTGGAGGGTACTGGGTGTTAATGAAGCATCCATATAACACAGAACTTAACCGTTTTTTTTCTGTCTTGCACAGCTGCATAGCATGATATGCTTGAGATTGTCAGTAAAGTTTTTTCCTTTGCATACCTTAATTAGGTATGTTGCTGAATGCTAGCATTTGCATAGGCAAGGTAAGGTACAGCAATTGAGCAAGTTACCCAAATTTGTGGTGTGCAATGGTAATACAGAACTTTGAGGCACGTATTAAAAATTCTGAAGAGGAAAACATCTTGCAATTTATTGTAACCTAAGTAGTAAACATCTGAATGTGTTTTTACACAGGTAACAGTTAGGGCTTGCTACAGGTATATTTCAAACACCACTGAATAAAAATGAACCTTTTACAAACCCACCGATCCAATATGTTTTCTTCAAAACAATATTAAATGTGTGGCTATGAAAACAGACTGACACATAAAAAAATTTTCAAAAATCATTTACCACAGGGTAACATTTTTGTAACTAGAGGAAAACAAAAAAATTATGTACATAAATACATATATTTTTATATATAGCAAATTACAGTTTCCTGCACTGAACATTTATCAAATACACAAGTACTGAACAATACTGGACAGGGTGCTTTGCCACACCATGTTGTCTCCTTAAATTCCCATGAGAATGGAAGACAAGTTTCTATGGAGGATATAACTTGTTCAGTGATGCAAGCTCACACAAGAATTAAAAAAGTAAAGAAAACCAAAAAAACCCACAGCAGAAATGCCTGACGTTTCCAGCACAGGCATCTTTAACAACAAAACGTGAATGCTCAACTGTTCTTCAAGCACACGCCCCAGCACAGAGTCTGTGCCGGAGAGCTTTATTCGGTATGACGGCCGTCAGCTGCCGGGGGCGATGAATTTGGGCAACAAATCTGATGCTCAGCTTTGTCCAGTGGTTGTCGAAGCCATCATCTTTCTGATGATAGACAGGTTGGTAGGGAGCAGTCACCTTTCAGATCCTCTCCAGAAACTGTACCTTTTCTCTTGGACCTGGGCAGCCGCTCCCATGAGCTTCAGATAGAAAACAAGGTACTAGCTGGTTTTCTGGCCATTAGCTTTCCAGGGCTCTAGGAGCTGTGGTTATTAGTATAGTGGGAGAGTTTGAAAAGGGTGACACCAAGCTATTTTTGAGGACTATGTACACAGTTGTTTTGGTTTTGAAAAATAGAAAGCATCCACACCACACATTTCATTTCACCTGGCCAGAAATGCTAAGCTCAGGTTCCTAATGGATAAATAATGATCCTTAGTGAAAAGGATGATGTAGGCTCCACTGAGTTCTAGTGACCTTACCAGAAACTGTCTTCAAAATACTGCAGTTACTAGCTAGGAATAACAGTCCTATTTAGGTGTCCTTCAGAGCACAAAATGCAAATGTTTACGGTATAAAAAGCACTCGCTTGTCTCCACAGGTTAGTGATGCCTGGAACTTGGGGGATTGTAAATCCAGTCCATTACAATAAGAGTCATACTCACAATCATGAAGATTACCCCAAGTATGAGAAAAATTAGAGCCTGCAATTGGAAAATGAAACTTTGTTAATAAAGCAAGTAACTGAACAGGCTGTAGTTCACAGACTGTCCCACTGGAACCACATTTATCTAACACCCAGGGCCCGAGTTCGAGTCATTCGCCGTGAGCTACGCGAATCAAAGTTAGTCCTGTGTGAATTTCAGTCCAAGAGAGCCAGGCTTTACGTGACTAGATCTGAAAAACTCCAGCTTTGTTGCTATGAAATCTAATACAAAATATAGCAGAGGAACAGTTTTTTTCCTTTAAAAACTGACCAATTTTCAGTGAAAAAAACATTTTCTCTGATATCAAGAACAGCTTCAGTTAATCCTTTTCAACCTTATTAGACAAAGAGGTAAGCCCATCTCTCTTCTCTGAATGCATTTCTGTATATATTCAAGTGATTCAGATGTTTATAGTCATCCTTTGCTTTAGCGGGGCTTTAGTTTACCGTAATCTGTCCACACTTAACAATATTCTGCCTTGCAATACAAAGATGAATATTGTATGTGATCTCAGTGCAGGGTATGAAATTCTAGATGTGCCTAACACACAGCAACATGAAGAATGAACAAAGAAAGAGACATGAACAAATATTCACAGTCTCTTTATAATAACGGCTCCAAAGTAATAATCAGAAATCCTTTTATGATGACCTTTTTTTTTAATACTTGCAGTATGTATCAGTTGAAGTTCCACTTCCATGGTTTTTGTGAACTTGTATATAGATGTATATATGTACATCTGTTTACATTGTGTGCCTTCATCAGTAACTTCTCTGATTAAATTTGCAACGGACATCTCCTTGGTGATATTGTTAAATGTGCAGATAGCTGTTGATGTTCAAGACGAAAGGTACTGCTGTGGCAGTCCGGCACGACATATAAATTCATGTTGTGTATAAATGATAGACCTTCATATAAGTCTTCTGCAGGTGTATGGATCCGTCTCGGTGGGGAACTCACTATGACTTAATTATGTCTGCAATACAACTTCCTTCTTAACCTTGACCTCACATCTTCCTGTTAATCCACAGCTGGCCTTGTAGCATGAACCAGCAGCTCCTTGTACACTGTCTTGGAGTTATTTATGCAAGTGCAGGTGTTAACTAGAGCTTAGATTGGATTAAATACCTTTTTCTAGTGATTTAAGACACACTTTAACCTAAGACACTCGCTGCTGTGTATCAGTAGGGCACGAAAGGCTTCGTCTTGTAAAGCCTGGCTCTCCACGCTAAGGTGAATCACACCGCCTGACCTGTATTTGGCGTGAGATACTACCATTTAAGAGCAACTGCTGGCTGTTGCAAGTCAAAGCCCCGAGTGTTTGTGACCAGTGGAAAGCCAACCCCCCCTCCCATCCTTCCTTCTGCAATTGCGGCCACCTCCCTTACCCCGATCTTCTGGGGAGACCTCAGGGGCTCCTTCTCAACGAGCCGCAGGTAGAAGGCAGCAGGGAGGATGAAAATCAGCATCGTGGCAGAAGAAGCACCTGGAAGAGAAAGCAGAGCTGAGTACCGTGCCATCTGACACATCAGCAACGCGGTGCACCTACAAGAGAGAGCGTGTGGGGAGGCGGCTGCTCTTCCAAGCCCAGCTGCACAAAGGGCTCTCTCTGTGGACAGCATCTGTGCCGATGTCCAAACGCTTCTTTGAGTGCTCGGGGCCCAACGAGGCACTCGTTACCGAGAGGATTTGTTCAAATCGGTGTGCCTGCCTGTGGGACAGAGGTCTGCATGTGAGCTGGGGAAGTGAGAACAAACAGGCACTCCCAGGGCGTGATGACCCTGGAAAACAGGTATGGAAAGGAGGGTGGATGCCCTGCAAGTGCCTACTCCTCTCCTCTCAGCAGAGCCCAACGTGGTGACCCAGGTGTGAAAAGCAGGGAGGAGCAAACCAGCTGCCTGCGTGGAGTATGAAATATGAAAAAGGCAGAACCCCATGGAGGTGTCTTGCTCAAGGGTATCTGCATCCCTGAGTCCTCAGGCAGCTCAGGGCATGGAGGCTCTTCATGGTCCTCTTTGGTCAGAGGCCAAAACTGACCAAAAGAAAGGGGTAGGGAGAGAACTGTGAGTGTCAAAAGAAATGCATCACTTTTCTCCATTTTCTAACACCACAGTTTGGAAGTCAATACATTTTGGCTAGGCTACAGGTGCTTGAAAACCAAAGGTGATATCCCTCTCCTCCACATGCACTAAATGCCCTTTCTGTCAAAATGGGAATTCCTTACCAGATTTTATAGTGGGATTATTCGATTCCTTGTGCCTCATGCAAGGTAGCAACAAAGCTGGGTAACATTTAGCTTTGTCTGTCAGATCTTTGGGAATTTTTATGTCCCTTTTAACTTTAATCTGTGTTTATATTACTCTACTGTAGGACCCAAACTGAGACTATCATTCAGTCCATGAATGTAAATATGTTGTGGAAAGCATTAACAGAGTAAACAAAAAGTCTTTATGAAACCTACCAATAAATCCAAAGATGTCTTTAATAGTCGGGACAAAAATTACAAGCAGGTTATTAAAAGCAAGAATTACTGCTGCAATCAGGAAATGTCTTATCCAGCTGAATGGTCTTTTGGGAAACAGCAATGCACTGATAGATGAACGGATCTGTAAGATGAAAACCAGCAGGGAAAGTAAAACAGCAATTAATTTATCTTTGCTTTTCACTTTTTAAAGTGATCTATGCTACTTACTTTTGCTGTGAGAAATTCTGACTGAAGAAATGTGTTTTCAGTCTTTGATTCCCTTAATGTAATCTCACTCTGATGTAGGTTTTTGAGAACTGGGTTCACAGTTTAATGCAGAAACTCAAATATTTGCAGTGTAGAAGAAAATCAAGTAAATAGGGTGTAAAATCAGGGACATGAAATCTGTTCAACTGAGAGATGCTTATACCAGCAAAAAAAACCCCCAAAGAAACCCCCACTACGAATACTAATCAGCAGGCAAAAAATGTGCGGGTGAAATATGAGTTGCTGTATTCCTGAACCTCATCCTTCCGAAAATCCCACAGGAGTTCTGTCATTTACTTTTGTAAGAGAAAGAGCAAGCTGTTGTTTTACTTTCATTAAATATATATATACATATCTCAAAATAAAAGCATATTTTTCAATGCCACTTGGAAATTATGATCCTAAAAGCTATTGCAGAGGATCCTTTTTCCTCTGCTGACTTTCTCACACAACACAGAGAGAGATTTTTTTGCTTTTTCATCGACAAAGATGGTAAGTAGGAAAAGTAAAGAACAAATCCTTTTGGTGGCTGGAGACAGTGTTACTCCAAAGTACTGTGATTAACTGAAAAGATTTGAAAAGTACAAGTTGAACAAAAATGTTTTTACACTGAAAAAAGGTCAAACCCCACTTCTGTTTGGTTGTTTTAAAATAACAGACAACTGTTTCTGGGTGAGTTTGACAATTCAATAAGGGGTTCTGTCAGACTGGGAGCCCATCATTTGAAAACACAGCATGAATTTTGCGTTTTCTGTTCTTCAGGTTGATGTGAGCCAAAATAAGGAATTGCAGATTGCAAAAATTTTGTTCAGCCCCTGAGTTGGTATAAAACAGCTTTGTTCCACCAAAGAACTGCTGCCTGCATTCTTGTTCACTTACTGTCAGAATCTTGTGCATTATTCCTGCCGTGACATAGTCCTTAAAATGAAGCTATCAAACTGAAGTTTTACAGTGACCAATGGTACATAAATTTTTTTTTTCAGCAATGCAATGATTTCTCTTTTTTTTGAAAAAAAGTATAAAGTCTGACTACTTTAAGAAAATACAGACGTGGTAGTCCATAAAAAAGTAGTTGATACAACTATACAACTGTACTGCTAATTTTGAGTACTTAGATCTGCTGAGCTGTCTGTCCTCATAGGCCGTATAAAATTGTTTGATATGCTGGCTTACAAGGAAATGATATTTTCTCAGGAATTCTTTTAACAGAGCAATAACTGCTAAGCCTTTGCATGCTATTCAGATATAAAAATAATTATACAGAAAGTTACAATGGAAAATGCTACACCCGACAGATAAGAGTCTTTTGCAATGCCCTTAGCTTGTTTTCCCATGAAGAGTGACCAGTTTCTTTAAGACTCATTGAAGCATTTAGTCACTGGTTTAAACGTGACATTTAAGGCAAAGCACCGGAGAGCTCTAGGCAGGACGGACTGATCACTCTGGGTGCTTTATACGAGAACTTTTTATTTTTTTGTAGACAACCTTGAATGGTGATCCCTGCTCTTAGGTATTTGTCAACAAGCCTGGAAACAGTACCTACGCAGAGCTCACGTTTGCATCCAGGACAATGGAGCAACAGGACCCCAGGGTCACTGCTCTCATCGGATGGGAACACTACGGTGTAACGCGGATTGCTGGGAGCCCGCCGGCAGCATGATGCTGGGCTTCCACATGCCATATGAATGGCACACCGGCCTCCCCAGACTTAATGACTGGGATCAGCTCTTTCCTGCCCTGCTGCAAAGCAGCTCAGGGAAGGCACGAGGGACGGTCCTCTGCATTCAGGAGCCTGGAGGTCTGCTCTTCAGGTGGGGATTGATTGCCAAGGAGGGTCAGTCCCTCTGCAGTGATTTGTTTAGCTGTGTCTTTCTGTCCCCGCTACTGTAAATATTGCATTTTTTTTCCCCTGTGAACAGCACCCTGAAGCTCCAAACTTTGCTCAGACATCTGACTATGTGGCTGAGTCTTGACTGCCTCTGTCTTCTGGTACTTATCTTCCTGCCCTCTCTATAGAGCTGAGCATGTAAGATGTGCCCAGGGCCTCTGCCCCTCTACCTTGGCAGCCAGGTCTGGCAGTCCTGCACCACACGTGGGCTGAGCTGCACGTGTCTGTCCTGAGTTTGGATGCTATAGTAGGTGCCTATAGTACGAAATCTCATAAGTGGTTTCAGTATATCCCCAAGTCTGTGATACTTACACTGCTGCTCTGGTAAATATAGTACAGAGAGAGACAGGGCAGTTGTTCCTGATTTATTTCTGATTTATTTATAAAGACTGATTTATTTCAGTCTTTCAAAGTTTGCAACCCTAACTGCCTAAGGTCCTTGCTCTGGTCAAACTGCATATGAGAAAACAGACCCTCCCAAATAAAAACTCAGGCTTCCTTTTCTTTGAAGTTAAAGCCTGTGTTGAGTACAGTCAGTGTATACGGGCTAGCCCTGATTGCAGCTTCAGCAGCTGTGTTACTTACAGGGAAAAGGACAAGGGGCACGGTCAGGGTTACAGCCACCAGCACTGCCAGGCGAACTGACAGCAAGAGGGTGTCGAAGGTATACACTCTGGTGTACGTATGGAGTAGCTCGTCTTCAACTTCTCCTACGAAAAGGAAACAGAAAGGGGTAAAATCACTTCAGCAATCTCTGCACATGCAAAAGGATCTTTATACTGCAGCCAGATAAGATTAGCTTTGGCCCAGCTGCTGTCATCAGATACATGTTACGGGCTAGGCACGAAAGAGGAGTTTTCTCCCATGACTGATACAAGTCCATCATTGAGAGACGATGAGGGCAATACAGCTCTGAGGTGATGCTTTGTACTACAGTATCTCAAATGGCTTTCTCAAAGTCATCAAGTGGATGCAGAACCTAAAGTAAAAATAATTTCTCCGATACAAAATAGGAAACAACTCACTGAACTGGGAACAGCTCCCTTTCACCTCCACTCAGGTGTCCCAGCTCTCAGACAGAGCCCTGTTGCCCCAGGGATAGAGAGCAGATTGTGCTGTGTCATTCACTTCTCTGCTGTAACAGAGGAACTAACGAGGTAAAAAGAGGTGGCGTTTGCATAAACCTGTGTGTTAATACAGGGGCTACTCTGTTTACCTACCGGTTAGTCTAGCTCATCCATATTTTTTTTACACTAGAATGATTTGCACCTGTTTTTCAGCATAGGTGAAGCTGAATTAGTGGCATCAAAGCCAGGGTGGGTAGCACTTAATAGTGTCATGTAAAACTGTTGAATGCTAGAGTATTTTTAGTACGGTCGCTCTTGGCCTTTGCCAAGAGCCTAGTTTACAGCAGCTTGTTGTCTGAGTTCACAAACCCAAGAGATACACAACTGGTCCTCCTAGTAGGTGCCTCTGAGCCTCTCACGGGTGAGGAGCTTGTGGCCTGACAGCTGGATAAGTCCCACCACTTATTCAGGAGGTTACACACTGGGTATTACGTTTGAGTAATGCTTACACCTGGATTCGGACCCACAGCAAATACATGAACACTTGTGCCTCAGTGTGACAGAACCATCTTCCCTGCTTTAAAATGAGAGGGAAAATTCTGCAGAGAACAGGGCTTTGTCCTACCGTAGAAGGTAAGGTATCCAAAGAGGGCAGCCAGAAGATACATGATGAGCATGCCAGTGATGGAGATATTTGAGACATTCTGCATCCGCTTTCGGGAGCGACTGAAGTAGGAGAGAAAGAGAGTAACAGTGCTATTCTGATAAAGCTTCTATTTGTTCAAGAAGTACTCTGAAGGGTCATAACTCTACTGACATCCCCTCACTGGCTAGTAAGTTCATAGCAACTATATTTGTTATACAGAGCTCTTTACTTGAATCTTCGCAGCTCTGTGCAGAACACCACAGACTTCTAAAAGTGTGTTGAAACTCCATTTCTACTGCTTACTTGGTGACAACATATAAATGCGCCATGTTATTTTGTATATCATTATTTATATACTATCAACCTCAAATGGTGTATTTTAACTAAAAAAATGGAGTGGCTAAAATTACAGGGCAGGTAATAATAATAATAGACAAGAGTCTTCCATCAGCTCTGTAAGAACAGAGCCTTATATCTACATAGGGCTGTTCTGCAGGTTCAAGGACCTCCTGCAGGTCAAATCCTTTCTTTAGAAATCCTTTGGTTAAAGATTTGGTGTAAGAAAATCTTCAGCTTATGGGACCTGGAAGCATGTTCCCAAGTCACCTGAGAATTTTTATTTCTTCTGGGGTTAAACCTGCTGAAATAGGAGGTAATGGGTCTTGGACTCCTTGAGTTTTGCAGCACCACAACCTCCTGTAATGTCATTCTTGCTGTTGAACAAGTGCATTTTCTTAGCCCTTCCCAACTGTCGACTCTGTGTTGATTTAAGCAAATGTATTTGATTTTTGATATTTGATAAGCAAAATGGGCTGGGTGAAGAGCCTATGTAAGACACTCAAACCAATGGCATCCCAAGAAACCTTAAGAGTAAGCAGCAGCTGAGCCAGACACAGAACTCATTAAGATATTATTAGAAACCAGAATTATCTGTTCCAGTGCAACCAAGTTCCCCAGTATATTTCACATCATTTGAAGGACTGTCCATCTTTCTCCTTTCCTAAGTAAATATCGATCAATGTGGCTCTCTGAACAGTGGTTCTCTGTCACCAATACCTGACTATTGTTAGGTCAAAGCAAAGCCAGTATCTGCTTACTATGAAAAGCAATAAATCATTACAGGTGGGTGTCTACACACCAGCAATCAAGGAAGAACATGTAGAAAGTGATCTCTAGCTATGTTTAACTGGAAGTATGGGACAAAATTTAAGAACCTTACTCTTTCAGTTCACTGTATATTGGTAGCACCTCAGGGTGGCATACGAATGCAAATGCCAGGATGGGTATTGCATAGGCAGTCTGTAAAATAAAGCTCCCATTAGTAAGAATGGTCACTGCTGTACCTCTGACTTTTGGCAGGCAGCAGTTTAGCTATGGTACGAATGGCTAAAGACAAATTCTACAGAATTTCCCTTACCCGTGAGTTGAACACAAAGTATTTTGGCTGACACATGTCACTACTGTCACTATGTGCTTCATATTCTACACCACTTTTGTGCGAGGTGTCTCTTGGGTCCTCAAGGCCCGGCAAGTGCCCAGCTGTGTTGTCCATCATGAAATTCACACCAGAACTGAGAGACTCATTTGGTAACATCACCAAGTGCATTGGCACTGTGTTGTTGGTGGTGGTCCAGTTTTCAACCCCATGGTCCATGATGGGGAGAGGACAGGGTACTTGGAATTTCTTGAAGATTACCTACAAAAGAGTAGGCAATGTCATCAGAAGAATACCTCCACAGGAGATTACACTTACATCCAGCATATGGCAACAGAAATATAAGCAGGCACACAGAAAAGAGAGGGGAAAGAGAGGGAGCAAGAAACCAAGTGCTACCACTTCTGCTTCTCCTGCAAGTATTTGTCGTTACTCTGCCTCTGCTGTTGTCCTGCTCTATTTTTTATTCTCAGGTGTTGTTTTTTTAGGGTGATCTTTTTTATTCTGGCTTCATTTGGCAATAGGCTTGTTGATTTAGTTCACTTGCAGGTGCTATTCTAACATCCACATTAAATTGTCATGGTAAGAAATATAACAGCGTTGTGCAGTTTACAGGCTCTGTATTTGCTTAGAGACAATACCCAAACAGTCACCTACCACACTGACGAAGAAAACCATACAGGTCAGCGAAAAACCACTCGTATAACCAAGATAACCTGTGCGGCAAGAAAAAAAACCCCAACAGTTCAGCTACATATAAATTCACAATCCTAATAGAAAAAAAGAAATGAGGTTAAGTGGGGCATTAAGCTTACCTAAGCTCTTTAGAAGGGAGAGGGGAAGAATAATCCCAACCGTTACGAGTATTACAAGGTAGTTCCCATTTACGTACCATTCCCTAAAAAGGAGGAATAAAAAAAAATAACAATCACTATAATTGACATCAAAGTGAAAAATTTTCATCTGAGGTTCGGGTTGGGCAAAAGTACCTACCCAGAACTCTCCTCAAGTTTCATAAATGCTCTGATCACTTCAGGAAGTTCATATTTAATAATAAAGAGGTAGCTTGACATTGCTGAAAAAACCCAAACAAACACCTTCAGAGAAAACAATGTACTTCCAACAAAAATAATTCATTTTAAAAAAAACATTAGTGCTTTATGAAGAACATATTGTTTGGGGAAACCAGTTTTTGCTAAGATAGAGAAATGAGTTTTGTTCGAATAACAGTGTGACTAAATAGATGGCATGTTCCCTTGATATTGTTATGAGCATGTTCTGAATGACATCTAGCATTCAGTATTAGAATACAATACAGTTGTTACCGAATTAACAACATGCTCAAATCACTGTCCTGATGAAATTTACACTCTTAACTTTTCCTTTTTTTGTTGTAAATGTTGTTTTTCCAGTGGATAGTGTCCATTGACATTCTGTAGTAACTTCAGTTGTTACTGCCTCTAAATCTCTTCATCTTCCTTATCCTGTCTATTTTCAGCTTCTTTATTCCAACAGTCTAGTCCATATATAAAAAAAAAACCAAACTAGTTGTCAAGGTTCCTGAGGGAAGAGTGGACTTTTATACTTCTCATTTAAATGTACTGCCAGAAGGCATGCTTTTTACAGTTATTTTACTTTGGCCACAGAGAGGTCTCTGGAGATCTATGGATCGACCTAGACAAGAAGATTAGAGGACCAGCTATTCCTCTCTAACAGGGAAGCATACTTCCTTCCTGAATTCAACCACTTTTGATATCCAGGATCGAGGAAGGAATGGAAGACCATGGAATAGGACTTTTTATGAACAAAATCAAAAAGTCTCTTGCAGTAGAGAGGTGTGAACCGCCTCTGTCTGGGTAGCAAAGTTGCTGTAAAAAGACAGTAATTATCTGTCAATAGAGATTTACAAAACATACCAAGTTCCAAGAGAGAGATCACAAAAAAATCTACAGACATTTAATTGACCAGTGCTGCATTTATTTTATATTTCAACTACCTCTTCTTAAGAAAGATGGAAAAAATTTCAAACTCCCTTGAGCTTTCAGATATGGTGCTCTCCAGTCTCCTAAAAGACTTCTTTCAGGCTAATAAAAGGAAATAAGCTTTGTTGCGTGAATGCACTGTCCTACCCCTACTACTTACATCGGTAAGTAAAGTCTCCTGTTCTGAGGGGACGGAGGTTACTCCATAGATATTTCACAGGAAGTATCTTTGTGGACGGATACTTTCAACAATCACTCTGAAACACTCAACGTCTTGGAGAGATCACAACCCAGCTGTCATTTCAAGGAGAGAATTCAGCTGGAAAATGAACTACTGAAGGGCCATTCTTTTATGGAGAAATCAGAACTATGTGCTTTTAGGTCAGATTAATCTTTTCTAAGTTGAAGCAGATGGTATCCAGTCTGAGCTGTACTCAGTGAAGAGAAACGGCCAACTCCTTGAGGACAGCCAGCCAAGCCATTTTAGCCATCCCTGAAGGTTCTGCATGGACACACTCCAGGCAACTAGCTTTCACCAAACACTGAAGTGTCAGGTAGCTGAAACAAGGCAAGATGAATTTCTCCTGTCCTTATTACAATATAGTCGATACTGTACCTGGCTCATCTCTGATGCCGTTTAGCCAGACAGAGGAGAGAAAGCATTTGTGTTCTGTAGAAAAGCATCAGAAGTTGGAAAACTTCGGCCCCTTACCTCCAATGTTCTGCATTGTAACTGAAATGAAGACACCACACTTCCCAGGCCAGCCAAATGCCTTTTCTCCCAGCTTTTCATATATTAGTGATCCTGAAAAAAACCCAAAACAAAAATGAAACATGGGCCACTACATTGGACACCCTTGATGAATTGCTTTCCAAGGTAAAATACATGCATGCATGCAGTAGGGTCTATTAGTCACAGCCTGATCCTCATACCTCCTTCTTTTGATATCTTCAGTAAGAGGTGGACTGAGTAGAGCGACAGTATTGCTACGCTGAGCAGCAAAACTCTGCAAGGCAAAGCAGAAATCAGAATCCTAAGCAGGACATCAGAGACACTCGCTTGATTTGAACGCACACTTCCTCACTCTCATGAAGTTCAATGTGTAAATACTTTTCAGCAAGTTTGTGCTTTGGATTCCCAGTGCTAAATGCAGAGATAAGTGTCAACTGTAGCTTACTTGTGAGTGCAGTTGCACCTTATACACTGCAAAAGGCCCTCGGGGTTTGTTTAAATCCGGGTAAATGCTAGTTCTGTGTTATTCCACAAAGAAAGAATCTTATATCTTAACGAGACCCTAATAAAGTAAATGGATTTCTGTGCAAGAGTCAGGTCTTTGGTCTCTTAGCTGCTCACTGACCTCTTATTTTAATCTCTCTCCTTACTCAGAGCTCGGAGCTATCAAAAAAAAACCCCAACCCCAAACCATGGTTGCGAAAACTTCAGTGCCAGCTCTGGGCTAGTCACTGCTTTTGAATTCCGCCATGCCATCATGAGGTCGTGGAGTTTACCTTGAGATACGTGCTTTGCAAAATACATTAGAAATTTTGCATGGTGCTAAAGCGTGGCATGACACTGGAAAACTTGCTCTTGGAGCGCTTGCAATGTACTCGTGACTGCTTGAAGGTACCGGTGCCTGAAATCATTAATTCTGATTACCGCCATGTTGCTTCCACGTGACATTTGCATCCTATGTGATTTCAGCTCTCTGCCTCTTGTGAACCGCTGGTGAAAAATGTAGCTTTGTATGACATTTTCAGGGCACAACACTGTGGGCAGCATATCTTATTACCATAACCGTCTTGTCATCAGCCTGCAGAAGTGTTGGTGCGGAAGGGGACGCGATGATAACATGACAGAGCTAGGAAACAGGGATGTGCCTTACTCTGTGGCTGAACAGGAGGTTGTGCCCACACCTTCCACTCCACTGAACATGCTGTTTGGTACAGATAGCGGAGACACTGACAGCCAAGTTCGTAAATGAGATACAGTCTAAGAGGAGATATAGGCCCCAGGGCCAGGCGATGGCCACCAGGGCATCACAGTTTTCTCTGACATTTCTTTTTCCAGGAGACACAGACAGTGCTGCAGATTTTGTATGAGCAGGGCTGTCTCTCGTGCTGTGGGTTCATGCAGTATGGTAAAGGGAAGATCGTGTCCGAGGTCGCAGTGTGTCCTGCCAAGGTGGCATCCTTCTTGATCAGGGGCACCCATGCACCTGCTGTTCAGAGATGTGCTCTCTGGGTCCTGACACATGAGGTATGGCAAACCAAAGCCATCCTGGCTGCACTTATTATACCATGTCAGGCAGCAGAAGGGATGCTCCCATGCCATTGCAAACATCCCCCATGGGAGAGGAGGATGTAATGGGAAGTGCTGGAGAGCTCTGGAGTTCTAGAAGCCCTCCTTTTGCCTTCACCCTGTGGAATATCTTCCAGCATGAGAGCACTTGGGCAACACGAGAACACTAAATTACAAAAATTTAGACAATGCTGCCAGCATGGTCTAAATTAGAATTACTGTCCGGCAGTTCCCATTTAGTAGATGGGATTTTTCTGTCCCGCTAACACTAACGTCATGATCTGTGAAAAGAGAGGAACCTCCAGCAAGTAGATGCATGCCATGGGGGTAACAATATCCCCACACAGTTTTATACTTTTAAATAAAACTCCTTCCTCTACCAGAAGAGAGAATGTTCTCATGCAGAAAGTATGGAAGTAGGACAGAAAAGAAAATGAGCTGTGAGTGGAGACATCCTTTGTTTTTGCTGCTTAAGACTCCATAGGGTTGCTTTAGCATTATGCCCTGCTTTAGCACTGCCAACAGAGCTAATGTCATTAGACTTAGATTTTTTTAGCCACCTGTGTGAATGAACTTTAAAAATAAAGATATTACAAAGGTAGTGGTTTACCCTACCCTAAGCAAGGCTTGATGTATCACAGTTTTCTTTCCAGTGATAATTTATGGCCACACTAGTTAGTGCGAGTGCTCAGAGAAAGTTGGAGAAAAAAAAATTCTACA
Source organism: Elanus axillaris (assembly GCA_026212715.1). NCBI lineage: Eukaryota > Metazoa > Chordata > Aves > Accipitriformes > Accipitridae > Elanus > Elanus axillaris. The sequence continues at coordinate 34,178,307 of JANZLQ010000005.1, forward strand.
ATTTTCAGACTCTAATGCAGTCAATTTTAGAACCAGCTTCCATTTCTGTATCTGCAAATACTATGTCTAAACCATTTGAGTGCAGGTGCTGGGAAGTACTTATCCAGGATAGCATTTGCATCTACAATTAATTTTCAGTTACAAATTCTACTGGCAAAACAGGAGGTGTTTCTTAGCAACTAGAAGCTACATGTAGCATTTCAAATGCTGTTGCTGTCGTAGTTACACAATCTCCAGAAGAAAGAAGCCATATAAAGATAGCCATGCAACCTGATTTAAAGGCTTGTTGGATTTCGGTAATGTAAAACAACAGCCTATTGTCATGCAGTACTGTCACGCCTTATTCCAGTGTCATGGGGGATTAAAATTAACACTTCAGTTAAAACTAAAAATTAAAAAAAGAGAACCAACTTTTTTTTTTTTTTTGGTACAGTCTGTCTCATTTTACAAGGTTAGCTATAGATTAAAAACCCTCACATGGCTATCTGTTACTGCCTATCAAAACCCATTTTGTATACATACTGTATGTCAGCCACATACCGTTGCTGTCATCTGTGCACATCGAGTACAAATAGACTTAAGGGAGCAACATTAAATCTGAATAAATCTGTGAATGCCTTTGCATTCAAAGCATGCTGCTATTTCAGACTTACAGCAAATACTCTTTTTCCATTTCTACATAGTGATTAGATAGTTGGGATGACGTAAATATATACTTTATGGGTGATTTATTTCCCTTGTTGAATTCCCATACTGAACCAGCAAGATTACTGTTGTTATTTTAGGACCCGTATACTGTTCTTCCCCTCTGGTTTTTGACTGCACAGTATCAATTCACAGTTGTGTTCCTGATACAAAACAGGGCTAAAATAATAAAAAAAAATATGGTTTGTCAGCAGCGGATGGTTCCTTGTGGTGCAGCTAAAATGTTTTCATTACAGATGATCTTACAAAACTTTTCAGCTAACAAAACAAGCTTAACGTACCTCTCTAACCACAAAAACTTTAGCTCCAGCTCACTGCTTATATTCTATTTGCTTTTTTTTCTATGTACTTACACAAAAAGGATAATTCCCGTGTTGGCCATGGCATAGGAGAGCCCTAAGATGCCGCTGCCCATAATGGCATTGCTGAGGTTGAACGACGACATTCCAAAGGAAGCTCTTCCCCGGTGCTGTTGGGAGCAAGAACAGAAGTTGGCAATAAATTTGCATTTTACTGAGCAGAACAGACTAATTACCCTAATTGCTGGTTTTCCCTGTATTGCTCCCTTGATCATTAAGAGGTGGGGCTTCATCAAGTTTCCCGAGTTCACAGGCACTTGCCACCATAAGGAGTCTCTTTTCTCCCCAAAACCAGCTGTGCTGGTAGGTATTTCCCACTCTCCACGTGTCTGGGTGGGAAAGGGGAGCTAAAGGTGACTGAGGTGACGTAGCCACTACTGGCTGGGCTGGCTAGCCTCTATAGAAATACATGTGGCTATCTAACAGATTTCCCAAGTATTGTTTTAAAAAAAATTCAGGTGATTTTTTAAAATTAATCTAACCGATTACTGAATTTTTCTCCAAGCAGGATGTGCTTCTTTCCTTGGGGAAGTAAAAGTGTGTCTGGGGGAGAAGACAGAAGCGCTGTGTGGATCGAGCTGGAGGCAAGAGAGTGGAAGAGGACAAAATACTGGGAGAGGGGGGGATAGTGTGTGAGGGAGTCACATCTGCCACCAAGTGGAAAAGAAAGGAGTGGGGGGAATATGGCTCTTAATTTTAGCTTGCAACCACAAATAATATTTTTTGGGTTTATTTGATAAATGATAATAAAACCTGTAAGATGGGCAATAAAATAATGTCTTTCCTTGCACCAAGTTCATGAAAACTTTGAATAAAATCAAATCCTGAGCAGACGTACCCACACGCACTCCCCAGGAACCGGTGCTGTGCTTTCATTTGCACACGGAGTTGTCTAAAGAGTTGGAGGAGTGCTGAGCATGTAATGTTCAGCACTGTAAAGCCAAACATGAATGTCCTTTCTTTAGAGCAATGCAGCTGGATGTGGATTCATTTACGCTAATGCTGGAAACAGTACAAGCACGCATGCACTAAGGCCCAGCTCTACCTTGATATAGGAGCAACACAGTTCCCCTGGACCAAATCTGCTGTCAGAAAAATGAGTGCAGACCCACCCTGGCTGAACACCTCGGGGGAGATGACATGGGTGCTACTGATGTCCAGCTATGATCTGAGGAATTTTTCTCATGACTTGTGAAGGAAAGACCCAGTTTTACTTGCAAGACAACAGAACGGGTTTGCTGTGCTAAATATTAGAAAATGTGTTTATTCTTCCAAAGCCAAGATTATTCTGATCAAGCTCCAGAGTAACTTTGTTTTCTGAGATGTCTGGAAAAAGATTTGGGTCAATAAGTTTTGCTTTGTCATTACTCTTAAAAATGAATAAAACTTACATATTCTTCATTATATTCTTCCAATTTCTTTTTACCCAGATATCCATTTGTAAGGAACTTCTGACTTTCTGCATCATCACTAGCAAATGGACTGAACACAAAGAAAAATAAGAAAATATTAGATAAGGCTTATGACACACATTATGTTCAGGTAGTGCCTTTTGTCATCAGTGGGAAACTCTCCTTTGACATCGCAATGAATATTTAAACATCCTTCAGAAAAAACCCTCTTCTATCCTGTAAGATTCTCATGCCCAATGGCATGCTTAATAGATCTTTGCTTTGCCTTGGAATTTAGTTTTAAACCCAGCAATCTACAAATTATATCTGATTGCAGCTGTTGGAAAATAACAGTTCCTTACTGCCAGCAGTGTGCTAAAGCCGAGCATATACTTCACATCCGAGGAACAAAGCACCTTGCAACTGCCCTGTTGGAGATGCCTGCTGGGGGATTCAGCAAGCTGAGAGCTGGAGGCGGGTGGCTGGTTTTGAGATGTTTTTCTCAGGCCACCCAGGTCCTGGGGCTATGGTGGGTCCTGCTGGAGATGCCTGAGGGTGGGCTGTCCCCGTGAGAGCACCGAGCTGCTGCCCTCCCTCCCTTGCCCTGGAACGTGCTCCCCTGCTCAGCGTGCTCGGGTTGCACTGCCCAGAGAACGTATTAATTTACACATGCACTATTGGACTGGGGTGGTTGGGGATTGCCAAGTGAGTGCTGGGGGCTGGGAGCCTCCGGAGGTGATTCCAGGGGGTGGCTGGCAAGCCGGGGGGGGGGATGACCTGGGCTACCCCTGCTGAGCTGGGCACACCGTTCTCCAGGGCACAGAGCAGGGAGGGTTGGTGCTGTGGGAAAACGCTAGCTGAACAATCACACTAATTTCACTGTATTGCCTAGAAAAAGTTTTGAGTCCCAGATGCCATTAGTGAAGGTTGTTTTTTGATTACTGCTTTCTAGCCTTAATGGAACAGCCTTCCCATTGAAATGCTTACCTCCTAATTGCAGCCTTTTCTGAATCAACCAGCTCCGTGTAGTTGTCTTCAAGGCTTTCCCCACTGTTGCTCTGATCATCAAGTTCGATGTTGACTTTTTGCAGCTCCATGCGATCCATTAGAGTGGTCAGCGCTTTCCAGCACACACGCTCGTTTCTTCAGGGTAAACAGCACCGCGCCGTCTGCTTGTGGGTCCTCTCTACCATGCGGGGACTGCCAGAACACTCTGTTCTGCAAACAAAACACAACAGAACTCATTAGAGTTTTCCTCAAATTAGATAAACCAGTGTGTATCGTTGGGTTTGTGTTTGTTCTTTGTAATAGCATTAAGAGGGGAAACCGTTGCAGACTGGGAAAATTCTGGGCAAGCATAATGTCCCTTTATATGCCAGCACTTGGCCCTGCTGTCTCCCTTCAAATGGTAAAGAGCGCAGGAGCCAACGGATGCACAGTGGATGTCCAGCATCTGGCAAAATTACAAAGCCTGAAGAAAATAATTTCTTGAACTGCTGCTTTTGAATTTCTAGGGGATGGTGGTGCAGAAGTGCTTGCTGTTAGAAATGAAGGGGGTATTTCAGGGTTTTCCTACCACCGCTGTTTCAAATCATTTGTTGTAAGATTAACGTTGTCACAGATTTAAAAGTTTTGAAGATTTGTCCCTTTCGCTGGGGTCTGACAGAGGTGAGCATCCCTGTATGATCACTTCTTTGATAATGAGGATGTGCAATTCTGATACAGCAGTTTCTGGTTTTCAGTATATCTGTGCTTAATTCTTACTTGTCCCATGACTAGAAGCTCTGTCTCATGCAGGATTATTTCATTGATATATCTTATATAAGATATAAGATATATTGATATATCAATATATCAATATTGATATAAGACTGACTATCTGTACCCTTGTTAGAAAAAATCCTGCCTTTTAAAAATAGTATGAATAAATGCTCAACTCTCTATTTCTATATGGACCAAAGGAAACTCTACAAACCAAAGTTAAAAAGAGGACTTCACCTCCAGGATTTCAGCAGCTTTATGTTACAGTCTCATCTGCAGATACACATTTACATTCATTCATTTACATTCATTTGCTCATTCCCAGGTTCAAGAGGAAAACGCTGTGCAAGAAATGTTACAGTTTTACAATACTTTTCACTTCCCAAGGATATTCCTTGACACATTTTATATTTCCATTTCACAGCTGAGGAGACAAAGGGGCACACAGGTGAAGGGAGCCAGCACAGACCAGACAGCACATTGCTGGCACACCTGGGGCCAGAATTGCAGACTCCTGGTACTCTACCTCCTACCTTGCAATCAGGCAGACTGGCTGAATCGGTTACACTTTTCATAAATATCACACGTTAAATGCAGCCCAGCACTGCGTAATAACAATATCAGAAAACACCGCAACAAATAACTTCTACGTCTGTCTCTTTGTAACACTAAACTTGCAATTATTTAATAGCCTTTTTCCTGGTTTTGCATTTATGGATGTGTAGGTCCTTGCTCAAAGACCAGACCGTCACTATCCTCTGCTACTGATCGCATGCTGTTCTCAAGAATGCCTACAAATGTATTTGTAGTGGCAAAATGCTAGAGTGCCTGTGTTAAAAATGTAAATGCAAACTTTAAATACCAATCCTGGAGGCTAAAACTGACCCCGGGCCAGAAATCAAAGTCAGCCTCCTTGCTTCTTACTAAAAACATTCACCCAGACCAGACAACTGAAAAAGAAAAGCGATATCAGAGTGCATTAGGAGATTTCCTACCGGAGAAAGCGGCTGTGTTTACTCCTTTCTGCTGCCGTGCAGGGAGTGTGCATGAGGGGACGAGTGATTCGGGCATCAGGGCAGAGCTGCCGGCACTCACATTCCAGTGGCCGGGGGGTTCTGCCCGCTCGGGTTATGAATAACTCCAGGAGACAAAAATAATAATAATAATAATAAAAAAACCCCAGCGGAGCCCTCCCAACTGCAGTTTCATTCACAGAACTGTCTTCAAACGCAGACGCTGCCCTGTCTGAGAAACAAAGTCCTTCCAATTCCTAATGCTTATTTTTAATCTGTGGTGTAAAAGTCAGGCAGACAAATCTGACCGAGCCCTGTTCTGGTAAAGGGTAAGATCTCTCCCGTGTGCACTGCCTAACGCTGGTTGGAGAAACATCTTTTCCAGAAGTGGCTGTCCAAAAAATACAGATCTTCAAAGAGTTGGGAAACAGAGGAAAAGTAAGCAAAAAGTTGCCAGGAGTTAAGTTACACAGAGATTAGGCTGAGGAGGAAAGTCTGTGCAGCACAGCAAACATACTTTGGAAAGGGGAGAAAAAATTGGCTGGAAATACATGTTACAGCGTAAGACTCATCTGGGCATTGTCCTGTCAAACATTTACACAAGTAATCTGATTTATGGGCGTCATCTCAAGAGGCTGTGGAATTACTGCATTGAGCAGAGATTTTTGATTTTTTTTGATTTTTTTTTTCTTTTAATCTGTGAATTCCTAAAAGTCTCCTGGCCAATGTGCAAAGCCTCAGGTGGCAAAATTAAATCTGTTGAGAACCTGTTTTCTTGCAGTTGTCACTTTTTAGGGAGCAGTTGGTAGAGCTCAAGGAGCCTGCAAACCATGAGCAGAAAGCCATTGGCATAAACGTGGGCAGGATGAGACCCATGAAACAGGCTTGGTATTAGATTCGAATCCTGCAAACACTAATAACTGTAATTACAACCAACGGTGCCTTTGAACTTCAGTAGGACTTGGTAGAGCTGGTCCTTGGTGGCAATCCATATCTTCAGGTTCCTAACACAGCAGGTACTGATGGGTTTGGAAGGATGTTGAGGTACCGGTTGCTCCTGCTCCCCACGAGTGACATAGAAGGGGCAGAGCTGCCATCCCTGCACCCGAGGAGGAAACGGAGTAGCCCCGTGCCTCTCAGGTCTCTGCTCCACCTGCGAGGTATTATTTAGCAAAAAGGGGGACGTGCTAGCTGGCTCTGTTTAAAATAAAGTGGTGGCTACAGCTGCGTGCGTACCATGGCATACTCAGCGCCGGGGCTGGTAGGTGGGTGCTCGGTTGCAGCCCTGTTCGTGCTGGCTGGACCGCTGCTCCTGGGCGATGGCCAGGCACTAGGGCAGCCGTGGCGTGATAGAGGACGGCCACCAAGGTCGGGCAGGTCTGGGCCCTGCCAGAAGCTCAGCACATGATATCGGAGGAGAAAAACCAAAGTTCAATTGCTTCAGCTTCCCTGGGATTTAGCGCTTTCTGCTTCAGAGTTCTGGATTTTGTGCCTAAACCCTGTTTTCAGCACCCAAACCCGTCGTGACTTGCTCAGCTTCCTTTCCCTAGAGAGGAATTTTGTAAGTTTGAAAGTAACCAAAAACCTCTCCACTTCTTTTTCCTTGCCTTTATTTAAAATCAATACGTTTCCCCCTTATCTTTACACACAAGAAAAATCTCTTAGCTCTACAGGGTTTCTTAAACTTGGCTTCAATACAGTGATGGTTTTGCTGCCTCCTGTGGCATTTGGCTGAACAGAAGATTTTTCTTGAAGTATGGCATTAAAATGGAAATGCTGGTTGAAAAAAGATTCACCTATTATTAGAGGGCAGTTATTTATCCCTATAAATTTTTTTTCTTTTCAAATATGGGGTACTGCTCTGCCTCATTTATTAAGTAATTGTTTTCGGCAATGATTCAGAAAATGATGACATTTTTGGCATCTGATTTCACAACGTTATTGATTTCTGCCCAGTCCGCAGTTAGGACATTAAGAGAATGGACAACCATCAGGCAAATAATGCTAGGTCACAGATATGACTAACATTTTCATGGCTTTTGCAGTATCAAGATTTGTAAGCTCCACCATTGTATCTGATTTAGCAGATTTTGCCAGAATCTTCATCTTCATGACAGTGACTTTATAATATTACTGTCAAAATGAAATGGGTGTTGTCACTGTGAAATAAACAATTAAAATGCAAAGCCTGCTTTCACAAATTCATTTATTTACAGAAATGTTAGCCAAGTAAATCAAGAGCCTTAAAAAAAAAATTCTCAGAAGATAGCCAAGGGCTGCAAAGGAAAGCAAGCATTCATTTCTTAATTGCCTGGTCAATTTTAAACACCTTTTGCTCTTTCTTTTGTTGCTTAAGTTTTGATTTACTGTAAAAAAAAAAAAAAAAAAAGACTAAATTTCATTCCTGAAGAAATACCAAAGATATTTGCCAACATAAATTACCATGTCAGTAAATCTTACGGAGCCCATCCTTCACATTGCACTTATAATTACAGATTAATTACATTTCTAATTCTCAGTTTTAAAAGATGTGGCTGGTGTCTAAGATACATTGATCAAACATTGTGAAGAAAAAAAATTTTAGGTTTACCTCTGAGTCAAGCAGGTTTTCTTGCTCGCTTGCTAAGCAGGTTATATCTTTTAGGAATTGCACCTGTAATGAAAAGTTTGCTCATGTGCAACCTAGAGCAGTTAGACAGTGATTTAAAGACAAATGGGAGTGTATCAGATGAACCAATCAACAGCTGCTACACCCCAACAACTCCCTTTGACAAACTTGCGTCAGCTCTTTTTAAAAAAAAGGGCAAAAAAAAAGAAGAAAGGTAAATCAGTTTATTGGAGCACACTGAGGGCAAACATCTCAGTTACCAGAGCTATTTGCTCTCTGAGCTTAGCGCTATTACAAAATGCATATCCGCAGAATGCTTCACCCAGGCTTGATCATGCTTTCCTTTGATAGTCTTGATTTGTGAACAATGCATGTGCATTAAACTTGCTGTAACACAGTAGTAATAAGCCTGGAAAATAGGATCTGGGAGAAATAACTAAGGGCTCCCACACTGCTCTTGTTTGTGTGACTACAGAGCTACACCTTGCAACGGCAATGAGGTGTGCACGGCAGGACTTGGCCAAAAGTGTGTTCTTTCAAATAGGCTGGTTGACCTGTGCCTTAGTGTCCCAGTGGAAATATTTACTGTAATTGCAGTTGTGGAGCTATATGTCAAAGGACAAATGTTTTTTATTTAACGGCAATATAGACCTGGGAAAAAATGTTTCATTACCTGTGATGTGCCTGTAATGCCATAGAATTTACAACCTTTTATCCAATGACATAATGACCATAATTAAAAAAACCAGACAACCCACCAGCCCTCCCTCCCGCGTAGGCTTTGTCATTAAAGCCCTCAGACAGGCCTAACTGCGAAGGCAGGAAGGCAAGCGAAGGGATATAATTTTTAATTCTTAGAGTTTCCTGCGGAGAACTTCAGACTGGTTTAGCTCAGGCTGGGTGAAAACCTGCGGGAACCCAACCCCGCTCCACCGCAAGCAGGGCTTCTGCCTGCTTGCTGCCGGCACTGGCTGTGGTGTGCCGTTTCATGGTTCCCTCCCTCCAAAAAAATCGCAGTTCCAATATAGACTCAGACAAATAGTTCAACAAAAATAAGCTGTCTCCCTCAGTTCTGCATTCCCATGAAAATACGACTCATCGTAAGGCCCGTCATGCCATACGATGCCAAAAGTAGTGCAGTCCAAAGACGAAGAGGTGCAAGGTTCAGAGCTAGAGGTCCTATCTTGCTTTAAACCTATCACGTGGCTGGAAAAATGAACAAATTTTGGGGCTTAGACTGGTTGAAGGGACTTTGAGTCTGAAAGCTGCCTCTATTTTCCACTGCATCAGATGGTTTAATAAGGGAGACAGGCTCGCCCCCGAAAACATACAACAAAGAATAGGTGTCCTCAATGAATTAAAGCAGTTCTCAGCTGCGGTTCAGCACCAAACTCTTCTATGCCATTGCTAAGGTGAGAGCCAGAGCTGCAGGAGGGGCTGGGAAAGGGAGTCCTGCTCCGCTCGTGCCTGTTTGCTTTGCACACTTGACAAGGCTGTGGGTAAGGCAGCGTCCTCGTGCTGTTGTTCATGTGGATGTCTCATGTAATGACAGGGGAGAGAAAAACATTTCTTTAAACAAATGAAAATAAGGTTGTAAACCATAAAGCAAACAGCAGGGAGATTCTGGGACTGATGTACTAACAAATCAGCAACAGCTGTGAGAATTACATTTTTTGAACCTGATTAAAAAAATAATACTCAAGAGTTCATTTTCTTTTCAAATGCCACAGATATCGACACCGATATCTGATACCCATCGAGGCTAAGCAGCGTGGCACCGTTCTCTCTGTAGCCACATCAGGGCACTTGGGCGGGTCTTTCCTCAGTGCCTGGAGGGATGGAATCCTCAGGATCGATGATGCTCACCAGTGCCCCTGGCCCAACACCTGATGCCCCAGAGATGCCAGGCAGAAGAAGGTATGTGGGCAGGTAGGGCTGGCAGAAACCATCCATGTGCTTGTAGGAATTATTTTCTGCAGAGGAGGAGCCATCTGTCATAACGTGGGGTTTCTTGACACTGCCAGTCCTTTCTGCTTATCCCTAACTAGAAAAGCACTGCTTAATTTTCACCAGGAAAGACTTCTCTCAGCAGAGCAGATGTCAGTGTCCTATCTTCAGACTGAAGGGAGACACATCGTAACCCTAGGACCGCAGAGCCCTTTCCATCTTGCCCGCAGCATGGCTGTGTTTGATTTCACTATTTCTAAAGAAAACTTCGTATAGGCTAGGATTACTTGAGATCGTGCAAGATTTTAAAGAAGAGAATATAGTTTCTTGTTTTGTGGCAAGGAATAGGATTAAGCTCTTGATTATAATGTTGGTTAAAGTGAACAAAAGAAGGCACAACCTTGTGATATTCATCACACCCGTGCCTGTTTGTAGCTGGCACTATCTTCCCATGAGATATGTCTGTGCCACAGATACTCTGCAGCCAGGGTAACTTCTCTTATATTCAGAGAAGGGCCAAGTGTACTACTTTTGACCAACCAAGCACTGCAAAAGCTGCTGAATAAATCTCTTCTTTCTCTCAATTTGTGGGATCATACTACAAGCTCTGATAGTTGCTTCAATGCCTACGGAGCACCCTGCAGCTCACCAGGGAGTGTTTCCCCTGCAGTGCCCACACCCCTGTGTTTACCCTTTCTCTGAGGATGCCAGGTCAACTGCAGCTAGAACTATGATATTTGGTAGATGTTATATTATACTTTCTTCTTCTGCTGCCTTTTGGCAATCTACTATCTCACAGAGACAACACGCGATACAGTAATACCCGTCATCATTTACAGGAGAAATTTACAGATGTAGCAGATCTGAGGACTTGAGGGCACGTTTCCCGCACAGAGAAGACCTCCCCTAAAGAATCTTCTATAGCTAGCAGGGTGTTTCCAGAGCAGAGGTTTTCAGCAGGGACTAGAGCTAGCGGTGGTGGCAGGGCCATTAGAAACGGCTCAGCAGTCCCTGCACTCCAGGCACGATCTGCCACCTTCACCACATCAGCAGGTCCCATTTTCTGAACGCTGTAAGTGCTCTTTAGGGAGTAAAACCTACCAGCCGTCACTCAAAGCCCTTGTCTGAGGCAAAGAGCAATCAAGAGCTGCTCTGGCTGTGTGAACGGGAGGTGCTGGCCCAGATCTTGGTACTTCAGGTCCCCCAAATGTGAGGAGCGCTGGGGTATTTATTGATGGGGGAAGTCCGGCGTGTTCTGCTGCCTTCTGCTGCCCCAGCTGCTGTCCCACAGGCTTGGGCTGCAGTGGTCAGCTTCAAGGATTTGGGCTTAGGCAAAGCAGGTCAGGGCTGCTGCCTCTGTAGCTGCTTATTTTGCTATGCCTGGAACCAAGGCTGGTGAAAAGGTTTTATAGGGTGAAATAAGATTGGTACAGAAGGTGCAGGAGATGCTTTTACCAAAATACTAAGCACAGGGTTTTTTTCTGCGTTTAGGCCTCGCTTTTTAGAATGCGAGGTTGCGTTAAATGTTTTATTAACGTTTTCCTGTTTTCCACAAAACAGGAAATCCTGCTCTCACCTACAGACTAAAAAAAACAAAATGGTGATATGCCTGTTTTGAAGTAACTGCTACTCTCTGACTCATACTACCTTCCTCTCAGTACCAGAGCCTTATGTCTCTGTGTTTGCTTCTTGCTCAGATAGTGTCTTCTGAAACTGCAGGAGATTTTGTTGGAGCTCTGAATTTAGTTTTCACTCTGTACTCATCGTCATTGTCATTGAGGCAGCCAGTCTGTAGAAGAAAGCAAAGTATATTTGGCTATTTTGTGGTGGCTGTTGGCTCTTTACCAGTACACTAGAAGTCAAAGTAATCCTGATGATGATAAACCAGCTGCATTCAAGGCACCTGACCCTACACACACATCTACACACAGGTCCAAACCCACACATCAAAAGGGTTAGGATGCTTTTTGCAGGGATCATCTCAGTATTAGCTGACTCTTGCTATGCTTCCTCCTTAGAAATGCACATTAAAAACTTAGGTTTTATTTCAAAGGTTTTCAAAGTTTAAGGCCAAGATGGGTAATGTCAACTCCTGCATCTTGAACACCCTGAATTCTCACCTGGATCCTGCGAAGCCAAGGAACCACATGACTTCAGATGGATTAAAACATTTGGTATTCAGAATAGAAAAGGTTGGGAAGGCATCGCTCATTTAAGCTGGCAGGGGGGGAGGCTAAGGGGTGGCATACAAGCAAGCTATAGCTACTTGAAGGGTAGTTGCAAAGAAAACAGAGCCAGACTCTTCTCAGTACTGCCAGACAGCCCAGGCATGGGGCAGAAGCCACATACCAGAGTGTGGGACATTCAGGTTGGACATGAGGAGAATGGTGGTGCAACTCAGGAACACGTCGCTCAGGGAGCAGAGGCTGCAGAGTCACTGTCCTTGGAGGTTTTGGAGACTTTGCAAGGCAAAGCCATGTCTGAGCTGACCTGGTGTTCGTGGCAGCCCCACTTTGGACCATCTGTCCTCCACAGGTCCCTTCCGCCCAGTGTTCTGATGGGTCTGTGAAACTGCTTAGTGCCGCAAGCATGAACACAAAGCTATTAAAGATGTCCTGAAAACTACTGAGGGCAGGAATGCGATTAGGTGAGACATGGCCAGACGTTAGGCAAACAGCACTCCATGTGTCAGAGGCAAGTTTAAAAAACTGCTTAGTGAGGAACTCAATAGCCCATTCATTTCTTGAGGAGATTTGCGGGAGAAAAAGCAGCAGGTTTTGGCTTAAAAAATCTTTTTGTATTCACACATAAACTGTAAATACATAACTACCCACAAAAGAGCTCAAAGTGCTCTTTTAAAATATTCATATTCACACATTTTGCAAAACAAAACTGAAGATAGTTGGTAAATGTATTAAATCCTTTGTAGCAGAATAACTCCTATGTTCTGAAGAAAGGCTGCAATATCCTGTTTTTCCTTTCCAAAACCATAATTTTTTCTTATCCCCAAGTTTATTCCGGTCTCTCTGGCAATAATGAGCTTCACAGGAAAAGTATGAAAAGCTGCATTTGCAATTGGCTACAGTGAACTGAGGAAGAGCTGAAATAGAATATTAAATAAAACTCAGGTGATTATTTTTAAGAAATAAGATTCCTTATAATAAACACAAGTTTCAGAATCAGGACTATAATTTACAATATATTAATTGCTTAACTACTGTGCTTTTTGACTTGGTGTGCTTATAGCATTAAGTATGACTGCAGATGGCACACGATATTTTCTTTGCGACATTACCACATCCCCTGTTGTAATGATTTCTGCCAGCGCAGGGTGTAAGTATTTTTTATTGACCAGTATTTTTAAGAAGAAGGGAAAGACAGAGAGGTTCAGGCTCATAACACCTGACAAAAGGCACTTCACTGCAATGACTAAGAAAGGAGACAATTTGCCTTAGGGTCTGTATAATCTCAATGGAGGGAGACAGGAACATCTCAGAATATGATTCAGCCCACCTAGAAGGGGCTTATGGTCACCAGCCAGCTTCTGTAATACACTTCACTCAGGTGCTTAAAGCTGGATGCTGTGAGTCTGGGCTTTGGGAAAGGTCTATGTGTTATTTATACTATTTAGAAGCCAATACAAAATTTGTTTTGCCTTCTTTCTATTTGAATGATGTCAGGAATGGACAAAAACATCCTCTCTAGATTTTTACCCCAGGCTTTCTGTTGTTCCACACCCTAACATAAAAAAGATTACTTCAGTGGTGCCAATCCCCCCTCCATTATTTTCAGAACACATTTCAGAACATCTTGCACTGTCAGGATAATTATTCCTGGCTTTAAGCCTTGCCTGAGCGAAGTCAGGGCTACCTGGAGTTTTTCACTGCAAGCCTGTGTCTATTGTTTGCTCTGAAAGTGCCCACGTGTGCTAGAAAGAACATATTGTCCATGCTTTACATGGAACAAGACAGAAAACAAAGCTGCAGGGCAGAGGAATGACGAATTCACTAGGTAGTGAATAGCCACTGCTGGATAACATGGAATATAATACCATGGCTTTATATGTTTTTAAATATAATAACTCACTGAGAAATATTGTGGTGTTAGATCACTTTAGCTTAGCCCCCTTCTATACAGATATATGTGAGAAGTCTTAACATCCCTGACTGTTTGGAGCTATATGTTGCAATTTATCCAATCTCTTTACAATGTGCCATTTGGTAAATGTAGAGAACTGCCCTTTCAGGTGACTAACAGAGGGCCTCTGATTTCTCATAGCTGCTGCCATGTTCTGCCCAAATGTGAGCGAGTGATTTCAGGCTCTTAAAGATGCTACTGGTTTGACGACTGTGGCTTGGGCAGGGAGTGGTGCTGAGCCTCAGGGGACCTGGGAGCATCTAGAGCTGCACATTAGGCATGTCTCCGGGACCTCTGCTTCTTTTAAGATCTGCAAAATTGCAGGTCCAGGTCTGCTGGGTGAAAAGGAGTTAAACTTAGTTTGATATTTTGCTCTCCATCCTCATTTGAGGAGACTAATTTCTGCAGCAGCTGCAATGACCTCTGCATCCTGAGCAATTAATCAGAAGCAGCCCAGCTCAGATCCAACCTGCCAGAATATTTAATCCAGTGGTCTCCATCGCTGCTGCTACCTCTCATGAAGGCCCTTCAGATGTGAGTAAGGAAAGGTTTCCAGCAGTATTACTCACTATGTTAGCCTGCTCGAGGCTCCTTCTTCCCTGGGGCCCAATGCCTGTCCCATTCCATGACCAGGCGTGCATCCACCATGGCATGTGTCCATGGTTGTCTACCATGAGATAAATACACTTCCAATCACACAGGCCGGGAAGAGCTCACCATTCATCATTTAATACCGAACACATACATACCTATTTGTTCATGTCAGTGTACAGCTCTCAAATGCCTCCAGATGTGCCGGCATGACATGCTGGGAAGGATGCGCTGGCCATGACTACTCCTTACCTCAGGGTCACAGAGTGAAGGCCTGGAAGAGCTGTCATGAAACTATCTGGATTGTATTAGTTAGAGTACAGCCAGCAGGTCAAAGGCAGGGAAGAGATTATTCCCGTCTGTCCTGGTTTCAGCTGGGATAGAGTTAATTGTCTTCCTAGTAGCTGGTACAGTGCTATGTTTCTGAGCTAGGTATGAGAAGAATGTTGATAACACACCGATGTTTTCAGTTGTTGCTAAGTAGTGTTTGGTCTAAAGTCAAGGTTTTTTCAGCTTCTGCTGCCCAGCCAGCGAGAAGGCTGGAGGGGCACAAGGAGTTGGCCCAGGACACGGCTGGGGCAGCTGACCCCAACTGGCCAAGGGGGTATTCCATACCATGGGACGTCATGGCCAGCATGGAAACTGGGGGAGT
>JANZLQ010000005.1:34193570-34207772 GCA_026212715.1 Elanus axillaris
TCCTGTTGACCTCTCTTTTAATTTACAAATAAAGCCATGACTTCCTTGACTTCCAGCACTGAAAATTCACCCAGGGATCTGAGATCAAGCTGTGTTCTTTCTGCTTTATGCCAAAATAGACTCCGGTTCACCTCTCCAGCGCTGAGGTGGCTCTGCAGGGTTGGCAGGAATGACAAGCAATAACAGTACTTTTGCCAGTAAAAAGATGAAGTGAACAAATTCTCTCAGAAGTAGGAAGACACCAATTTTTAAGTCAGCTTTATAGAAAACAGCTGTTGCTTGAAAAAAATTCTCATAGCAGTGCTGGGGTGGGACATCTCATCGCTTGATGTTCCTCCGCAACCTTCCTTCCCTTCTCCCCTTTGGTCTTTCCAGCTCAGCCTGTAAATCAATTAAGTTGAGGTGCTTGTGGCTGTGGTTGCACGGCCTTTGTCCCCAGCAGCAGTGCTGGACTCGGGGGTTTCTGCCCTCTTCTAATTTTTTTGCACCCCTGCGCTTGTGTTGGTACTGGGGCTGCTCTGTGCGTTGGGTGGAGTGGGTTTTTGTGGAGGACGCCAGGCTCATCTCTTGGGAGCCAGGTCCCAATACAGCGCTACAAACAGTTGCACTGTCAGGTATATACGCTCACCCTTCTGCTTCTGTATTTGTGGGGCATCAGATGAAATCCGGGAAAGGCAGTTCCTAATTATTTTTTCCCAGTCCTGGTCAAAGGTGAACACTTAGCCAGTTTGCACTTAGCTATAAAACCTGCCAAAATCTATGTTTTTGAAAGTCAGTCTTCCATATCATAGTTGGCAAATATATCTCTGCAGTGAGAGTCTGATGGATATAAAGTCCTTTGGGACAAAGCATGAAGATTTAACTGTGGGGTGCCCAGCTTCCTTTGGGAGCTGGGCATCTTTGTGGGGCTCAGGCACCCACGTGCACTGAAACATGGGGATCTAGTGCTCTCCTGCCATGGGAGAAGGGCTCCCTCCTTGTAAAGAGAGTTTACACAGAGCAGAGAAATGTGGGCAGAGCAGAGAGAGTGCAGTGCCTGACAGCAGTTCAAAAAAGATGGCAACAGGGGCTGCTTTAGCGGTTTGCAGGAGCTGCAATTATTCCTGCTGCCAACCCGGAGGACTGGGGCACTCGGTAGATGAGAGAGAATCTCTTCGGAAAATGGTACAGACGCGGCCAGGCAAAGACAGGATTGTATCCAAAGGCACATGTGAAAGCCCCTTCCCGGGCTGCAGTGGGTCTCAGCACTCTTGGCAGAACCCACATTCGGTTGCTTAATCCTGTAATTCACTGTGGTTTATTTCTCATCTATTAAAGAGGATGGAGAAAAGGTAATGGTCCATAACAAAGCCTGCTGTCCCTGGAGCTCTTTCAGGCTCTGGACCCCGAACCCCCAAATTCAAACTTGGGGAAATATTTGGCTACAGTTCTGTTGGTTCTTAGGGAATTCCGTAGAAGGCAGGAAAATGACGACGCAAAAGTTCACGGTGAGCTGCTGATGCCTGGATTGTCAGCTGCCCAGCACTGCCCTCCTCTCCCGGTGGCTGTCCCCTGCGAGCCCCCGTGCCACCAGCCCCTCTGTGCTGCAGCAATCCTTCTGGAGAGCCTGACGAGCATCGAGAAGCAAAGCTGAACCATTATTTGCACTTCCTAACAGGACAGATTTAACAGGAGAAGAAACACTGAGCTATGGGCAATGTGTGCTGGCATTTACAGTTCCTTCTGCTGACACGTCCCCTGTGAAATGTGATTCTCTGCACTGTCTCCTTGGGTTTAAGGAAACAGAAATTTAATGGAACCCGATTTTTGGTTTTTTTTATGTAATTCAGCCCACTGGATATGCACTGACATGTAGACTAAGAAAACGAAGATAATCATAAAAGCAGATTAAAATAGCTTCCAAATAAACCAGAGTTTTATGCAGAATTTCTTCTAGAAGAAGGAGGTCTTGTGCTTGCTTAGGCTGGTATGATGCACTTAGTTTTTTTAAATGCAATTTTGTAGGCTACTTCTGCAAATATGTGGTTGAGACTTCATTTTAATAATCACAACAATTTGAATATGTGCTTGTTTCTGCCTGAGGGTTAAACATCTGCACACGGTAGAAAATGTATCTGTGACACTGAACTCCTGTAAAGCTCTGCTTTCCCACCAGCTACCACCAAAAAAAGTAATTCTTTTTTAGGAGTAAAACCAAATGCACGGAAGTAAAGACTGACAGTTAAGACATCAACTCTTTTTTTCCCTTTTAGCTCAATACAATTTGTTTATGTATTACGGCATCTGCTGCAGGTTATGTAAGATCTGTTGCAAGAACTTGTGATATCAGATGGATAAAGGACAAAGTCTCAGTTTAGTTTTGAATTTTCAGGGTTTAGTGAATTCTGCTGTAACCCTGCCCCAGGTCTTAGTGCTCCAGCTGGTTCAGTTGCAAATTATCTCTTTCCATGATTAATGGCAAAACTACTGCCACTGAGTGCCTTGAGGTTGCAACCCTGTGTGTTAGGTGCTGTAGCAGTGTAATCAAAGGACATTCCTTGGGTCAAAGTGCCAAAATTCACATACTAGTTAACAGAGAAATGTCTTTTTGAATTGGATGAACTGCTAGATTACATTATCATAACCAACCTTTGCATTTTATGAGTTGTCAGTCATTTAAATTAGAAGAATGATCCTCAGAATCAAAATTCTGTCCTTAGCTCAATTTTTAATATTCAGACTACGTGGACATCCATTTTGACATCACACAAACTGGTTAGCAATCAGAAAGACTAATCCTGTTCATTTGATTCAGATGAGTAGTCTCACTGGGGTTAACTGAAGTGCTCATAAGAATAATATGAACATGGTTACTTGATTCTTGCTTAGATAATGCTAAATGATTTGATCAAACCCTTTTTTTCTCCTCAAGGCCACCGACAAGACAAATTAACTGAGACTCAAAAATATCCAGTAGTGGTCTAGTACAAACCACATACATTGCCAAGGAGGAAAATAAAAAGAAGGTTCCTTTAACATGAGGAGCTCATTGCTTTTAATATCAGCGTGAAGACAGAGTAGTATTACTGGATTACCATAATTAAGTAGGCCAACTTTAAAAAAAAGCAACCGTGCAGACAAATTGCATTCAGAAATTAATTGGATTACGCATAAGAATTGAATATTTTCCATTCATTACTTGCAAATGTACACTTTTCCTGAGGACAAATGAGTGTGTGCTCATTTAATTGAATAATGCATACCATTACATACCTAAGAATATACAGAACAACAGATTAAAGGACACATGGACAAACCGATTATGGCACTTCCTGACTTTTCAGCTCTTGAGTTGGCAACTAAAACACTGTTCATCACACAGGTGAAATGCACTTTGGGAAGACAGGCAATACACACCCAATTACTGCTTTTTATTTCATGGACATAATCTAGAGGAGATAAGAGTTTTTCATCAGTATGAATACACATTGCGTACAGAAAACTGCATTGAACAAATGCTGAGATTTGTGGAGCCATGTCTCCACACCGAAGAACATTTTTAGCAAGGATTGCACCTGCGCACGTGAATGTTGTGACAATCCCAAATAATCACATTGTGATGGTTAACAGTTAACAAAGAGTGGGTAAGTCCTATATTCTATATTCAATTCTATATTTTTTATATACGTATACATAAAATTCCATAAAGTCCTATAATCTGTTGCTTCTGCAAGAGACTGGCATGTTAGTACATAAAATGTTAAGCTGTCCCATGGACACAGCTGGGCTATTGCTCCGGGCAGCGCAGTGAGAGGGGACCGTCTCTGAACAGTCATCCCAGGTGGCTTCTGCTTGAGCTGCGCAGTTAGCTCAGTAAACATGGGGTAGGGAACAGCATCGTTTATTTTGACCAAATAACCAATAACTATAGCTGGAATAAAGATTCATTGAATTAAGGTTATGCTTGCAACCTTTGGCATTTTCTGCCTCTTGATTTCTTAATTGGGTAAATATCTATTACACTTTGCTCAGTTGATTAAGTATTATTTCCAGGTTTTCTTTTGTGCTTATTTCTATATTTAAAACACAAAATCACAGAAAAATAAGTCAACAGGAAGAGTTTAAGTCCTTTGGTACTTTAACATTAATTTATTTTGGGGAAAGCATAGCTTCTTTACACTCAGTCCTCATAAAAAAGCTACCACTTTCTTTTGCTCAAACCTCCCAGGACATTTCACCTTCTGTCAGAGCCCAAATGGAGATTTTTAGAAAGAGGAAAAAATTTTGAGGTTGCTGATGTGTGGCAATACAGCAGAAGTAGATGAGAATTCATTGCAGTGTTCTAAGCCAATGTGTTCCGGCACCTACATCATCAACCCTGCACTTGGAAAATCAGCATGCCTTGTTTTTTTCAGGAGTCTCTTAGCTCCCTCTTCTTTCCTTCCTCAGTCCTTCCTTTCGGCCCACTTGTGTTTTTTTCTGTAAAAATATGTTAGCTACTGGACAAATGAGAGGGTAGCATGACTTAGTGGACAAAGGGAGAGAAATGGGTAGTCACAACAAGAAAAACCATGCAGTAAGAAAGTGGTGGAACAGATTGTGGAAGGTGGTCAGGCTGTATGTAAGTTCAGGCTGATACTGGGATGAGACAAAAATAGAGTGTTTAATGTATTCCTTGTAGCAATTATCGATATTAATATGACTATATAATGGCTGCTAGAAACATAAAACTAGGAGAATGAAAATTGATCATAGAATTTATACAAACCATTATGGTAATATAAATCCTTATGATCAGTGTTTACTGTTTACTTATGTCTTAGGGTAGAATAATGAACCTTTAATTGCAGGCAAGCAATTTTATGTCAGAATAAATCGCAGCTTGGGTGCAGTGATACCATTTATCCAACAATGCAGTTGATTTTGGCACTCATTCAGCATTCTTTACATTAAGTTTTAATGCAAAGAATCTGAAGCATGCTGTTAATAAAGCTATTAGGTACAACCCATATATGATGAAATGTTCCCCATCCTCTCCCCTTTTCTTCCTTTCAACACACACAGGGCTTATTTTTACAGTACGGATTCACTTTTTGATCTCTAAACTAAGGGAAACAATGAGCCAAACAAAATAAAACACACATGCAGCAAGCACAGTTGATTTCTGAGGCTGGGAGGGTGAAATGCAGAATGACTTGTTCCAGGAATGTTTTGTTAAGCATTCAGAAATATTGTTTTCTGAAGGAACTATACAAATTAAATGGTCTGGAACAATATCATATCAAAAGACTGATGACTATTTTAAAAGCAGGAGATCTTAATCTTAGTCTAGAACAGAGTAAGAAGTATCTGTGTTAATTTATTCTAGTTTCCACTTGTATTAAACAAGATGTGACCTGTCCTGAACTTCAGACTCATTTGAGAAGTAATATAAAATGTTATTAAAGCACAGACATGCTAATAGGATAGCAAAAAAACCAACCCTATGTTGACACTCAGACTCCTGAATGTCTCGGGCAGCCCTCGCCGAAGGTTCATAGCCAGCAAACTCCCATCGTGTATTACCAGAAGACTGGGTCAAGCACCTAAAGTGGTCTGAGCTGGAGGTTTGAGAAGGTTTTTTACCATTTAAAGGCAAGTTTTGTGGCCTTTGCAATACACCAGTGAGCGTCTTTACGGGAGATGCGCTAGTCAGTGAGCGAGCTGCTGGGGGGATCCTGGTGTGGGGAGGGCAGGTTTACTCCGCCTCTGTTAAAATCTCTATCACTAATACTTTCTTGAAGTATTTCTTGAAGTGGAAAACCGTAAGACAAATGACAAGGTTATTGATGTTACAAATCAAGGGAGGGCAATGATAGTGACCTTCCAGAAAATATTAATCTAAAAAGAACGAGGTACTTCTAACTTTCTGTATGAATATGGGAACTAAATTAGAGGAAAATTAGGCAATGTTATCTAAAAAAAATATCTGAGATTCTGGTGGCCAATATTTTATAACAGCCGAAACCCCAAACTCAACCACCTAGCCATCACCCCGGCCCCCTAAAAATTTATGCAGGTTTTTCAAACAAATTGCAAATGCTCTGACAAGAATTGAGTACCAAAGACATAACCACGATACGTCTACTTTTCTCATCTGCCTCAGCTACTTATCCTGCTATCTACATTGCCTTATTACATATATATATATATATTTAAATTAGACTTTGAAAAAAGGTAGAAACTCAGAAAGAAATCACAAAGTAAAATCTAGACTGTAGCATTCCTATTTCACGTTAAACAAAGATTCACTCTATCACCAGCACACTGGCGCTGGCAGAAACTGGAGGTGATTAGAGACAGAATCAGAATGAACTGCAGGAAGTTCAGAATATTATCAGAGCATCATCCTTTATCATATATATTTATATACATACATATAAATATATAAAAATGTTATTCTAAAATTTCAAATGCCAATAGTAATATTGCTCTAGTTCATATTTTAACTGTTAATAAGCTAGCTCTATTTCAAACAGAGTATTACAAAGTCCAAATGAACTAAATTTGAGTTACATTTAGGGTAAACACAATACTAAACACTTTAAGTTAAAAGCATTTCTTCATGAAGTAAAATGGAGTTTCTGCAGGACTTCATGATTAAGAACGAAATTGTTTGTCCTGCTTTGCATATTATTGGGCTAATTAATGGCTGGACTCAACATAAGTTGCTCTTTTACAGGAAGGGACTTGATGTACCGCATTTTACTAAGCTATTTTATTTTGTATATGTTTAATAGTAAGTTCTAGTGAAAAAGTTGCAAAACAAAGAGACAATCTTATTTTGCACAACCTATTTCACAATTAAGCCTCTCTGAAACTAAGGTGGTTAAGTGAGCAGAACCACCTTGCTTGTTTTCCTCATCACTTTTATATAACCTGCTTATTGTTGGTGTTTTATGAGTTCAAGTTGCAGCCTTAAATTCTTGATCTCTCTTTAAAGCTGATTTTCTAATTAATACTGAAATACACATGTGAAATTACACACACAGGCCTCCCATGACAGAAGTTTAAGTCTGTGAGTTCAAGCGCTCAAAGAATATAGAAATGCAAGAATCAAGACTGCCAGCGAATTCTCAGGTCATGTCCCTTTTACAAGTATGTGTAATCTTTAATGACCGTTCCCTGTTCTTTGTTGCTGTAGCCATTAGGAATTTTTTTGGAGGTTTTTGTTTGGCCAGCTCTGGAAGGTAGTTCTTCCACATCAAGACAGCCACTGCCATAGCTTAAGATTTTAATTCAGAAGTTGAGGAGATTTACCAGAACTCATATGTTTTGCTTAATATTGATCACTCACTAGCAGCTGAAGCATGAAAATTATGTATAGGCACATAAAGGGTTTGCCTTAGCTTGTTATCCATCACGGAAAAATCCAGCCCAAATTACAACTGGACAAAGTTATAAGGCACTTAGAGCATGGGTCAACGGTGGGAAGTACTGGATGGCCTGATGCTGGTTGGGGCCGAGACTGACCAGTTTTGCCTGAAATGCAATCTATAAAGAATGTGAGAAAATGGAAAGCCAGAATTCATTATTCGTTTGGTAGGCTTTTCATTGTTTTCTTTTCAAAACTCAGTTTTAAGCAGCGTGGCGTGTCCGTGTTCTTCCCTGTCATGGACAGCTCTGGAAATACGACACAAAGGATAAAGCACAGGGGAAGGAAAGTTGAGGTGTAACCACGGGAGTGGCTTTTTAGCTGTTTTCACTCCTGTGAAGCAGTCTACAGCTCTCAAGGAGCTTGTAGTCCTTCTCTGAGCCCACAGACAAGTCAGTATTTGATCCAGCAAGATTAGAAAAAAACCTATGAGACGCGCTGAAGCTAATCGTAAGCTGAGGTTCAGTTTGGCAAATATTTTGGGCCTAAAAATACCCTAAGAATTTGTAAGAGATTGCAGTCTTTAGAAAATTTCCACAGGAAAATATTGCAACTTTTTAATTTTGAAACAATTAATTTGTTTCAAAATTGACCTAAGTGTTACAGCAGTGTCAAGGAAGGGTTAAATAACCTCAGGATGAAACGGTATAACACAATTCAAACATCTGGTCTGGCTGAATTGCCACAGACTACACCGGGCCAATATACGGAAAGTACTAACGAGCTGGAGTCTCACATCTCTGACGGAGGGAAAAAAAGGAACCTATTTAATGATAACTTAACACTGTTTCTAGTTATGTTTTTTCTGAGTTCAGCCTGGTAGAAGACTTCATTGCAGTCAAGCTGCCTTGGCTTGCTAAAGAGCAGAACGCAAACAGGTTCAGAAGTAAAGGACATGACCTCATGAATGTGAGTACCTGCCCTACCTTGCGGTTGTCATTAACTCACAGTTGTTGACCAAAAGGTTCATAAAAGTTTTGTTGCCATTGATGACTGATACTGAATTTCAAAAATCCAGAGACATAGCTGTTAAATTAAGCAGCAACAGTTACCTTGACTATGGTTATTCAGGCTTTATTTTATTGTGAAACATGAGATGACCTATTGTTTACATAATGATATTCAGAGTGGGAAGAAATTAAAATACTTAAAACGTATTTAAATTTTAATTATTCTTAATTACTGCAGTTAAAGGAACTTTCAGGATTTTGGAGGTGAAAAAGCCCATGCAGGTACTGAGTCCGAAAAAAATTTAAACATTCAATTTATATGTGGAGTTCAGATTTTTGTTTGCATTTCAAAAATACCTCTCTGTTTGGGAAAGCATGCAAACACATACGTGATCACCACTTTCTTGAATCATGGTACAGTACAAATAATATCAACTTTAAAAATATATTAAATTACCATTAAGAATATGCTCTGTATGTAAAGAAAATTACAAGCTGACATCAAAGGAACTGAGGATATTTCAGGGAAGTTCCAGTTTCTCATTATACTAAGGTGTTACATAATTTGCATAAGAAAAAGTGACATAAAACCTAACTTTACATGTGCAAAATTTTACCTGAGTTAGATTTATTTCTTTGTAGAGCTATTCAAAATCTCTATTGTTTGCAATGTATTTGGTGAAATTAGTTTATTTGCAGTTTATGGGTTTTCTATAAGTTACTATATTTGTTGTTTAAAAATTATTTTGTCACCACCGTTTTTAAGATCCCATTTTATCAATGATTATTTAAAAAACTTCATTTTGTTTACATCTGAAATTGCAAAGAAAAATACCAATTGCAATCACCTCAGAGAGATTTCAACTAGGTATAAGCAGTTTTCTAATATTGATTAAAAAGTGGAAACTTATGAAGTGTTTCTACATAAACCAATTTTTTTTTGTCTCATTAGAAACAAGATTATTTTTTATTCCTTACCATAAAACATGCCCCAATTTTTTTGCGTGTGCCTGTTGCTATAAATAAGTCATAGAATCATAGGTGGTTGGAAGGCACCTTTAAAGCACCTTAAACTTTAGCCATCTGATCTTGTTGCAAAAGGAAAGAAAACTGTGAGAAAATGCAAGCTGTCAACTTCACAGAAGGAAAGGCAGCATAGACAGCATTTCAAGACTCAATATTGTGAAGTGCCAGAAATATTCAAATATGAAGGCCTCCTGAAAATCAAGATGGAGACGTGGTAACCTAGTTCCTCAGGGAAATAATGGCTGTGACTTAACGGCTGCAAAACGTTGGTGAGTGTTATAAAGCCACTTTTTAAAAAATTATATAAAAGAGGAATTCACTTCTTGTAGTACCTGTATAATATACTTGTACTTTCAGGTTTGAAAGTGGCAGGTACCATACCATACATTTTCTGCTGAGGAAATGTTAAGTGTGGTGGTGTTTTAAAAATCTCCCCCGTGTTCACTAGCATATAGATTGTTGAGTGTTAGGGTTTTTTTTATCTTTTGGTTTCCTGTGCCTTGATGGCAAAGCAAATGGAGAGACATATTGCCATTGAGGGGATATGTATGTTGTTTGCATTTTAAGTACTTGAAATTACTTAACCTCTCATCTAAATCCTGCTTTGTAACCAGAGCTAAGTATGTTTTTAATCATCAGTGAGAACCCATCATTCACCCTTAATTTCTAGTCAATTTAAGGTTAATCAAAATTTCCTGATGTGTCAAGGAACAAAACAGGGCTGACTTGCTTCTTAGAAGAACTGAGGATCTAAGAGGATAAAATAAAAAAGCAAATGCCCAGCAATTCTTTCATTCAAATTCCATTCTCATGGATCACCTCTCTTTCTCTCTCTCTGTATATATATATGTGTGTGTGTGTATGTACATATAAAAGGAGACAGCAAATGAAAATGCCTGTTATTACTTTGGCTGCCATCGACTTACTCAATTTGGCAGCACCTTGGATTCATGAGGTAGGAGTAAGATATGCTTTTAAAGCTTCATGTCCCATCTGGTTTTAAATTATATCAGCTATTTCAAATTTTCTGTTTGTATTCCTCAAAAAGTGACTTGCTCTTTGGCAAAACTGTCTTTCATTATGCTCCTTATTTCTTTAGCTAGTTAAATCCATGACCTTTTGTGGCTGAAATAAATTCTTAAACTTCCAGAATTTGCAACGGACCATTTTTAGAAAATCCATATAACCTGATGGTGAAGATAGTAGTTCAGTAAGTATGTTTTAGCCCTCTGGCCAGATGAGCTTATAGAACTTCCTTTGTTCATATACAGGATACATTTTTCAAATTTCTATTAATATAAGTTATAAAGCCAATGACTTCTTCACTGTCAGAGCAATACATGTGAGTATGTTTCTAAATGATCTTCTGAAGGCAGATGTTCCCTTGCTCTGCTCATGCCATGAGTCCAGCAGGAGCTGTGTGGGCCCAGCTAATAAACTCTCAAGCTTGAGCAACGTCCATTAAACGCACCCACACAGATTTCATTTTACTCAAAACATGCAAAGAGCAAACTGAGGTATGCCTCCAGAAGACCTTGTAAATATTGCTGAGGAGATTATCTTGAGTCTATCTCTGTGCTAAGTAATTAAGTGAACAAATAGTACAGTACTGTGTTCCCACATACAGACAGTCTTGAAATGTTGTGGTCTCTATATATAGATGCTGAGAAGGAGGGAGTCACAGCTGGATTGTCCTGACAGGTGTTTCCTTTGCCTTGAAGTCTACTTAGAAATGTTTAAAGCAAATGACAATTTTTGGAAAACCTCAGCTATCCATAACTTTGCAAGAGAAATCAAACGTAGAGGCTGTCTGTGTCACTGTATTTGGACTGTAGGTACCATGAGCTGAGTGTTGACAGCTACTCCTTTTCTTGGACACTCACTTGTCTCTTTGAGTGGAACCATATCCCTGGTTCGGCTCATAGGCTTCCCAAAAAGCAGAGGGAAGAGCAAAGACACACAGGAGAGTTTCCCTGCCCTGGGGAGAGAGAGGACCCACCTTGACGCAAGTTTCCCTTCCTATGACTTGTTTCTTTATTTTAACTGAGGATGGTTTGATGCAGAATGTGGAAATGGTGCTGGGAGTCAGAACAGGAATTCCAAGTCTGTTCCTGTCATACCAAGTGCTGAACTACTCAGTCATGTGTCCATTTTGCCCCTTGTTTGCTGTGGTCAATCATAGGTTTAGAGGCAGGTATCAGGCCCTCACCTATCTCTAGTGCTTGGCTAAGTATCACCTTGCCCCTATGTCAAGCAGTCCTATATCACCAAGATATTGAAGTATGCATCTCTCTTATGCACATATTTAAGAGGATAATCTAACATAATTTTGCAAACAAACACTACACCAAGAAAAGCTCTTTAGTCTTGGGAGATCAGACAGAAAATGAATTTCAGATGTTTGTTCCAATGGCTTGTTTCCTTCATCTAGGAAGAAACCGAACAGGGACTTCTGTGCCCTGTCATCTGCAGTCTCACCTGGCTTGCTTACGCAGGATCAGTTATGATTCCAGATGTGCAAAAAAGACATGTCGTGAATTCAGATGATTTAATAAGAGCCTCCCAGGTAAACCATATAAAAAGTCAAAAGTCAGTTTGGTGTAAATGGTGTAGGTCAGCACAGATGCCCAGTGTTCTGACCATGTTTTTATACCAAAGAGGTTCCTAGTTTAAATTATCAGATAATATTCAGAACTCAATATTTTCCTCCAAAATGTTGTTATCCTACTCCAACCGTGAGGTAACAAGCGTTAGTTTAAACACCTCAAGGGCAGCAAGAACGAGGACAGATTCATATTCAGGAGCAGTTACTGCAGTGGGAAGGCAGCCCCTCGCCACAGACAGCAGCCCCCCCNNNNCCCCCAAATGCTGCCCAGCACAGCTCTGGGGCTCTGGCTCGCTCCGAGGAGATGCAGTGTCTCGCTGTAGGTTCCCCATCGCTCCGATTGGTGATCCTACTCTCACTTTGAATTCCTGCAAGACACATCTTTTAAAGACCAGGGTATTTTGTAATTCTTCTGTAACACCAGTCATGTTCTCAGAGACAGTAGGTTCCCTTCCCTTTATAGACAGGCTTACAACCTATTTTCTAAAAATTACTAAAACTATTGGGATAGTAAGACAATTACAAAACAAACTATTGTTTTTGCTAAAGAAAATCTCATTAGCAGCCAGCAGGGCAGCTAGTGGGAAATGTGGAGCCTGATGGTAAATTTTAAAGTTAAGAAACAGTTGCCAGGTGGGGACACTGTTTATCACTTTTTGGGTCTACAGGACAAGGATAACCTTTTACAAAATAGGAAAATCTCATGTTTCTTTAGATGGCACCAGAGGCATCCACTCCCTTGCCCAAAGGTGAGGGAAGAGATGGAAGCTTTCAAGTGGAATAGAAGCTCTTGTAAACAGCAGACAGGTGCTGCTGGTGAACATACTGAAGAGGGAGTATGGCAGTCAGAGGTGTCACAAAACAGTGGAAAAGGAGCCAGGAATTTCACATGAGAAATAGTCTTCATTTAGCACAAAGACAGCTTTGCATCTGACCAAAACACACATTGCATGTTCAATGCAGAAATAGATATTTTTACATTGCTTAACCAAACATAGGTTTTGGCATGTTTATCATGCAAACTGCAGTTTTCATTGCTGAAAATCTGTGGAATTTGGTACAATTCTGCCAAATGTTTCCATACATTCAAGTCATCTTTTCTAAAGGCAAAACCATTCCCAAGTATTTCTTTGCCTCTGGTTTTAATTCATGATGATGTTGAAGAGGTTAAGCACATGCCACGTAGAACTGGTGGTGCCTGGCTAAACTAGCTTGGCATAGGCAGGTGTGATCTGGCAGACAACAGATATTTCCTTTGCTAATGAATCAGCACAAGCAGTTCAGTTTGGACAGAAACAAACTGTAAAATGCCAGCTCAGCAGGAGCGCTTCCTCGAATACATCAAAGCTGTTCCTTTCTACATGGCACAGCTGAGTTCTTTCCAAGAATTTCTAGGCCAGTATTCTTGCTTTTCAAAGTGGTTTTAAATGGGTACAAATCTCCCCTCTTGAATGTCCCAAAACAAACAGAAAGGGATATAGGAATTAGAAGCATCAAAATATTAAAATCATCAGTCATGCAAAGCATGAGCACAGCAGGAAACAGTTTCCCTTAAAATTTTGCTTATATCCCAACTATATTTAAAATATACATGTTGCTGTTATTTCTGGGGAAGCAGATATGCTACACATTCTTGTTTTCTCTATCTGACTACTTACAATAATTTTTTCTTTTCCTAATGTTTGATTTCCTCTATAATGAAGCACTAGAGCGCTAGCTACTCTCTTGGCATGGGATCGATTTCTGCTGCAGCGGTAACTGGGGGGTAGTTTTGCCTATTGCAGCAGAATGCAATAGAAAAATCAGAAATAATATCAGAAGTAACACAATAGTCAAGTTATAACATCTACCAGCATTTCTGAGGCTATGGACCAATTCTGTGGCCATCATGTGTAAAAGAACAGGAAAACAGTTAGTTAATGTGTTGTTAATTACAAAAGAGCAGTTGTGGTGTTGTGGCTGCCCCCTGCATCCCAAGGCAGGGAAATGGCAGCGAGTTGAGAGCTGTGAGCCCACCTCCACCCTTGTGAGGGACAGCCCCAGAACACGCTCGGGGACACGGGGACAGTGAGCATTGGCCCCACGGCCTCAGCCGGCTGCAGGGCACTGTCGTGGTTGAACCCCAACTGGCAGCTCAGCCCCACGCAGCCGCTCGCTCACCTCCCTCCAGCGGGATGGGGGAGAGAATCAGAAGAGTAAAAGTGAGAAAACTCCTGGGCTGAGATGAA
>JANZLQ010000005.1:34207853-34229825 GCA_026212715.1 Elanus axillaris
TGAGGAGCAGAACAGCCCTTGGCTCTGGGGGACGGAAACATCCCGGGGTTATCAACACTGTTCCCAGCACAAATCCAAAGCATATACCAGCTACTATGAAGAAAATTAACTCTATCCCAGCCAAAACCAGCACATTTGTTCTCACTGTCAGAGGTCAAGAGAGTGAGCATAATCATCTCTTCTGATCACAAAACTTTTGACTTGTGTGGAGTTCACTGATGCCCATCATTAGAAGTGTCTATAATTTTTTTTGTCAAAATGATTTCTTAGTAAAACAGGTTCTTTTCCCACTGATTTTTTTTCTCACTGAAGAGAAAAGTAACCTAAAGAGTTTCTTCTGAACCTGAGACATAATATTTCTACTTGTTACACTAGTGCTGGGAGTTTTCTTTGATGGTTTTTAATGGTGTGTGGCAGCTACAGCTCAGACTCCTGCAGCTCAAACTCCTGATCTGAAGTTCATTTTCAAAAGGAGCAGGAGATGCTCTGCTCTGACCAAGCTGCACAGAGCATCGCAGGAATCACATGGCTGCAGATCTGCAAAACGTATGGACTGGCCAGGAAAGGAGAGCGTCAGGTTTTCATACTGTAATTTCCAAGGTTGTTGGGTTTTTTTGTTTTATGATTAATTTCTGAGTCAATTCAACAAAACTTTTCCTGTTTCTGAACTGAATCAATGCTCATTTTTAATACTTTAACAGCTCATTTTCATTTGGAACAAAAATAGTTCTGGAATTTCCCATGAGACAGATTCTGTAGTTTCCATTCACGTGACACTTGCACTGAAGATGCTATTAAAGTTCAAGGTATTTTTTAATAAAAGAATGACAAGAAAGATATCTTTAATTGCTTTCAGATATTTTAAATAAACAAACATTTCCAAATTTAGGGGGAACAGAATTAAAAGCACTGTGAATATGCCTCATGCTGTATGATTAACTCAAATCAAGGATGTAAGAGAGGAAAGTGAGACCCTGTTTACATGCAGAACATGGTTCAGGTTCTTCTCCCAACCTCAGAGCCACTCAACTTCAGTAGGAGGCTCCTGTGCGGTTTGGATCTCTGGGTGTCCATAGTCCTCTTCCTGGGCATGCCCATCATTTTCTCTGCTGAGCAATGTGGCACCTATCCCTTTTCTGAGAGCATTTTGGCTCCGGAAATGAAGCAAACCTCTGTTAAGTAACTTGTCAAACTTCCCCTGCCTGACAAAACCAAGCTTCTTTCAAAATTAAGTAAGTGCAAGTATTGACAGACGTGATGATTGCTTTTTTTGGTATAATGACTTTACAAGGACTGAGAAGCTTGAGTTCAGATCCCTGCTTAGCTGGCTGTCTACTGAGCTGTGATCAGTCCAAAACCCAATCCACTCCTGCCCAAAGGCTACTCTCATGACTGGGTATAAATCATTGCAAAAGGAGTTGAAGGGCAGAGGGGATCTGAACAAGATTTTTTTCAACCTAAATGACTCTATCATTCCATAAGATTTGCTGAAGCAGTGACATCTTGCAGCAAATGATGGCTTTTCACTGGCCCAGAAGGAGAGGAATAAATAGAGGTGACACAAGAGGGACCTGGAATCTGTATCCCAAGTGCTTGACTTGGGATTATTGCAAAAGCAGTGCTTAGAGCAAGAGCTGAAATGTTCACACCTTCATTTTCTTAAAATAGGCACCTAAATAGGCATTTAGAGTAAATCTGATTTCAGTCCTTCAGTGCCTTAATTCTCCAAGTACAAAGACAGGGATGATAATAGCTGCCTTCTCACAGACAGGATGTGAAAGTAAATTCTTGAACGAGAATGAAGCTCTCGGGTACTATTCTGAATTTTTCCATAGCGGTAGTTGGGAGGAAATGAATCAATCTGTCTTTAGATAAGGCATTGAATAAGTGCGCAGCTAGAAAGGATAAAACAAAACATTAAAGAACTGCTCGTGGCTTTGCAGACAAAGAGTGTGATATGATAAAAGTCTTTACTAGATAGAAAAGACTGTTCTCTTCAGCACTTCGTATCTCTGAACGGATGAATGAGCTAAATTCTGCTTTTCTGAAAGGGCTGCTTAAGGACTCCTCTGTTAGTATATGTTCCACTGTTGATATTTAAAACCAGACAAATGTCCTGAAACTTCAAAAATACATCTATGTTCATGTCCAAAAAGGCTGGTTGGCACAATCCTGTCAATGTGTTTTTCTGATAAACTGCTCATATAAAGTGACAAGCAAAAAATTACAGATTCCCTGCAAATAGATGGAGGTTGCATCTTTTTCAGTATGAAGTCATGTCTTTACGTGACTGTACATGCCTGCATTCTCATATTCAACTCTCACTCTGCCATGTGGCATATATTTATGTGACACATAAATATTTTATCTGCTTTTAGACTAGAGTGGTCAGATAAGAGGTAATATTTAAGGATGTGGAGGGTCTTGTGACAGATGGGATCACAGATAAGAATAAAAGGCACACAAAGGAGCTACTGAATGGTCAGAAGCTCCTTTTAAGAAAGGGTATGACAGTACTGCTGAGATAACCACCCACTTCTAATTTACTCAGCAGTTCATGAATGACCTTGTTTATAGAAGTGAAACTCTTTGACTAGTCTCACTTGTTTGCACACTATTTACAGCTCTACATTCATGAACTCTCTTTTTTGAAAGTTCCCTTTAGACATTACCCAGCACACTTGTGCACATCTGTATTTACAATATACCAGTAAGTACTTTCTAGTAGCCCGAAACAATTTCATTAAGCAAGCAGTAACCTGGGATCTAATAAAATTTCATATTCAATAAATTAGGTGATTCCCTGTTACATTTCATCAGAATAATGTTTTCATTGGTGTATTTATATTCATTCTTTGAGAACTGTCAGCAGCTGTCTCCTGTCAGACGGGCTTTGGGGTTCCTTCCTTGGAAGCTCCCTGTGGGCACTGGTTGCCCAGGAATGTCTGCCCTCCCCTCCTTGGGAGATCTCAGAGGAAGGGGCATCAGGAGGAAGGTGCTCCGCAGGGTCTACCTTCTGGCTGCTGCTTGCCCTTGTGTGAAATGACTGGAGGGGGCAAACTGACTTGGGACACAAAGTCATCACTACCTTGACAATAAGCAGCACTGCCCCTTTTTAAACACCAATTGCCAGATGATAGTTTGTTTGTTCCTCAGTGTCCGAATGAGGTAAATCTCTGATGAGAAAGGGCTGGCTGAAGTCTGGTGCAGATAGGGTAGAAAAGATACTGATGGATGGGGAAAAGAAATGGCTTTGGGTATCAAGGTATGCTGCAAGACAGTACCTTCTACATTCTATGCATTTATTTTGTTGTTCTCAACGGCTCCCAGATTCCAAGACATCTTCAGTGGCTAACACCTTGTTTTTACTCAGCTGTTAGTATTTACAAAATTTTCCATGTGACATAAAGCTCACCTTTGTGTATGTGTGGTCAGGTTGTTATGTTGTGTTCGGTCTGGAGCTGACCTTGCCTGCCACTGAGCTATGTGAAAGGTCACTCATCAGCTGTCGAAAGTTCCTCTGGCTGGCAGAGATTTCCAAGAGTAGAGAAATGCACTCATTATAGAGCCAATATACTTCAATCCAGCTCTCATTCTGTCATTGCTGGGGGAGTAATACAGAACAGCTTAAGTGTTTTTGTTAATACTTTTTTATATCTAAAGTCTAGATGTGGGAAATTTATGGTAGACAGATTGTGTCATTTCACTTTACTTGTGGAGCCACCGGAATTTCCTCATCTTCAGAGTGTGATATAGAGCTCATCCTATCTCTCAGGGTTATGCATAAGAGCATCTGGTGTGCATGAAGAAAGTGTTGAAACGGGTAGAAAATTCAGTCTTCTGTGCTTCTGTTTGGAAAAGAGCCAGTCACCACGTAGGATGGGAGAAGACACCTTGAGGAGAGAGGTCACAGGGGAAGGCAAGAGAGGACAGTAATCCTGCACTGGAGTATCCTGCAAAGAAAAGATGGTGCAACTAATTTCAGGTGTATGGTGTAAAGGGTGATTGTCATTGTTATTATAAGAGCTGGAGATCAAAGCACTGTTAATTCACAGGAAAAATTGTTTACTTTTCTATTTTTTTCTCTGAATGCATGAAAAGCCTGCAGCTCTTCTCAGGTATCATAATGTCTCTGATTCTGCGTGAAAAAGAAGTTTCTAACCTGACAGAGCATCAAACAGCAGCAGCAATGCAGCTCAACAGTATCTTTTCCCTTCTTTTGAGAAAGGGGATTCACTTTCTTTCTGTTTGACTTTTTTATTCCCCCACTTTCTCCTTCAACAGTTTTTCCACCACTTAATTCTGGTTTGACATCCCTGTGCTGAAAGAGAAGTTAAGATTGATGACCTCTTATGTTCTTCTGGTCAGAGAAGATGAATCAAAGCAAATTGTTTTACTAGTTAATAAAACCAGCCTACTTATATTTTTGCAAAAATAGCATAGAGCAAAGGAGTTCAGGGAGCAAAGATCATGGAATGACAGGGGAGGCTGTTGGATGTAGTCGTGTGGTGGTGTTTGCTAAAAACCTGAAGGTGGCTCTGGGCATCTTGCCAGTTTGTTCAGGCTGAGACTTAGCTCTCAGCTCAGGAGGAGCTATCTGAGTCTTTTAAGTTCATAACGTAAATGGATGTTGGTTTGGTTTTGTAACCAGAACTAATATGATTTTAAATAGCCAAGCTATTTTTACTTTTATAATTGACCCTTGCTTCTTGTCCTTTTTGAATCAATTTCAGTTAAGGAACATGTGATCCTTGGAGACCAAGCTATGGTTTTAGATAATAAAGCCATTAAGCCTGCCATTTTTTTTTGCTTGTTTTTTGATAGAAAATGTTTCAGAAAACTAGAAAAAAAAATCCCAACAGAATAAAACCATGTATTCCCATGTATTGGTATAAAAATTGCTCCTGTCTGGGGAGAAATCCTGGCTCAAAGATTCCTGTTTAGAGCAGTCTCATCTGGGATGATTTGCTGCAGACATCAGATTGCTGCAGGATTTGAGAGATCCCACCACAAAAATTAGAAAGAGCAATCTTGGGCTCTATCATAGGTACTATGTTCTTTTATCTCTAGTAGCCATGACAGTGGTTCAAAACCCCAAGGAGTTTCACTGTGCTTTGTGCTGGCAGGAATCATCCATGCAATCCATGGCACATTTCAAGATTTTCTTTTTGGCCTAATCTTTGTCAAGAGCTGTAAAAGTTTCCAGTTTCCTTCCAGAAGGACTCCAGCATCCATTGACCTCAAAGTGGTGGAGACCAGGCAGGGAGGAAGCTGTTCTCCTATTCCCATATCTTCACGTAGTTCAGCATGCAGGTGCACATGGTTTGTGTGTACTTGTACTGCTAAATTATGCTTTATTTCCAGGAAAATAGTCAGTGGTTTGTAGAACTTGTTCAGCAGATATGGAGGCCACTTCTACTCCTGGCAGCAGAAGCCATGTTCTTACACCCATTTAGTGGGCATGGTTGATGGTTGGACTTGATGATCTTGGAGGTCTTTTCCAACCTAAATGATTCTATGATTGTATGATTCACTCACTTGCCCCATCCTGTTCTGCGTCAAAGCAAAGTTGATCCACAGCCCCCTCCTGCCAACTGCACCAAGAGCCCTCTTGTTCTCCTCTTTCCTTCAGCTTCAGGCCTATTTGTTGCTCATCGGATATCTCTTGAAGCTTTACACTTGCCCTTTTCCAGACCATTATCTCTTCTGAAGCCACTTTTAAGAAATAATCTTCATTTTTAGGGAAGTGCATGGATCTGGTGATCTTTCAGTGCAAAGATAAGGCAAAAAGCTATCCATACAGATGTGCTCTCTCACTCACTAGAAGTACTCCTGTAGAAGTGATACTTAAAATTTGCTGAGGTTCTTTAAATAAATATTTGTGTTTCCAGGCAGAGATTTTGATGAGTTTCTTTACAGTCTGAGCATATGCATTTTGAGGACAGTAAAGTGGGGTCTGATTACATTCCATGTGAACATTTCAAGTTCTGGATTAGTGCTGACATCTGCTGTTTATTCTTACCATATACATGAAACACAGGACAGGGAATTGCTGCCTATGTGCTTTTTGCTGTCTCAATTCCATGTTTTATTTCACACAAGGAAACATTAATAGAAATCACAAGATACAGTAAAACCTCCATGGGTCAGTAA
The DNA here is from genome assembly GCA_026212715.1 of Elanus axillaris. Taxonomy (NCBI): domain Eukaryota; kingdom Metazoa; phylum Chordata; class Aves; order Accipitriformes; family Accipitridae; genus Elanus; species Elanus axillaris. The sequence goes on from JANZLQ010000005.1 coordinate 34,214,007, forward strand.
CTATTCCTATGGGATTAAGAGACATGAAGTAAGGAGCTGACAACAAAAATGAAACTGAATTTTTATCATTTTAAATGACTGTTGATGCTTTCCAGTGAGGAAAGGGCTTGAGATAGGTGGTCTAAGGAATGAAGCTGTCTGCGTCCAGGGTAGATATTTAGCCTGGAAGCTCCTTAATACAGGGGTCACTTTTCTGTTATCCATTTCTACAGAAATCCCTAAAATGCTCGGGTCCTAATCCACAGCAGGCAGAGCTGGCTGCTGCCGCAGGGTGACGGGGTTCTGGCAACAGTGCAAGATCACCGTGTCCTCATCTGCCTTGCCTGCTCCAAGTCGGACCCAGCAGCACCAGCCCAAGGAATGTCGGCTGCCAGCCTGGCCACAGGCATGGGGATCACTCTGGGTCACCTGGGCAGGTGTCACCACTTGCTGTCACTGGGTCCTGCAAGAAAGAACGGTTGGGAGACACCAGCTCCTTTCATATAGGTTATTAAACAGCTGTTATTAAACAGGGTGCCTTGACTCTCCCTGCTCTTGCCACTCAGCCTCCCTTTCAACCTCACCCCCAAAAATTGTGTGGGATAAAACAGTTCTAGTTAACAAGATGTTCTTTGTGACGAGGTCATGATGATAACAGACATCAGGGAGAAGATAAGCATGGGAGCTTCTGCGGAAATCCTAGACTTATCCCGTTAGCGCAACACATGACAGCATTTTATGTTTCCGCTCTCAAATAAAAGCAAATCCTTTGCTTAAACAAAATGACCACATGTACTGATCCAAAGACAACTATGGCAGCTGTCAATTGCATTCTCTTTAATAGGCATCGGAATTAAGCGCACAAATATTCCCAGTTTTAGGATTTGTTACCTGTGTTAAGTATTATGAGTCAGAGAGTGTTAAGTATCATGAGTCAGAGAGATGCAAAATGTTCAGGTTGTTTTTAAGGTCAGAAAGGCTTTAAAATAACATTTGAATAATTTTTATCTGCACTGTGGTATTTCAGTCCACTATAGTTTCCCTTTTCCAAACTTTTTTCTGCAAGCCATAACCCTGTAATTTTTTTTTTTCCTTGTAAAATGCTTCATTCCCAGTCCCATGAATCCAAGATCTGGGCTTTTAAGAGATTTGCAATTAAACTTAGAGAACTGGCAAAACAGTTCTCCAGCCTTCCTGAAGGATAATGTTAAGTAACGGTGTCATTGCTGAGGGTCACATTTCTGGAGTCTCTAGCTTTGATTCTATTAATGGTTTTAAACTAAAAGGGAGTAGATTTATGTTAGATCTAAGGAAGGAATTCTTTACTATGAGGGTGGTGAGGCAATTGCAAGAGGTTGCCCAGAAGGGTTGTGGCTGCCCCATCCCTGGCAGTGTCCAAGGCCAGGTTGGATGGGGCTTGGAGCAACCTGGTCTAGTGGAAGGTGTCCCTGCCCACGGCAGCGGGGTTGGAACCAGATGATCTTTAATGGTCCCTTCCATCCCAAAACATTCCATGATTCTATGATTCTTCAGTGACTTCCATTGACTCTGGCTGAAGTTGGTAGGATTCCCTCAGGAGAAAGGGTATCAGCAGGGTACAACGCTGAAAACAGTTTAGGTCATAAATGGAAGGTAAAGCCAAAATGTTAAAACCAGGGAAGCCTGTGAATTCTAACATGCTTTGCACTGCAAGAGTAGGATTTTTGTTCAATTTCTCAAGAGAGTGTAGCCATTAACTTAGTGTGATAAAAGACAGTAATATGCCTGACACTGAAAAAATTTAACTTTTTTGCACATGGATTACCTTAAAAAGTACAGTCAGTCTCAGAATGGTTATTACTTTGTAAAAGTAGTAACAGTGAAATTTAGAAAACTCACTTAAGTCCTATGAGAGGTAAATTTACTACTGTAAATTAGAAATAAGTAAGTGACAGATGATGCTAATTGGTTTTGACTGGAAGAAATCTGGGCCTTTAAATTACAATCCCAGTGACTACAAATAATCTCTCAGAAGTCACTGAGATTTTCATTACCCCAAAGCTGCGGCTGGCACAACGCCTCCTTCCCAGGCCCATGCTGGGACCTGGCCCAGGCTCTTTACAACCCTGAGACCATGGGAGGGTTGGACAGATTTCCAGCTGCCCATGAGCCGCCCTGAGAGGTGTGTAGGTACCCGGTAAGCTGGTAGGCACAGAGTTACCAGCTTTGCTGATGCAAATGAAGGTTTTTCTGGGTGTGCATGACCAGTGAGCTTGGGCTTCTTTCCCATGGCACCCCAGGACTGGTGTGAGTAATGGGAAGAACAAGATCCTCGCCTTGCTCTTAGTCTCTGCTCCACCAGCAGCATTCCCTGTGTGCAGGAGGTGATTGCTTCTCTCTGTCACTACATGAACACACTGTTCTCTCCTGAAGGGGGGGATAACAATAAGTTCCTGCATGAAGGCATTTCCACTGTGTTTTAGTTACATGCAGGTTCAGCATGTTGCGTGAGTTGCTGTAGTTTTAATGACATTGTGTAATTCACTTCACATATCTGAGAAAGCTACTGAGATGATGAGGGCAATTACAAATCGTCCCTGGGGGGTCGGGGATGTGCTGGGTCTTCACTGCTAGAGAGTCTTTGCTATATTAAAAAAAAAAGATTTTTTTTTTCAAAATCTTTTTTGTTAAATAACCCCTGCCTTATCTCCAAACATTTTTCTCATTTAGCATTCAGAAAATCAGCACTCAGTCAAATGAATCTTTGGCTGAATTACCAGTTCTCCACAAGGCGCTTGGATGTTGCTACATTATTTTGACAAGGCTGTAGGGCATGGTGCTCTCTAAGTGCTACCTTTGTTGTGACTCTGATCCTTGAAATGGGACATGACATTTGTGGTCAATTAGACAATTTGTTGGAAACCTGTAGGAGATGCAAAGTATTACAAAACCAGAGGTAGCCAATGAGATTAACCGGCTCTGATACCTCTGCATTATTCAAAAGAAGCCAGGGATTGGAAAAATAGAGTGGAGGCTTCAAAAATGTGATTATCAGATGCGATTGTATTGTAATCTGAGGTGGCCTCAGTACTAAACTGTGAACCAGTAAATAAAATGATTTTCATCACCTATTTTAAACATTAGTTTGCCTTAAACTACTATTAGTTTAACAGGATTTGATTGAAAAATATCTTCCTAAAAGTGCTCACTTTCAAGTGCTTGTAACAAATCTGGCCTGCATAAATGCCTTCCCCAAGGCTGAGCTTCACAAGGGTCTCCTATAATCGTGTTCCCGATGCTGAGGAGTGCTCAAGGACTGTTTCCTTGTGGGAATCTTCATGAGTTGCAACATCCTTCTGGAAACAAGGATTAATCTTAGCTCTACTTCTACATGTCCCAGTATGCTGGCTAATTTGTCAGGGGCAGGTTGCCATTACCCTGATTTAGACAGCTGTTCTTCTCTCTTTTTCCCATTTTTACTGATACTGATAAAGCTTCACATGGAACCGCCTTTTCTTGCCATTGCAGAGATTGAGGAGATAACTCTTATTAATACTAACGAGGGGTTACAGTGAGGAACAACGTGCAGAGGCAATATTGCCGTGAGGAAGGGAACAATCTGTTCTCTGTTTCTGCTGCTTTAGGATAAGGAGTGGTGGGCACGTACTGCAGCAAGAAAGATACAGGTTAGACGTTAGGTGTAAAAAACCACTTTATAAGGGCAAAGACAGGGGAGTGCCGGCACAGATGGCCTAGAGAGATAGTGGTGCCTATGGAAGACCATGAAACCAAGCTAGACGAGCACTGCCAGGACTGACGTGGACAGTGTTGGTCCTGCTCAGCTGTAGGCAAAGGGTTGGAATTTGTAACCTTTCCGGGTCCTCTCCACAGAGACATTACTTTGCCACACAGAGCTTGCTTTTAGGTAGGTAAACTACCGTTACTTCTATGCGCGCTTTGATACCTCTGCGTTACTGAGATTGGGACAGGCACTCTACAGCAAAGAGTCTTTTAACATGTTCTGACAGCATAAAAATAGGAGGAACCAAAGGATAAGTAGGAGACAGGAAGAATCATTAGTTAGGAAGCCAGCCTGCAGCTTGTGTAATCTTGGTTAAACTACAGTGCTTTTTAAATATATAATGCTTTGCAAACTCTCTCTTTTGGTCTTATAAACTCTCTTATTTGTTGTTTCTGCAGTTCCTACTACAATGATGCTCTGGGGTGTTGGTGCACTCTTGTAGTAAGTTAGAGTGATGAAGGGGAGCATCCATGGATGTATTACACCTCTGCTTCATCCCCATATAAGAAACCTTCTAAAAGTGTGAAGAGCTGCTCCCTCTTTTTTTTGTGTTTGCTCAGCTGGGTAGTGGCTTTTAGCATGTCTATTAAACTAAGCAAAAAAAAAAAAAGCACACAATAAGCATGATCTATGTATGATATAGTTTCTTCCTCCCTTTCCAGGTTTGAACATTAACTGTGCACAGCCAGGAAGGAGTATGAATATACAGACAGGGGAAAACTACCATTGAATTATTATGCAAGCTACTTAGCACCTAGAATGATTGCAATTTTCAAAGGGACATTTAAATTATTGCATCGATACAAGTGACAGAATACACCCAGGATGGGAGAGGGGCTTCATATACATCATTTGGCAATGCTGTATAATGTGTATAATATTTGTAACAGCTGTTAGGCTGTCTGAAGCTACACTACATTTATGGAATTTTCCATTGAGCTCTAAATATTCAGGTCACATACACAGTTAAATTTCCAGCAGTGGCAGTACAGATAAAAGCACTCCAACCGTATGCCATAATTGTGCTCTATTTAGAGAGTGCAGCAACTCAGGCATTTTCACAGCAGTCGTCTTAGATACGGTATACATTCTGCTTTATAAATGCCAATTCATTAGCGCAAGTAACACGTAGCATGCTGCTCTTAAAAAAAAAGGGAGAGTGCTATGTTTCAGTGAAGAATAAACATAGAGAAAAAAACCCTATTACTTAGAAGAAGGAAAAGAAAAATGGAGAGGGGTGCCAAATTCCGTTTCATCTTTTATACAAAGATCTGCAGAATATCAAAGTCTATTTTGTAACATGTTTCAAATAAGTGGCAGTAATTTGAGCATCCATAAATTAATATTAAAAAGACTTAATTGATTGGAAATTTCCATTTCAGGATATTGAATTACAATAGATGAAATCTGCCACAGAAAGAGTGTATCATGGACAGGACTGAGTTTTACAATACAGTGAACAAGCCCATCTATTTTGTAAATTATTTGTGGTGATGCTAATTAGTTACAGTTCCAGGCTGCAAGAAAGCAACATTATTTTAATGCTTCATGCTAAAGGTTTTTTACATTCAGCAGGTACTAAGCCAGCAAGCCAAACCCAAACACTAAAAATAAAGGAAAAATCATTCTATCACTGCAATCAGTTCAAATAAAACGCAAAGAAGAAAACACTGGAGCTAAAATCGTGCTTTAGCTCACTACTCTGAAGTGGCCAGGAAGGCATGTTCACCTGTTGTACTATCAGTTTTGGGACAAACAGCATGGCTATGTGAGATCGGGTATTCATGAAAAGTAGGTCAGCACAGTCAATTGATAGACTTATGAATAAAATATTTTGTACCTTTTTCTACAACTGTGCTCCATCTTGAACAGCAGATATATTAAAGTGTTTCAAGATTTATTACTATTGCAAAATCTCTCCATGACCAAAATGTAGACCATTAAACTCTCTTTCTAAGGAGTCGCCTTTTTTGTGGCCTTTCTTCTGTACATTCAGTACATATTAGAGGAAGGTGGCAAAATACATTGACCTTGCACCTTCTCTGCACCAGAAGCCCCAAGGAAACAGAGAGGCCTTTGCTCTGTCCTTTCTCCTCATCCTGTCCTTCACCCCGTAGTAGCTGGGTAGCTTGTCCCATCCAGAGCTTTAGGCATGCCTCACCTAAGGAAACCTCAAGGAGAGGATCCCAGAAACCTGGGATCGAGGCCACAGCTGGAACATACCCACAACCCTTGCTTACTGAACATGTGCCCTGGAGACAAGAAAGCTACTTATAAAATAATATTGATGGCTCTGGAGGGTCTGGCAAAGGAGCTTTATGAAGTTACTGCCCCACTGGCCATGTTTTTTGTCTCTCGTGGGAGTTCAGAGCCGCTTTGCCACAGCTGGGAGAAGGGAACACTTGATTCATGTCCGCCAGTCCAGCTCACACCAGGATGTACAGATACACATTCCCTCCAGTCTGCTTGGCTTTGGGTTCGGTCAGCCGGGCAGGGAAACGGGAGCTAACGTGCTGAGCTTGCCCTGCTTTGCTCGGTGGGAAGCAGGTTGTGGGATGGCTGTGAGCCCTGGGCTGGGTCATGCCAGGACGTGGGGCTGGCAGGAAGGGCCAGGGATCTCCAAGGCTCCTGGAGGGAAACCAGCTGCTCTGTGGGCTCCTTTCCACACCTCCACACCTCAGGTTTCTTCTCCTTCCCGCGCACACCTGGCTCATCTTTCTGGTAGGGGAAAGAGGCGGGAGCTTTATGCAGCATCTGAAAGGGTGCAGAGACATTATCCAGCGGCTCCCAGAGCTCCTGCCTCTTTTCTTCTCTGCCCTCCACATCCAGATTTACTGAATTGCCAGCCACGTTAGAAGGAGATGTTTCTGCTGGGTGATACCTACTTAAAGCATTGCTCTAATTAGAGTCAAGGAAGGGCAGCAGAAAGTGAAAGGCAGAGAACCTAGTCCTTTTTCTGCAAGATAACAATGTCTTACAAAGCAATGGCAGTAACTTACTGCACAAAGTAACTCCACAGAGCTGATTCTTGCCATTCTAGCATGATTTTGGTTAAGTATCATATCAGCTAACTTTCACATTGTACAGAGCACGAAACCTTTATGGAATAAGGTCCAGCCTCTGTTGGAGGTCTCCTTCTAGCCACCTGCCCTCAGAAGGCCCCCAGACAAGCATGTATTTCCAGGCTTGTTTAACTGGCTCAGGTTGCTAGAAGAGTCAAACAAAATCTTCACCTCAGGAAGTATCTGGACAGCAAATACCATTACAAAATGGCTTTCCACAATTTCTATCCCCAAACCTTTGCCTAAAAAGATCTGATCCATCTTAGCTGTATTTCTGGATGTACCGGACTGATAGCTCTAGTTCTTTGCTTTCATGCATTGCTTTGGGCTTCTTATAGAAATGTTTAACCTGGATGCCACAAGCGTAGAGAAAACCTGCAGGCATATAAAGATGCCATCATAGCAGCAAGACATTTTTAATAGTGTTCATGCAATGCCTTATAATAGTGTGGCTTAAAACAAACAAACGCAAAAAGTGATTTTCTTCATCTGTCTTAACAAAATCGCAGATACATTTGAATTTGCCAAGACTTTTTGATTTATAAATGATAAATATGAAACAGGCATTAGAAGCTGCAAACACGGCTTGATCATCCATCACACAGACAAACCTGATTGCCTGAGAAGGCTGCTGATTTCATCAGGGTCGTCTTTGTCTGCTTTTCCTAGTTACTTTTTTCTATAGACAGTCACTTCTATTTTCAACCATTTGTGCAGTCTGTCTTGCAGTTAAACCAGGCAGAAACAGTTTCTGCAAAATCAGTGAAAGAAGCAACAAGGCAGCTCTCACTGACCCCTTTGATTTAATTTTGCCATGTTGCTCTGCCTACAGTCTGCAGCATAAAATAAAAACATTTGAAGTTGAGCAGCCTGGGTACGCTCTCTTAGCATGTAGGTCACCCGATCAGTTATCTGGCAGGTCCTGACACATAAGCTTCTGAGTTAATAAACCTTGAGACTGTGTGGATCAATTTCAGCATCCAAAGCTAATGGAAATAAATCTTCAACTATTTTTATTTAAATTTTTAATTTTGGCAGCCTTTTCCCCACAAAAGAAGATTATAGAAAGAGTTCATCACAAAAGTACAGCCAAAAATTCAAATACTGGCTCCCTTTAAGCAAGCTGAAAAACTGTATGGAACTAACCTTCATGTCCTTCTAAGCCAAGTCTCTCTAATCTTTCAAATCCAGTTCAATCTTATTATCAACTCACTTGGCAGAATTAATATACTGAAATGGGCACTTTGCCAAGGTTTTTTTTACACTCAGTTTCTGTTATGCCAATTCAATTACAAATTATTTCTTTACAAAGCTTAATCACAGATAATGTATTAATATAAGCAAAAAGACCAAAGAAGATACGGTTGACTACGTTACAGCCTAAAGAGGTAATTAGTCTTATAAACCTGAGTAAAGGACATTAGACACCTATATGCATGCTGTGATAGATTCAATCTACATGGCACATAGAAAATGAAACAACCTAACTCATCCAAATCTACTAAAAATGAAGATTGTTTCATTTTCACATTGAAATACCAAAAGTAAATGGTGCTAAATGGAAATCTCTTAGCTCTGATTTGGACAATAAAACATTTAACCATTTTGCCTGCTCAGCCTGTTTCACCAAATGAGTTAGAACTTTCATATTTAGCACCAAACTAAAAATAACTTGGTTATCTACTGCTAAATCACTGCTATTGTCAGCACAGTTTGTAATAGAATTGCCTTGGCCACACTGGAAAGAGTAACAGTTATAAACTGTTGTGCTAGTAATGTCCTAATGACCTGAGTTTGGAGCAAAGACGTAAGTACAATTTGTACTTACCTGTTGTGCAGATACCTGTTTGCACCAAAAATATTGTTACCATATGTAGGGGCGTGAAGAACACTCTGATTACTTGTGTGAGGGTAATAGGATTTCTGTGGACTTTTCAAAATCTGGGATGTGACCGTTATGATCAGCTATTTGAAAAATATCAGTAGACTTACTTCTTCAGATTGGAAGATGGACATTCAGATGGACAGTACAAGTTGAGCACAGACAACTTTCTCAAAATCCTTATTTGCAAAAGGTGAGGAGATGCTTTTAATACCATATGAATGGAGAATTCCACATCTACTTACCTAAACACTTACTAAAACTAAAACATACAGCACATGAGCCAGTACTAAGGGACTCCTGTTGCAAAAGGATGCAATAAATCACTGCACTGAATACAGAACAAAATTTTATTTGATAAAACTAACCTTGAGATTTGATGGCATTTACCACAAAGAAATTAATGCTATTATTTCACCAGGAAGCTACTGGTGTTTCTGCCCTACTTGCTCTTTTATAAAAAAGTTATTGAAAAGTATCCACATTTGTTACTTGATTTTTCATAAGCTCCCAGTGATGCCGTGAGGAAACCCTGTCTCGTCTAGAGACAAGCTGTGCTTGATCAACAGAGAGAAGTTGGACTTCTTGTTTTCTACTGAGGTATCCTCGGTTCCTTCCTGCTCTCTGGCACTACTTATGAGAGAAACCAGATAGGCTTGTGGTTTCCATTGGATCAACCCTGCAATCCTTAAAATAAAAACTTTTATTACGTACAGCTAGGTAGACTTGTAGGACAACTATCATTGCTATGTCCTGTGGAATGGTAATAGTCTGGGATGGTGACCAAGCATGCTGAGGAAACACAGCCTAAGTGGATCTACATTCACTTATTTCCATTGTGGTTCACAAACCCTGGCATGGGTCTCTGTGATGTAGCAGTCACTTTGCTGAATAATGCATCAGCGTCTGGTATTTTCATTATCTTTCCTCCCATCCAAAGACATAAAGACTTTGAAAATCCAGAAGATTATTTTAAAAATTTTCCTTCTGGCATTACAATTTTAATAATAGGCTTGAGCAGTGATGTAAGACTCAATTAGTGAAGGAAGAAGGACAGCCTGGCAGGTCAAGCCCAGAGTTATCCTCAGACCTGAAAATGTTTCTGAAACAGTGAAAAGGGACACCACTCCCTCAGAGAATCCAAGCTCTGATCTTACCTCAGCCATCAGCTTCCTCTCAACCAGAGCCCATCCCTTGCCTCTATGCCTTACTCCTGGAACGGTGGCAATATTCATCTGTGCCAAGGACAAGCTCTGAAGCTTTTGTCAGTTAAAGACTGCAAGACATTAGAACGTGCCCAGGCTGTATAATGCTGACAGTGAGCTGCTCTGGGTCCCAGACTCCTATGCCTAGCTCTGCTGAGTCCCCAGATGAAGTGCTGAGCCATATTCCAGACCCGTGCCAGGTAATTAAACACTTCTGCGTGCCTGGCGCAGCCCTGTGCTACCTGTGGAGACTGCCAATAGCAAGACAACGAGAGGTGCGCATAGATTGACAAACACAGGAACTTGCCCAGACCCTTGGTGCACTTGGCTCTTTTGGTCCATCCCTAAGAAAAATCAGCTTGTTTTCTTTAATTGATGTAGGAGTTTGTGGTCTCATAAAAGAACGGTTGCTGAATTGAAGTTACGATCACTTTCTTTTCATGTGAATGTTTAACAGAAGGACTCTAGAGAATAGCAATGGTACTCAACCACTGGCTCTTCTGATCAGTTCTTGGCTCGCTTTTCATTCTAATTAGTGCAATAATTTAAATAGCATAACTGTTCACAAATTTTGCGTGTGCGCATTTTGCATACTCACCCATACTTCTGTCACTGACCTCATGTGGATTGCTCGCAGTATGTACACATTCCTTTTAGCAGATTTAACCACCACTTATCTTGTGCCAGTGGGAAGAAAATTCTGTCTCGGTATTCTCAGTATTTAACAAAAAACATTTGAAATAACAATAAACCACACATGCTGCAAAACCAGAAAAGAGCAGGGCTCAGCAAACTAGGAGAAGTTCTGTCTCCAGTCTGGATCGAGTGAGATCAAGAAATCTTCACAGACTGCGCTTGAGTCAGTGCCTGAACTAAAATCCAGCTGTTCTGTCCCATTAGTTTATCTTATAAATTGGTATTTTGTTTATTCCAAACAAATTCTAGGTCTTCCAAAGACAAGTTTTTCACTGTAACAACTTAGAAATATGTGAAATGATAAAATCTTGAGTGCACAATGCAAAAACTACCCGAAACGGCATTTTACAGTCTTACCATTTCACAAAGATGTTTTCTTCAGACTCGCCTCAATTCTTCAGGTCCAGCTGCGGTCTACAGAACAAGCCAAAGCCCACACCAGAAGTCAGTGGCAGAAGGCTCAACTGCTAAGATTAAAATGTCCATCTCCAGCTCTTTTTGAATGGTTTGAGCATGACCTGTCTGACAGGAGTGTATACGGCCAGCTACTAGCTGCGTGGGGAATGGGGATCTCCTGCTTAATGGAAATGCTGAAATCCAGCCTGTGTGTGTGGGGGGAGATGCTTGAGGGTCTCCAAGGAACCAACCCAGCCGTAGGCTGCAAAGGGTCACTGCCGTGGGCAGCCCTGGGTGCCTGGAGTCACCCGGATGGGATCATGTGGATATGCCCATCCTGTGCTGTATCACCTGGGGTTGGGATGCCCCGGGTGTCCCTGTGAAGCACGTCAGCTGCTTGGAGCAGAAGAGATAAGGAACTGGTGAGATAAGCCCATGGGGTGGGGAAGTGGGATCTGGCTGAACTTCTGCAGGATGTTTATCACAGTCTGTGGCACATAAAAGCAGCCAAATTGCTTCCAGACCTAAGGCAGATATGGAAACAAGTCAGGTGCTTTTTGCATGGTGCTGCATTTAGAGGAGCAACTCAGCAGCTTCAGCCTGGGGCTGCCTCTGCAGTGGGTGATGACCTGCCAGACTCTTTGCTGCTTTTGCAGCAGGTTACTCCCCTGCTTGGCCATCGGTTGCCCACAGCCGCCAGTGAGCTGACTACAAGCCCCTTTTCCATCTGGACGCCTCTTGTAATGGATGCTTTCCAACTGGATAGGTACAAACCTGCTGGGTGTGGTGTTATCAAGCATAAAAGAGAGCTACCCGATAGAAATTATACACTAACTGCCACCTTTTCCATTTTTGGCATTATAAACCACAGGCAGTTATACATATAAAAAGGAGGAAAATATTACTAGTATTAATGCAGCCTAAGTTTATGTTTCTGTATTAATGCTATGGGTGAATATTTTTTCACATATCTGAAGCATAGTTAAATTGTGGTACTCATTCCAATAGGAAGTTACAGAAACCACAAATATAAATGACTCAATAATGTCAAATTTATGATTAAGAGGCTCATCAGTGCCTGTTAAATATCTGGATCCAAATGCGAACTTCAGCTAAGCATGTTCCTAAACTTGAAACTACTAGAAATGGAGGTGTTCTTGTGAAAGAAACATTGTGTAATTGTTTTTCTTTCAATTAGCTTTTCTTAAGCTGACATCTCTGATACCAGATACCAGACTAGATGGAGACTCACTCTGACTGAGTAGAATTTTAAATATTTGACCTCCCTCTCACGTAGTAACTTATCTCTTTCCAAATGTTATATAAGATGTACTTAGTAGCAATGTTCAGTACGCACTTCCAGGTGATGCCAAGCAGGATTTGCTGAAGAGATGCCTTTGCCCGTGTAATATTTTCAAAGGGATTTTAATGAGATGGCTGTGGGGACTGAGTTTGGTTCGCATCATTCAGAAGTTTGGTCACTGGCTTTTCTTCTCATTTGTCCAGGATAAAGACTGAACTCATGCCAGCTGAGATCAGTACCCTTCAGAAAGTGGTGTCTGAGACCTTGCTGTGCTACAGAGTCCACAACACCTGGCTCTGGAAAAGCGCAGTCTGGATTTGAGAAGACCTTGCGGGGGTTAGTAGAAGACAGTGGAAAATGGACTTTAATTTCTCTAAACCTGTATTATGCTCTTACAGGGAAAAGAAGACTGCAGTGACAAAGTCCTGGAGAAGGGCTTTTCCTGCACCGCCTTTGGGAGGCCAAGGGTCTCTTCCACCACCAATATATTTGTTAGGTGTGGCAAAGGGGAACATGACACACTCTGGCATGCCAACTGCATTGCTTATGTGCTGCTTCAACAAAATTGAGGGCTGTTATGAAGCTATATGTATGTATAGAGAAATTAATCAGTGTTTATAGACACAGAAATAGATTTCTGCGAGTTATTTTTCATAAACCAGGAATTGTTCAGCAGGTTTATACTGTTCCTTGTAAATAATGTAGTTGAAAAAGGATGTCACTGTAAAGTCATTCAGACAAAACTTCAATCTGGTCCTGTCATTCATGGTGGTATGCTTCAACCGTTTATCTAGTAGACAGTTACAACGGACACTATACCAAAGGAGAAATGCCCAGCACTGCCCCTGGGAAGGAAGCCCCCCTGCAGCAGCCCAGGCTGGGGAGCAAACAGGAGCACACAGCTCGTAGATTGAGGGACGTGAATTATCAGACCACATCCAGAATACTGGATCCAGTTGTCCCCTGCTCTGACCCAGCACAAGGACCTCAATAAGCCACAGTGAGTTCAGTGGAGGAGCCCCAGGCTGGTTAGGGGCTGGAGCACTTGGGCCGTGAGGAAAGGATGACCATGCACAAGTGAAGAAATCTGCAGAGATGAGAAGTTCTCACCTCAGCCCATGTTCACATATAGTTTTATTAGCTTAGCCAGTGGGGGAAGCACCTCTACCCACTGTCTGCATTGTCACGCGTGTTTGCTCTGGTGATAACAGAAGCTACTTCTGCTTAGCTGAGTTGCCGGTTATTCATCCATTATCCAATTGACAACAAGTTGTGAAGGCCACGAAGAGTTTATTTTGATTACAAGAAAACTAGACTTTTAAGAGAAAACTGCTTTTCTGAAGCAATTTCCCCCCGAGCTATTTTTCTTCCAGAGGCTGGGGCTGGCTGACAGACTGAGAGGTCCTGTGATTGGGACTGTTGGCTTCAAGCAAAATCAGCCCTTAACCTGTCCATCTGGCATTCTCATTTTAAAAGGAATGACAACCTATACACCTCAGCCTTCGAGTTTTGCAGCCTCTATGAAGGTGGTACAGATGAGGCTAAAATCTTCCAAAGGGGAGAAGACAACTGAATAAGGTCTTGTATATCTTAGCTGTACAGTCTAATTACTGCATTCTTGTATGAATAAGATAAGCATTGGTGCCCTGCACACTTTAATGACTGACATCTGCTCAGTTTTAGAAAGAAATGTCACATTTCCTGCTTTCAGTCAAAACCCAGATTGACCCATTTCAGTCAAAAGACCTGCTGGAATCACAGCCTGTCCCTGACCACAGCCTGATAAAACCTATTTCCCCCGTGCCCTGTGGGGTGGTGCTGTCCCTCCGCCGTGTGCCAGGTACCCCGGCAGAGACCCGACCTCCATGGGAAGGACCTTGTGACTCCCTTCTACCACTTTTGCCTCTATAAAGAGGTGATAAACAAAGGACAAGGCAGTCTGTGTCCAGTAGCCTGAAGAGCCTGCATCTGATACTCATCTTCAGATCTGCTTGCTAGGTGACCGCAGGGCAGGTTTACTGACTTGACCTCTCTTGCTGCCCCAGGAGACAGCTCTTGCAAACTGCTGCATGCGGAGGTACCCAGCTTCTGCCACTGGATGCATCCAGACCTTCTCCGTGAGGCCTGAGTGTCTCCAGGAAAGCACCATCATCACCATGATGTGTAATCTGCCAGGACTTCTGTTGTCTTCTGGTTGTAGACCAAAGCCATCCTAGTCCTGGGAGATGAAGGCTTTCAGCATTGTGTGGGTACAGACACTAAAGTTTGTAATAGAAGAACCAACTAGAAAAATGACTAAGGGTGGAATAACTCATCTATGTCTAATCATCAATGAACTTTACTGAATTTTTAAATAACTCAGCATTTTTTGGTTATTAGGACACTGTATTCTACAGGTATTCAGAGCTGTGGTTTGCCTATTAATACTTTTCTGCTGTCAAGCCAGCCCGAATAGTCATTACTTTCATGTTATGATGTACTTTTATAAAATCTGTACTGAAGCTGAATGGTCTTGTAATGAGCTGGTGCTGCTGCACTCCTTGGTGAAGCTTTGTGCATTACCTGCATCACTTAATTTTCATGTGCTTCATACTCTAAGCAGCCTTGATCAGACTGTGAGATGATGCAGCTCATAGACTTCCATTCCAAATTGGTATTTAAAGAACAAAATTACCACCAAATATAACTGGAGAATTAGGGTTTCTGAAGGAAAATTAAGGGACTGACAGCTGGATGTCACTTTATAAGTGTTGTTTTTCTAATATTAAGCACTTACAGTGCAGGCCACTATGGAAATTGAGAGTCTTTTATTCTTCAAGCTCCAGGTTGAGAAAAGAATTGCTGTTTCCTGGCAATACTACCAGGAACTGGTGGAAGATAGCACACTTTGATTTCTTTAAGCCTACAACAAACACTTACACATGACAGGGCTTAAAAAGACAAGTGCTAGGAAGGAGCCCTCTGGAGATCATCTCTTTAGTTGCTAGTGTGTGAAAGAAGAGGTCAAGTTTATTCTTGTGGCTCTAAAACTGACTGTTTTACTAGAGGGAAAGGCAACATCAAAATTGTTCAGTCATTTATAATGCTAGTCAGATGGATGTATGCAACTTTACTTCAGTAAAGGTCACTGAGGTGCTGGTTTAAAGGAGCCCCATCTCCATACTTGTCTTGGTTTAACCCCAGGCAGCAACTAAACACCACGCAGCCGCTCACTCACTTCCCCTGTCCCCACCCAGTGGGATGGGGGAGATAACTGGTAAAAGAAGTAAAACTCGTAGGTTGAGATAAGAACAGTTTAATAGAACAGAAAAGAAGAAACTAATAATGACAATGATAACCCTAATAAAAGAACAACAGTAATAACAAAAGGATTGGAATGTACAAATGACACACAGTGCAATTGCTCACAACCCACCGATCGACACCCAGTCAGTCCCTGAGGGGCGATCCCCCGCCCCCACTCCCCCCAGTTTCCATACTGGCCATGACGTCCCATGGTATGGAATACCCCCTTG
>JANZLQ010000005.1:34229835-34245390 GCA_026212715.1 Elanus axillaris
GCCCCGGCCGTGTCCTGGGCCAACTCCTTGTGCCCCTCCAGCCTTCTCGCTGGCTGGGCAGCAGAAGCTGAAAAATCTTTGACTTTAGATTAAACACTATTTAGCAATAACTGAAAACATCAGTGTTATCAACATTTTTCTCATACCTAGCTCAGAAACACAGCACCATACCAGCTACTAGGAAGACAATTAACTCTATCCCAGCTGAAACCAGGACAATACTCAAGCACTTGGGCCTGGGTCATGGGCTGTTGTCCATCAACTCACAGGAATGTATAACTAACAGAGTAATTCACTCTGTATACAAAAGCACTAACATCTGACTTATGGGTTATTTTTGTCTAAGTTAATCTCTTCCAGTTTTTCATTATACTTTAGATAGCATGTCATAGTCATAGGTTTCTGTCTCATTTTACCTGACAGGCTGCAACATCATAGAGCTGGAGAAGGCTTGGGTCTGACCTGGCAAGCAAGTGGTCCTTCCCTTTCCCCAGAGGTTCTGCCAAGTCCTGTTCTGCTCTCTGTGCAAGCCCCAAGTGCTGTTTTGGGGATGATCCAAGCCCTCCTCATGTCTTAAATTGATTTTGCCAGTGATGCAGTGGGAAGCTCAAAGCTCCTTGTATCCCCTTCCCATTGATGGCTGAAACTAGAAAACCTACCAAAAATCCTGTCTCATTTTCCTCAGTTGTGAGCTGAGGTGCTCCACAGTAACTTGATGCAGACAGATTAATGCTCACATGCCAGTTAATGTACCCTGGGTGGAAACACTGCCTTTGCTGTGTGCTGTGCTCTCGTACCCATTTGCAAGTGTAGCTAAGACTGCTAAGGCCACATCCTATATTTCTGAGCATGCAGAACTGCTCCTCTGTGGTGGGGTTTTCTGGGGCAGAATTTTCCTATTCCTCTGAAAATGCAGAAGGAATCGCAATGCTTATGGGGTTAAAAGCATCCTTCTTTATGCCCTTTCTACTTCATACTTCTTGCATGAAGTGCCTTCAAATTTTGCTATTTGAATTTTAGCTTGTAATCTCTACTGGATTAGTCAATGTAGTTGAAGCATCCCTGTAGCTGAGTTAAGGGTTGCTGTATAATGACAAAATATGACCAAGAGGCAGTACTTTAGTTATATGTCAATTAAATTTTACAGTGATTGCAAGGTCACAGAGATAAGTTTTCTTATAAAAATGAAGCCAAGACTAGAATAGAACAGGTAACGTATGTTCATTTTTTATACCATAATGTTAATTACAAAATTAATAAAAATTAAAGAAATTGATTGAACTTTGTAATAATATAAGAAACAAAAATGGCACTGCCAAGGATTCTACCTCCTGATCACCCTTGGTGTTTTGGTTTACACTAGTATTTCATAACAAATATCTTACCAGTGGCAAAGACGCAGATACTGTGTTAGAGGAATGACCCCTTAGTTCTGTGTTCTGCCCCAGAAGGATGGAGGAGTGTCTGACACCATGTGAGGCCTCAGAAGAAAGGTGGTAGCACTAACCCACCTAATAGTGTTATCAGCATGGAGCTATCTGGTTTCATAGCACTGCTGACTTCGGGATCAGCAATTGCACTACCTTTGATTCTTACAGGTACAACTAAGTAAACAAACAAACAAACAAACAAACAAACAAACAAACAAACAAACAAAGAGGGGAATTACAGCTTTGATTCTTCTTTTTCCTGCCTCCTTGAATGACATAGTGTCAAAGAGTTATCTGGCTCTGCAGAATTGCTGAGATTCTCTCCGTTCTCTTTTCAGGAGAAATAGGACTTGGTAATAGCAATAGGTATGCAAAAAAAGTGGTAAGTGAGCAGATGTGCAGAGAAAATCACTGGGCAGAAATCTCCCCCTTGGGCCACTAAACATATTGTATATGAACTCTGAATAAAAGCTCTGTATCCCTTGGCTCTCTGACAGCAATTATGACCAACCTGCAACCAAGCAGCTTAAAAGACTGCTCAGCAGCTGCATTTGCACAGAGTTCCCAGAGGCAGCCGCGCATCAGTGGAAACAAACCCAGACTGTGTGACTTTGCGCAGCCTTCTGCTCACAATTACAATCAAGATGGATGGGAGACACTTCTGTGATTATTTTTTTTTCCCACAGAGGGACCCTCTGGAGACCACACATGCACCACTGCAACTACAGTACAGCAAGTCAATAGCAGGACAGAATACTGTGCTTAATGAATGATCCAAGATTGCCACCAGTCAACGCAGTGCCATTGAAAAAGTGATGCAGAACTATGTGCAGAACTGTCTGAAAAGTATTGTCAAGAAGGCTCTATTTCCATAGAAATGTCTCTTTCCTCCCCTTTTCCCTCATGTCCCAGACAAAATCTATACTACAAATGTCTACATGTCTCCATATTTAACTCCAACACCAAACACAATGACCATAAAAGGAGGTCGATACCAAGACTAACATAATAATGCTTTTAGGTTGCACTACCACTACATTGAAACAGCAGCTGCAGGAATGACAGCAGTAACCTAGCATAGGTATAATGCTAGTTTGAACCAGGCTGAGTAGCAGTAGCAGGCTGGCAGGGCTTGTTTAGTCAGCTTATGTTGTGTTTTCTTCTGATTTTTGGACAGCTGCAGTTGGACTGACACCATGACCAGGAGCTAGGTAGGTAGAAACTAATAAGGGTAAAGATTGACATAACAGCAATGCTGATTTGGGGCAAGTGAGGTTCTGATCCCTGTCTCATTGCCTTGTTACATCAGTACAAATGGAAATTATGATATGTTTTTTTCCAAATTAGCATCCCCCAGAGAAAATTAGACTGACAGTGTTGAAGTGTTGTCACACCGTACTCTTGACCAAGAGTTCAGCAGGCAGCTGAGCCAGTTTCCAGTAGAAATCGAGTCCAGCATCAATGACCATTGCTCCATCCCATCTTCATAGCTCAGTCCTGGGACCTTCTGTCCAAGGACTGCTGTGCAGCGTACATCTGACAGCTCCACCACCCACCATGTCCAGCTAAGGTCCACTCTCCATCCTGGTGTGTGCTCTTTCCTGTCATGAAATAAATACACCCAGGCTCATCCAAACTCAGCTGTTACTGGGGGCTGGAAAACAATAGAACTGGTCGAGACGATACAGATGTTGCCCTGGATTTTCTGCATGAGAACTAAGGACATCAGGGAATAAAGCATCTGTGACCCACACAAATAAGGGAGAAGCAAAGGACACTAAAAAGATCTATAATGAGAGAAGTTCCACCGCATTGTGTTCTCCCAACACAGCATGACTCCACAGGAAAATGAGGGTGGGGTTCATGTACCAACATGGGACAAAAAATACATGCCAAATTACTCAGGCATGGGCTGGTCATCCTGCGTTGCCCGAATATTCCCTCCAGGACAACAGTACAGCAACAGCATGTGTCAGTGATGAGTACAGGTTTCAAGACACCACAAACTGTCCCAGAGCTGCTAGTGACACCAGAGCTACATCACACGGGGACCACAGTGATGCTGGCTTGAAGAGTTCCTGCATGCCCTCTCCCTGACAACCCAAAACTGGATGCTTGCTTGCTACCCCACGTCACAGTGCTCCATATTTTTACTTGCATCATTTGTTGGCTACCTTGTTCCATGGGGTTTCTACTGGACACTATGCATCACTTAGCTGGTTAAGCTGCCCAACAGCAGTCCTGTGTCCACATGCTAATATTGCCAGGGAAGTGGATTTCAGCCGAGACAACTAGCTGTTATGGGGGCTTTGGGAAGACAGCGTAGGGGTAAAATTAATAGTTCTTGGTACAGATACACAATCACTGCTGGTAGCAAACGTGCTGCTGAACATGCTGCCTTTCCATTGCTCAGGCTTGACCCTGTCAAATATCCCAAATAAGACTAAGTATGCAACTTCAAATGAGTCAGCAGGACTGTCTGCACTGAAAGGCTATGATTGCAGGGCCTGTAGCCAGACCTGGGACAGCTTTCATTTTGCTGCTACTGGAAGCAATTGAAGTGCTGCACCATAAGCTCCAGGCCAGAGGGGAAATCTTGTGGGATGCTGCATGCATGGACCTCACCCCAAGCCTGGCTAGTAGTGGCATTGCCACTGGGACCCGAATGGATGAGGAAACTCTGTTTGTGCTGCAGTCACATATCAATCTGACTGCAGAGGAGGCTTACCCTAAATCTGCTTGTGCTCCAGATTACAAATGCATCTTTTCTTTCCTGGTCTTTTTGTGTCAGGAGAAATCAGGCTGCTTGGACACTAAATTCTTTGAGGTACCCAGAAGAGTACAGCGTTTATAGTATATCTGCTCATTAAAGACCCAGAAGCAACCTGTTTTAGTTGAGAGCTTTAGATATTAAACAGCAGCATCCCTAAACAGCTGCCGAAGGGGAGGCTGGTCTCCCAGCCCCTGCAGTGTGTCTGAAGTCAGCTTCTGTCTGGTTCGCCCTCCTGCTGGCTTCTCTGCTTTTGCAGTCTCAGCTGGGCAGTGGCCCGGTTTCTGCAAGAGGAATGGAGAGAGCCCCTCTGCAGTCTGGCCTGGAAAATCTAGTCTGGAGATTCAGATGGATGGTTTGTATAAACTGCTGCCCTAATGTTGCTGCATTGGATAATTACTGCTAATGCATGTCTTCCTATAGCACAGTGACATCTACAGTCCGTGCTTAAAATGAGGATAATATTTTGCTAATGTCATATTGTTATGCACTTTAGGTCTGTTCTTCTTAAAAAGAACTGCTGGCATTGCCTACAATATCTAAGTGCTGTATTGTAGGATGTTGCCAACACAGCGTGCTCGAATTCTGGACCAGCTGGACATGAGCCAGCTCCAGCCTAAAAGGCTGTATGACTTGTTACTGTCATCCTGAGCCTGTCTTGTGATTATGCTTCCCATAATAAATACACAAGGCCTCTATATGCCTGACTCAAGCAGGCCCTCCTTCTCTCTGTGAATGCATTGATGCTCAGCTCTTGTTAGGGTAATGCGTCTCAGGCGTTTGGACACCACTTCCACCCCCCCTCTTCAGACATTTTTGTCCTGTAGCACTTACAGGTTGTTGACTGAGGCAGCACAATTGTCGTGGTTTAACCCCAGGCAGCAACTAAGCACCACGCAGCCACTCACTCACTCCCCCCACCCAGTGGGATGGGGAGAAAATCAGGAAAAGAAGTAAAACTCGTGAGTTGAGATAAAAATGGTTTAATAGAATAGAAAAGAAGAAAGTAATAATGATAATGATAACAGCAATAAAATGACAACAGTAGTAATAAAAAGATTGGAATATACAAAAGATCCACAGTACAATTGCTCACCACCCACCGATCGACACCCGGTTAGTCCCCAAGCAGTGATCCCTACCCCCCCTCCACCCAGTTTATTTCCTGAATGGGACATCCCATGGTATGGAATACCACCCTGTTGGCCACTTTGAGTCAGCTGTGCCAGCTGTGTTCCCTCCCA
The DNA here is from genome assembly GCA_026212715.1 of Elanus axillaris. NCBI lineage: Eukaryota > Metazoa > Chordata > Aves > Accipitriformes > Accipitridae > Elanus > Elanus axillaris. Next base: position 34,235,280 of record JANZLQ010000005.1, read on the forward strand.
ACTCCTTGTGCCCCTCCAGCCTTCTCGCTGGCTGGGCATCAGAAGCTGAAAAAGCCTTGACTTAGTATAAATATGACTTAGCAGCAACTGAAACCATCAGAGTGATATCAACATTCTTCTCAAACTGAACTCAGAACACAGCACTGTACCAACTACTAGGAAGACACTTAACTCTATCCCAGCTGAAACCAGGACAACAATTCGATATCCTGGGGTACTTTAACATTGCAAGGAAACTTTTTTCCTTCCAGTGCTCCTGGGACAGGCAACTCCTCTTTGCATATCTTCTGGTATCAACTCCCACGCTCTTTCATCTGTCTAAACTTAATTTCTTGTCTTTTTTATTTAGCATTAACCTGTTAGGCTGGACTTTTTCCCCAAGTTGTTCTAAGCCATCTGTCATGCTTTTTGCTGTAAAAATACATAGTCCGATCAAAATGTCATCTATGCAAACTTTAGAACATTGAGCTGTTTAAAATACAAATACAGAGAAATCCTGTGGTTTTGGGTGAAACACCTGGATCTGAACCAACCCAGACCATAGTCTGAGACACAGACAGTGACGGTATTGAAACAGTTGGATGTGGGAGATCTCTGAAGACCTTTGGTCTGGATGCACTTTCCAGCTTTGTTCTGACCTCGTATCAAATTGAGGAAGGGAAAGTCAACATTTTCCTCTCAACCTTCTATAGCTTGGTTTCTCACAGGTCTCCAGTCTCAACAGCAGGGAAATAAATACAGGGCTCAGGAATTTCCACAGTCTGCATTTGCTATTGGAGATGCAGACAGTATCTCCCAAAGGAGGCGCTGACTGAAAACAAGAATGATCTATTGCTTTCTTAACCCACCCATCAGACCCGTGCTGATGCATCAGGCATAGAAAAACCATGGATGTTGATCATCTGTTCTGTCTTTGTTGAAAGCTGAAAATGTTCCCCTTTTGTGTTTTTAATCAGGCTTAATTCCAGTAATTGACTAGGCAGAATTTAGGTGCTTTTGTCCAAAATGTGTGATGACACTGCTCAGCTGCTGCCTGACTTCTTGGGGTGAGTAATTTCCAAGAGCACCTCACATTTTGGCTGGACGGCTTAGAATAATACCTTTGCACATTTCTGAGTCATCTTCCTGAATGGTCTGAACAATTTGACATCTAAGTCAAATCCAAGCTCAATCAGGAGCCAGAAAGTAGGCACCCCTATGCCTCTGCCTCGTGCTCAGTCCTGCTGCGGTTCTCAAAAGGCCTCAAAAGACATTGCCAAAAAGGGGCTCAATGCTTCATGAAGTTGTAGATGCTTTATTTTAAAATGATGATGGAGCTGCCTTTGCCATGCCTGGATGTCCATGGAAGATGCGGGGAGATACTGTGGGCATTCAACTTTTTGGGCTACCTGAGGTAGCTACCTAAGCTATAAACCAGGGTACTCAGGAGTCTTATGTTCTTTATTTGGTCAATGAAGGGTTGCATTTGGATGGCGATTCAGTTAAGATGGTATAAAGCTCCCTCCTCTTTTCCTCCATGCTGCGATATCCCAAAGCAAGAATCTCTGCAGCTTGCCTTGTATCTTCAGGGTGAGGGGCACTTTCTTGGAGACATAGACATCCTCTTCTAGATCTATTCTAGTGAGAGCTTCGCTGCCCTCTACAAGACATTGCAAACTCTTTCCTAGCCTGGTTAGTCCCCTCCTCCAGCTCTTGTCTTTGGCAGAAATGAGACCTTCTGATCCATTCTAAGCCAATTATGGGGTGCTTTGGTTTTCTATGGCATTCCAATGAATCACACTTCTTAAGATCTGAATGTTTCACTGATTGTTTGGTGTTAAAATGACTGGTCCTTGTGCTATGCTGCCTTGGACATGTTAAATGAATACATGGTTCATTTGCTTTCAGTGCATTGACACATTCCTCTGTTATTTCTGCTTTTCGCTCTTGTTCATTAGGCTCCGATTTTAGGGAGACTTCAGCAGTCTTATTGTTCCCATCTTCTTTTCCATGCTCTGAATGTTGAAATGGTATCTGCAATCTCTTGCAAAGCTGATAATTCATTCCAATTCTTGCATCATCTTCCAACTTCTCTTTGTCTTGACTTGCAGAGTTTATTGTGGAACATCTGCTCTTGCGGACTGTGATTTTGAGACTGAATTTTTTTTTCTCCTTTTTTTTTTTGCCTTGGGCCTACTTTTATGTTCTCTTGGATGGCAAAGAAGAAATTTTTGACAAGCCCAGATGCTATTTTTTTAGAGCCTGAGGATTTTATCGCTGGGACTTAGGCCCCCTCCAAATGGTAAAGTTGGCTCTTTCATCTTGGAGCATTCCCAAACTGTGGTTTGTTTCAATTTCTTTTTGTGTTTGAGCTTTACATACATAAATGCTTTGTTCTTCTGTGGGAGACACAGCTTCTCCCACTGCCTTCTGCCACCACATTCCCACGCATCACAGCTGGGCCGCTTCGCCGCTGCCTGCAGCCTCCTGGGGCTGTGTGGATCCAACATGGGGCTCTTCCTCACCTCCCACACCCAGTCCCCCTTCCCAGGAGCTACTGGTGCTGGTGCTCCTGCTGCAGTGTGGCCTTCCCAGCTTTTCTGTGTTTTTGTTTCTCTTCTGCCTATAAATGTTATTTGTAGCTGGGCCAGGACTAATCACCACACTAAGGATTTTGGACAGCACCAATATTTTCACCGTGCTGGTCTCTTACTTTAAGAAATTAATCACTGAGCAAAAAACATAGAATATGTTAAGAAACTTTTAGAGACCTGATATTTGAGGAGTTTCATTACCTTCTAGAACATTAAAATAAGGTTCCTGCTTGAAGGGGGGGATGGGGCTTTTTGTCTTTTCTTCAAAGGTTTTTGTACTGTTGTATCCCCTGAAGCAGCCATACCCCATTGGTCACATCATAAACAACCACTGTACAACTCTCCTTACAGTTGCGCAGGCAGGCATTAAAAATACCTCCAGCATGACTTAAGGGATGTGGAAATACTTAGTGTAAAAATTGAAAACAATAATACTTATATTTTTGGCAAAGACCTTCAACAATAATTATAACAAACACAAAATATGGTAGGCAGGGAAAAAGGAAACAATTATAAGAAATATTTACAGACCTGTGTCACTGGACTGCTTCTGCAAGATTCTTATGAAGTGCATCGGATCTTAAATATTTCCAAGAAATCCCCTTGTCCAGTCTTTCCTATTATCTGAGTAGTTAAGAATCTGGAGGGAGCTGGTTGGAGGACAGTCATTCATAAAAATCAATACACCACAGAAATTTCAAAGTCCTGAGAAGATTCATCAAATGCTATGGCTGTTGCAATTGATTTGTTTAATTACAAAACACACAACAATCAAAGACATGATAAAATAAAGCAGAATGAAAGAAAGCTTTGCTTCATCTCCTGTAAAGGAGGTGAAACATTAAAGCCAAAAATCCAGAAGCCTCCGTAAGCAGGATAAACATGTTGCTGGAGTCAAGGAGACCTGGCAATCCTGGAGGCTATACTCATGCCCTCCACACTCTTTTTCATGAATGTTTACCAGATCTGGGGTTGGGAGTGATTTGAACCTTGGAGGATAAAATTATAAAAACCTTGGAAGCTACAGGCCTTTAAAGAGTGTGTGCATCAGCCGTACCATGGAGTTATTAAAAATTTAGTAAGAAAACCTGCACCTCCCTCTCTGTTGGCCTAGCTGTACAAAACCTCATTAAGGTTAATGTGTGCCATTTGCCTTAGGAGAGAAGTTATCCCACTGCCTATGTAATTTTTTCACACTTCAGTTTAAGGATTTGGCAGTAGGAAGTCTTAGACTATTTCTAGACGGTGCTATAGGAAAGTTAATCTCTTGCTGCCAGTGGTATCAGAATAAAACTTATGTTTTTGCAGATTCCCCGGCTGAGCCAGCAGCATGTGTTCTGGCCTTTATTAGTTTGGACCAGTCACTATAATTTCTGTTACTTCCCCAAGGAAATTTTATAGTGAAAGACAGCTATTAAAATCTCAGTCACATGTTGTTCTTCCTAGAAATCTGCTCAGAGGCGAGAGTGGCAAAGAAGCAGAGAAAAGCTGAGGATGCACAAGCTTGAGTGTGGAATTGTGGCTTGGTCTGTACTGCTGACAGTAGACAATGAGTTTTGCAAATTCAGAATTAAATGGGAGAGTATTGTTACTAGGACTTTTAGGCCTGAAGATTGTCTTGTCTGAGTTCATGTGTGGCAAGCCAGAGAGTGAAGGAGTATAGCTGCTCCTATTCCAAAGCCCTTGTAAGGCAAGGAGGAGACTACAGAGTTCTTTTCTGTCCCTAAATTCAATATGACATGATATATTAATGTAAACTTTGTGTATTTCCTTCTTCATTTTCCTTGTAGAACAGTTAAGCAGACAGACGGGAGGTCAATGAAGTCAGACTGACAGGAGAGGTCAGAAATCTCTTGTTTTATCCAAATGAGAGATGATGCACTGATGATGTTCTAAAAAATTTTCCATGATTAAACAACAGCTCTCATCATAGGTTTTTCTCAGAATTTGCTCTATCTCTGTTCTAAACTGGTCACAGAATCAGTAGGTTGGTTTATGTTTGCTTCATGATAGGTCTTCTTTGGTGTATGTAGGTTTTTTACTCTTTTCTCTGTTATCCCGTAAGTTCATGATCTTGTCTGTTTAAAGACTCTCATTGGAATGCTGACAAAGGTGATTGTTTTCTTTAGGGAGCTGTAATGAAATGAAAGCCTGGGCTGTTATCTAACATACAGTTTAACTGTCAGGTTTTGCTCTGTAAATGACAATTTACTCTTGGAAGACCGCCTACTGACTTTGCATTCCAACAAGCCAATATGAGCAAGAAACTAGTTACTTTATTCTCTGCATGAATTATTTAGGACTGCAGAATGGTTTTTGCATTTGTGTTTCTATTCTATTCTCCCTATCCCTTTAAAATACATATTTTTGTGAGATATAATTTCTCTTCTCAAGGTAGGTAATTTCTAAATAGCATGGAATGTTCTGATAGCAGAAAATTTATCTGAATTTTTTTATTTCCTTTGTTCTTTTAAGCTATGTACTTTTAAAACCAGGTTTTAAATCTGAAAAATCTGAAAACAGGCATCTGAAAGAAGTAAGCTGAATTTCAGAAACAAAACTTTCTATAAACTTTTAATAAAGGTCTTTGTTTTCTGTTTTTCATAAATAAATCCTAAATGGAATGGAAATATTTGAACATGTGCTGAGTTTTTAGTTTGCTGCATTTCAAAAGTTTCAAAAATACGAGCAAATTTTTAGCTAGTTCTTAATTAAGTCTAAGTCTGCAGTTTAGTTTTGGCTTAGTTGAAAGATTGGTGCCCCTGATAGCGTAGTGTTGGCAGCTTAATGTGCACAGTTATGACAGCTTCCAGATGAAGGATATCTACATCCATAAATCAATTTAAATTAAGAAACCAAATTAGCTGTCTCTCATAGTTACTTAAGGTATGGTAAGATGCATTGTCATATTACATTTCAGACAAGTTTTGCATTGAGACAAATTTCTAATCGTGAGCAAAAAATACATAAGAAGCACGTAATCAAACTTTTTATAAGTTATGGCAATTGCAAGGAAGGAGAAATTAGCAAGAGATTCATTCAAGAGATCTTATGCAAATATGACTGACCACTAATTAATGATTACTTTAAAAAGAATTTATTAACAAAGATGATATATGAAGAATGTAAAGCAGAACACTGTCTGGTTGATAGGAAGTGAGGAGTGGGGCAGAAGTTACACAATAGAAAGTGAAGCCAATTTCCACTGTGATTTTCTGACACAATCTATGATTTCTTTCTCTTCCATCCTGCTGGTGCTCTGGATTTTCTTTGTCCTCTTTGGTGGACATGGCTTGTGACAGCAATGTTGCTTTCCAGCTTTAATCTTCCCAATCATAAGAAGACAATTAGGCTCCTTTTCCTTTGGACATGTCATTAGACTTTGCCTTCTTCAGAACTAGACTGTCTATAATATATGTAAATCTTTCTTAAAAGTGCTTAATATTTTGTCGTTTTTATGATTTTTAGTTTCCTCGCTAATTGCAACCACAAATACAAAGTACTAGGTTTCTTTTAGCATGACAACAGGGAAGATTTTGGCAGGTCAAAGGAAACAGCTGTTGAACAACATGTAGTCAGTTGGCTGACCTTCTTTTGGTCCCACACACCCAGTAAAATCTTAAGGATTTACCTGCTGCGTAAGAGATTTTACAGTTTTTCAGAGCATGTCCGTATTTGTTCTAAGCTAACATTTGACCCACTGGTGGAAGTGTTTTCTTTCTCTCAGCTGATGTGAATGAGCACCAAAAAATTTAGCCAGAATCTTGTGCCAAAGAATTATTTACCTTGAGTCATGCTGCTGAAAATTTTGCCTCACAGTAGCTGTAAAGACTTTTGAATATCATGATGCTGTGATACCATGATGTTCCAACTCTTTGCTTTTGTGAAATGAGGCAGCAGAATTGCTCACTAGCCTGGACTATTACGCAAGACTGCCACAGATTTTTAGGGCAAAAGTACAAAATTCTGAGGTCAAACAGCTATTCTAACAATCCATTTGGTATCAGCTCTGAAAACTGTCTTGGCTTTGATTTCCTCCTGATCAGTTCAGAGAAACAAAGTAATGCAGAACTAAAATTGGAACCGTCGATGCAAACTGAACACCTTCAGAATTTCTCTGTCTGAACAAATTTTCTAAATACCTTGAGAAATGTATTAGGTCTAGCAGGAGTGAAGATGCTCTATAAATGAAAATAGGAAATTCTTCCAAAAATATCTTAGTGAAAGGGGCTAAGTTTTACACAAATTTGGCCAAATACTGAAAATTTTTTTACCAGCAAAAATGACAGCGTGATGAATTTTCTTTCTAACAATTAGATGGAAAAATGAAAATGGACAATCTGAAAGACAAAAATAGAGAACTATAGGTTTGCCTCTGGATTGATTTCTCTGCTACAGTTGGGCACTTAATCAGTAAATTCAAGGCATCCTGCAAAAAATGCTGAGCAAGGGGTAAATGGCAGAATAGCGCTTTGTTCCTAGGAGCTCAGTGGGAAATTTAGTGTTAAGATACATATGTGTTTGGGCACAAGTCCTAGAAATAAAACAGGCTTGTGGTCATAGTCTTGGGGCAACTATAAGGTCAACCTTAACTACAAGTATAGATATAGCCTAGATGACTAGAATGAACTTGTTATTGAACATATGCAAAAGCACAGTACCAACACCTAAGCTCCCTGGCTTTTTCAGTCCAAGAAGAAACTTAACATAGACACTTGTTTTCTTGTCTTTGAAATTGCTAAAGCTTTCTTATGTTTCAGAGCCTGAATTTTTTTTTTTTAATTTTAATTTAGACCACACAATTTTAAATAATGTGTTTTCCCTAATTTGTGCCTCTTAGACAAACTGCTTGGCATATTCAATGTCCATACTGAAAATAAATGCCATCTAGATGAAGGTCTTGCTTTGTATCTGTGGACTTTATTTTGAGTTGGAACTCTGAAGCAATGCTTAAAGGGTAGGTATGACACAACTAGAAAATATCTCTAAAACCAGAAATTGACAGTCTTCTTGATACATGATGAGATCCAGCCTAATGACTTCATTTCACACACGAATTTCCCATGCATGGCCAGTTTTAGAAACCTTAGCTGACACAGACGTATTTCTTGAAGGCTCGCTGAAATAGGTGTGACTTCTTAAGGCCATTCAGTGTGAATAAAGGTATCAGAGTTTAAGCTCTGAGTTGGGAAAATGGGGGTGTGGAAGGATAAAATAAATCTGTTGGAGAGAACTGTATTTGGCTCAGTAAGGGTGGTTAAAGTAAGAAGTTTTTTTTCCTGTTAACTAAAGTTAATGTTTTCAAGAGCAGGGTTGCTAAAGAAAAGATAGTTGGAATCCCCTTCCCTCTTCATTATTTTTGACAGTAAGACTTATGCGTTAGTAGATTTAGGTAATTTAGCCATGAAAATTAGCTTTTCCATTCAAATCTGAAGAACAAGGCGTTTCCATCAATTATTTTCAACTGCCCTTCTTCCTCTTCCCTTCCAAACAGCTATTTTTGTACTGGTGTGCCCAAGGGACAACTAGAAAAAAAAAAAAGACGTCTGAATATTGTAAGGAAGCGTGACTCACATGAGATAAGAATTAGCATTTGAATTTTATTCCTGCCTACATGGTTGGTGAGACTGAGGAGAGTAAATAACAGTCATTAATGTTAAGCATTTTGTTTGTCACTCTAATGCAGACGTTCCTCAAATTTGAGTAATGAGTCAGACTGTGTCTGCTTGTTTACTCTCGTTTGAGCGCAATTGGAGTGTAAGATGACTCAGAAGCAACACTGGTTTCAGAGAATTCATATGATTTACATACAAGGAGGTAGAAGTTACTTGGTACAGTTGGACAGGAAAGGTGTTTCTGCGCTGGCTGTAATAAAGACACGAAGTATGAGATCATATAACTATACCCTGTACTTTTGATGAGTTGACTTGCTGTATCCTTAATTTTACTGGAAGCATCATCACACAACATTTTGAGGGGGAACTGGCTGCAAATGTTCACTGAGAGCCACTGCTCTGCTGTGTTCCTTCAGGCACTTCTGAATCATGAAAAAAGACCATCTTGGTCCTACCTTGTCCTCTGCCTGGTTCCTGGGTTGGAGGAGGGTAAGGCTGAGGACCACACAAGACCTTAGTGCCCATGCAGCCTTTGCACTGATCACCACAATGCCAGAACACTTGGAGTCACTAGGAAGGGTAGAACCACATGCTAACAAAGCTCATCCATCGGTGGTGCTTGCCTGCTGGGTTGTTGGTTTAAGTTATTAGAAACAATGATCTCTGCTGTCTTAATTCCCTCATAGTCTTAACATCTTATTATGAGTAGTAACCAGTCCCTTTGTGTTGGGGAACGGGCTCCTGGAATACCAGTTCTTATACCTAATTTGTGCCTTTTTTTTTTTTTTTCTGCACAAACCCTGTGCTGAATTTCAAGTTCAAAATATTTTACGCTTTTACTCTGCACAGCTTTGATTTCTCCATGTGTAAAGCTACAGACTTTGTGTAAAAAAAAGCAGAGGCAATGATTTTTGGGAGCATCCTTCATACCTTTCATGTTCTGTGAATTCTCCTTAGTTTCATCCAGAGGATCTCAAAAGATATCAGCTAGAAAATTTCTCTTGAAGTCTTGATTACTTTAGGTAGCCACCTTTGCAGGTGAGTATTCAGTTCTTGGCTTTTTGCTCAGCACCCTGGAAACCTGTGGTCTGAACTGAAAAATGTTGGCCGTGGCGTGTTGTTGGAACTGAGGCTGAAACTACATTTTTTTGCTGTGTTCCTGGACTTTTGCTGAGCTCTTGGTTTTGTTTCTCTGTGACCTGTAAAATTTGTCTGTCCCTTTGTGATAGTGGTGGGAGGCAGGGGAGGTCAAAGTTGGGTTTTTGGTCTTTGGTGGTTCTTGTGACCATAACTGTGGAGCTTTGTACAGATTTTCAGATGAAGTAGTCATGTCTCAGTAAAAGAGGACATGTTCCAGATCTGCAGTTTACAAATTATAAAATCTGAATGCCATGGTGAGACTCCATATGATCCAGGTAAGATGCTGCCTCCTACCTGTCACCTTGCTTATTGTATGGACTTTGCCATATGTGATACTCTGCAAGCCTCAAGAGTAAATCTCCTACAGGGCAACATTTACTGGCTTTTAAAAGGAGTCTGACTGATGGCAAAGCCCTGTGAATAAACCTTTTTTGATGTCTCTTCTGTCTTGTTTATTCAGATTGCTGCCAAAGCCATCTCTCCTGTCCTGACAATAGAAACATAGAATCATAGAATTGTTTAGGTTGGAAAAGACCTTTAAGATCATCAAGTCCTACCCTTAACCTGACATAGCCAAGTCTACCGCTAAACGATGTCCCTAAGCACCACATCTACACGGCTTTTAAATCCCTCCAGGGACGGTGACTCCACCACTTCCCTGGGCAGCCTGTTCCAATGCCTGACAACCCTTTCAGTAAAGAAATTTTTCCTAATATCCAACCTAAACCTCCCTTGCCATAACTTGAGGCCATTTCCTCTCATCTTATCACTAGTTACTTGATA
>JANZLQ010000005.1:34245569-34297027 GCA_026212715.1 Elanus axillaris
GCACCTCAACGTCTTTCCTGTAGTGAGGGGCCCAAAACTGAACCCAGCACTCGAGGTGCGGCCTCACCAGTGCCGAGCACGGGGGGAGAATACTAATGAGATTGACTGAGGAAGTAAGATTTCAAACAGCCACAGTGAAAACTCTTTGATAAGCAAGTCAAGCAATGAAAAAGCTTTATTCATGCACCAGGAGAAAGTCAGCAAAAAAAATTCAAGATGCTGTAGTCTTCAGTCCTAGAAAATGAGGAAATGCCTAAGTTGCCAATCAGAAATATTGGAGGAGAAATGAGGCAAAGCATTCTTGTTCCTGTTTTAATGAGATTTTGTGTTTTATATTTTATCCAGAATTCCAACCCACTAATAGCTAGCATGTGGCCAAAATGTGCTCTGATTCACTGCACAGTGAACATTACATTCCTGTTTGCAATAGTGATCTTTTAAATTTAACATTTAGGGGAAAACTATTGATTTTGGGGTTGTTTGGGTTTTGATTTTTTGGGGGTTGGTTAGGGTTGGTGGCTGGATGGCATGCCCATAGTACCTACCCTTTCTTCTGTTATCATTTGTTATTTGCATTGTGGGGTCAGTGGTGTAGTATTGTAGCACTGTACGAAGCGCAGAGCTCTTGAGGGATACCCATGGTAACTCACTGGCTGAAAGCAAAAAGTGGTGTGTTTTCTGTCTGGTTTGAGGTGAATCGGCATTTTCTATATGAAATCCCGTTTGCCTGCTGTATCCTGCAAAGCATTTGAAGAGATGATGAAAGACCAGGAGCAGAACCTTGACCCCATATCATACCCATATTGCAGCTCTTCTCCCTCAAATCTTTTTCATGTCATATTGTGAGATGCATCTTGTAAATCTAAAAGTGAAGAACAAGAAGAAGAATTGTCATTCTGGCCTAGGAGACTCTCACTGTGTTTTGAAAGATCCAATCAGGTAAGCACTGTGTTGTCATCTGGGTCTATGATCTTGAGCCTAAAATCTCACAGAGGGGTCACAAAATTTCCAAAATAATGATGACACTTCTTTTGAAATGGTGGATCAAACCACTGAAATGAGGTGGGAAGAAGCAGATGAATAAATTCTCATTTATATTTACTTAACTCAAGGGTTTTCCCAATCAGATTTTGATCCATATCTTCTGGCAAAGATATATCAGCTTCCTGTTTCTATGGCACTTCTGATCTCATCCTGGATGCTGTACGGCAGCTCCTACTTCTTAATTCTCCAAGACTGAAATGTAAAACTTCATATTGAAAATCTGTGCCTTGTAATAGCTGCATGGAATGCTCTAACTGAACTGTCAGCAGGAAAAGCTGAAGGTAACACAGTAGTAATCAAAGCAGTGCAAAGCATTGCCTACAATATGTATTTTAAGTGAAATCAGATTTTTCTCCTATTTCCTGAGTGGAGCTTCCTGAATATCTTAGGAGAATGTCCAGGCCTAAAAAGAATCTGCAGAAAAAAATGGGAATCGGGACAATTTTTCTCTTCAAACTGATTTCAACGCATTAAACACATTTCCACTATGAGAGGGGCTATTATACACCCTGAAGTTCAAATGACTGAGTTCTTTCATTCAAATGAAGTTCTGTGTCATGCTAAAATGATTACAGAGCCTGGTCACCACAAGTCACATCCTTCATAGGTGGCATGAATAACCACATTAAACAGGGATATTTTGTCTAGACTTATTTATCTCTTTCCAGCCTTCCTGACTTCCTAAAAATCCTATTAAACACTTGATTTAATTTACTTAGACCAAATGCTGTCTCTAAAACAGTAAAGAATGTCTGTTACAGATAAAAGAGAATATATCAACATTTCTCATGTTTTTTTTCCCCTTTTCCTACTATGTTTTTTTCTAGCTCCTTAATTGAAAAAAAATACCTTGTTTTGAATTCTGTTGTAATTCTTAACAAAACAACCTGAAAAAAAAAATTATTTTATTCTACATGGGAAACAACTCTACCATCCCAATTTCTAAAGTCACCATTTCTATTATAATAGGAAAGCACATCACGTATTAACATGATTGTCTATCATGTCTTGAAGAGTCCCTTATTCTTAATTCTGTGTCTGTTATCTTTGATATCTGGTCTTCTTTATTAATCAAAAATATAATAAAATATTTTTGTGATTAATTGCTTGCAGTTGTGGCTCTGGGCTGTTCTGTGATGCAGGTGAGAGCTTTTCTCAAGGCTCACCAACAGGCATCTTGGGAGCCTAGAGATCTGCAGCAGAGCCAGGATTGGGAAACTCCTTGGAGCTGGATTTGCCAGAGCCTCATGCTTCAGTTTCACAGCAGGGAAACTAAGTGCTCTGTCACGTCTTGCTTTCTGGTTCCTTGGTAGCACTCCAAGGAGATATAATTCAGCAGAGCTAAGCCTGATTGCCCACAAAGGCCTAATTAAGTCTAATGCCTAGAAACTGGAGACAGGCAAATTAATGTTGGGATTATAGCGTCATAAGATCACAGGATAATTCAGACTGGAAAGGTCCTCAGGAGGTCTCTAGTCCAACCTCCTACTCAAAGCAGGGTCACCTCTGAGCTGAGACCAGGTTGCTCAGCGCTTTATCCAGTTGGGTCCTGAAAACCTGCAAGGATGGGGAGCACAACGGCCCTGGGCAACCTGCTCCACTTCTGGCCTCGCAGGGAAAAAGTTTCTCCCTGTATCCAGTAAGAACCTTAAATGGCAGACAAATATTTATATTGTTGATGACGACTGGGATCAATCTGCCATAGGAAGTGGTGGACTCCTCATCTATTGTTACCTTCATGACTGGCAAAGTTTCTGGCAAACATGGATTTTATCAAAGTTGTTATTTTCTGTATATATCCAACAGTTCCTTGTGGCCTTAATTTAACAACTACATGGAGACAGACATGCTATCACCTAGCTGGAGGAGCTGAATGAGGTGCTTTTGACAACAAAGGAATTGTTATTTTTTCACGGTCTTCTAATTTAAATTGCTAAAATTATTGTAATGGAATTTACATGAACTGAAAACTTGGTTTGAGGAACTGTTGCTTTTTCTAATCTTTCTATGTCTTTTAAACTTCAATACTTCTGAGACATTCCTATGCCATTTAATAAACAAGTGACTTCGAAAAGAACAAGAATATTCTCAGAAGCCTGTGAATAACCTAGTTTGTACTTGGGCACAGCCATTAGAAAACCCATTGCTTTAAAAAAACAAACCCCTCCCAAAAGCAGCAGACTGCTGTCTGTTGTGTGATAGCAAAGTATATTTCCTGCCTGCCTGAAAACAACAACAAAATTGATATTTCAAAGCTTTATTTGCCAAGTGCTACACTTCACTGATCCATTGGTTGTTGGGCTACCGTTGCATCCTGAGCACCAGCACAGCAACCCCACACTAAGGGGTCACACCGGGGCACAGAGGTGGCTTTTGGGCTCTTCTGACATTTGCCTTTCCTGCTGCTGCCATTCTAACATGCAATAGGTTACACGGCCAGGGAAAGGGCCTATTGCTTGGAGACGTCATTTTTTGTAATGGTGCATTTTAGGCCTCTTTGTACCCGTTGCTACCCTCAGGTTTCTGAGAGGTTCCATCTTGAAAGAGAAAATGCAGCAAGATCAAGTCAATTCAATGCAGATGCTTACTAGTCCATTCTGTACCAACCCCCAAACCAGGAATGTAATGACATATGATGGACTGAACTCAGTTTCCCACTATACAAGGTGAGCAGTGAAAATGTGTAAACTTTGGATGATCCAAATTAGAAATGGTTAATCTCTGCTTAGCTTCTTTTACCTGAGACTGCACATCTTACTCAGCAGATCCTGGCCAACGTTGATTATTTATCTGAAGCTGTTTATCTAATTCAGCTGGAATACACATTCAAGACCTAAGGTGTAATTGTGATCTGATTCTCCGTAAGTGATGGTAGCATCGCTTTTGGGTGCTAGGGAATTATACACTCGGTTTATCTGAAGTGCAGATGCTGCCTAATTATACAATACAAAGAGATTTGGCTTGAGTGAAAATTTAGAAAAAAAAGGAATCTTGTGTAATGCCTGCACATTTATGAAAAGGCTTTGTCTGGAGAAAAAAAAAAAAAAAAAGAGAAGCTTGAATCTGAACCCTATCCAAGGATTGTCTTTGTAAAAGAGCTGAGTGAGTCCTAGGGTGGAGATAAAAATACAGATAAAGAGAAAACAAATAATTGTTCCTGGTAGAATGGAAAGATAAGGATCCATTTAGCATGTGCTTGTGTGGGCAGCTACAACTTGGCAGTTGCATTGGTGATGTTTCCAACCCTGGGAGTCTACGCAGAAGCTCTGCAGCCCTTCTTCCCATGGCCACATTTCTTGCTCTGCTGCCTCTGAGGTGCTGATGATTCCTTCCTACTTCCATAGTCCCTCAGGAGCTGTGCAATACCTGCCATACCCTGTGTCAACAGCGACCAGACTCATAAACATGGGGTTGGTAGCAAAAGTGGATAAAACTGGGAGAACTTTGGCATTTCCTAGCAAGGGCTGGGCTGTAAATAAGGTTCAGTATGGAACAGGAAAATAACCGTTTTAACTAACTTCAGTGGTATTGAAGAACAGTCAAAGTTGATCCCTACTCTTTTTTGCTATGTTTTCTGGATTTTCATTGTTTCTTTAATGAAGATCACCACAATTATGATTGTCTTCTGTGGAAAAAAAATAGGTTTCTTTCTTAAAACTGTAAAAATACATTCAAAAGTATACAAAAAATCAATAATCTTTTTTCACTAACATTTTCAGTGGCAAGTTTGACTTTGTTGAAAAGCTACGTTGTTGAGAAAGATACTAATATTAAATATCTAACTAGGCACACCAATATTTAATCTTTACTTTTAGTAAACATTGAAGATAATAATATTGAATAAGAAATATCCTGGGGGGAAGCACTCAAGTGGTGCTTTTTATAGATAGTTTTTGATAAATATGTTTTTCATGTTAATTTCTCTATGGAAGCCCAGCTACAGATGAGGCTACAGCTACGTTGGTGTGAGCAGAGAGAGTTGTGGTTTTGGCTTGCCCCTGCTCCAAGGCAGCCAGGCAGCTTTGGCACTGAAACTGCAATGAGCTGCAAGACCGAGTTGAGGGCTCCGACCTTGGAGCTGGAAAAGGAGATGACGCAGAGCTGTCCAAGTAGGCTCTTGCTCCAATGCAGAGTCAGGTGTGTTTGCACATGGACAACATAGCACCAAACAGAAAGGCGGAGAGCCATCACAAGCATATGAGTGTTGTGTGATCTGTTAAAGAGGATGTCAGTAACTGTGTTTAAAAATCTACTGACAATCAAATAAGCCTTTCTTTCCACAGGCAGTAAGAGTTCCCATGTTCTATTTCAAAGCATTTATTTCAGCAGTGAAGTTCAGTATTTTGGCAACACAAGCAAATATACCACCGAATGCTGATCTGTTAGGAGGTTTGGAAAAAAATTTAAAGAATATTTTTACTATGTCTTTTGTAGTCATATCAGATGGTGATTAGATTTTGAAGATTAACCAGAGGGAGTAGGGATGCTGTATTTTAAACATGGCTATAGAAGTGTAGTGCTCCCTGGTATGGCTGGAACAACTTAGGACCTATAGGAAAAGGTTTTTAAACTTTTTGGCCAGAAGTAAAACACATCATTGGAGAAGATGAAGTTTGTATCCTTGTGGTTGTTAAGTGAAATAAATACATTAATTTTATGATCTTGATGTAAATTTTCTGAGTGACAAACTGACAAAAAAGGGTTTTTTTATGAAAACAACTTTAGGTGAAGCTGTGGTGCTGTGGGACTCCTTCCACACTATTTTGAAATATAAAGAAAAACAAAAACTGAGCACGAAAAGGAGCTAAGCATTTATGTTAGAACTCCATTTACCCCAGGAAGTGTTAAGAGAGTTAGAACATGATATTTTCTTGCTTCTAGAAAAGATGAAGGGAAAGACAAGAAAAGGCTTCATATGAACCTTATGTGAAGATCTATTATTATCAGCCAGACTTATCTGAAATGAACTTTTCTGTTGTCCTGTCAAGCCCAAATTTATCCCATGGCTGCCCTTTTCTAGCCTTGATGTTATTTATGCATGGTATTATATATAAACCACAAAGTCCAATGCTCTTTACAGTCACAATAAAACTTTTGTAGAGATGGAAAATAAAGAATACCATAACACCATGTCTCCAGCCTTGCAGTGGATGTTGCTGTAGCAGTGCATATTCTAAAGTATTGTATAGAAATTCTGTAAACATCATGGTCTTTTGAAGGCTTTCTCTGATGTAGCTTTGGGTGAAGATTTACCATTTTCATATAAAGATAGAAACCAAAGAGAAACTGCCTTAGCAAATTCTGTAAGAACATTAAATAGATAATTTGGGGCAGCCAGATGTCCTGGGGAAGCTCATCCACACCACAGACTGATTTGTATTTGCTTTGGAAGTTTCCAGATTTTAATCTAAGTGCCGTGGATTCAAGTTTGTTCTTCTGAGGAAGCATTCATGAGAAATGAAGGTACTTTATTTAGCTATCTTAGCTGATCTTTAGCTGGTTTGGGGTCTTTCTGACTTTTAAAAAGGATCTGATTAAGTACAGTGATAAGAAATACACAACATTTACCAAACCCCTTCCAAAATAGTTCAGCCTTCTGGAAACACAAGAGGAGGTCCCTTATGGTTCGTCATAGTGGATACCATTTCTTTAGGGATGGAAGATTTAGGAAAGAAGTTACTGCTCATACTGGTTCTGCTCACGGGTGTTGGTGACTGCTCACCCTGCTGCGATTTTGCCCTGGCCAACAGCTGAGTTCAGGGGTACAGAGCTCTGGGGCTCTGGTTTAGTAAGCACAATACTGATAAATAGAACAAAGGCTACTCCTGTTTCAAAGGCCTTTTTTCACAGAGGTGAGAAACCACCTTCAGCCTCATGAAGCCAATCTCCTTACCCTCCATCCATGGTCTGGGCAAGCCCAGTTTAGGGCCCCAGAAGGGAGTGTAATTTAGATGTTTTGACTTGGTCTCTGTAGAAATGTAGAAGGAGTTTCGTCTGGAGCTAAGATTAACCTCAGAGAACACCCTTGTACGTAGCCAATCTTGTGGAGAAAACAGTCTGCAGAAAGGTAAGACATATGAAGGGCTCCAAATGGAAGCTGTCATCCCATGCCCCAGATGTACCACAGCATGGGAAACCCCCACAGCTTTCCACTCTTGTACCACATAGTCATCATAACACAGAACAGCCTTTTTTGTTTCAGAAAGTGAAGTGGTATTAGGTCCTCTCCATCTCAAGGAGTGTGACTACACAGGAGGAATGAGAAAGGCCATACTGCAGCTTTCAAGTGTTGAGCTTATGTTTGAAGCAGAAGACTTTGAGTTTGTGACTTGTTAATAACAAAACTATTTTCAAAAAGCTGCTGAATAACCTGAGATGTTTGTATTGGATTGTAAGTCTTCCCACTCTTCAGGAGTTCCTGAAGTTTCCAGAAGTTAAGACATTCACCATGGGATTCATGTTAATCAACTTTGGATGCCCATGATGAAGATGGCTGTAGGTGAGCTACTCATCCAGACTCCTTTTATAGTCACTGAAGTGTGAATAAGTACTTCTAGGATGCAGTTCATCTAATCTTAGTGTAGAGGTTCAATATAAGAGAGTTGAGTCATCCTCCAGAAGTGCTCAGTTCTCCCCAGTAAGTATAATACGAATTTAGACACCTAACTTCAAGGTCTGATATTAAGTGATATAATTTCCACTCAGAATTTATTGAGTTCTCTTTTAGCTCTAGCATACCTTGCTATGGGAGGTGGAGATACTACTCCCTTCATTACCATATTTCTGCCACTTTGAAAGATGCTAAGCATTGAATGGAGAAAATAGGAGAGATTTGTAATGCAAGCTTCATCCAGGAAGCCTTCACGTTACAAGGTAAAAAATAGGTGAAGAATATTTCTGAAAGAGGGAAATATAGTTAAAGTATCTGTTCAGTTGAAGAAAAAGTTGATGGTATGCCAAAGAATGAATCAGTGGAGAAATGAAAATTAGTAGAGAAGGAATACTACCACTACTGAAATCCATTCATCGGAAATGGTGTTCGTATTGATGGACCAAGGGACTGTGTGACAAAAGTCCTTTGGTTGTGCTGAGAAATGAAACACGTAAGTGACCGGGCGTGTCACTTTGCAGAGTCTCTGTATCCCAGTTTTCAGAGGAAACCCCAATTTGGTGGGCAGCTGCCCATCCTCCCTCCCTTGGCAGCATTTGAACCTGCATACTCAGCTCTGGGTGCCTGGACTGGGCCACCTGGGCTTGAAGAAAGTCCATGATAGACACCTAGAGTGGGAGACTTCGCAAATGTGTGCATTTGTAAAAGAAAGAGAAAACAGCAGCAGAATGATGCTGGTATGAACATTATGGAGAAACTCCCTTTTTACTTTAATACAGCTATCACAGGGGTATGGTGGCACCTGGAAGACCTGCCAAGACCACAACTCGGAGCTCTACAGCAGTCTAAGCTGCTGCCCCACGAACATTTTGGTCTGAACACAAAAGTAGGCTGGGGGAAAGGAAGACATATGCTCATTTAGCTGGTAGGGAGAAGACAAACTTTAGCTGAGGCAAAGATAAACCAGAGAATGTCCCCAAAGCTTGGTGACCTGAGTCACCAAGGGTTACTTGCACTCTCAGCAGCTTACAGGATTATTTCGGTTGATATTCCCTTCTCTTACTCACAGATCTGCAATAGGATCGTAATTTTAAGAATTCTGAAAGAAAACTAGGCAAAACTGTACAAAGTTTTATTTCTTATTATTTTATTTTTAACAAAAATAACTTTTCTCATGCCTTATCCACTCGGCTTGTTCCAAGGTCTTATTCTGTTGTCATTACTGCACTCATGAAGTTTGTACTAGCACTTGAACTAAGCTAAGTTACAGTGGTACTTTTACTGCATCGTAGACTACAGTTATATGGAATTAACTTAATCAGATTAAATGAGCAAAGGAAGAATCTGTGGTGCCAGACCACCTCTCATGAACTTTTGTGTATTTGTGCAGTTAATCTCTTCATTGGATTTATATGAGGAATGTTTGCATATTTATCCAGCTTAATTATTTTCTGTTATAGTCATGGCCCCTGTTTCCTCTGTACCTCTAGAACTCTGTTGAGCACTATATATAGTTCTGTGCCGGGAAAACATGGAGGCAAACAAATCCTATGGAAAATAACAATATACAGAACATATCGTGTGACAAACGGCGTTACATTAGTACGCAGGTCATTACTATCTGACAAAACTGCTTCTGTGAATAGCTGCATTTTTCATTCTTCATTCATTGTGCAGGGAAAGAATGACTGAAAACGCTACTAGCAGGGCTGGATCCCCTCCAGCCAGCAAGGCCATTGTTTGCAAAAACCTTACCAGGCACAGCGCAGGGTGGCACTCGACCAGAGCAAGGCACTTGTAGGATTTATGCAAGGACATGGAATTTTCCACTGACCAAGACAGGTCTGCAATCCTATAGAGGCATCCTTTGGTAGGGGACCATAAAAATAACATCGTGATAGGTTGAGTAACATTCTGCTAAAGGTTAATGTAATTACAAGGAAAAAACCCTCTGCTAATTATAGACTGTCCTGTCTTTTAAAGCTGTTATAAACACATTGCTTTCAGAAATGCAGCTGAAGCTCAGTTAATGTAGCCTGCTATTTATGTGTATGTGACAACTTGAGTTAGCTTGAGTGCTCTCTGTAAAATATGTAAACCAATGATTTTACTGCCTCAAAGGTGAGGGATGGGAGCCTGGCAGGACCTAGGGGGGTGCTTCTGTTAATGAAAAGAAAGGGACAGGAGCAAAACAGAGGGCTGAGAACTGGTGAAAAATTGAGAGCTAAGATTGCTGCAGCTACTGCTTCTGCTGGCTGGAGGTGGAGGTGGACCACGGCGTTGTCTGCCTAACCTCTGCCCATCGCCCCGTGTAATCCCAGGACTCCCAGCCTTCCAGGGTTTGGGCTTAGGGAAAATAGGCAGTGGAAACTACCCCCAGTAGCCTTCGATATCTGCCTAATTCAACTCTTTAGGTACTTATTAAACACAATAGAGAGCCTAGTTCATAAAAGAAGCGTTTATTCTGCAGTGTAAGACCTAGTCTTGATGAATTAAGACTTAAATACACAGGGTAAGCATAAAAAATGCATCACAAGCAAATGCTGTGGCTTACTTCTGAGCAGTTTTCTTGCAGTCCAAACACTGCAATACATTAAAAAAAAAGTGCATACCCAAAACCCTGTGTACATGTCTATTGCTTTTCCCTTGATCCTCCAGATGTGAATAATAAGACAACAGAAATAAGCACTTCCAAGACTACTACTAGTAATAATATCAACAACAATAATACAATATTTTATAATTTTGCTGTTATGAAGAGAGCCATAGGGCAATTTCTGAATGCTGGGTGTGGGACGCTTTTGTCCAAGACAAACAGGAAAACTGCTCAAACCCTGTTTTGCAAAAGGAGGTCTTGATTCAATGTATGTCTGGTGACAGCTGAAATAATGGAAATCAGTCCCTAAAAACAGCACTGTACAAAAGCCCAGACAGATGATGAGACACGTGGGTACTGGGGTTCTTGCGGGAACTTGTAACTAAAATAAGAGTTGGGGATTAACTGCTGTGTCTGTGAACTGGTGTCAGGCAGAGAGCCCAAAAGGGATTTGTTCATAGCTGTGGCCCTGAGAAAGCTCAGGAAACGTTTGGGCTTGCTGGTTATGGAAAAAAGCAGGCTGGGAGCTGCGACAAGAGGAGTGCTCTCTCCTGGGTTTTGACTCTCTCTGGTGCACAGGAAAGCAAAGCTTCTCTGTCCATCCTTTGCAGATCCTCACTTCTGTCCAAGAAAATACCCAGTTCCATTGTCATCTTTTCCTGATATGCAACAAATGCTAGGGACTGAATATGTACGAACAAGTCAAGTGGCTTGCTTCTCTCCCAGCACACACTTCTGTTTGGTTCTTGAGTCACTATGTGGTTGCATTTTGGCTCGAGTGAGCACATTCTTGTTTCCCAATTTTCCATACATTTTAGTAGGGTTATGGAGCACTCTGCATTTCGGGTGCTTATTCTGGAGATTTTCTGAGCTGGAAAACCAACTGTTAGCAATTATGCCCATAGATGACTTCTTTTTAGCAGTGGGGGAAATGACTGGGAGCACTTGGGGGACTTTTTGGTGCCTTTCTCCTCTCTTTAGTGGACTTCTGATTGCTCTGCCCCTGCAGACCTTCCCAGGAAAGTGGCCGCAGGAGCAGCAGCAGCTTTAACGCAGCAGCCTGCGAAACCTGTCGTGCTTTCAACACCGCTGCCCCAGCTCCCAAAGGCATATGGGGCAGCTGCCCCTCCAGCCTACCACGCCATGGGCCTGGCCAGAGGTACAGAGAAGCCATCTTCCTGGTTTTATTGTGAAAAATCCTTTGCAGGGATAAAAAGGCCAATTTAAATGACTCTCCAGCAGCTTTGATTACAAGCGGTCGCTGGTGTATGGTGGAGAGGAAATGAAAGGTTAAATGATGGCTTTTCCCTTGCAGCTTCCTCACTGTTTCACTGCTCCCGGGGCTGGTAGATTTGAAATAAATGTTTGCACGTTCATAATGTTATCTAAAGGATAAAAGTGTATTCTGATTGAGTGCTGTGCTGGCTGCTAGAAGATCTTTGTGCTTTTATTAACGATGAGGCCCCTACAAAATCTATACGCTGGAAAGACCCCGACTGCACTCCTCAATCATTTCCACATGTTTCAGTCCAGTGTTAAAGCCCCTCTTCAAGGGCCATGTGATAGTCTTGCTCAAAATCCCACACTTATTTCCAGAGGAAGCCACTACAGCATTGTCTGACATTCAGCCCTGCTCAGCCCCAGGCAAGGGAGCTGTAGGTGTGTGACTGTGGGCAATGGAGAGGGAAAGCAAAGGCGGTGTGAAACCTTTGCCCTAGAAATCTTTTGTGATTCCAACAAGATCTGTATTGTCCAGCCTTAAAGCATTGCAAATTAATTTGAAACATGAAAGCTGAGGTATTCTTTGTTCTCTATCAGCATGCACCACATCAAGCCGCTGTTTATTTCCATACAGATAGCCGGCGTTTTTGACAATATGCCTAATCAGAGATTTCCATGATAGGAAGTCCGATGTGTATCACACTGCTAGTTTGCCATCTAGCGGTATATACCAAAAAACTAATTTTAAATCTTCTTTCATAATTTCAGTGGAAAGATGCCTCCAGAATACAAACACAAGCTAATTTTTCTGCTAGCTGATTTTAGTCATCTATTAGCAGAAGACAGTCCATCACCCTCTGCTCAGTGATCGTTAATTCCTAGACTTTGCACTTGGATCTCCAGGAGCGGAGGCTGGCTCAGGGTGCAGGCAACTTTTGGGAGTCCACAGAAAAACTGCTGTATAGATTCAGTTGCTGCTCACCACCTTAGGCTTTATTGCTTTCAGTGTTAGCCTGGCCCTTTGTGAGGCTATGAGAACAAAACTATCTATTTTTATACAAGTATCAGGAAATCTTGAAAAGTGGAACCTGAATGGCGCTTCAGAGGACATTGTCTATATGACAATGGGCCTTCGGTGAGCACACACGTCAACGGAGGATCAATGAAACCTCAAGAGCTCCTGGTTGGTGTTTGTTCAGTCTGCTCCACAAAGCTTTCTGGTTCTCAGGATTTCAGAAACCTCTTTGGGTAGCACAGGTGGGTCACGGCAGTTGCCCTGTAATGCACAGGTCCATAGACTGCTGGAGGAACACTGCAAAGGGAACATTCCACTTCCCTGCAAAGCCCGGGAGCGATGCTGAGGGACAGCTCATCACCTCCCCACTGAGCTGCCATGGGACTGGAACCTCATCCCAGCCAAGGGCTTCAACTGATCAGTCTGACGAAGGTTAAAATGTCCAGGGAGGAAGGCTGGGTTAGGGCAGTTATAGGAGTTGAGAAAGTGCTGAAAAAGCATTTCAGGGCATGGGTGACACTTGTACATAATGTCGGGGGTTTGTTTCACTCTAGCGTAAGAGCAAGAATATTTTTCCCTTCTATAATAACTCTCATGCCCTTTATTCCTTTAAATATGCTAGGTACATGGACTATTGCTACAGATAGCAGTCACTTGGGTACTATTTACTGGTAGTTGGGAAGAGACAAACTACTGTTACATGGAGCCCAGAGTCCCAGCACAGCCAGCCAGTCACTCTCCGAAGCCTTTGTCATCAGTTAATTTAAAGTCCCCAGAGTTTCAATAGCTATGCTGGCAGCATGCTCAGCCACACAGACCACGAAGGACTTCAAGCAATTTTGATCAGCCAGTCATTTCTGATTTAACTAAAGAAGGAACAAATGACAAGAAAGAAGAAAAGAACCTTGCTTTGGGGAAATTTGGCTTTGAGAAAGGTCTCAGGTGTGAAACTCCACAGGGAAAGGAAAACTGGGGAGAAACACTTGTTTTTTAATCTCTTTGTACCCAGAAGGAATGTACCATTTCCATCAGCTGCAGAACTTAATTTGCTCACCCTGACTGCAGCAGTGGCTGGAATAGGAGACTGCCTTCAGAAATAGAAGTGAGGTTGTGAATAGAAAGGGATGCTAAATACCTGTGATCTGCTGTGTGAAACTGCTTCCATCATGCACTCACTGAGGAGCAGGATGGGAAAGAGAGGAGCTGGAAGAGCCATTCTGGGAAAGAGGCACTGTAATGGGATGGGGAAAATTTCAGTTCTGTGGCAAACTCAGTTCATACAAGCAGTGCATTTACTCTGCAGGTTTTTGTGTGAAACTGTTTGCCTCAGTAGTTTTAGTGTGCTTTTAAAAGGGGCAATTAAATGGTGAGTGGGAAAGGCCAGAACAGCAAGTGACAGTGTCAACAGCAGAATGAGGACCTATTTTGGAGGAGCCTGAACCATTCTGAAGGACAAGAATCTTTCAGAAATATTGCTGATGGTTTAAATTTGTTTGATAGTAATGTGGGCAAAGTAGGTACAACTCTGGCTGATGTGTAGTGCAGCATACTTAGCTGCAATGCTGACAGCTGAGGCTTGCAGACCTTGCATTAAACAGAAGAGTAGCTGTGGTATGATCCCCTTTGGTATTTCTCAGTCCAAATCATTTCTTGGGAAGTTCCTGCAGGGAGAAAAACCAGGATAAATAAACTGGACAAAACATTATATGGGGCAGGGGAAAGGTTTCAACACAGGCATGATTTCTTCCTGGAAGCAATACAAAGAGCATGGTTATAGACGG
The DNA here is from genome assembly GCA_026212715.1 of Elanus axillaris. Classification (NCBI taxonomy): domain Eukaryota; kingdom Metazoa; phylum Chordata; class Aves; order Accipitriformes; family Accipitridae; genus Elanus; species Elanus axillaris. The sequence goes on from JANZLQ010000005.1 coordinate 34,259,837, forward strand.
AAAGTAAAGTCTTTGCTTGTGGCACTGATATAGCACCACCAGAAATACCTTAATTTACAAAAAAATGGTACTAATGAGACAGTAAGCTGTGTTAAAATCTAAGGTAGATCCCTTCAGCAAGAACCTGGCAAAGCACAGGTAGAAGAGCTGGTGACAGCCAGAAGTGGTAGCAAATTCAGCTGCCATATGTCATATAAAAATCTCTCCAACAAATAGGAATCAATATATTGGTCTCCTTATATAGCAAATATGTAGAAATGTATATGCAGTGATATTTGAGGAAGTCATCCAAGCTCCTTATTAAGATGAGAATGGGCCAATGCCTTTTTTCTTTGTTTCCTTTGGAGATGTGAGGGCTTGTATTGCTCAGTCTTGGAGCAGGGATATGGAGAGATGTCCGTCCAGCTCTGCTCCATTTGGCAAGGTATTTACCTGAGTTCAGATATAGCAGCAGACAGGCTGGTAAAATGAGACAGGGTCTCACCCTATGAAACTCAGAAAATGTGTAAATAGTCCCTCTTCATGGACTGACTTGACTCTGCTGTCTTGGATATGTTTTCATTTCAAGCCAGTGGAGTGGAAGACTTAGAGGTTTTCCTAGAAATTCAAATAATCATGTTTAAATTTTGCATTGAACTCTTAATGATGTCCTCCTGTACTGTTCATAAAATGCTTCTGAGATTTGCAAATCTTAAAACACTCACAGAGGATGGAAACTGAAAGGTAACAAGTGAAAATCTGGCCTTTGTAAATTTTATTTGAGTTGTATTTCACCTGATAGAAAATAGTTGTATGGAAATTAGAATAAAAAGAAAATATTTCCTTTGAGCCGTATCATTTCTTTTTGTACATTTTCAGATTATTGTTCAGGTTGAAGTTTATTAAATTTTAAAGATATTTCCAGTAAATGACTAAGCTGACCTATCAATACTGACACTTCAATATCAGTCATATAGAAAAAGCTACCAACTAAGTATATTCATTATTTTCAAGCACACTTTTTTTTTTTTTAATAATGCCAATAGTAGCAACATATTAAATAAGCAAGGCATGTTTGTTTTAACTAAAAAGTATTTGTAAACCAGAAAGGGTTTTCGATGTTTAAGGTTGACATATATCTATTAGCTTTTATTTGATATGTTGATTAGTTGCGGTTAAGATGTTTCCTTTACTACTGCTCCTTTGCATTGCGTTCCTCCGTTTGACCACTAGCATTCTTCATCTGCTTCTGAAAACTCTTCCGTGTTGCACAGTAATTGTTGGATCACATATATTTTACAGAGGATATGATTAATGAATGAACCTTTATCTAGCCCTGGATAATGAAGATGTCGCAGACAGCTGTCCATGCCACTGCAACTGCAGAAAATGGAAGAGCGAGATACTTTATACTTCCAAGGTATCCGCATTCGGTCGGGTGGATGAGAGCTTAGTGTCCCCAGATGTTATTGTGGTAACAGCCATGGTTTGGGTGAAGACAACACAGTAAAACAGACCTGCTGGACCCATAACCTGCAAGGAACTGACACACAACCACAGCTAGAGCGAGGGATCACCTCTCTGGTACTGAATACCTGTTGGTTGATTTGGTAGCCAAGTGAACCTGCATGGGGTGGGCTGTCTTGCATTACCCACTGGGGGAAAAACAAAGTTCCCACTAACACCATTTTCAGTTTATCAGGGTAGAGAGGCAAAAATTTAAATGGAGAGTAAGGTAGAAAATTGTATAACCTTTGAAGTCCATATGGTACAAAACTTAAAGACTGGAAATGTATTCAATGTGAAGCTAGCGTATGCTGGCCGGAAGACTTTAAGAGAGAAGAATTACCTTTATAATATAACTTAGCCATCATTAACTATCTTATCTCAGTTAAAAATGGCCAGGGAGCTGTCAAATTCAGTGTGTCTATCCTGAATTATGTCCACCATTGTCTTCTCTATGTTCTTTCTCATCTTGCAGCAGAAGACCGCAGTGCATCAGTTCCGGAGGATGTTTCTAAGCTGCTTGCATTACTCTGTGAGCGGACTGAATACAAGTCAAATACTGTCTGTTTTGAGAGAGCACATCCCCAACCCACTGCTTATGTTGTGACACCAAAACTCTGGAATCACTACCAAAATATTGACTACAATGCTGTTTCTCTTATAGAGGGAGAAAAGCAGGAGGACAGAAAGCAAAGAAATCTTGTGGGCTGGTACAACCTTGAGCTGTGTCTTCTGACCTCGTAGTGGCTCAGAGCTAAGTACTGTTATTGGCAGGAGAGAAAAGATGTGATCACACAGATGGTCAGAGTCACCTGGCTGGAGGGAGAGATGGTGGATGAAAATGGAAACTACATCAGTTCTTTCTTTGAGATGAACCTTGGAAATCCTCCACTAATTTTGTCAGATTTTCCCATTACATTCAGTTGGTTTAGGTGGTTTGGAAATCTGAGTTACTCTTCCCAAGAAGACAGGTGGACAAGCAACTTGAGCTACTTATTCTTAACACCTCCATGAGACCCTTTTGCCACTGAGTGACAAACACCAGAACTCGCCCCGCTTCAATTGTTGGCCTTCGCTCAAAGAGGCTTTTATATTGATTTAAGCCAAAACAAATCTGTGCTCTTCATTCTGCTATAGCTTGGTTTCTTTCAGAGATCATTATAAAATCTTTAGAGAGTTCAAATACTTCTACAGCACTCTGCACTGAGGCTCAGTTTGAAATTGTAGCTGCTGAGTCACAGAAATTAGAGGGAGCCATAACCTATGACATTATTTATTTCTTAGCCTCACGACAAATTAGTCCCAAGAGTTGCTGTTCCCACTTCTTCCAATAAGGAATTATTTTATAATCAACAAAGAGTTCATTACCAGGAAGTTTTTTTCCTGACATTCAGCCAAATAATTATTTGTGATTTTTTTCCACCTTACCATATCAATCTGAGTGCCCTAAAATCACCATGTAATGCTAATAGGAAAGCTCTGAGTCAGGGAACAGTGGTTTTGAAGGGAAAAAATAGATTAGACTCTCTTATTAATTACGAAGAGTGAACTGGTGATTAAGGTCCTTGTTTTGCCAAAGCTTAAGGACCTGTGAGAAAGCAACAGAACTATTTATACGGTTCAGCTGGGTTTTTTGCACTGTCTCTTTTTTTCTTTTTTTTTTAACGTTGCCTCTAAAAGCATCTGATTACTGACACAAAAAATGCTGCCTGCTTTGTTGTACTTACAATTTAATTTGGGATTTGCACAGCTTAGTATTTTCCCAAAATATTAGTTGTAATACAGCATAGTCTCCATCTGTTCTCAAATAAGCAACATGGATTCTAATACCCTCCCATCTGTACGTATATCTTTTAGTCACACGTTCAAGTTTGTAATCTCTGCTTCAGTCTACATTCCTGGCACAAAATATAAAACTTGTTATCTGTTAAAAAAATTTAAATTATGCTTGTGTGTGCATATGCCTGTATTTCAAGTTCTTTACTTAACTCTGGGGAAGTGATTAAAAAACTGCATGTCTGCAGTAAGACATTTCCTGTTTCTCTTAAATCTTCAAAAGTTTCTATTTATGTATTGTGCATCATACAGTTCCTAGATAGCTGTCAGGAAAACACCATAAGATGGAGAAATGAAAGGAAAGAGAAACCTGAGCTGAAACACCACCGGGCAAGGTATAACGGTAAGTACTTTTTAAACACAGACCAGATTATTTTCTTTTCACCTTACCATGTTCATGACTTATTTATGAGGGTTTGGAGGACAAGCCTAAGTCTTAGTGATTGGCAGATGACCAAAGAGAGAAAAAGTCATCCCCCGGTGAGGCTCTTATTTTTGTTTTTGTGGTGCAGAATAAGGGAACAGTAAACCAAATTAGTTAACTAGATGTGGAGTGAAAGAAAACAAGTATTTTCACTGAGTAAAGAAAAAGTAACCACAGGAGAAGCACAGCTTATATTCACTGTTCTTAAGTGTTTGCATTGCCCCATGTTCATTTTGGTAAAATTATTTCCATGCTAAGAACAACCACCTATTTAAGAAACAGTGGGAGAAAGATATTCCAACAACAGAGATATTAATTTAGCAGTTGAGAAGCCCAGGCTGTATTCCTGCTCCAGGACTACTTTAAGACAGTGGGAAGGTTCTGGTCCCCTATATTCCAAATTCACAAATGTAAATCCAGTGTATCAGCTGTATCGCACATGTGCAAACGACTCTGTGTTGCAAGTGATCCAGACCTGATTCCCAGGGGATGTGACTGGGCTTCCCAATTCCTGGGTTGCAGGTGCGGTTGCTGGATTTACCTGGTGGCACAGAAAGAAAAAAATGAATGCATGGTCAAAGAAGGGATACAGAGGTCTGCAGTCTGGGTGAGTAGGGGAGTGTAAGTCCTCCCGTGGAGCACACTGGTGTTCAGATTGTCTGCAGGTACTGCCTCTGCTCAGGGCAGTGGACACAGAGGAACCAAGAGGCTGGGCTCTGAGGACCTGAGTTGGAAGACAGACTTTCAACGCTCTGAAAAAAGTATTTTGGTGGGTTTGGACAAGTCACTCTGGTTTTGGGCCTCAGGATCCCACCTCCTTATTTTAGAGAGGCGATGGGAAGACACACCCTCATGATTACCTTGCGCTTGTGTGAGGACCTCGGTCCTGAAGGAGTAGGGGTCGTCATTCCCTGTTAGAAGATCCCAGCGAGGCCATCTCCACCAGAACCCTGGCCCCAGTGCCGGCTCATGCCACATCTTTTATAGCAAGGAACACAACACTGGGTAATAAGGAAAAAAACTTCCCGTTAAGGTAGCTGTTCTTTCTACAGAAATTAGCAGTTGCTTTATGTCCTGAGACACAAGCCCTTTTATCCCTTTATTAATAACCTGTCACAAGTATCTTGGGAAGTTCTCATTACCAGAACCATTAGCTAATGCTTCCCCTGCTCCAATTTGCTAAGGCAGCTATGGTCCTTTGACAAAGAATTCTAGCACTAAATAATGCATAAATAATAATAATAAAAATTCTCTTTGTCCATTGTAAATTGTAGCATCCACTGGAGTTCCCCAAGCCTTTATATTATAACTAAGAGCAAGCCGGAAAGTCTGGTTCACTTTTTGTCTGACTCTTGCTTATTTTTAATGCCTCTTTTAAATTTTTTCTAAAGAAAGCTGTCACATTTGCCCTCCCACAGAGGTCTTCTTTGACTTTGATTCCTCTTATAGTCCCTTTCCACACTTCAGCTGTAACCAGTAAACTCTTACCAAGGTGAGGTTGACAGACATTGGCCCAGTGTTGCAGATATGTTAGTCCAAGGAATGCACAGTGGCACATGAATATATTTGGGACTCATTTTCCATTTTATTCCCTTACCATTCTTGTGTTTCCACTGCAATTGCACTTTGGGCTGAGGTTTCCAGCGGAGTGTTGCAGATGTGCTGAAGCTCGAAAACTACCAGGAAACCATGTCCAAAGAAGCTGTGCAGTGAGCTTAGCAGAATACAAATGACTTCACTTTTAGAAATAAAGGAATCTTTAAAAACACCAGACCATTGATGAGATATGTTCTCTCTGACAGTAGATATTACTAGATATTTTGGACAAGGACTCTTAAAGAAGAGAAAAGACACAGAAAGTCAAAGGGAGAATTTCCATTCACTTCAATGGCCTCTGAACCAGAGATTCAAACACAGAGTGGATATTATTAAAAAATATACCAATTATCTAGTAATCATTTCTCCTACTTACTAAGTTTTCCCTTTACTTTGATTTAGCACTTGAAGAGTTTTAGCTTTAAATGGCACGATCAGCTTTCAGAAGTGCAAATTAAAACCGTAACATTTGTAGGTCTCCAATTAGAACAATTACCACACCATCTTTTTTTGTGAAACTAAGGAAGCTAGAGTCTTAGAAAAAATATGAAACAATACAGAATAAGATTGTAAGCAGATGGAGTAATTTTACTTGTAGCATACTCCAGATGAAGTCCTTGAAGCGCTGTGACAATAACAATACATTGCTACATGTACTGACCAGGCACGTTGTGATTTAATGGATGACTTCAAAAGAAAATGTCACAGGCAGGTTGAAATGTCAATTACTACAACATTTCCTAATATCCCACAGATTCATTTCTTCCCCTGTGAGTGCTAGAGAAATGGAAAATGTTGCACATTTAATCCACTCTCCACTAATTTGATCCTTTTGGGCTCTTCATTGTACATTCTATTCCAGCTTGGTCATTTAGAAACAATGTTCCACCAGAGTACAAGGGAAAATGAACTTACAGATGAATTGTTAATACAGTATGACAGCATGTGGGAGGAAAAGTGCATTCAGATTGCAGGCCAAATATAAGATATGTAAGGTTACATCTTCTGCTTTGTTCAGGTTTTGCTCAGGAGAGAAGTGGAGTGGGGTGGAAGGTGGAGAACAGCTACCACCATTGGTGCTGAAGGCACTGGGGAACCACAGGCCTGAGACCTCCAGCCAATATTTCAGGCATTTTCAGTGGTCTGGCCGCTGCCCTTTTTCCCCAGCCATGTCTCATTCAAGAAAGGAGGCTGGGGCACTTGGATACTCCTTCCCCCCCAACAAGAGGTAGACTGAGTTGGTTTAACTGCAGTCTGAGGTGATGCTCAAGAGAGATTTGGGGATCGCTCCCTGTACTCTATAATAGCAGTGGGCCTGTCTATACAGAAAATTATTCAGAAGTAGCTATTGTGGTAGTGCGAATTCACACTCGGCACAAACCTGCTTTAACTTTCAAGTCTGGACGAGCTCTTACCCTTTATTGTGTATGTGAAGGTGATAATTGGTGTGAAATCAGCAAAAAGAAGTAAAAAAACCCAACACAACAACCCCAGACAAAAAGGAAACTAGGCTTTGAACAGGAGATACTTTTAAAGAAACAGTTCTTTTATTCTAGTGGGAGACCCGAGCTGCTGATAGAGAGGTGAGGTGTGAGGACCAGCATGATGCAGTGCTTGGCAGAGGTAAGTCTTCCCAGAGGCACTAGTGCTGTCCTGCCATGGGGCTGGCCTCCTCTTGGCTACTTAACACAACAAACCACGGTGCTCCTGCAGCTAGTCTGCTTCCAGGGGCGAGGTATCTTTGCCTGACATGCTGTTGTGTTGTACAGATGTACTGTCTGCTGACATCGGCAGCTTGCTAAAGTCAGCGTCGTCTCTGAAGGATTGCCGAGACACGAAATCAGGCTTTCACGAGAGAGGGCACCGACTTTAAATGGGGTCATGTCTAGCAAATCTTTGGGTCTCAAGAGTCTGTAATGGTTACAGAACAGTCACAGCACTGGTCAGCTGAAGGTATTTCTCTGTTCATACCTAACCCTTCCCCTTTGCAGTGTCCACAACAGGGCTTTTCGGGTCTCCTCAAGTACCTGGCCCTCAGGTCCTGGCACGCTGGCTGAAAGCAGCCCAGGTACAGCCCATAAACTGAGCTGCAGCACAACCATGACCTTTTGTTTATCTCTCAGCCTGTGTGTTCTCTAAAATATCTTCTTAAACTGGACAATAATATGGCATGAAGTTTTCCTTTATTAAAAAAAGACCTGAGATTATCTGCAGTAGATGTTTATAAGACAGCCGCAGTAAATTGTTCTGCTGCCCACTGCGATTTTATTGCAAGTCCTGCCTAGAAGCTGCTTTTCTCTGGGGCTCTAAGGGGTGGAAATCTTAATTTTACATAAAAATAGGTTTCTAGCTGGGATCCAAAGAAAATTTTATACCGGAAATGCTATACAGAAGGTTGAAGACCAGAAGTTAAGCAAAAAGAAACCCATACTGCCTTTCCTACACTGCCAAGGCTTTAACAAATATTTTACGATTATGCGAAGGGCATTTGTCCCAAATTTCAAACATTCTGGGTTAGCAATACTGAAATTGCCTCTATGGGAACTACCTCAGGCTCACTAAGTATTTTTAAGTCTTCTTCTTACTGTTTTCGACAGTTTCAGGTGTTTAAAGAGATTTCAGAAATCTTTAACCTGGCTTCCAAAATTTTTGGATGAACAGTCAGCTATCCAAATTTCTCACAAATCAGCACAGCATTTTAAAGAGAAAATGCTTGAGTGACATCTTACTTTACTGCTGAATATGTTTTTGTGGTCCAGCTGCAGCCTTTTTTGCAAAGGCTGAGGCAGCCCTCAGGGCTGAGGTGACAGAGTGCTGATTCCCCGGCTGCAGTGCAGCCTTACTGCTCCATTCACATGATGGGGTATCTTCATGCATGACACTAACAGGTTCGAAGAGCCACAGATCTGTTTCTCAGGTACTGGAGTTTATAGAATAAGATAGGAACTAGGAAAGCTGTGCTGTAAATTAGTACCCTGCAAAAAAGTCAGTGCACTTAAGCAGAGTAAGATGGAAGCCGGTTTTGTGTCCCACTTTTGGTGCACAAGCGTTGACAGGTTGGACAATTACAGACATGCCATATATGTGGTAGCTTGGGGATGCTTTTTCCCTTGACAGGAGGAGTTCAGGATTTATGTTTGGACCACAGTTAGCCTTTGGCTCTAGAAAAATGATGGCAATGTGCAACGTCCAGTTTAGTTCTATTTCACAGAAGAAAAGTTGAGTGGAAGAGAAAAGTAGGGACACGGGCTAATGAAGACTTTTGTTTCTACTGGAAGTGGTGGAGGAACTCTGCTTATGCTTTCTGTTGTGGTTCGAAAGCTGTAGGACATATTGCTGAGTTTTTGAAAAGAGTTGTCATTCCTTTTTCATCATGTCTGCTCGCCGAAGCCACTAGAGGGCCCTGAAGTCCGCCAGAACAGGTTGGGTTGGCCAGTGCGTGTTTTTCAAAAGACTATAAAGTGAACATGTTTACCAGAATTCTTGCACTTTCTGAGTATGCTGTTGCCAATGAAATGGGTAGGGTGAATACACTTACAAGAAAATAAGGATGTGGGGAAGAAGATACCTTGAAGAGTTGTGTCACCAAGTGACTTCCCCGCCCTAGGGAAGAGCACGGCTTTCTGGAGTTTGGTGGTGGTATCTCTTCAGCAGCACCCGATTTCACCCACGTCCTTTCTATTTTATGGCAGACATATAGGTGTGTGCCCAAGAAGCTTGGGATTTCATAGCACTGCCAATGAAGATGTTTGCCTTATGTTAAGCCGTACCTCAAGGCTTACCTCCATAGTTTGTCTATTGGTTGTGGAGAAGGGAGGTAGCTCGGTTGCCCTTGCTGTCGAGTGTGAGGTATGGGCAGGGCGACTACTTTAAGGAACAAGACAAGGCTCCTTTAGAGCAATGTTTCTTTCTCCTTGTAGAGTTGAATGCAGTGGGTGGGCATGCTGCTCTGCTCTGTATTTGTGGATGTGTCTGAGCAGAGAACTTCTGCGCCTTCAGTCATCCTGCCAGAAGAGCACTTCCTTGTGCTCTAACTCCTTGCAGCCCAGAGTAACACCCAGACCTTTGAATGTGTTCAGAAACATGCAAAGTTTAAAGATAACTTCAGAAAATTTTCCTTTTTGTTCCTCTCCCCTTTTGCTTTTCCCATCCCCTTTGTTACCTAGGCCTGCCGTCTCACATGCCATAGTCTTGGTCTGAGACATTTAGATAGAAAGGTGTAAAACGATGTTAAATTTTTTTACAGCCCTTTCAGGACTGAAACTGCAAGCTGGATCATATGAAGAGAGAGTATATCATTGGGACCAAACAGGACTCACTCCTGTCCTGGTAGAGTCTGAAATATCGGACACTGAAATATAAAAAATCTCACCGTGAGTTTTTTGCTGAAAACCTGTATCATTTGATGGATGGTAGCTAGAGCAGCTGACTCCACAATCCAAAGAGGGCAAAATGGGTTCCAATAATATAATGCTAAAATTGCCAGAAACCTTCCTAAAATACTTTGCCTGTGCCATATAAGGAAACATACTGCAGTGTAGACTGGCTCTACTGGCATTTGCTTGAAATGACCTGCATAATACCAGTGGCCCTTTCATCCCAGAGTAGAGAGTAGCTGTTCAAAGTGACCTCTCCTACCCACTTAACGCTCTGTGTTTATACAGCCCCGTCTTTTGGAGGGCTGTCACAGGATACAAACAAAGGATAAGCTATGTCTTTTCCCTCAGGGTTAATTTTGCGCTTCCAGAAACAAATTACACGTTTGCATAAAAAATAATGTTTCAGACAAATGCATGGCTGCCAGGTTAGTGATTGTGTTTAGTGATAATGGATGGATAAATGTATGCTAAAGAACTAACATCCCCTCCTGTTCTTCTTAAGCAAATCTTTTCCTCATTAGGAGTGATGCGGAAGATATTATTGTATATGTAAGTAACCACCATGTTTATTGTATACAAAGACTTGTTAACTCTCCAGCAAGACAGAAAGGATGGGATTAATCTCAGATAACTTTTTAGCATCTGACTTAGTCACCTGGACTCCTTCTATGGTAAGCGCAGGAGAAAAAGGCACTTCTAAGAAACTATTCACTTCATCTTAATGTAGATGACTAAAATATATTATGTAGCTCATGTCTGAGAAATATACATTCCTCTCCTTTAATTACAAAAGAAGTCTAGATGACTGCACTGGTTGTATATTATATATATCTAGCTTTTGGCAAGATGAATCCCACCTGCCCTGTCAACGTGGTCATGCAAATCTGACATTTGTTTGTGCTAAATTGCCAAGTACAGCCTCTGTGGGAGCTGAAGCACTTGGGAGAGAAAAGCATACACAGCAGGCAGCTGCCAACTCAAACAGGGCCTTGAGAGAAACTGCAGCACCCAGGAACGACTGGGTAGAGTTCAGTCATTCCAAAGGAGATCCCTTTCCCATCTTGGGGCTCTTCAGTGATGCAGGAGCACGTCACCCTTCTGCAGCTGTGGGATCTCTGGAGGAACTGTGTGGGCTGGTGTAGCCAAGCTGCTGCCTGAGGAAAGCCTGTCTGGAAGGCTTTGTTTGGGTCATGGGTAAGACACATCCATGCTCTCAGCACCTTCGTGGGTTGCCTCTTGGGGCCCTTCTCAATTTCGTCCACCAGCAACCCTTCAGGAGTGGTGAGTGTGCCCTGCCCAGCTGCCTGAGCTGGGACACAGGGCGTGCAAGGGGGGTGACACAGGAGGCAATGGAAGGATGGAGAAAGAGGGCTCTGGTAAATAATTTAAAATCCACTATCACTCTTCAGGGAGTAGCTTAATCCACTGCTTTCTTGGTTAGTCCCCTGCTGCATATGTTTTATTTGTTTTATGGGGGAACGTTCTTTTCTCAAAATAATAAAGCTTTCCTGTTAAGGAGTGGTTTGAATTAGCAGTAATTCAGAACATTTATTTATATTTTTTTTAAGACGGCAGAAATTGAATTATAAAATGCTCTATGGTATTTTAGTTCCTTCTGGATTTCTTTCATAAAAGTATTTTGTGTCTTGAGGGATGCTTATATCAAACATGTGGTTTAGTTCCAAGTACCTTTTGTCTTAAAACCCTTGTTTTGGGGTATAGCCAGATAGGATGACAGAATATCTATTATTTTTATAGCTCATATGTTGGGTTGACAGCATGAAAAATGTTTTATCCTTGCAAGAAAATTAAACATTCCTGTCTAATTTAAAAAAGGGATTGTCTAAAGGACTTGCTTGCTGTAAGCTCCTATATGCTTTTGGGATCCTCTTCCTGTTCTTTAGGAACTGTTGTGTATTCTTTTGCAACCAGCTCTCATTATTTAGGAACTCATTCTGTCATTTCAATTGTAAGTGGTTTACAAACTCCTAAAAAATATCTGTGGACATCTAGTGCGTTAATGGGATGAGGAAGAGGAAGGTGTTCTTGCAGTGAGGTTTTATATACAACATAAAATATCCCTGGGCGATACTGTGGTTTAGTGGCTGATTGTATGGTTCATTCAATATTGGATGAGGAGCAAGATTTCCTTTCAAGTAAAGGGCATCTGTTTGTTTTGTTTTGTTTTGTTTTGGTTTGGTTTTAATAATGCCCCTGGGAAGTTTAGGAAAAAATAGGAAGCCCATTTAATGAAGAAAAAAAATAATTGCATTCTCAGAAAAGAGAAAGTTTTCTGAAATAGCAGTTAAATTTATCTCACTCTCCTTCAGGCTAATGAATGATAACATATTCAGCTGGAGGAAAGTATCTTTAGAAACATGATATCATCACAGGTAAATCTTGTTGATTGATCCCATGCAGTAAGCAGGACACTTGTGGCAGCCTCATACAAATTAGTCTCTCCTTGAACTTCAGATCCTCTTTACATTTCTTTTATTTCTTTCTTTCATTGCCACTGTCTCCAGCACTGGTGAGACACAGCTGGAATACTGGGTCCGGTGCTGGGATCTCATGTGCAAGACAGACTGGGACATACTGGAGGCAAGTTGAGCAAAGGAGCATGAAGGGATGGGAGCACCTGACACAGGAGGAGAGGCTGAGAGAGCTGAGGCTGTAAGCAGTCTAAAAATAGGATGGCTCCAAGGTTATGTTATGAATGTGTATAAATATGTGGTGGGGGAAAGCAGAGGGAGGCAGACTAATCTCAGCGATGCCCAGTGACAGGACCGAAGGCGAGGGACACAAGCTGAAACACAGGAGGCTCCTGAACAAAAGAAAACACCTTTTTACTGGGAAGGTGACCAAGCACTGGCACAGGTTGCCCAGAGAGGTTGTGGAGTCTCCAACCTTGGAGATATTCAAAAGCCATCTGGACACGGTCCTGGGCAGCCTGCTCTAGGTGACCCTGCTTGAGCTGGGGGGTTGCACTAGACCGTCTTGAACCTCAGTCCTTCTGTGCTTCTGCCACTGTTTCTGCAATTTGGCAAGAGCTGGAACAGGCTCTGGCTGAGCAGCCTTGGTGCTGCTGTAGTTTATGTGCAGGCATGAGGTTTTGAAACAGGTTTTATGTCGAATTACAGACTGACAAACAGAATTCTTCATTTCCACAGTTAAACAGAGCCAAAGACCAGAACGGACAGGTGAGACATCTAGTCTGAACCCCTGTACGTTAAAAGCCATAATGCCCAGTCCAAATGAATTAATAGTAAAATAGGATCTTCAGAGGTTGTGTAGCCTGCCTCTTTGTCCCTACGCAGATTTAACTGTACCTAAATTGTTCCTGGCAACATTTCCAGTGGCTAATGATCCTTACTATTAGAAAGAGTTCCTTGATATCTAAGCGAAACTTCAGCAACAATTAGCCCTAGAATCCCATTAATGTGTCTTCTCACCGCAATGGTCACTGAGCAGAGTTTATTCACTTTTTCTCTCAGTGGTATTGCACACTTTGCAAGACTGCTGCTATTGCCTCCGCAGTCTTGTCTTCTCCAGGCTGAACAACCCCTCCAATTCCTTCAACCTGTTCTCCCTGAAGACACAGAAGAACAGCACTGAGGACTTTGCATCCAGAGTGCAACATGGCTGTAGGTTATCTGCCTAGCCAAAGTGCTACCAAACCATGTACCCAGGGCTCTTAAGACTGACCCTTAAAAACAGCCCCTGGTGTTACATGTGGCATGGACTGAAACAAATGAGCTGGCAAACCCACTTGGAGGCTTTTGGAACATTATATCAAGACTAAAAGCAGTGGTTAGGTCAAAATGTATGTACCCAAATGAAAGAGTGTTGCCCCCAAGGGAAGAGTGATGGTGGGTGTCCAGTCCCTGGGGTCCCTGGGCTCCCCCTGAGCCTTGGGGCAGCAGTTCACGGCAGGTTCCCAGCTGAGATGCTTTGACACCTTTCTGTGTGAAGGAGCCTGTCTCCCTCCCTTACTTACACTGGGACCACAGGGAAGAGCTGTCTCCTTCTCCAGGCACTCAGCCGTGTTCCCAGAGCTCGGGGGACATCTCCTCCCTGGGTCAGTATTAGCCCCCCTTGCATGGCTGAAATGCCCTTGCCTGGAGGACGTAGTGAGGTGAACCAAGGTCATGGAGCATTGGGAAGCCCCAAAGTCTCCCAAGTCATGCCCTTCTCAGCCCTCATCAGGGAAGAAACTGCACTAGCCGAGCACTCAAGACATTTTCTTTGCTCCCTCAGAGCACCAGGTGAAACTTTGCCTCCAACCACTACTCGCTGCCTGAAGAAAGTAGGAGAAAGCAAATGGACAAATATGCGGGGAAAAAAAAAAGAGAGCAGAAGGAAAAACCTGTGAGGAAGATCCACCCCTTCCCTGTGTCCTCTCCTCCCAGCCCGGTCAGGCAGTAAAGGCCTTGAAAGATGAATTTTACTTCCATATTTGTTCCAATACAAAGCTGAAGGAGTTATGGATGCACTAAATTCAACCCAAGCAATTCCACTCTCCCCCAGGGACAGTAATATTTACACACAATCAGCTGAAAAAAATAAAAGGAGATAAGTCTTATATGCTGAGTTAATGAAATCTGTAGCTTCTGTAAAGATAATAGGGCCATAGACAATAAACCAAGAAAACTGGTAAGAATTTGCAATCACAACGAAGTTGCTGCTATGGGGAGTACCAAGGAACAAGTCTGCTCTTATTAAAGTCTTAGCAAGGTTTTTTTCTCAGTTGTTTCACTTTGAAAACACCTTGAAAATAAGCTAAGGTATGTTCTGACATCAAAATTCTGCAGAATGAATAGAAATTCACAATACTTTTCAGTGTCACCAAATCTGGATTTTTATTCAAGTGATCTCATTGAATAAAAACAGACAAAAGATGAATCAGGCCCAAAGTACTGAAGTGGATAAAATAATTTAAATGCAAAGAGTAGTCCGTTAAAAGTAGAGTGCACATTTATATGTTCAGAAATGTACTGATGCTTTCAGTTTCTCTCCCATATTACTGAAGTATGCACTATTTTATTAAAAATGCTGTAGTCTAATTCTTTTGTTAAACTCCACTGATTTTAATAGGATATCGCTGTTGTAACCAGGTGCAGAATAATAATAAAGAATGTTCTAATGCAGGCATTTGCTTTTACTGACCTCTTTCAGATGTCCTTGATTATGCTTTGCTGTGATCTCTGAAATCACCTTCCAAGCCTGCTGTGTGGAGCCGACAGGGTAATTCCCAAGCTCCTTAGAAAATGTTGTTTCTGGGCATTTCTTGAAACAGGCTCCTACGGCTGTTTGCAAAGTTTGCATTTTGTGGGTACAACAGCAGGACAGGCTTCATGGCAGAAGGTCTCAATTTTAAGTAGAGCTTAGTGTCTGCTCTGACCTCTCGTTATGAGACCTGACAATATAGATGCAAGATCACCTAGGAAAGCAAAAGACAAATAGACTTGATAGTCCAACAGAGAGAAAATTATTTGAGAAAGGTAAAGGGTTTGAGCTGTATTTAAGATGTATGGGGTTTAAAGTTCTCTCTGGCAGAATGTCAATTGTAATACACTTATAACTTGAGAAAAAAAAGCATAATATCATTTTTTTTGGTAGTTTGAAGAATGAGGCATTGGGGAAAAATATTTCTCCTAGAACAAAAAAACCAAAAAGCTTCTATCACAGACCACGGGCTTTTCAAACCACAGTCACCTCACTTGCAGGAACTGATTGTATCAGTGCTTTAGCATAAAAACATATTTGGGACAAGCATCAGCTTAATTTTGATTTCTTTTGTCACTGTCTTACAAAAACGAGTGTTTGGTGAAGGTTAGAAAACAATTTTAATTAGCTTTTTTGATAGGTTACTGAGGCCATGCTATTTGTGTCCATATCTACACTCTGCTTCTCTCAATAGCCTGGAGCTAAAGAATGGGTCTGGAAAAATAAGCATTTGTATGGATAAGAATACAGAAATAGAGTTATAGGGCATGTTTCGAGTGTAAAATGCAGAAAAATGCCTTGGGAAAAAAAGTGAGACTAAAAAGTTACTGAGATATTTTGTGAGCTTTCCTTATTTTGCAGATTTGAAACAATAATCAAAACCATTTGTTACAATGGTTAGTTTCAACATTTTTTAAAGTAAAATGTTTCAGTTTCCAAACTGAAATGATTTTTCTCTCCTTTGATATCATCAGAATCACTATATGGTTTTAAATGGACAGCACTGAAAGCACATTGATTTATGATGTTTCTGGGGGAAAAAAGAATTTTAAAAAATCCTGTTCAGCTAGAAATAATCCAGCCCCTTGATTCTGCAATATTTTCAAAAATTTCAGTTTTGAATCTGGCCAGAAAATACTACATTTTGTAGGTGCTAATGAATAAAAAAAGGACAATATGCTATTTTCTTAGCTGCTCACGTTAGGTCATAGCACTTCATATCATCATGAAGAATAAAACAGGCTACACTTGGACTAATAACTGGGAAAGGGAAAAATCACAGAAGATTTCAGTATAAACCCTGCTCGTAATCAAGTGTGTAGCAGCACAAACAGTCGCACTGATTTTGAAGGTAACATAAACAAAGGGGAGTAGTAATAATTCACTGATACTAGCTGTAACACAAGCAGGCCTGTCTTCTTTGAGGAGAAAAAAAAAAAGAGAAGTTTTTACCAGTAACTGCTAACTTTCCCTAACAAGGTGATTAGCGATTTTATCTTGAAGTTTTGGCTTAATTCGATTTATTTGTTTTAGCAGTGATAAAAAAAATAAAAGAAGAAAATCCCATGGGATAAGAAAGGCATCACTGGGAGAGGAAGGACAGAGTCAGTCATCTTTTCCAGCTTTTGCAGGATTTGGGATAGCACTGGGATGGGAAAAAAACCCCTCCAAATTGTATGGAACCCCCCCCAATTTTATGAAAACTCTTCCTGAAAGATACATATTTTTTTCCAACAGGTTTCTTCCATCTAGAGCATTGTTCTGGTTTGAGGAATTGCACTAATACCTTTCGGTGTAGTGGGGAATTTGCAGGCACTCCTGCCCTTTATTCAGCTATGGAGTAGAAATTTAACCAGCAGAGACCGTTTCAGTAAATGGTGGCACTGACGCTGCTCTGCTGCTCCCCAGGTTAATTCCTCAAGACAACTGGTAGCTGCAAAGCGTAACGTCTTGTTTGCAGGTGTTCTGGGGTCTGTATCACCTGCGTAGATTTTACTGAAAGAATGATGGTAAGAATGCACAATGCTTTGGGAGAAATGGGCAGTTCTCTGTAATGATTCTTTTTTTTTTTAAATTTTCACAATATGTGTCCTGTCTTTCTTCCTGCACCTGATTATCTGTCTTGCATCCTCAATCCTTCATTGTTTTATCATTATCATTGACTTTTTATCATTGATGTACGATCAAACATACCACTTGCCACAAATATCTGGCTCATCTCTTGACGATAAATCCTCCTCTTGCCCCATCCTTCTCCATGGCGGGGAGAGGTCTGAAGCTAGAAGTGGGTTGTGATGTTCCCTGCCACAACCTAGGGCTGACAGCATCCCCACAGCGTGCCACCTCTGCGGATGGCACCGCGCAGATGTCAGACAGCAGCCGTGCAAGGACCGTCCCTCTAAGTCTTGCTCTGTTCTCCTAAAAATATAGGGCAGTGGAGTAACTAGGATATTTTGATGGGATTTCCCCCTGCAAAGCTAGGAGGGGTGATGAAGAGGGAAATAAAGGAGCGGGACTCCTAGATCTCCTCGTGCGCTTTTCCTCTCCTCAGTGCTGGAAGCTGGAGTTACAGGAAGAAAAGCTGTTTGAAGAGATCTTTGATCAATAGCTAGAAACTTGTTTGACAGATGCAATTAAAGCTGAAAATGAAGGTAGTAGATTCTGAAAAGAGTAGGACCGATCTAGTTTAAAGAAGAGATTTGACAAAATTATGTAACGCGTGGTACAAGAATAGCGCTTCTATTCAACTCTGTAGTAGAAGAACGAGGCAACTTACTGTGAAATTGAAAAAAAGCCATTTTAAAAGTGATAAAAGAAAATGTGTTGTTACACAGCATGCTGTTAGCCTGGAACTCCTCGCAATTCCTATCACAGGCAGCTTTTGGCTGGGCTGACCATGACTTGCTGGAATACTGAGACAGCTGATGGTAAAATGCTGAAATAAAATCAGCACTTAAATGTGCATAGGCACACACATGAATATTAAATCATATATTCTTGTCTTTTACGATCTCCTTATTAACACTGGTAAGTGGATTTTGCTTTCAATGAAATATAAAACAAATCAATAAAAGATGCTGCCCTTCAATGGAGCTAGTCTTTGTGTGAGATACTTGCAAAAATAATTGTTTTTCCATTCTGCTCTAATTTCAGGCCTGTTTCTTGAAATATATATGCATACAATTGGACAACATGACCCAAATCCACATCCCTAGAGTTTTAGATGACAATAATAAACTCTTACAATAACAATAGACTTTTGTCTATTACTTCCTTTTCTGTGCAGGACGCATATTGTGTCATCCTTCCATTTCATGTTTCTAGACTTCTATTTTCAAATTTTTTACTTTGTTCAAGTTTTTTTATTTCGTATGTAAAGGTTGTTGTATACATTTCAACAAAATTTTTAGAATGGAGGAAGCAGAAAGGGATAAATCTCCAACTCCCTTGGCTTTCCCATAGTTAAAGGAGTCTGAGAGTGGCAAATCCACAACATTGTTCATTTCCACCAATTTTTGCTTTACACTTGTTGTGTCTCTCTGCCATTCCCTATGTTTATCTGAAGTGTCTGAACAAGGCACATTGGCAACCATCTGCCATCGATTTTATTTTCATTGCACTGCACTTATAGCAAAGTTGTTTATCTTTGAGGGCCTCATTCAATAAAAAACTTGTCGAGCTGTGATTGCATGTGAAGGACTGTTTCTGCTGCTGAAAAGAGCTCGTAGCAATAGCCTGGGTTTCCACCTCGCGCAATAAAATTAAAATCCATGTCCAGCTGACTTGTGAGCCACGTGTGGTAGCTGCGTCGTTGTTGGCTGAGCGTGGACCCTAAGGGCAAATGGCTTTTCTGCCATCGGTGGGCAACGGGAGGGAACTGAGGTGCAAAGCCATGGCTGAGGTCACCACCGCTCCTGTGCTGGGAGGGAAGGGCAAAGGATCATCCCCAGTTCAGCTGCCTTCTGCCCAGCCTCCAGCCTTGGAGGGGGCTAGAAATGTTCCACTACATCTGCAGGGAAAAGAAGCCTTTTCCTTCCAATCTTTCAAGCGCCCTGCCTTAGGGAATAGATCAACAGCTAGGCTGGAAAATATTCTCTTTGGAAATACGCTGAATTTGTCTATTGTATACTGTTGCTTGTTGAGATTTAAACAAATTTTATACAAATGTGGGTTTTTGCCTTCTTGGTTTATTGGCGATGTTTAATTAACAGGATGGAACTGATTTTTTGTCTATTTCTATAACTTTCTATGATTCAATGCAACCGTTCTGGTTTATTTTATATACACTATTGCACAATATATACCTAGATATTTTATTTAATTCTGTCTACCTGAAAAAGGAAGTCAGTTCACAATTATTCATATAGAGTTTAAGCTTCAAATAGGTGCACAAACAATTGGTTCAGTAGAAAACTACTTACAGAGCACTGAGCAGGATTAAACAGACCTGAAAGCATCAGCTGCTTTCAAAGGCACTTTCTCTCACTTCCAGTAAAACAAACATGGAAGATACTTTGCAAAGTAAAGAGTGCTCACAGTAACCGGAGACCTTCCTAGATGTTACCCGTTCCCACTCTGGCCTTTTGACAGGCTTTCCCATCAGCACGGAGCTGTGTCGTTTGGAAATGCAGATGTCTGACCTACTCATTCCCACCAGCGGTGCCATTTGGATGAGTATTCCCTGCTCTGTTCCGCTGAGCTTCAGCATTTCTAAAGGGTGGTTTGACTTGGCCTGACAGACTCCTCCTGGAGCAAAGACATGGATTAAGAAATACCTGGAATAAGAAGTGCTTCACATGAACTGCTTTGGCAGAGCCGCGGAGGTGGCAATTGCCAGGCAGGAGGGACAATAAAATTGGTGCTGTAAGTGGTCTTTTCACCAGGCAGAACAGGAGGCAGAAGGTGGTGCCTCACCGTAGGGTTAGCACGGGTTTGCTGGGAGAACGTCCCGGGAAGAGCAGCCCTGAGCCATGGCTGTGCGGAGATGGTGCCTCCAGCCATGGCCAGAGGCCAGCTGGGACTGCGGCGCATGGTGCCCTGGGTCACCCGACCATACAGATGTGTGGGCTCAGCTCTGGTTCAGCAGGAGTTTACACCATATAAACTGCTTGGCTGGATGACCCTCAAACAATTTGCCATTAATTCCAGGTACTTTTGCTTACGTAGAGTGGAAGGGCTGACTTCAGTAGCCTGTTGGCCAGGGAAACCTATAGCTCCCATCCTAAACTTTAAAAGGTATGGTACTGAACTCTAACAGCAAAATGTAATTTCCTGGAATTCATCAACTGAAATAATATTTGAAGAAATATTTTAAAATTTATTTTTATTTTATCTTTTTATTATTTATACACTGATGTGTAGTGCTTGGGGGCATTCTTGCATGTTTGAAAAAATATGGTCAATGGACAATAACAAGCTGAGTCCCAACCCTGAAGTAGTTCCCTATGTGCTTATTATTTCTACTCTTAAACCCGTGTGTTAGATTCTAGGGTTAGATACATGATTAACTGCAGAGGATGAGGTAAAGTACAGTAAGTGTGAAGCCCCTATTTTTCCATATTCATGTGCATGAAG
Organism: Elanus axillaris; assembly: GCA_026212715.1. Lineage (NCBI taxonomy): Eukaryota > Metazoa > Chordata > Aves > Accipitriformes > Accipitridae > Elanus > Elanus axillaris. The sequence goes on from JANZLQ010000005.1 coordinate 34,280,357, forward strand.
GTATTCATCTTTCAAAGCTCGGGGAATGTAGGTAGTGTGCACATTTGGAATTAAAAAGTAAGCAATAGAAATATATGAATAAAACCAGAAAAGGATTAAGGAAGATACACTGGCTACCTCTATATTGTATTTGTGGACTCAGTATGTCCTGGCAGTGCTGTGCTACCCTCCCTACAGCCTGTCCTGGCAGGAGACACCTCTTGGAGCACTGTCCTATGGGGAAAGCCACGAGCAAACCGCACTGACCATTCCTCCTGCTCTCACTGCACTCGGGGTGGACGGGGAGAGGTTTGGCCAGAGGGACTTAGTGCTCATTTTCCGAAGGGAGAAAGGGTGCGGACCACGCTAAAGGTGATTCGTATTTGCACCTCTTGTAACCTTTCAGTAAGACCCACTGCACACATGCTTGACCTTTCCGCAGTCCAGCTGCTGCAGAGTTTGTGAAGAACTTGTTTAACTCTGCTATTTGCAACAGGGGTTGTCTATTTATAATGCAGGTTAAGGTCTTGCACAAAAAACAGAGGGCCAAGTCACCCCATGTGCTCTAGACCCAGGATTGCCTTAATCTGTTTTTATAGCTATGTCCCTTCAAGTAACACAATGGTTATTTTTAAAAAATAATTGCATTCCTGCCCAGTTTGAACCAAGATAGTTGTAGGGTTGTTCAGGGTCGAGTTATCCAGGCATGCAAAAATCTTAATTAAGTAATTGTTTCTGTACTGTTTACATTAAATAAGAATGCCAACAAAGTTTAATTATTAATACCGTTGATTATTATAACGGAATATCATGTTACTTATATTACAAATGAATGCTTATTACTTACTTGGGGGAAGTTGTGCATAACAATGATGATGTAGTATGTCAGGGGAGCCCTTGCCAGCAGGCTCCTTCCTTGCGTTACTGAGTCTACCTCCATCTCCATCCCAGCTGCCCCCAACACAACCCAGACCCTCCTGACATGGAAGCCCTCTGGGCACAGGACATAGCACATTTTCTGCCAGTACAGGGAGCAGTGATGACCTCAACCTCTCTTGCTTTCCTCTTGTGCCACATTATCGTTGTGGCTTTTAGGAACCCGCTATGTGGCAACTTTTTTGCTAGCTGTGCTGTGTTCACAGCTAGCCTGTGTGTATTGCTTGATGACTCAAGTCTTCCCTTAGCTGTCTGGAGCAAAAACTGGGGCTGGAAAAGTGAACTGAACTTTGGCCAGACACTCGTCTGGTGTGCTTTTCATCCCTTTTCTGTTGAAGGGTTAGTACAAGAGGGAACTAGCAGGGATCCTTGCTACCTACATAGCTACAAATACCCTGGGTCCTACTCAGTGGTGAAACTGGGAGCACTAGCCAAAAGAAAAGAAATCCCTGTAATAAAGGGACTCTGGAAGTAAATATACTGTAAAGTCTTTTCTTACATATTTGTAGTCTGAGTTCATGTTATTGGTGAGAGAAGCTGAATGAGGAGGAATGTGGATAATTAGGCTGACGGTGGTCCCACCTTTTGAAGCCATTTTTCTGAACAGCTCTTTGCTCTGTATTTTCACTTGGCCTTCCTGTGAAAAGTTCGTTAATGTGTATTTTTGCTGTCTCTGTCTTAGAATCACAGAATGTGCCTCTGAACCCGACACATAATTATTCATTTGTGTTGCTTCACTAAGGTGGTGCAGCTCTGAAAAACCAATGCCGAGGTATGAATTACCCAGGCAACTCATGGCTTAGAAGAATTAGTTTTAGAAGAAAATTGGGAAGAACTTATATTACATGTGCTAATTATAACAGGTCACTGAATATAAGACTAAAAGGCAATTTAATGTTTTAGTATGGAATCTGTCTTGCCTAACTCTAGCTGTCAAAGCTAAATTAGGAACACACAGGGGAACTAGACTAACAAAGATAGTCATTTAGCTTCTTTCAGATAAGGGGAGAGAAAGAGACACCTTCACAGAGCAAGTTTTTCAAAGGTACTTAGATACATGTTTTAGATATACTTCATTAGTTATGGAAAAGCCTACCTGAGTGGCTGAGACTGGGTGATGAACATTTAATTTAGAAGTGGCAAATCTTTGCCTCAGTACTGTAGCAAAGCAGATCATGCGGTAAGACAATGGCAAATTAGTAGCAGCCATTGTTAGCAGTAATGACATTTGAATCATTCAGATAATAATGATATTAAATAATGAAGGAATCAACTCTGAGAAATCAGCACAACTGCGCCATTAACTAGCCTGTTCACAGTCTCCCATCCTGCATCTATATTTACACCGGGGTTCACATTCACAAAGCCCAAACATCTCTTCTGTCCCTCTGCACAGATACTGTTCTTTGCCCTTCTTGTGTGATCAGTAGGATACAGTAGACACAGGTTGGGATGTGTGGAAATTAGGTTATCTGAATCTGGCCATGGTGTCTACACTGACCGTTATACCCGAAACACATTTAATGAGAAAAGGGGTGATCAATGTAAGCGAAAAGACATGGGCTTTTCTTGAGAACTGATGAATGGTCAGTTAGCAGTGACTGGAGGAAACATGAAAATGCTGATGTGGAACCCAAGAAGACTTCCAAATATTTGGTGTTTTCCTGCTTTTTATTTCAGTTCTGAAGATTAAGTTGCTGCAAATGGGGCGTGGTAGTCAAAGCGTATTACTGACCATGACACAATGGCAGATGTTTCTCGCTGCAGTGAAATTAGAAATGCTTGTTTAAAAACCTTCTCTCAACATAAGACCTAGTACTACGTGGATAAAATACTCTTTTTCTGGTTTCAGAATCTAATAGCTTGATTGAGTGAATATTTATGATAAGAGTTATTCAAGAGCTATTAAAAAATTACACTTAGAAAATTCTGGTGTAACAAGGGGGTTGCTCAGCTCCCAGGAAACAACATTTCACCAGCACTAGATCAGCAATATGATCTGTGCTTCAAGAAGGTATGTTGCTGGTTACTTTTGCTTAGTGACTGTTTTTTTGGTTGAGAGTCGGAAAGAGAATTAATGAGCCCAAGGTATTCCTTCCTGTCTCTGTAGCTAGAGAAGCAGGAGGTGTTGAGACCATGAGAAAGGTGGCATTTCTATGACTTCAGTTCATGGCATGGGAAGGCTGAAAATCTTTGCTTTGAGAACGGGGAGGCTATTTAAATGCTATTTAAAAGCATGGTCCCCAGTGTAGCTGGAGTATTAAACAGGTCTTGGAGATTATTGAGGGGAAAAGAAAGAAACAACAGGAAATTCTTGTGGCATGATTCTGACTTGCCTATGGGTACGAGATGTCATTGAATTAGATGTGAATCATACGAACTTGGCACTGAACCGCACCGTGACTTTTGGCTTCTGTCAAATTGCATTGTGTGCCTGTGCATTTGGTGGCTATATTTTCATGTTCCCTCTAATCAGTTCTTGTATGTCAGTCATTTTGTTATTCCGTTAGAGGCTCAGCTCACAGAGCAAGCCGTATGCAAATCCTGTGACACTGCTGACTTTCCATCTGTGCTAGAACTAACCAATAAAGCAAGTATAAGGAGTGGGGTAACCCTGCCTACTGCTGGCATTGCATAGCCAACAAACATTTCTGTAGAGGCCATGAGAGGTGTGAGGTGCAGAAATAACCAGAAAAGAAAATATTTTTGTCCCCAGAATAAGCACAGAGTAGAAGTGAGTGTTTCCTCCCGAGTGCTAATGCGTGGCCTTTTTGAATCCAGATTTGTGGTCCGTCTAGATGGCAACCCCAACCATTGGTAAGAGAGTCTCCTGGAGAGCACGTGAGGAAGGTGCTGGGCAGCTCAGCATGCCGTGGGCTGTGCTCCCAGCTGCTCCTCTGCCAGTCTTTGAGGGTGCTGGAGATGCAACTGCTGCTTCCTTCAGAGCAGTAGATGAGGAAAGAAAGGCTGACTACTTCCCTCCAACAGTTAGGAGGGTTTCTCCTGAAATCAGAGAGATCTGCACTATCTCAGAAAGGAAGGTACACTGGCTTTCTTCAGTGGGTGTGCTGGGCCCTCCATGCTCCTTCATTATGGTCCCCTGAGGGTGGTGGTCTTGCAGGTGATGAAGATACCAGCTACATTTCCCACCTTTCTGCTGCTGTTTAGAAGTTCCTGGACAACTTTGTTAACTTTTCTGTTTTCAAGGCACTTTTTTTTTTTTTTTTTTAATATCTTAACAGAATACCCAGAAGCTGGGTTCTAGGAACTAAGTGCTTCTAAAAGTGGATTGCAGCCCAAGAAGGTCACTTATGCAAGTGGATGGGGCTCAGGAATACTGACTGAGTGGCAGACTTCCAGCACCTGCCCACTTCATCCTTTACCTATTCTGCTTCTCTGCCAAATCCAGTGCTGGCAGGGAATGCACATATGACACTTTACACAAAGGCTAGCCAGAACTATAGTACATGTTATGCTGATAAAGCCAATATCAATAGTTTACAGTGGAAGACTGATGAGTCTATTATTATCTGAAGCTAGGATAAAGAATAGCAGTCAAACTAAAATCAAGATTGTTGGTCCACTAAGCTGAAAAGAATTGCCTAACATATAAATTTCACTTAAAAGCATGAAATAGTTTTCTGGCTGTTAGTTCCCTAGAAAGAAAAACACCACAAATTTTATAGTACTTGTATAAGAGCAAGTTACATATTGCTCATGGAAATGGCTTCTTGCAGCAATAACCCTTTATTCCTTCTCATTTGACTCTGTTCTTCTGGAGGATAGTTTCAGATAGATTTGGCTTGGACATAACCTAAACTTGGAATTTCTTGTTTCTAGGAAGTTTGGTCCCTTCAGATCTTGCTCTTGATGGACACGGAATAAAACAGGTTTTCCTCTTAATTTTTTTTTTCACAAATAATAAAAAAGATAATGGTTATTGTTGTAACTTAGAGAGCAGTAAAGCATTTCCACACAACATGTATTTCCTCAGACTCTGGCAGCAACTGAAAAGAACTGACATTTCTGTTAGCTACCTGCTTTGAGCAAAAAGAATGAAAAGAGAAGTAACAGAAATGCCGCAACAGCGGATGCTTCCAGGGCTCTACAGTTTGGAAGATCCTCCACCACGAGAATTGCCCTTCAGCAGCTCTGAGATACTGAGGCTTCTCCACAACCTAAACACTTTGTGTATTTCTGTAATAAGTTGTGATTGGTGAAACCATATTCTGTGATGCACATCTGTGGGTTTTAGTGTGAACACTTCCCTCTAGTATTATACAATTATGAGTGAATGTACCCCATAAACATTCAGTTCCAAGGTCTGATCCTGTAGATGAGCCTCAAATCAAGGAGCTATGTCTCTTGCAGCAGGATTAAACCTTCTCTTCAACCTGTGAAGAGGCCACACAGCCTGGTTTAGCCACAGTCCTGCACACAGAATAGAAGAGGGGGCCAATGTTTCCCCCATAGGTAGTTTTATCCCCTGGGGTCTTTGCACTGTCAGACATTCTCTCTGGGATAGGTGTCACTGAAGGGTAGGTCTCTGCAGCGCAGATGTCAACATCTGAGCTAGTTATGGGGATGCACTTTGCAGGCAGCAGAGCCGCGCAGGCCACATAACGTATGACCGGTATCCAACACGTGCTTCTGTTCACTGGCTATGAGGGAAATCTGGCTAACCTGCTCAGAAGTAGACACCGGCCAAAGAGATGCCTATGGTTATCTGCTGAATCTCACTGTGGGTATGCGTCCTCACTTCTCTGTTGCTCCGCTTCTGCATTTTGGAACCTGCCGCATGCCCCATCGGGGACAGGGGCCAGCAGGGTCCCTTCCCATGGCCTCGTTGCTGTCAGTCATCCCATCGAGCACAAGCACCCCATGGCCCTGAAGATGTGGTGCCCTCGGCTCTTGTGTTGATCTGCTCACAGACTGACTTCTCTGATGATTTGCTCAGGGTACATTTGGCTATGTATTTACAGAAAAAGTTTCTCTGGAAAGAGTTGTGTGTGTCATTAGCACTTTGACAGAGCTCATATCAGAGTGGCTCTTATACAATTCTCCCCATACTTAGGGTTTCTTGTCTCATGGTGGGTAGATGTTATAATTTGTCACAAAAGTTTTTGTGAAGTGGGATTTTTTTAAGGTTTATGTCCAGGCCCAGTACAGATGGAAGCGTATCTGATGTGCTTGTCTGGCTGATTTGCTGAAACATATTCCACCACTAAGCTGGAAAACTGAGGCTTTTCTTTTGAAAAAATTGGCATGCAGAGGCAAATCCGGCCCCAGCACTGCAGATGCATAAACCACTTTGGCAGAGGGATAAATGTGGTTCTGCTGCACAGACTGTGCTGCCTCTTTCTGCAAAACACAATTCTTCTCTCTGAGGATCTCTGTAGGAAAGACAGAGTGGTGCTGATGATGGGGGGGGGGAATTTGCAGCTTTTCACATTCACCTTTCATACTGATTCACTGCATGAGCCCAAAGCATGCGAGGAGAACTCTGAAGCCACTTTGACATTTAATGAAGATGAAGGGCTACTTGGAGACTTCAGAAAGAGTCATATTGTTACTAGTCAAGAGTTGGAAGAAACATCTGCTGTCAATGCCTTTTTTGTACAAGACAGCATTTTGATTTTTTTTCATGCCTCTCAAAACATGTCTGTGAAACATACCTTTAAGTGTATAGAAAGTGGAGAGGGAAATTTTGTCTGAATGCAGTAACAGGAGATATAACTGAGCAATGGCATTTCAGATTCCCTCTGAACAAAGGGCTGACCAGTAGAGGACAAGGCCTAGGGTAGGGACAACATTGTCTCTAAGTGTCTTTCTTCTCAAATTATTCAGGGTAGAAGTGGAACAAATGCTTTTCTAATGGTGCGTTGGGAATACCTAACTATTATTTTGTACTCTTGCTATTATGACTGAGGCTTAATGATTCTTCAGATGAACTCTCTCCACTGAAAATACGTTAATAAAAATGTTCTGCTTATCTTGCTTTGCTGGACTTTCTAGAGTAGAAAACTGGGAATAGCTTATTTTTTTCTATTTTCCATAAAAATAAGTGGAAATAAGTTAATGTTGCTTAGATTTAAATTTAACAGTCATGAAGGATCTACTGCATTTTCTAGTAAATCAATCCAGCTGTTAATTACGTTTATACCATTTTTAAAGCTCTTTGCTTTATTTATAGCCTGAATTAGTCTAGCTTCAACTTTTAGCTGATAGATCTCATTAAACCCTGGCCTGATCCAGTGAGCTATCGCATAGATTTGTTCCCATGCAGTGCATGTGGGGATTTATCTCTTCTTAATTCACTTGTCTCAGAATCAGGTGCCTAGTCTGAACAAATCATTTAGTTTCCCCCAGTAGCCCATGGAGACAGATAATGATTTATCCAAGCTGTTTGGGACATACATTATGTGTTGGAGGAAAAGCATCCTGGGTGATGATGCTTTCTTTTTCCAACATTTACAAAGGGGGCCTGGAAGAGGTGGTTTATACTAGATGACACTAGATCAGGTGTAATAAATTCAGGAGCTAAGATCAGGTGGAATAAATTCTTCTCTGAGATGTCCTCATGACATCCCTGACCTTTGCTTCATTAAATTAAACATGCTAAGCTGCTGGGATCAGCCTTTAAAGAGTTTTTTTCCCATTCGTCCCCCTCTTCCCTAGTCTGTTATGTTATTCTGCACTGAACTCCCCTGAGTTTCTTAATACTCCTCTCAATAAGTGGACACCAGAAGTGAACACTCTTCCCTCTAACATGCTTTTCTGCTCCTACTTGGGATTCCCATTTGAAACTGTTAGCACATTGCTTTGGGACCCCAGCGTGAGTAATTTTCTCCCATGACCCTCAAATCCTTTCCAAATAACCACATCCCAGAGCATGGTTCTCCATCCTGTACATGTGGTCTACATTCTTTGAAAAGATAAATCTTCTGAGGGACTAAGCTAAACCGATTTCTTTTTAAATTCCAGATCTCAAGACTTTTCAGAAGGGTAATACTTCACCTGTAAAATTTTACCTTAGCTGAAATCACAGGGATGTGGTTCAGAGAGGAGACAGTATTTTGTAAACCATATAATCTCCTCTCATCTCTCACACGTGTTTTTTCCCCTCCAGATTTTCAAAGAAAATGATAGATTTTTGCCTTAAGAGTCGCAATGCAACCATAGAAAATAGTCATAAATTAACAATTTGAATGCCCAACAATTTGTGCTGCAGAGGAATCCTGCAGATTTAGCCTCATGTTCACATGCTCCTCGTATGAGCAATGGCAGCTCTTTGGAAGAAGACCTACATTTTCTGTGCACGTAGACATCACTTTGGCTGGCATCTGATCTCAGCTGAACAAGCCTGAATCTAAAGTAATGTCACTGACTATGCAGCTGCTACTCTAGGTTTACACACTTGTAACTCAGCCCCTCCTGAAATCTCGGCCGGTCTGCGTCTTCATGAACTCAGTGTGTTGTTTACTGGAAGTTCATCTGCAAGACAATCTTCAAAAAATGTGAAGTGTACTTGAAGAAAGGATACAGAGACTAATCTGGCATGCCTTATCCCAGATTGTCTTACTTAAAGGTGCATGGGGCTTGCTGGGGAATGCCGACGTACCTGGTGGCAGACAGACGCAGCCTTGCTGTTCTTCAGCTCCAGGCCAGAAGCCAATTGTCCGTTACTGTTGCTTGTGCTCGAAATACCAGGTCTTGCCAAGTCTATTTATTAGCTGGAACAGAGTATAAGAATAAGCAGCCCATAGTGAGAGGAAGAGATTTCAATGTTTTAAAACCATTTTTTTTTTAAGGAGGCCTCAAATACTCAAACATCACAGGTACAAGCATTCATATGGAAATATATAGCTAACATCAGTCCTTAAAACTAAACCGTGTTACACATGAAATTGTATATACAAACTCTGCACCTGCTCCCATTTCTGTTCCACACTAGTGCCCCTGGAGATCTTTTCTTTTTATGTCCTGTTTCTATTGTATTCACTAAAGCCTTCTGACTATAAACAAGAAAAAAGTTCATGTAATTCAATATGGTAACTCAAATACCTGCTTTATACAAAATAATTGCCCTAAATTTTTTCTTCTGATTTATTTATTCACTTTCCCTCTTCTTCTTCCCATACATGGGTCTTTTATTCAGCTTTTCCTCTCATCGTGGAGACAGGTCAGTTAGAGATGAAATCATTATTAAGCATGTCATTTCTAATCTATATCCCTCACAGCTTCAGGCTTACTCCTTTGAGAATAAGTTTTATTTTAGCTGTTAAGTTTTGGCTGTAGTTACAGGAGGCTAACTTTAATAAAGGAGGCTGAAGAATTTTCTAGAGAATGATTTTCTTTTGGAAATGCTCTAAAGAACAGATCTTTACCAAGAATGTATCAAAAGGTGAATAAAATGTAGCAGGAAAAAAACCCAACATTGAAACTGTCATGATAGTATCAAAATGTTTTCTGCTGGCTATATAGAAATACAGATTTTCTAGGTCTGTTTATTTTCATTTCAATTTGCTGTATTTTCAAAGCTTGTGTGTAACATAGTAGCATGAAATCCGTATTGCATATTTTCAAAAGTATTTTGAAATTATCACAGTTAAGTGGTCTTAAATCAAAATAAATGATAACTATTTAAATTCATGCAGAGGGCATCCAGAACACAAAATCAGCTCCTTTCGGACACTGGCGTGAGGAGCGAGCCAGCGCAGCAGCAGAACCCCCAAGCTCCAGTGGGTTTTCAGGCATCTCAGACGGCTTCTCTGGAGTTTCCCATGGCCTGGAGACAGCCCAGCTCAGACCTGAGCAATGCCCTTGCTGAGCATCTTTTTTGACCTCACGGGCTTGGGTTTATACATTTCCTCTCCTTGCCTCATGGTAGCTTTATTCTTGATTTCTTCATTTGTTGCTCCCATTCCTTTTCCCATTCCTACCTCTTTCCCCCAACCTGTTTCTCGCCCCTTCCTCCCACTCCCTCCTCTGTATCTGCTCCGACGGCTGTTGCGAGAGCGACGTGCCCTGTCCCTTTCCAGGCACTGAAGAGCCGCAGGCTGCCCTGTTTCTTGATTGATCCCATCTTCCAGCTCACAGCAAGAACTCTGACAGGCACTTGACAGAGCAGAGTACTGGGACTGGCTCTGAGACACCTTTTCTTATTTGATAAGGATTCGGGCTTGAGGAAATACAATGGTAGAAGGTGGCTTTAATGAAAATTGGTTTGGCATGCTATGACTCAAAAGCCCAAGCTCTAGCCACTGTTTGCCCTTGGTTATTAATACACTAGTACCTAAACCAGGCAGATTTGAGTCAGCTAGGAAGCCTAACTCACAGCTGACTTGGGGAAGAACAGCTTATCCACTTGAGACTCTTCAGATATGTAACTAATAAGAAATTGTCAGCTTACATTAATTTTTACACATCTTGGCTCCATCACAGATGTAAAGGCAAAATCTAGTGTTCATAAAGATGACGTGGAGTTAAGGGCTCCACAGGGAACTTAATCAATGCACACATTACTTTGACCGCAAATAGTTTTTTCATTATGATGAGATTTTTCTCCTTGTGTAACTCTTTCAGAATAATGTGTAGGAGAAAAGATAATAGAATGGAAATTGCATCTGCAAAATATGAGAGGCAGTTGTAATATTTTGTGAAATGCTGCTCAGTGAACCGAAACATCTCCCACAGGACGAGTTCTCTGCCTGAAAGATGCATCTAAGGTGCATAAACGTAGGCGACTTTCAGCGACAGGAACATGGATTACTTACGAAAGGCTGGAGTCTAATCTCAGTTACACCTGCATGCCCTGAAATGAATTTATTTGGCTTTAGTGACCAAATGGGCTCTGAGTCTGGAATCATATTTAACCTGAGGAAAATGTTGCTCTTTCCTGCAGGAGTGTCAAGTTCTGTAGAGAAATTGGTAAAACCGAGCATTTTAAAAATAATTTTATTTCTTTACAAAATGTACAGAAAATCAAAAAATTGTCGAGAGCAAAAACCTCCAGCCATCTGCCTGACACCAGGAAACAGCTCTTCTGCATCTCTGGTTTTGCACCTGGATTAGGAGGGCACGCAGCAGGGGTACAAGCTTCCAGGGGCTGGCAGAAAACGCTGACTTCTCCTGTACAGCTTTCTGCAAAGGTATCTCAGAATGTCACAGACGCAAAGTGCTTATAATCTAAAGGATGGAAAACATCATGTTACATAAAAAGACACTGTTCAGCTGAATCATCTCTGTGGCTTTTTTTTTTTTTAATTATTATTCCATCAAGTATGTAAAATAAATTACTTAGGAGACCAGTCTCATGACTGAATGTGGCCTGAATACTTCAGTATAATAGAATACAAATAATGTGGGAAATCCAAAATTTGTCAGTCAGAGTTCATACTTGGGGTAAAAATTTAGAAGTATGTTACTAGTTTTGCAAAGCTCCATCTCACTGTTGCTTTGCTGTCGGGATCTCAAAAGGTTACTGATTGCACTGTGGGCCCTAAGTCTCTTCTCAATCTAGTTTTTTGTCATTTTATTATGTTTAATAGTTTCTTCTGATGCAACCGTCTGAAAGACAATAATCAAGCCCTAAATCTGTACAAGGATAATATGTATCTTGTATTCTTTAAGAGCTCCCACTTTAAAATGAAATATGGCAATTAGCTTTTTATAAGGTCTTATTATTTTATGAAGAAAACTGCAGACAGATTGAGTTTTAAGATGTGTTTAACATCACTAGCTTGTTCAGGCTCTCATTCTGTTTATGTTAAGTGATAACCAGCAAAACATACTTTCAATAGGTCTGAATGCTTACATATGCCACTTGTTAAAGATATTTTACTATCTTTCATTTTTCCTAAAGAGGGTGAATCCCCCAAAAGGCCAGGCAGAAAAAGTGGTAAAGGAGATAACTGCAGCGAGGTGGCTCTGCCTTGCTCACCCAACAGATTAACGTTCCCTTTTAGGGGAAGTGCTGTTGAAATTGTGAAAGGTTTGCCTACCATTTGAGGATGAAGTATTTTAGTACCTGAAAAAATACCTTGCAGTTACACCACTAGATAGTAGACAGTCAAATGAGACGTATTACATGCAGTGAAGTCAACCCTGCCTTTCAAAGACAACGTTGGCTTTGAAAACTTGATACAATCACATAGATTTAGGGGCGGTGGGGAGGAATAATTCAGTTCCATTTTGGGGCACTCTGTGGTGGTGACAGGCCCATGTTTTGAGTGGGGAAACGGACCTCTCTCATTTTCAGAAGTCCAGCCCAGACTGTACCTTACTAGAGGTCCCAAGAGAGTCTGAGCAGTTTTCCCATCTTTGTACCCCAAGGCCAAGGTAAACCTGCCTGCAGTGACAGAAACTATGAAACAGAGGAAGAATTATCTCGAAAGATCAGCATTCACAGCTAAGGCAGTATCTTGGTCCAGTGACTTGGAAATATTTGAAAAGCAAACCCAAATGACACTATTTGTGGAGCTGCTTCACAAGTAATAGCATGGCCCAAGATTTTCTCAACATGCTAGTGTGAGACCATGTCTGGAGAAAAACTGCATTCCCTTCTACAATGGAGTGACCACAGTTTGTCCCCCAACTAATTCATTCATCATCCTGTATGTATGATATCCTAGATGTATGGTATCTATTTCAGAAGTACTGTTGGGATAGGGCAGATTTCAGAAGTACCATTTATATGAACCTAAGGAGCAAAACCAAACCAAACTCCTGGGAAAAAAAAAAAAGGTGCTTGCTTTCTGCTAAAATTTCCAAAGGAAAATAAAGCACACATGGACCGTTTCAGTTTCAGGTCACTTTTGAATAAAAGAGTTTGTATGTAACCCCAGACAGTCTTCAGGAACCTGCATCCAGGGCAGGAAACATGCAACATAAGTCACGGGGCAAGGCTAGGAGGATCTAAACAAACATTGCCTATATGAAACTGTAGGGCTGGAAAAGATCTTGCAGCTCCTCTAGTCCAATACCCTACACTGAAGAAAGATAAAAGATGCCCACACCATTCCCAGAAGGTGTGTACCTAACTTGTTTTTAAAAATCCTCTAGCAAAAAAAAAAGATGCAACAGTCCCAGTCAATAATCTCCCCCATTGTTTTACTGTCCAGGTGGCCAAAAAGCTGTTCCTATTATCCAGCCAAGGCCAGTTGACTTGTCAGCAGTGAACAAGGTCAATACAATTTGTTCTTGTCAAATCTGTCAGCTGTTTTTACCACCCGAGTATGCTCCAGGCACTTATAAATTGGTTATCTAACCCCTTGTTCCAGAATCATTCCACGAATTGGTGTTGCACTGAATAATCTATAATTCCCTGTTTGTTTTTTAAAAGATAGATATCCTGTTTGCTTTTCTTGCATTATGTGGGACCTGCCCATGTTCTGTGAGTTTTTAAAGATAGCAGTGAATATTTCAGAGATTTCTTCCCATTCCTTTAAGCAAGCGAAGGTGAATATCATCAGGCCCTGATGGCTTCAATTACACTTAGCTTATCCAGACATTTTTAAACTTAATTTCTCCCTATTCTGGCTATGCTCCTATTTTCACATTAAATTTAATGTGGTTAAGTATCTGAGCAGAAATTAATCTTTTTTGTGTGAAGACAGTGAACACTTCAGTACTCTGTGCATTGCCTGTTAAGCAGTGAACCTTTACTTTGCCCTTCTTTCGCTTCTCATGTACTTACTGTACCTTGCATATTTTTGCTGCCTTTTTGTTCCAATATAATGTTAACACCTTAACGAGCTGAACTGCCTCAATTCCTTTTCAACTCATATCTAATTATGTTCCTTATTTCTACTTTTTGTATGACTCCTTTGGATTTTAGGTTCTTAGGAATGTCTTGGTGCACTTGTAATGCACCTTGCTCCCAATTTTGTAAGTTGTCTCCTGGAAGCTTATCATTGTGCATTTGATGTCACTCCTATCACCAATTCCTACCTTTCCTGATGTGCTCTGTCCCTTGGATGACCTGCTTCAGAGACTCAAGTCACACTTCTTTTTACTGATCTCTAGGTTTCTCTCATTGTCCCTCCTACAATTTAGCTCAGTTCTCTTTTAGCTTTAACAGCCTCACTGATGGTGTGATTGCTGGTTTGTGGGTGACTAAATTGGAGGGTTTTGTTACAGATATTCTTAAATTGGAAACAATGATAGAAAACTGCAGTGGCTTTGTGCTTCATCTGCCAAAATTAAAATTGCTCACAGACACAGTAGATTTATATATATATTGTTCATGTAAAGATTACTGACAGTCTCAGAGGATTTTTGAAGTATTCCCGAAACCCTGCTTTGAATATCAAAAGACAATTTTAGACTGTCATAGGTAAGAGTGATGTGTCCTATGTTGTCAGACCTTACCTGGTTATTTCCAAACTAGTCACCTTTGCAGGGACTCCTCAGGGGTAAAAAGATCTCCTTGGACCTCTTGGATCCTCCCTGGAGCTCTTGCCGGGTACACATCACAACCTCAGCCTGGCCATGAGCAGTGCCCACGAGATACAGAGGAGAGGAGATAAAGGAAAAGAGGTTGCACAGGGGCAGTGCGGTTACGTCTGGCGTACATTCATGAATTCATGTAGAAACTAAATAAAAACAAGATGTAAAAACCCCCCAACAAAACAAGCCCACAAAACTTCCAGATTCTGCTAGTATTTATAGAAGGAAATAGAGCTGGCAGAAAGCAAAGCCTGAACCCGAGTTGTGTCAGCAGATTAATGTCACTAATATGCCAGAGCTACTCCATGGAGCAGTCACCGATGACAGCTCTTTCTCAGCGATGAGAGGCTTTGAAGCCTTACATCCAAAATCAGCATTTCTAGCAGCCTGGAAAAGTCACCTGGCATCCAATCTTCACCGATAAGCGAGGCTCCTTTCTGGCTACTAAAGCACGCAACAAGACTTCAAGGGTTGGCTTCGTATGTTGGTTTTTGGAGAGTCTTTCCACGTGGGTGTTACAGAAAAGCACTTGCCACTGCCAAGCATGGCCTTTCGAAAGGATTCAGAGAGTTAGACTCAAATGCTCCATTATGGCAGCATTCCCACAGGCTAATGTACCTTCAGTAACATTAGTCTCCCTGGTTTTCCTGTGTGGTCAGTGCAGAGAGAAAGGCTTTCTGAAGCTCTAAAACATCCTCTGGAGGAAAACATTTCTCTTCAACCTACGCAGATGGTAGCAGGCTACAGTCTGGGAGTACTTGTGTGAAAATATTATGGTCATAGCAAGTAATGTCATCATATATTTGAAAACACAGACATTGTATATGGATAAGCACGTACGTGTGGAATTATTTTCTCCTTGAAGTACGATGCACACTGACCATGATGCAGACAGCCATTCAAAAAGCATCCCTGGTGTGGAAAGATCCTAATATAATATGGGCTACTATAATGCTTCCTGTCACAGCAAATCACAATGTTTTGCAGCTATCAATGAATCAAGCTCCACAAAGATGCTCAGAGTCAGATTTTAAAGTAGGCACTACCAAAATACCATTACACAGTGTTTCTGCAGTGGTTATCAACAGTCATAAATTGAGGCTTACAGCTTCTACACATACACGAAGCTCCCTTTTCAAGTCCTGTAAGTCTGGTCAAACTCCTCTCACAAGCTTTGGGAAAGAGAAACATTCCTTATTGGAAAGATAAGGCTAATCCGGCTTTGCTTTATAGCAGTGTGCTGGAATACCTGATATCTGTGGCATCTGTCCATTCTGGTGATGCTGCAGTTGGGTTTTTTGGGTGCAGTTAGCAACCAGAAGAGCTGTGTTTCTTCTGGCCTCCATGAGAGCATGAGTTCCCACACTGGCTGTTTAGGGAACCACACAGAGCAATCCTCATCTTTTATATTTAGTCTCCAGAGATGTACATGCATTTACCCCTGGTACTGTGTCAGTTCTCCTCCCACTACAAGGGTGCAATATTAATTGGCAAAGCTGACAGCAGCACACATACACTGTTGCAATGTCACACCCTTTAGTGAATATATCTTTAAAGAAGAAATGTTACATTCTGTCTTTAGGACACAATTAAGTTAATTACTTGATTTTCTGTAGAGGAAAAATAAAAATCCTAAATGCTCCTACTTCAATGACAAGGTTTCAGCATCTCTCCTGAAAGTTATTTATTTTTGCAAGTGTTGGCTGGGAGATAGCAAGACATCTACTCAAAAGCACAAAAGCTTAAAAAATACCCAGGTCACTAGTCCTGTGCCACCCTTACAAACCAGTTCAATTATCCACTGCCTCTTAGGGACATCATGGATTAATATTACCATTGTTTACCTCCTGTGAGCAAAGTGGCCTGCACTCATGATACTATGAAAATTAAAGACAACCAGAAAGTACTTCTCTTCTGTCTGTAGTAAGGTCTTCTCATTTCTGGGATGAACGATCTTGACATGCATTACTGAGAGAACCGTTCTTTACACAGGAGGAAATCATTAAGACAGTATGAAGATTTAATATCTTTTCAAAAACCCAAGCCCCTACCAAGGTTCAGGTACCACTTTCATTTTTCAGTTTTGACACTTGACTCCTGTATGTTATTTTCTCACCTTTAACTCAAAGGGCATCAAAAAAGTATCTTTCTCCTGGCAAAAAATTTCCCTCTGCAACATTTCTATTTTTAACAAAGTGCAGCCTGTGCTCTCCACAGGGGAAGCTCATCGCTTCTGGGTGGCAAGAAAACAGCCCCACTTCTGAGCTCCAGACCTCGCTTTGCCTTTTGAACACTGTTTTGATAAGA
>JANZLQ010000005.1:34297127-34308019 GCA_026212715.1 Elanus axillaris
AAAAAAACCCCCCCCCCCCCCCCCCCCATCACTATGAAATGCACCCTGCATAATACAGTGGGGGACATATGTGCACCGAAGATGAAAACTAGCGTAGTCCGTGATTCTTTGCAGTAGATGAAAATAAATTCTGCAAGTTATGTCTTACTGAGCAAGACCCGTAGGAGAGCTACAGGAAATATACCCATAACTCAGTTATTCCGAGAGAGCCTGGTATTTTGTACAGGCCTAATCTGATACTATTATATATACTGGGAGAGATTTACTTATACTTTTGAAGAATATGAAAACGGCACAGTAATGACAGGGTAGCTTTATAACCTTTTTAAGCATCGTGATGATAAGAATTTTAAAACTTTCTTCTATTGCATTTCTTTATTATGAAGCAATTATAAATCACTATGAACGTGCCAAGTACACAGCATGTTGATTCTTCTGGCGTGCTTTCCAACAATTTCTCCCTGCTGAGTATAAAAGGATTGGGGTCTGGCTGTGCTGGAGAGCTGGCCATGTGCATTCTTATCACTCTCAGGCACTTCCACGAGATGACAGGTACAAGATTGAGTTGGGAATTCATCACAAGCAGTCTGAATACAGCAAACAGCACTTTGCAATGGCAATTTTGCAGATGGAGCACCAATGAGAATTCCTTTTCTTTAATACAAAGTGATAGTGCAAACAGCCACATTGCTAACCCTATAATAAAATTCTCTGGGAATAAATGGCGAGAATGTAGCTTCTACATACCTGCAACATTTCTTAAACCAGCCACAGATTTCACCTAGGATCAAATTTTATGACAGACTTTGTGGATGCAGGGTAAAGTATTGTTGTTCATTAAAAAAGTGTTTTCCTTGCTAGGTGAAGGGAAGAAGCCCACTTTCACAACCGATATGAAGCAGGTGCTCTTGAAAGCCAGGCTGACTTTCCATTAGGTATGAATTAATAGGTGGGACTGCTAAAAGACAAAAACATTACAGCGCTAAAAGACAAAAATGACTGGTTTTAGTAAATGCAATGATTTCTGATATTCTACTGTATTTTTTTCCTGTAATGGGAAGGGAATTTTAAGAAAATTATATACCACAAACGAGGTAAAAATAATAGCAGCATGTCTAAATATATTTTTTAAATGTGAAATGATATTTTTAAAATGTGAAATGATATACAGGACAGCATACTCAACAAATCGGCTTATCTCTACAGAACATATGGATCATAGAGACCATTGACTGCAACATGATCAGTTTGCTTAAATTGTATGCAGTGATTATCCATGCTCGAAGATAAACAGGGGAAGGGAGACACATGCATTGAAAAATAGATCAGCTATATATTTAATATATGGACAAAAAGGGAAGGAGAGGAGATAAAATCAAGGGAAAGTTATCCCATCCCCAAATATCAAAGTTATTGATTGAATTGCAATTACAAATGCCATTCACTTGCCCTCGTGAATGTTTAAAAAATAGGGTTTGAAATTATTTCAGGCAATAGCTCAAGTAAATTAATTTCTGCTTTAAAAGACAAGGTCAGAGAAGCAAGTATACCCTCTGCTCTTCTGCAAGACATCTCCTTCAGCAGGATGCAGCCTTGACTGACATATCTGAGCATGTTCGTAACAGTAGTAACACCATACCAACACTGTTCCCTCCACGGCTTCAATCAGAAAGAATCTTGGTTCTGGCACTAAAACCAAGGAGAAAAGCTTTATTTCCCTCCCATCAACATTTAGGCAACAGTGGACTGCCCAGGGAAAAGCTCCAGTTTTGTTTTTTTTTAAATACTCAGGTAAAAAATATAACAAACCCGGTGTATTTCAGTGATTCTGGTGCCAAATAAAAAGAGCAAAGAGGACAAAAGTCAGATGTAGCCTGGTCTGAGGCTCTATCTAGTGCTATAAAACCCTCTGCTCCAAGTGCAAAAGGCTAATTGAACTGCTCCAGGCAACAGCAGTGCTTATCAGAGCTAATTTATTTTGTGGTATATTATTGCTGACAGCACCTCAGCTACCAGGGAAAGTGCTAGAAATCTTTTCATTTCTGTGAAAAGACATTTTGTCTCATGCAAAGGGCAGCATTTGCACTTGCTGAAGCTTAGTGCTGTGCAGAAGAAGCTGACATCGGAGCCTCCACCCCCTCTGGAGGGGTTGTCTAAGGTTTGTTCTGTCCTGATAAACATTTTGGTTTTAGGGCCGTGTCCTGGGTTTGGCTGGGATAGAGTTAATTTTCACAAGAAGCTGCGAGGGGGCACGGTCAGGACAGCTGACCCGAACCAGCCAAGGGGATATTCCATATCATATGACATATAAACCGGGAGAGCTGGCCGGGGGGGAGGAGAGATCCCGTCTCAGGAACTGGCTGAGCATCATGTTCCAAGTGGTGAGCAACAGCATGGTTCATCACTCGCTTCGTATATTCTTTTATTCCTGTTATTGTTATTATTATTTCTTCTCTTCTCGTGTTGTCCTATTAAACTGTCCTTATCTCAAACCATGAGTTTCTTACCTTTTTCTTCTGATTCTCCCCCCCATCCCAGCGGGGGAGGAGTGGGTGAGCAGCTGTGTGGGGCTTACTTGCTGGCGGGGGCTAAATCAGAACAGGCCATTAACCTGTGAGGAGAGAAACTGGGAGTCCACCACATTAGGCAACTCTCGAGCAAACGTTTTCTCTCCCCCCACACTGCTCTTCCCCTCTCCTGACGTCTCTATCAGGGATATATGCTGTAGCAGCCTCTGATGCTCCATGCATCGTTCAAAAGTGCAAATAAAGGCACTGAATTCAAGAGGTGATCTGTGATAAAGGCTAAATGAGGATTTCAATTGAATTTGTTGATTGAGCTAATCTGATTGAAGAAAACATCTTCCCACTTGTCTAGGAAAGGTCTGCATGATACAGTTTGACTCTAGCTTGCCAAGGAAATACCTACAGTTGATCCTGGACTGTCATTAGAAATATTCATATAGATTGAACAGCCTCTTTCTACACTAGAGTTGCTTTATGCTAACAGAGTTGTTTCGCATTAGCGATGTTTCTACATTGATTTATTTGAGTTCATGCAAGAAGTTGCATGAATAGTATTTCTCCTTTAAAAAAATAAAAAGCTTAAAATATGCCATCTTGAATTATTCAAATGAGACAGAAAAATTCAGTTAAATTAAAACAACCTACAGGTCTATGCCTGGATAATCTCATGTTTGATCAAAGAAAACACTTGAATCCACAACTAACTTTTCCTGATATCTAGGTGTTATCAAACTCATTGTATCATTCTTGACCCTCCTTTCCTCCCCTACCAAATGTAGACTTCATTAGGAGAACTAAATGAGACAGTATTATTCCAGTTAATTAAGTTATTCTGCAAAAGAAACGAAAATAGATATATATAAGGACAAAAAATCCACCTAACATAATCAGAGCATAAACCAGTAATCCACAAGAAAAATATTTTCCCCACTGCATCTGTTCAGTTCTTTAAAATTAGAGCTTTCTATTAAGTAAGGAAGAG
Organism: Elanus axillaris; assembly: GCA_026212715.1. Classification (NCBI taxonomy): domain Eukaryota; kingdom Metazoa; phylum Chordata; class Aves; order Accipitriformes; family Accipitridae; genus Elanus; species Elanus axillaris. Next base: position 34,300,635 of record JANZLQ010000005.1, read on the forward strand.
AGGTACAGTTCTTTTACCTATGACATGACCTTTTTAGCAAGTTTGGGATATCTCTTCAAAAACAAATACTAATACTCTTACGCTTTGATTTTGTACAGATCACTTTCATACCTGTATTACTGTCAGAACTCTATTAACAGCCAGACCCTCCAAAATACCCATGAAATCTGTACTTAAGTAATAAGTGTTTAATTTTTTAATTTTTATCATGTACCCACTGAAGGCAAGAGCTCAGATATTAACCTTCTTTTAAAATATCAAGTAAACTTAGGCCAAAATTATTTCTTGCCCTTATCCCCCTCAACCTCACATTTCTACTCTTATCCACATCTGAGCCTTACTGGACAAATGGAAAGCCATAAAAGAAACACAGGAAAAAAATTTCTTAAATACACACTCTCTTTCTCTCTCTATAAAATGATACATATAGAGAATAAATATATATATAATGTATGTATATATAGATATAGATATAGATATAGATGATATAGATATAGATATAATTTTCCAGAAAGAGCAAAACCAAAGTCAGTAAAATCTAAATTGCTCAATCGGTAGATGAAACTTGTATCCTACCTTCTCAAAAGCTACTACTTACCAATGCCAGTTCTCATCATTTAGAAGCCATTTGGAAGTAGCTGGTTTAATTAATCAATTAAAATGATGCCATCCCAGCCCTTTGCAGTACATCCAGAAACCGTCTTCAGGAAGCCAGTCTTGACACAGAGAACTACGACAGAAAAGACCGGAAAAGACCCCTCCACCTGCCACGGCCAACTGATGACAGCTCAGCCTCAACAGAGAGCACAGAATTAATTGTGTGTCGGGCAGGATGGCCAGCGGCTGTAGTCCGCAGGGGACTGTCACTTCTGCATTACTTTAGAGATGACCACAATAGCATGCTTTGGCCCGTAAAGGCTGGTTTATTCTCACCCAGGTCAGAGACTTGAGAGATTATTAGGAATATGCTTCAGTCAAGGCATAAAAGCACTCTGAAGGAGGTTGATTTACTCTAGTAGGAAGAAATAATCTTGTGCTATCCTAAATGAAAGTTTATGGCTTAATTACAACCTGACCCTACTGTTTTGCTCGAACGAGCTTGCTAGAAGAATGAGCTATAGAATCCATTAGTCCTTTGACACTGTCATCAGCAGCCTTCAGAAATCTGACTTTTCGAAGAAGCAGTGCTAAGGAGCTAGATAGATTACTAACCCAGGGAGATTACTAACAAGCAGGGAGTGAACATTTGGGCTAAAAGGACGTGGTGCTGGCTGTCATAACTAACGGCAGATTAAGGGCTGATGTCAGGAAAGCACTTCAGTTCACCCTCAGCTTCCACCTTGGTTGGCAGCTGCTCGGCGTATTTGAGGGGAAGTCAGCCGTTGTATGTGTTCATTGGTGGTGGGGTGGTCGCAGACAGACACTTCACCTAATCGAGGTCAGGAGAGATGACTAGCAGCCTTTCCTCTCAGCTGCCACTACAGGTGGGTAACATGGGGACGACGCGGTTGTGCAGTTGCTGTTGCTACTCTCGGGACTGGCCCGAGAGGTTTCATGCTGGCCTCGCACGACCGGTTTCCAATGCACTTCACAAAAGCTTGTGCTTTGCAGGCACGTGCAGTATCAGAAACTCACAGAGGCAAGGACATGCCCTCCCAGAGCTGTCTTTGGCCATTACCCTTATTTTTGATCTGTGAGACAGCTGGAACTGATGGAATAGGCCCTTCAGGAAGAGAAAAGCTGCTCAGCACTGTTAAAGTGGTGGAGGACACAAGTTCAGAGGAGCCCCACAAAAAGACACAGTATTCAGCAATAGCTTAGAGCCCTGTCTATGACAGTGTGTGGCACGGTCTCAGGCACTGGAAAGAAAACAAGGGAGAGCAAAGCTCGTATAGGCTCACCTGTGCCGCATGGGGAATATCTCATTCCGGGCATCTTGCAGAGTCAGTGGGTGACCCCATGCCCAACCAGAGACTTCTTGCCAGTGGGTTGGTACCTCTGTCTTACTGCAAACCCATTGCAAGAGTGCAACTGGACTGGTGCCAGAGCACTCAACACGCTCCATATTAAAAATATCACTTAGCTCTTTGGGAAATCCAGGACGAAGGTTAACAGGGATGACACAGTGGTAGGACAGGCCTGCTGCTGAAGACGTACTGCGTGGCTGTGAAGCGGGATGGCAGTGCCTTGGGGTGGGAAGGGAGGAACAGCTGCGTTGCACTGGCTTTCCACAGCCTTCCAAGGAGACGACTAGGATTGTGGATTTACGGCGTTGGTGCTATATGATAAAGATTCGGTAAAGACTTTAAAATCTTTAATAAAGCTGTGCCAGCTGAACTCATGAGGCTATGATAATGTAAAGCTGCAGCAAGCGAGCCAACAGCTTTTCAAAAGCTTTGGGTTTACCACCTTGTTCATAATCACAGTTACAACTCTGAGCACTTTGAAGCAGTCAGTAAAGTACAGCCAGTTAATAGTCACAGTAAATATCTGCTCTTTAGATCAACGCTCAGCTTCTCTAGTCATCTGGCAGGTTTACTCTGATCCCACAAATCCCCACCCTCTTGCTTGCAGGACAGCAGCGCTGCGGAAGGAAGGCTGCAGGATCTCTACCTTTTTTATTGAAGACTACCATGCAGACTTAAAATGCACAGTGAGTTCGATACACAGCATCACTGCCTTGCACTGAGAACAGTAGCTGCTAAAGAGAAGTGTACATCTGTCTCCCAGCCGCAATGACAACAGCCTGGTTTCTTTTTCAGCCCAGTTTGGAAGTGACCGTCAGCACTCTTGTGTAAACACCAAAATCTGGGTCAATTAACCTCATGTACGACAACAGAGCATATTATCTGCCCAGAGCTATAAGTGATCCGTACAACTTTCTGCGGGAATATTTGCCTCTGATTCCCACTCTGCCTCACCACCGTTTCCGCCCTTGGCTCCGGGTCATTGATCGTCTCCTTGCACAACACAGAGGACACCCACCCACCACGCACATGGCACAGCAGCAGATCACACGCCTTAGTTGAATGTTTTCAATAAAAAAGTCATTGAGAAGGAGACAGTGTCAAGCTTTTGACTCATTGACAAATGACCCAACTATAACACTCGTTTTGGCAAAGACAATCACTGTTTTTCCATCATACCCTATAAGTAAACATAAGGATTTTGGTTTAATGCATGTAGACAGCCAAAAGAGGGAAAGAGTTTTATGAAGGGACACTAACCGGCTTGATAGGAGAAGCCATTTTTAAATTTACACAGAAAAATGTCCAAATAAAAGACCCAAACCCCTGGTCATATTTCTCTCCTAAATATTTATTGTCCTCTGCCTAGAAGAAGCATTTCCATCTTCTGTTTCCCTGAATATCTGAATTAAAATCTCCAGCAGTCTTCTAATTCCACATACTTTGTGCACATCACAGCAACACTGTTTCCTGATCTAATCTGTTTTCCAGATAGCTTGCTTTCAAACAATTAGCTACGTCAGGACTTCTCCATAGCAAATCGATTGTTGATAGCTTTGGCTCAGCCAGATATAAGCTTTAGAATGATGACATGCCTCTCTAAAGAAATCACAAAAAATGATAAATGGCTGTTACAGTAAGCCTCTCAAAAATAAATTACTGTTGCCATACCATGTAGCCCTTTGATTCTGATTATGTTTGTCCTTTACCCTTTCATTATATTCGCCAAAGACAGAACAAGACAGGCATGATCCAGTTAGTTACTCTTCTTTGGTAAACTGTAATCCCTTGCAAAACTCCTTTGAAGTTGGTACTACTCAATGTGAGAAAGACTGGCAAAGCCCAGCGCAGTCCAAATGCAAGTAAGCTAAAAAAATAAAAAATAAAAAGCAAACATAACAGAAAAAAATAGCAAATAGAGCATTGTGCTCATTACAATAACACAATATTTTGTGTAACCTATGTTGCATGACCAGTCCAAGCCAGTCTTACCAGGTTCAAAAACTTTGACAGTGATACATTTGGGCAAGGAAGGAAGCAGTACGTACAAGACAAGGGCCAAATCTAGAGAAGAGCTGTGCTTTCTGAATTCACAGTGTGTAAAGTCTTCTATATTTTTCACAAGTTTGTCCAAACACCGTATTTCCTCTTTTAAAAAAAAAAAACCTTTAGGAAGCCAATTTTATAAGACTGCTGGAATCACGTGCCACTGAAGGGATTAGCTGAAATAGTTCCCCTATTTCATGAAGTTACCTCTGAAGAGAAGCCACCCACCCCTAAGATGAAGCAGGAGCCCTGGGGACGGTTGCAGGCTTGTTGGCCCCTGTGGTGCCAAGGGTACCGCGAGCAGCAGAGGTTGAGACAACTGACAACAATCGATCCAGTTACCACAGCTTAATGAGCTTCTGCTGATTAGCTTGAGTCCTCACGACTGACAACTTTTATTCCACAACTAAGGCAATTGTAAAGGTAAGGTGTTAACTTCTACCTGCTTTCATTATCCATCAATATTTAGAAACAAATACAACCACTTTACTTCTCATGAGTAATCCCATGACTGAGTTTTGATTCAAATGAGTACAATGGCCCCCATTTAAAGTTTTCAAGCAATTATTGGCGAACACATTATCAGTTGAAGTCCATAAACATTTATCCAGTGCCACCAGGCATGTTGGTGGCAAATCTAATCTTTTTGTTCTGATCAGTGCCAGAGGACTCAGGACTTTTTTCCCCTAGTGATTTTACTATAAAGATTTTATGAGCCCGTGAAAGGGATTGCAGGCAGCCTGGACATTTTTCTCAGTAGCCATCTGAGTTGGCTTCTGTGCTTACTGCAGAGGAGCCGAGTTCCCAGCACTGCTGAGAGTGTTTTATAGGGGACAGCCTCTGCCTCTGAAAGTCAGTTGTATGCACTGAAAGCGCTTCTAAACACTCATGAGAAATTTCTGCTTATGGACCAGGGAGTAAAAGCCAAGGCTAAGCTTGCATTGAAGACATTCACATTAATGTCACACTGTTTGCTTTTCCCAAACAATATATCACTGTCACATGGCCCTGCACTCACAGAGAGAGGAGACGCAGTTCAAGGACTGACAACAGATGCTTTTTTTTTAAAACATTTTCTCTCTTTTTATTTGTTTTTCCTGATGGTTGCTACAAGCAAAGGAGGTATTCAGAAATGTAACTGCACGATACAAACACAGGCAGCAAACTAAGTTGATGGCATGAAAGGCGTATCTGAGAACACAGAGTTGACAGAATCAGAGTCGGATTTTGTTCGAGTCGTTTTTAAGATACTCTCAGCAATGATATTGTCATTAGGGAACAGTTTTACTTTCCCGTTCTGACTGTGTTTTGGTTCGTGCACGGGTTCCAGGAAAACCACCCGTTTCCCAGTGCTAGCCTTCTTCTCGTCAGCTGGCAGCTCTTGCGGCGGTGTGGAATTCAGTATGGATGAGTGGGCACTGCTTTGGTTCAGCTTCCTCTTCCTCCTTTTTGCCTTACATTGGCACGGACAGGGGGTCAGATAGAGATACAGCAGTACTAAAACAATACTGGCTACACAGGCAGCAAGGGTGGTAAAAGCTGTATTAAATGCTTCATGAGCGTGGGACCTGTTCACTGTGAAATTGCTAACATTTATTCTAACCTCTATGGTTTCATTTAAAAGTCTTTTCTTATTTATTGCGATGCAGGAATACAGCCCCGAGTCCTCTAGCTGGGCATCTGTTATCTCCAGGCTGCCGTTATGAAACACTTTAAAGTTGTCAGTCTCCCTGCCTGGCTCCAGCAATCTGTTGTCCGGACTAACCCAAACAAAGTGCGTGCCCGCGTCGCTGATTCTGCTGTCACAGTGTACAATCAGCCTGTCACCAACCTGGGCATCGTGAATAAACCCAAAGGCTTGGAAAGAGCTGTTGACGGTGCTTTCGGAGCAATTCAGAAAGCTGTCCTGCAGTAAAGGCAGTTTATTGTAACCTCTCGGGTCCGATCGCGACAAACAGGCGTACTCGGTTTTGAAGTCCACCACGGAGCTGAAGTGCCTTTGATACCAGAAGATTAGCATGGCGTACAGCATACAGTCGCAATGGAACGGGTTGCCATGAAGATAAATTCCACTAAGGTGTTTGGCCGGCACTGAACTCAGGCGCTGAATAGGCATCGACTGAATGTGATTAAAGGAAATGTCCAGCAACACAAGGTCTGTCAGTTTATATTTGCCACTGTACAAGTCCAGCGGGAAATGCGAGAGTAAGTTATAGCTTAAGTACAGTTTCTGTAATTTGTACAGTCCTCCGAAGGCTGAAGGCTCTATCTGTGTTATCTGATTGTTGTACAGCAGGAGAACCTCCAGTGCCTTTAGCTCCTGAAACACAGGGCTGCCCAGCGTCTTCAGGCTGTTGGATGACAAGTCCAAGTACTTCAGATTCGGGGTTGTGGAAAAGCTTCCAGTGATAATGCTGCTAATGCTATTATGATTGACTATTAAAGTGTTCAGTTTCTCAAACAGCGCAGGGACCCATTCAGGCTCCAGAAACCCAATTCTGTTATAACTCAGATCCAGCCTTTTCATACATTTATAAAGATTTCCTGGCACTCGAGAGAGGTTCTTATTGGTGCAGGTTACGATATCACTGGCACAGATGCAGGCTGCTGGACACATCCCCGGGGCACTGCCACAAACGCTCACTGTGAAGACCAAGAGGCATGCCAGTCCTTTGCAGTTCACTTGAAAAACTCCAAGGCGAGTAGGAATTGTCCACCAGTTTAAAGACATTGTCACTGTCTCTTAGCTCTCTGCCAGCGCTCCTTGCCACAGATTATATGTGCAGTTAGCTTTGCACTACTTGCTGTCAAAAGAGGGATACAGAGGTACAGCACATTAACATTTACGATTCATACCCTGCCTGATTTCTTATGCATGCCTTTTGAAGACTACAAGGCATTAATCCTTAATGTTTCATACGGTTAATTATAAAATCTGGTCGTTCTTAGGTGATGTAGGCTTAACATTGCTTTTATGTAAACATGAAATTCTGCACTCATGGGGAAATATTCACACTAGAGATGTGATATTTTTTTCTTTTCAAAAACACTGCAACTATTCTTCAGTCTTGGACCAAGTAATGCAATTTCTGGCAGTTCATTAAAAAAAAACCAAACCAAAACAAAACAGAAACGTTCCCCTGTGGAACATGACTAGGCAATGGCATCCCCTACCTGTTTCCAAACCAACCCAGATAGAAAACTCCTGGTACAGGAAAGAAGAAGCCTCATCCAAAAATGCTCTATTTCTTTCTGGGAGCAGATACAACATGTGTTTCTTCCCAATCAGAAAATGTCACACATTTTCAAGCAAAGAATTTTCTCAGACTACTTAGCTTTAAATGGCATATGAATTTCTTTCCTCCCCCCCAC
>JANZLQ010000005.1:34327737-34365261 GCA_026212715.1 Elanus axillaris
TTTTTCCCCTCTTAATCCATTAGCATTTTTTTGATTTTTCCTAAACACCCCCCCCCCCCGATTTGTGTAGTAGTTGCTTCTACTTTGAGGTGAGAAATCTAAATTCTAAAGGGCTTTTTGAACCATGTGTGCTACATTAAAATGCCAGTTCTTTCCTTGAAGGTTAATAAAGTGATCTAATTCATTTTACATGTGCTAAGAGGTGAAGATTCCAGAAAATGAAGCCTGAATATAGAAAAACCCTAGTACCATCTCCTTCCTGAGTAGGTTTTGCTTTGGTGTCTCTGTTCTGGGGTGAAATGAGTATTTAACTAAATGTCTTAAATGAGCTTTGCACCAAAATGAAAACAACAGGCCTCCTCTTTAATGCAAGGTAACCATTTTTTTAGAAAAACTTGTTTTCCTTTTAAATATCTACTAACCAAATGTTGATTTCCCAAATTTAAAACTAGTGTTTACCATCGTCAAAATTATCATCAATCAGTACTAGATTTCCAAGAACACAGACATGCATGTAACACCTGATGAAATACGGTGACATAAAAGAAAACCATTTGACTTAAAAGGGGCAGAACCAGCAGCAGGATCATTTCTGTGATACTCAATACTTAACTATTTCTTTACTACATACGCTTCAAGAAAAGAAGGGGCTGCGATGCCTTCTTGTATTTTCTATGCAAACAGGCAGACATTCACACAGGTACCCCTCCAACAACAGTTACTTGTAAGATGTGTTTTCCAGCACTGTGTACAGGCACGATTTATCAATAGTAAAAAATGGAGTGTCCATCACTTCCCCAGACAATGTGTTTCAGTATTTACTCATCCTACCCATAGTAACTGCTGCTTCTTTCCACCTTGATTTGGTATGGTTTCTTTTTGAGTCATTGGCACTGCTTATGTCTTTGACATGTGCCTTTCACAGATAGGCATGGAAGATGAAGGTCTTCTAAGATGCTAAGAATTCAGCGTGACCCTGATGAAACCCATGTCAAAATCCATTACTATGCTTTTCTGCTACATCATGCCAACACATGACTCAGTAAGCCATCTCTGGTTAGGAATTTAGCTTCAAGGCTGAGTATGTTTGAGTAGGAACAAAAAGCCCTTCTGCATGTAATAAACAAAAAAGTTATTTCTGTTTTATGTTTAATTAAAAATTGATCTAGCTTTGCTCGAGACTAATAAACATGCCTGAGAGTCTTTCTGAAAGAGAGTAGAACATGCAATTGTGAGAAATTCTTTTGATTCTGAAATTGTGTGTTTATCCTGGATATGTCTAACATGCGTATAATTTGATTCAAGCTTAGTGCAAGCCAGAATTAGAACAGCAGATTGCTTACTTTTGGGAAGAAGTGTAATCCAGGGCTTTACTGCTTACATTATTTGTGTAATTAGAAAAAGGCTATGGTTGATGTCACTGGTTTAATCTCCAACAGACTAGAGCATTTGATAACCTACTGACATTGAAGTCCAGAAGACTGCAGGGCACATTTTAACTAATCCATGGCTAAAAGAATAATTAATTTGCCTTCTTACAGTGTTATCATAACACTGCAACTGGAAATTAAAACACAGTTTCTTAATTACTTCATTTATTTTATTACTTGTTTGGAAAGTCTATATTTTTATTCAAAGATAATGTGAGGACTGTGTCTAGTATTTACACACCAGCAGTTCAATACTTGGATCCTCAGAGAAAAGTCTGCTTGTTTCACTTTCAGATCTGGTCTAGCGATAAGTTCTCACTTGTCACAATACATACTTCAGCTTTTGTCTGCCCTACGCCTGTTAATTGAATTTAATCCAAGCAATTTAATTCACTGATCATAAATCATGATTTCAATCAGTGATAAGGAAAACTTAAATTAAGTATTTGGTTTTAACAGTTTTTGCATTTCATCTGAGGTTCTGTATAATAGCATTCCCAATATAACTCATTTGAATCCCGACTTTCAGTTAAATTTAACCTTTACGGTTGAAGATTCACCTTCATATACAAAAGATAAAATCTCTTTAATTTTAACAACTTGTACAGCGTTACACGTATTTATAAATGCTTTTCAAGTGTTTTCAACATAGAAAAATGTAAATAATATATTTCTTGTTCACTTGTTTCTGGATTACTAAGGAACTAATATATCTTGGAAGTTGTGGCAAGCTGCATTTAATTGGAAATTAGGATCCACTTACATGCAAACCAGATTTCCTTTCTATTGAATTAAAAACCCTTCTTCAATTCTTTAATAAAAGCAGTAAAAACACAAGGTCCTTAAATTTCTCTGTAATATGGAAGAAATACTGGCTGTGCTTAATGGTTTGACTGAATCGGGAGATGATCAAGTCTTTTGAAGATGTAGAATTAATAGATCCTTTCCATCTCATTTTTATTTCTGAACTGGAAGAAGAATACAAGATTTATCACTTTCTTAACTTTCGTTTTTTCAGCCAAACGATGTGATTCATGGGCAAAAAGACAATGTCCTGAAAAAATTAATTAACTTTTTAGTCACTTCCCATTCCAGACAATTAACCAATATTTTCTATAATTTTCAACTTTAAAATTCCTGCAAACTTGTACTACTTCAATGACCAAAATTTGTTATGGTTGGCATGACTGCTGGCTAGTAACTAGGGGCATAGCAGTGTTTTCCTTTTCTGTTTTTAGGCATTTAATTTAGTACTTTATATTTGGAAGAGTGGCAAGTGCTTTCTTGATCTACCTCTTTGCAAACTGCTGTATAACTTCAAACTTTGGCAGTTCCTTCTGTGCAATTTTTTGTGGAGGTCTTTCCACTGCTTGGCAGTGTTCTCAGTAGATTGAACCCAGCCATCACCTAAAGTTTGTCTGATAGTAAGTAAAATATGAAAGCATTGATAGAGAACAGCTAGCAAGTATCTTCCAAGTAACCCATGCAATTAATAATCTTTCCGGTAACATATTAAGAACACAAAGATAGATTAATGACAATTATTAAGTTTCAGTTAGTGCTATATTTTATGATTAAAGCTGAGAGGAAATCTGTGAATGTGCTTCTGAGCAAAGGACAAGCAGTTGCTTCAATTCGTTCACCTACGCCAACACCGTTTCCTGATCACTGCTTTCAAAAGAGTATTTCTTCTAATGTAATTTCATTTTTCTTGCCTGTTTTTTGAACATTTGCATTTACCATGGAATGAAATGCACATTTCTTTTTTTTTTTCCACCTAATTACACTGGAACTGCTTGAGAATTCTCCATATAAGATCTTTTTGGATGTTTGTCTGTGCTATAGAACCCCCCCTCTGTATAATGACAAAAGGCTGTAATAAACAAAAACCAGAAATGAAACCAAATGTGAGCTTGTTAAGCAGAGAAAAGGAAATTGATGCTGGTTGGAATAATGAGAAATATTAGTGTTTTGTCCATTACTGTGATTCAGCTCCTTAATCAGTTACATGGAACTGTATCATAACATAAAAGATTAAACGTATTTAGCCACTGATTCTGTACCACATTCAAAATGCACCCTCCATCCAGAAAATGGGCAATGGCTCTTTGATGCTATAAACATGGCTATTTGTTAATTGATGAGTTTTAGGTTTTTTGCATCTTAATAAAGCCCATAATAATTTTAAATGAATTTTAAACATATTTATGAAATAGAAACTATAATTAAACTAAAAAGATTCAAATAAAAGTAGAGGAATGTTACAGTTTATTAGTAACACTGACAATTTCCATTTTTTAGGAGTCCAACAAAATAATGGCCAAGCAACTTGGGCCAGGCGGCATAGTTTTCATTCGAAGTAATGCAAGACTGATGCATTCTGCAAGATGCATGGGGTCTTTGGAAAGTTTGCCTTTTGGCATGTGCTCTGTGGGGGGGTCATTATTAATTTCAAATATTCATCTAAAAATGGGGTTATGGATTTTGTAAACTGAATTATGGATTGAATTCAGTTGCTGGTAAAATACCACCTATATTCATTTGACTAGAAATGCCCATTCGTGCTTAAATTCTAGTACACAGAATCGTATCAAGATGATTTTTTTCCCAAAGGCCAGTAGAGGGTCATTTGTACCTAAGGTATGGGCAAAATATTTAATACATGCAGAGAGCATGGTGAACAACCTCCTCTGGAAAAAAAACCACCTTTGTTCCTATGTTGCCCTTATATGAAGATAAAATATTCTGGGGAAGGAGCCTTTATTATAACCTCTCCCTTACTTCCAGAAGAGGTGAAAGTTGCAAAAGGAGAATGAGAATTCCCTTAAGGTACGTCCTCTTATCACCAACTCACACGTTAGGTGCTTTTACGGAGAGAATCTTGTTCCTCCTTCCTCACCCATCGGCTGTACATCCCTGCTGCTTCCCTCCTGCCGGGTCTAGTGCTTGTCCAGCCCTTTGAAAGTTGGGCGAACTTCCCAAACCATCAGCAAACTAACCCGGGGTAAAAAAAAAAAATTCTGCTGCTTCCACCGGCTGCCGTTCCAGGGAGCTGAACTGAGTTACTGGGAAGTCAGACAAGTGTCAGTGCACCAGAAGAATAAGATGGAGAGGTACAGAGTAAAAGTAGGCTGTGAGATTGGCTTGAATACCACAAAATTTCATTCTCCAAGCTCTGAAGTGGAGCCTGCAGCAAGGGACGTGTGCTCTAGAGCACGGACAAGTGCCTCATCCACACCTGCTGATGGAGAAGGAAGCTAGTTACAGAGGAAAGCCTGTGCTCGTACAACAGAGAATATTCGTTACTTGTTCTCAGTCCTTCTTTCCCTTCTAGCTTATGCAGCCAACCAGAACCCAGAAGTAGGCTGGTGGTAGACTGGAAATAGTAAAGCTAAAATAAGTTAGAAGACAGGAACCAGTCTGCAAGGTGTTGTGGCCAGGTGTCTCTTTGGACATTTGGGTACTTGGGAAAGTGAATTCAGACCAAAATATCTACAGCTCTAAAGCTCAGAAACAGGCAGGTTGTGTTGACGAAGGCTGGACTTGACTGAATCAGGAGAAACCCTTCATGGCAGCCTTCTTTCTGAGAGACCACTTGTTCAGCTGTATGAAAAAAATACAGGCGAGGCAAGGATATTATTGTGAGGGAGCTCAGGAGATTCCACAAAGGAGTACTTCAAAGGCAGCAGAAGAAAATCCAGCTGTATACATACACAGCTTGACTTCTTGCCACCCCTGCATCTGCAGCATCTCTGTAAATAATTTCCTGAGTAGAAACCTTGGCGTTCTTCTGTGTTATTAATTATTCAGTATGCAGTGCATGAACCACTAGGGAGAATGAGTTTGTTGCTGCATCAGAGGGACTTGACTGACATAAAGTAGGAAAACTGTATGGTTCAACAAGTTTGTCATGGATTAATATCAGCACCACATTCACAACGCCACTGAATTTGGGATTTAAATGCAGTTCACAACTGGGAAAAGAGAGATTACATACCAAAAGAGTGAGCTTTGGTTGGCTAAAGCTATATGCTGACTGCAACATGAGTTGCAGGAGCTCTAAATGAAGAGAATGAAAGTATTAAAAAGATTTCGTTGCCTCTTTCTGAAGAAATTTTTACATTTCTTTACAATTGTAAACATCTGAATTTTCGGATAAAACCTTTTGACCAACAAAATAGCATTTGAGATTGCCCATTAAACCAAAACCAAAACGCTTGAACCTCTGTAGTGTTCATGCCAATGGAGTGTTAAACTGCTGGGAACTGAACTCTGTAGTACATGGGATTTTGAAATGTTTATGTCTCTTCCTCTGAGTTTCTCAAAGCGTCTATTTTTTTCCTCCTGGAAACACTCTACATGTGACAGAGGCATGATGATCCGGAGAAGGAGGCTTCTGCAGAGCTATCTACAGGGGTTCCTTCAACCAGAAGCTAAAAGTAGCACCTGTACCTACATGCTGTATGACAAGCTGAGCAAGACTCTGCAGCATACAGTGAATGTGGGAAAATTTCTTCTGCCTTGGTCTCTCTGCCCTTTGTACAGGCTGTGGAAGGATAACTCTGACCTGGAGCGAAATAATTTGGGCTGGAGTCCAAGCTGTGAGCTTGGGAGCGAGGAATGAGAAAGGGAATGAGGAAGAACAGAAGGCATGGGAAGTGAGATGTGTTACGAGAAAGATGGTAACTATTGCTCTGTTGTTCTTAAAGGTAGGGTTGTAAAGTCAGTCTTGAAGGAAAACAGAGAACTGAGCAGAAAATGGAAGCTGATGCAGCTAGAGCCCTACTAGGGAAAAGTAGGAGCTAAAAACTGAGCTCTTACCCACCTGCAAGCTGAAAGCTTGCTCCCCCCATCTTTGTGATACTAAAATGGGGTGGAAAATCTGCTAAACGTCTTGTCAGCAAAATATTCCAACATGTTATTGAGCATAGGTAAAGTAGTCCTTGTGTTGAGAGTGTCTTTGTATCAGGAGAAACATTTTTTTTCCTTTTTAGAGGAACAGGAGGAAAATGGGCCCCTTGAAAGAGTTCAGTGCCCTAAGCTTTAGGAAAACAGGAGGAGAATACTGACAATTCTATCACATTTGCAATCGAAAATGCTATTAAGGGTGGAAAGACAGGTAAATTAAAAGTTTCAGAAGAGCTGTTCAAATTGAATGAGATACTTAGCTAAAACACAAATCCTCTCCCTTAAGAAAAACAGCTTCCTTCATTTTATGATCTTTCCTGGAAAAATTTCTAGACTTGTCACCTGATACCCTTCTATTTTTACTACTTAACAGAGACACAGTTAAGAGCAGGAATGGTGAAATTTAATCTTTAGAACCAAAATCTTGTCTTAGTTGTACACTAATGCACTGTCTGCATTGATGTAGACTTTGAATACATTCTAGTGTAGACTCTCATTTATCTCTTTTAGAATTTAGACTTTGGTTTAGAATTCAGAGTTTTTTAGAATTTCTGTCAGGTTTTACATATATTGCTATGTATGTAATAAATATTTAGGCTGTATTGCCTACTGGTAATGGCAATAGATGAGAAATATTTTGCACGGTTCTATTAATAGTGATGAAGGACCCCAATGGGCTGAAAGTAAAAATAGTGTACTTTTCAACACTATTCATCTTGCAACACTTTAGACTACCTTCACTGCATGCACAGCATCTCAGCTTCTGATATAGGTGCTGTGAATATTGGTTTTGATCAAAAGGACATTTATTTTCCTTGAAATTTGGTGCAGTTTATCATCCTATGTCCTGAAGTTCTCTAAAATACCTTACATTTGCCTAGGAAAATGCCATGGGAGGTGAATCAGGTGGAACATTAGGTTATAATTTCATCTCACAGAACATTTTCCAGAAACAGTTATCTCATTAGAAAGCTTTAACGTTGCCAGAAAGGGAGACCATCATTAACAGGAGAGCAGGAGCCAACAAATTCTGCATGGTTATAGGAGCTTTTGCATTCTTGCTCTCTGGCACTGTGACAAAGAAGTAGTCCAGTCCTGAAGGCTTGCAGTCTGAAAACCATGGTATGTTGTACTTCAGTAGCATGACTCAATCCTGGATTGGGCCATCTCTTTTAATCTCTTTCTGGGAAAGGTCCAAAAGACTTTCCTTATAATATCTACTGCCTGTGATGAGCTTAGAGATTGGAAATCTTTAAATTAAACTGGGAAGGAACTAGATGACATGCTGTGGGTAGTAACTTAGAAGAAGTGGGTTATTGCTTTGTTCGGCGGTATTTGTACTTGGAAAAGAATGAACATAGTTTTGGGTACTTCATACATTTTTTAAAGTATCTAATGTGGTAAAATTATTGTTTTACCTTGCCATTGGATCAACTAAGAGCATGCACAGGCTCATTTATGGATCAGTGATGAGCTGATTAGCAGGAACACATGAAGTGTCGTGATGTAATCATATATACAAATTCTTAATCACCTTTAAAATAGTTTACCTCCATCTGAGAGTGCTGTAGAACTGTAATTGCCAGGCAGAATCTGAGCCTTTGGCCACCACTGTGAAATACAATCTTCCACACAGATAGTATTCTGCAAGACTATTTCCAGCAATGCCTCCTATTTGCAAATGTAACAGACTAAAACATGCTTCTCTGGATCAAAAGCCGATCGAACCCCCTTCTGCTAATGAGAGATGAGACTAAAATAGTACAAAATGTATTGTGAACAGTCACCAATTAATTAAGAAAAAATGTCTGGTTTGGAGATTGAGCCAGACATGCTGTGAATGAGGTTGTCAGGCACAAGTGGTGCTGAGTAATGCTAGTAGGAGAGAACGGAGAAGCTGTAATCTTCTTAGTCTCTGGTACGTCTTCTAGTGGTCTGATCACAACCAGTTGGCTGAGGATTGGCCTGGCACTGGAAGAAGGTACCTAATATAGTCTCACCCTTCCAGAAAACAGGTAAAAAGACAGGTTATGCAATGTTTTGACCACTTTCATTCATCTTAGGAGAGACTGTGGTACTGTAAAAGATAAACAGAAATCAAAGCAACAGAAATCAGTTCAGGTATTGAGTTTAAGAGCATTTTTCTTTCTATAATACGAACATGATAATGAAGTATTAGAAGATTTGGATCACAACAGTGGGTCCTAGACCTGGCTGCCTGCTAAATAGGCCTCCTCAGCAGTAATTAAAGCCCCTGGTAGACGTAAATTTGGCAGTACTGCTAATTACCCAACCTTGTTCACTGAAAGGGAGCTAGTTGCCTGTAAAACAGCATAAGTGCAATGCAATAGAAATGACAGAGACTCAGAGTTCAAGAGGAAAAATAATACGTTTGGGATTAGGAGCACAAGCATCTTTACGTAGTTTGTCTTTGCATTTGTGCAGACCTGAAATTTGTTCATCAGACAATTGTGGGGAGCAAATTGCTAATGTGACTGATGAACACCATCCCTCTGGTTGGCTTGGTTTTGTTTTTCTCTCTGAGTACTTCCTTTTTCATTAGTGATCCCAGTGAACCAGTATTGTGTGCTTAACATCGCTGCTCCTCATCCTGCCCAAATAATGAGTCAGGCTGCAAAAATCAGGTTGGCCTTGCTTAATAAAACTTTGGGGTTTGTAAATCTTTCTGCCTGTTTTGTCTTTTAGGAATAATGAAGTATTCAAAGTAACAGTTTATTCTGTGTTTGTTTTTTTTTTTAAATTACCATAAGTCAAGAGCAGGAAGAATAAATGATTGGATAAGGGATTCACATGTCAGGCTTGAATTTCCTCAAGCATTCTGTGAGCGACTAATTGTGCCCACACACCCATCTGCATTTTTAAACATTTTTATTTCATGTTCAGTAGAAACAGTATTGTTTATTTCCTAAAGGATGAGCAATTAGGAACGAATATAATTAATACACGTGACTTTTTTCCTGGCTCTTATCACAGTTCCAACAAGCCGTTCCCATCTATGCTTCAGTAGGTTTTATGAAGCACTTGCAAATGACAGGCAGATGGCCTCTTTGGGTTGCTGTATTAAACAGCGAAGATTAATATTACCACTCTTCATGCAGTATGTTCAATCACATCTTGTCTGCCAGAAGCTGGTTGTTTTCAGTGCCTCTGTCTATAAATACTTATGGTCTCCTCTATAACTGAACAAATAAACAAACAAGCAAGCTTGAATAATATTCTTAAGATATTTCTTAATATTCTTAAGAAATCTATCGATAAATAAATAATATTTCTTATAAAGTAATATGAACCTATCCATCCTTACTGCATTTACACCTAATCCTTACATTTTTTAAGAGACCACGGTACCTTTGTATGGTTTTGCTGTCTAGTTCCCATTGGAGAAGACACTGGTTATTGTGAGAGCTTGTAAACTGAGGGAAAATAGCTTATGACCAGATGCTAAGGGTATCAACTGACAGTGTAAGAATTACCTCGTACCAGCTGCCTACGTAGAAGCGTTTTTAGAGAAGGTAGCTCTTGCCCCTAAAAGTTTGAAGAAAGCAAACCTACATTGTCCTTAGGCTGGAAATGGTGTGGAATTGGATATTTCTAGATTATCAACACTGGAGCATACCTGGCTGAGGAGGTCAGTGGTAAATTGTGGGTTTATACCTAACTACTCCTCTGCCTTGACTTCCCAAAGTGGAAGAGCTCCAGATGTTTCCCATTTAGAAACAGAAATTTCTAAAGAATAAAACTGTCCATGGAGGATGTTTAGTATATCTATGGAAATATCTACATAGAGTGGAATATCTTAATCTCTGTTAATCACTGATTAGAAAACTAACTGGAAGTGTCATCTTTTCTCCCACATCTATATAGCACTATGCACACTTAACATAGATTAATTGACAATCATTTCATCTCTTCTGCATCCCTGAGGAAAACCTTGCTGAATGAATTATTTTGATACATTCATCGACACAATTTTTATCCACTTAATTTCATTTTTCTGTTTTAAATGACAGCAAAAAAAAAGATTTTTATGTTAATTACTTTGAAGGTATTATATCTGTCATTCAGTAAACATCTACCATGCTAAACTTTCCTTTTAGAGATCACAAAAGTATCTGAAAAGCTGCCTCACGCTGTATTCTGCAGCTCACTGCATTTCTTTTTTTATGTATATTCTTGCTCATGCCAATCAGTGGGTTCATTGCCTGTAACACTACAAACACCTTCATTTTTCAGCCTCTCTGCGGTTAGTTACATGCCTTACTGGAACAATATTTGATCCTAAAGACTTTATGAATAAAAAGCTGAATTGATCAGTTACCTGTAAAAAAAACTGTATGTTGGACAGTGCCAGACATTTTATTTACCTTGGCATTTTATCACAGGTTATTTTTCCTGAGGAGTTCATTTGACTGGATAATATGAAGATTCTTGGCACTCTTATTAGTACTTAAGATATGACAACTGTCTCTAACCTCAAAGAAGTAAGCTAAAAGGAAAAAAAGACGATTACAGTGTTATTAAATGCATGCTACTGTTCATAATACTGTCTCCTTCTGAAGGAAATGCTAGCTACAAAGAGAACCTAAGAAATAAGACTAGACTTCTGTTGTAGACAGCTGGAATTAGATGAGATGATCCTTTTTTTTTCAGTCATCCTAAAAAGAAAAGAGTAAAAAATAAGTCAAGTTCCCTGAGTTTTTCTTTTAAAACAGTACCTTATTTAATCTTATCACCCTGAAATAAAAGGATGAAAAACCTTCAAACATACTATAATTATTTTGTTTCATTAATAAATTAACTTCACTATTAAGAATGCCTTTATTTTAAAACTGAATGTAGCTTACATCAGCTTTCAGATCTGGTTAGTTCTCATCTGTTAAAGGGCTCTTTGATTCAGCAGATGAATTTCTGTCACGCGTATATGTACCTGATGTTTTATAAGCTTATTCATTTTAGACTTCACAATCCCTACTTGAGGGGCACCACCTTCAGACCATTTTGGTATGTCCATAGGTCCTGTAGTTGTAACTTTCTGTCTTTTTTAAACAGAAGGTCTGGGAAGGTCTTTTGAGACTAAACTATTTGTTGTGCTAATGCCTAAAAATTTAGTCTTTCTTCTACTAAAATAAACATGACATAAACACAGTTAAGTACACAGCTGGGAAAACAACACTGAATGAAAGAAGGTAAATTGTTCTAATTTTTCTGTGGTTAGAAGCAAATATTTCAGTGTCACTGATTTTAATGATTTTTCTTTTTTATATAATTAGAAAGTAGCTCTTCCTAAAGGTAGATGGTTTCATTACCTTTACTTGAATAGCCTGACTAATTTGATTTCATGCCATATTTAGCAACGTATGTTGCTAAAAATATCATAAGGCTATAACAATTTAGCTATTTTTTTGGCTTAACGTCATATCTATACATACATATATATATATAATGTTCTGCATTGTATTTTTAAGTCCTAAATGGAGTTCAGTGTCTTTAGTTTGCATCAGGTCATTCATCATGAATCTGATCCAATGTTCACTGTGATCTATGCATTTCTTTTAGCGACATTTGGATTGTGCACTCACGTGAAATCCATTTAGTTTTCACAACTTCATCCTGCATTACGTCTTTATCCATATGGATGTAAATGCCTGTGATTCTAAATATTGAGGAAGGACCGATACTTCAAGCGATAAAGTAAAATAAATGTATCCACACTAGCTGTACCCATGTGAGTGCAAAAACAACTGAGATATCCTGTTGTTTTGATTTATTAAGAAAAAGGTATAAGAAAGTATTTTCATGTGCATCTGATGGCCAACTAATACATTTTCTCATGTATATTTGTTGGATTATCTTTTTGCTTTTTAAAAATCATCCCATGACCTTTTCGTATGTGAGTTACAGAAAACTTTGTTATAGAGCCTCACCTTCCCAGTAGCTCTTCTGATTGTTATTTCTGGGTGTTGCCTGAAAGTGAAGATAAAATAAAGACTTGCATTCAAGGAACAGTATAGTTAGCATGCTGTACAGGAGCATGCATATCAAATGTGCATGTTGTATATCTGAAAACAAAAACCAGCTCTCCAAGCATCAGATTTCTCAGTGTTGCTACAGTCAGTTTGCTTTTAGAGCTGCAAAAGCTTGATTGCTTGATTATGGATTGTTGCAGTGATTAAAACAATCTGGGGCAAATAGGTTTTCCTTTTTTTTTACAAAGAAAAGGAGCTGAAAGGAAGAAGAAAATAGGAAAATCTAAAGTTGTTCTGAATTTGAGTGGTTTCTTTAGCAAAATGGGCTCTTCTTATAGAAGTAATGTGCAAACAAATGTACACTGTGAAGCCTATTCAGGGAGGAGCGGGTATGGCTGTATCCAGGGCACTGAAAGTTCCTGCCTATACTTTCTGCCTAACTACTCCTTTTTCCTCTTCTCCATAATATGTCACAAAATTTCCAGCCTGTTCATATCCATAATCAGAAAGTGCCTAACCTAGTCATCCCTTGATTGACTGTGTGCAAAACCGCTTCAATCTGTCTGTATTGAACAGCAATGCAGCCCATTTTATTTTGTATTTTTATAAATGAGTAATCAGATGATGAAGTTGTGTTGTCTAAAAAATAGTTTATAAATAAGAAAGGAAATTAAAAAAATCAAAAAACAGTTTGAACACTGTTATGTCTTACACTATTTAGGTCAATATTAATGCTAAAAAGGCCTATTGTACTTTTCAGTTTAGTGCCCTGATTTGAGACACGTCAGAACGCTTCCTCTTTAGATGACCTGGGCATTACTCCTAAGATGCCATGAAGTGATTCTGTGGGTTGGTAGAATGTGAAAACCACAGGGATTATCGTGATTTTCCAAGTATCCTTAAGTGCTGAAACTTTCATTAAAGAAAAGTCTTATGTGAATTTTGTACAGAATACAAAATACACGGTAGCAAACTGCTCTTTGCAATGCCCATTTATCGCACTCGCCGGCAAAGCAGGCTCATTACAAACCCACCTCTCCTCCAGCAGCTCCTCGGTCGTGCTCTGTGGGCCACCAGTCGTCTGCAGAATGTTCTGTGGGATGTTCTCTGGAGAGCGCAGGGGGGCATGTGGTGTTCATTCACTTTGCTTCCGCTCTTTTAATTGCACAAAAAGAAGTTAAAAATCTGTCAGTACTTTCCCAGTGCAGTCTAGCTTCATTGTAACAAACCCCAGGGAGTCATGGAGAATTGTTCATCCTAACAAGGCTGGATTGGCAATTTGCTGTACTGAAATAGCGGAGAAACATCCGATTTCAACTACCCAGTAATAAGTTGTGTTTTTATGGCAATTACTTCACTCTGCTCAATATTTAAAAGATGCTTTAAAAAGAAAGCAGCAAGGAAATTAAAAAGGAAGAAATATGCCTTTAGAGGCTAAATCTGGCATGCTGTGATAAAGACGAGGAAAAGAGCGTTTGTGTCCAGATCAGCCTTCTGCAAGCATGCACTCCAATATGGCTGATGGCCAAGAAGAGCGTACCTCCTTGCTGTTGAAATTATTAAAAACAGGGGGAGGGTGTGACTTGCTTTAAATGAAGTTTGCCAATGTTTGCTTTCATTGGAAGCATATAATGTAGCTGTGAATGGGGTGGAATTCATTTTCTGTTAAAAGACCTGATGGCTGTGGTTGCCAGAGAAGGGGGTCCACAGGCAGAGTTTTTCTTCTGATGTCACCCAGGTCACAAAGCTTGCGACTCCCTGTTTTACTCCCTATTGCACCATCCTATAGTATATACCAACAGGGTAAATTCATGGCCCCCATTTAAAGTCAGCAGAGACAACATTTATGCCAGAGATCTGTTTAGTTGCTCTTAATCTCAATAGGCTGCTCTAATTGGTTTATTCAGGCAAAATCAACAAGCATAACTTTTTTTTTATACTGTCGAGTGATTGTTGCTCCACTTTAATGTAATTTTAGTTAAATTTAATTTCAAGCCATCTCAGCTGAATTACTAAATAATAACATTAAAAGCAAAACAAACCTGAAAAAACAGATATGCACTCAGATCTTGTTCTGATTGCAATTCAGGAAAGCTAAAACCAGACAATGAAAGAGCTTGTAATTATTTGCAACAAAGATATGTTTTGGAATAAACTAGATGTAGGTATTAAATCTGGTGTATTAATATTGGACATATGCAGACAGGCATCTGCTTCCATTTGTTCCAATCACTTTAACGTCTAATAGTGGGCATTAGCAACTTTATATAAATTAATTATTTTAATATCAACATTTATTGTCAAAATAACTGTTACTTAAGTAGGCATGCCATATTTCTATTATCTGGTGTATTCCAGTTGTGCAGGGTAACTTTTGGTCCTTCATAGTATAACAACCGTAAATATTTACAATTTCCATATTCTAGGTGCAGATTTTATGGTTTGCTCAGCACTCCGGCCATGATCCACTGAATTCCTTGGTAGGAAGTTTAGTAGAAGCTTAGACAGAGAAAATACAGAGTTTTCTACTTCAAGCTTTGATGTAGCCTTGGTGTCAGTGGCCATTCCCCTTTCTTTGGGCACAAAAGAGCTGGAGAACTGGCTTAATGCTGAGATATACTGTGAAGATAGGTATGGCTCTGATGTTTGGGACTGACATTTCTAGAAAGCCCGTGATGCAGATCTCCTCCTCCTACCATCTGGCACAGGAGACGCTCCTGGGGGAAAAGTGGTGGGATTACATAGGTGGGAGCAGCCTCCTGGGGTCATGGCAAACAGACACAAGTCACAGCAGGTTGGCGGAGGCTCTAACTTGGACTAGGACCAGTCTGGTGTCTGCTCAGGAGAACCTGCAAGTTAAATAAAAGGTGTTTGGGTAGAAATGACATAGGTCCTGTCCATTCTGGATCCATTCTCATGGAGTGCTGAGCCCTAGTTATAAACCTTTGGTCCAGCTGTAACTTGCTCTCTCTTTGCATTGTTTAAAGCTTACACTTTAGATCTGTGATGCCTCTCAGACCCCTGAAATCCACCACCAGCAAGTCCTATGCAAAGTTCTGTTCTGATTGGATTTGAATATTAGCACATAGCAGAAAATTAGTAGTAATGTGGCTGCCCTGGCTATGCAAAGAGCAGGAGTTAACACTTCTTGCTGATGAGGTCTCACTAAAAATGTTTATGATTTCTTTTTCTCACCCTAACTACTCCATAGACCTGCTGGTTCCACAACTGCTGTCCTTTCAATTTGGAGCGTTTTGCTAATGTAGCAATCAGCTGATGAGCAAGGGATCTGCGCTTACAGTACAGAACATATTTACACGGTACTTGTAGCAAAACCATTCTCAGTGATGAGCTCTATCCAGACACCTGCACATCTTGCTTTGAAAGCAGGCAAAAGGAACTCCATTGGACAAAAAGAGGCCTGTGTGACCAGCCATGGTGGGCCAAACATCCAATGTGTGCAGACTTGGAGTATCACTTCTCTGACCACTCTGTAGTACCACAGTTCTTGTTCTGCCCGCCTCTGCATGATAATAAAAAATTTGCTCTGTCCTTACCACTTGCAGACAGGAACAGATATAAAGGAAGATTGCAGAGGATGCAGAAGCTTTAGATCTTATGAAGTGCCATGTGATAAATCTAAAGATAATCATCTGTGGTGGTAAATACAATACACCTCACAAAATTAAATCGAGCTAGTCGGCAGCAACTGGTGCAGACATACAATGCTCACAACTTTCTAGCATTCACATTTATTTTGGTAGCTCCACTAGTATTTGTGATGGTTTCTTGCCTTCGATCTCATAACAGAACTTGCAATAGTGCAGCTATGGTCACATAAGGTTTTTTTAATTGACTGGTGATGGACAGCCCCATTCCAGCATTGCTTTAGCTGCTGCCCAGGGACAGGCCAGGCGCGTGCCCCAGCACATCCTGCTTAGGAGGAATGCTCTGCAATGGTCGCGAGACAGTGCATTATTGCTTGCAAATGGAGATTTCAATGCAAGGACTTGAAATACGCTTCTGTTACTTACTCACTGGTGATGCTAATAGCATTGAAAGAGTAAAAAGACTTTCAATATGTTATATTTTTAAATTGTAGTTGCTCCCTAACAGATGAAATTATGTAGCAAACATCTTCCCCCCCAAATATCCTTTTTTTTTTTCTGTCTTGTACATCACTTTGCATGCTAAGACATCATTTCTTGTCAGATGTATGATACATATGTTACTCTAGGTAAAACATCTGTTATGTAACTTGTCCTAGGTCCGTCTGCTTAATCATGACATTTTTTTTATGCATCATTGTACTCTACGATTGTCAGAGAAATTCTATAAACTTTGTTGAGGTAAAAATTTACATCTAACTGTTCTTTCCCTGTAAATTTCTTCTGTGAACTTAAAAAAAGCCAAAGAATGAGAAACAATAATTTCTGCTGAATGTTTAACCTGGAAAAAGAAATNNNCATGTTCCGTGTATCTGAATGCTTAAAAGTAATGATTTCTACTATTGAAGCAGTGAGTCTAGAATAATCTTACTTACACACGTATATACTTAGATTTTAGTTAATGTCCCTTTCAACATGATGCTTTCTAAGAAGCAATTAAGCGAGTTTTCATTAGTAATTACTTTTTGTACATCTCAGAAATCATTGATCCTGCTTCCCCTTAAGTCAATTGTAAAAATGCCAATGATTTTAAGAGGAGAGTCATGTTGCAGGTTTACGTATCACTGATCACATGTAGTCAGCCGGCATTCGAGATGAAATCCATCTGATCAAATGTAGGCACCTGCTTATGGGCAGGACGAACCATTCCCCAGGCTCCACTGACTGAACTCTCCACGAACACAACAGTCAAGAACTAGCTCTGATGAAGACATAAATTGTAGACAGCTAAAACAAAGCACAATTAGCTTTACCTTTCATCCTTCACCCCCTCTGCCTTCAGAGGTCTTCTGTTCTAGCAGGCTGACAATTAAAATCTCTTCTTGGAATCATCATCAATCAGCATTCGGCCATCCACAAGGGCCGCACATTTTGCCAGTCATTGCAGTATAAACAGCTCATATTTCAGAGGATGGAAATACCACCTCAAAAATGTAGTTTTGTAAGACTGTGCAGTTAACAATTTTTCATTTGTATTTTCACAGTTCATCATGCTGGATTTCAAAATATCCAGCTGTATTTGTCTGGGAAGGGTTTGTTCTGATTGTAAGAAGACACTTCAAAGATGTTTGTTTAAACTAAATATGTGAGTTTATAACAAATAGGAAGATATTTAGACAGGATAATAATTCTGAAAATTACTTAGATGTACAATAATCTTAGGAGGAAGAGATAACTGATGTCCTTCTGAAGTCAGAACTATGTTGTCAGCTGGTTTGTCTCTGGACATGTACAGGATCTACAACAGCCAGAAACAAAACCCAAAAGTCATTAACAATCTTGTCTCATGAATCTTTCTCTTTTCCAAACATAAATTTAGGGTAAGGACTGCTGGAGCTGCTTCATCGGCTGAAAGATCAAAGTCTTTTAATGGGCTACCTAGAAGGAAAATATAATTGTCTCAATCTTGCCGTGTAAAGATCTTTTTTTGTTTGTTATGGGGGTCATACATTGTAAACAGTTAGGTCTTTCACTGTGACTATGGAATATTTCTTCTAAGGTAAAAACCTGTTTTGTAGCAATTAGGTTGAGTGCACCAACTCTTACTGTGTGGCAGCTTCTGCCAGACGTTTCTGAGAAGACTACAGCTTTACGGGAACTTCAAGCGGAATTTGTTACCAGCATCAACACAGTCACAGGCACCTGGGTCACCTTGTCCGAGAGGGGAGCATCAGCATCAGCATTAGCTGAGCTCAGGTCACAGACCGCGTGCACTCCAGGAACACTGTGAATGTGCTACGGTGGCATAAACCACAGTGGGGGTGGCTTCAGCAAGGGTGTTGTACTTCCTGAGGAGAACACACTAGAGGCAAGTGGAGGGATCACCGAGGGAGCTTGCTCAGGTGCTAGTTTCTTGGGGCTGCCTGGAAATGCAGCCTACAACAGGAGAGCCACCCGCGTCCCTCTGGCTTTTTAAACTCAGTCAGTCACCTACCAGCTTATCAGATGGTCTCCCAAATCACTCCCGTACTTCTTTGAAAAATAATCATAAGAAGACTACATCAAGTAGGAGTAACTGGAAATATGACAGCATCAAAGTGTCTCAAATGATCTTGTGCCTGGTGGCAGTGAAGTGAAAAGGTGCTGGGCATAGCAAGCAACTGACTTAAATGTTATTCAGGCCTTTGCAAGAGTCCAGGGTTCACCAGAAATGAAGAATTAAAATCTCACTGGAAAGCTTTACACTATAAAGTGACAAAAATGATGTCATTTTGAAAATTGTTTCACTATTGTATAAACACAATAAGACTTGCATATGAATGGACTTGCTTGGTAGCAACAGGACTAAGCCACAAGCTCTAAGCAGCAGAGAGACTGGGCAGAAGCATACTATTATGCAGTCTGGATCGTACAAAAGACAGAAGTAAAATGTCAGTGTTCTCCTATGATAATGTACTCTCTAGCAGAATTAGATCTCAACAAGTCACAGCTCAACAAGGCGATGGCTAACCTGCCGCTGACGGCAATAGGAATGGAAAAAATGATGGTACCTAATATTGTGACTAACACGCTGATCATCATATGCGTCATCTCTTTTCCTCTCCTTGGCCAATTTCTTAAGAGAGTCATGTGGCAGAAGAAAGGAGGTTAATCTGGCAATCAAGCAGAGCTGAGGCTATATTGAGAAGCCAGGGCAGGGTGAGAGGACTTTTTACAGAGGGAAGAGCTAGACCAGCAACAGCTCTATAAGCAAAGATCAGAAAGGTATCACTCTTGTTGGTTATCACAAACATGACAACCACCAAGGTCACACATGACGAGAATGACTGCTGCCCTTGATACTTACAGTCTAACACTTAATACTCATCAGGAGGTTTATGGACTCTTCAAGGGAAATACCATCTAACTTGGTAAGAAACAGTAATGCTGAGCTCAGGTTGTCATAAGATCTGATAAAAACTGGCATAATAGCCCCTTGGGTTTGGTGCCACAGAGATATGGTCAAAGCACTGGAAGGAGAAGCTCAGCACCAGGCTATTGGACTCCAAGGGACACAATGACATGGCTGAAAAACTGTGTTTAGGCTTGGAAAAGTGTAAGAAAAAAGAGAAGTAATGAAAAACATAATCATTCTGTGAAATCTGAAATGAATTTCTTCTTCCTCCCTAAACCATTTTAGTCCACTCAAAACAGAGTTTTGTAAAACAACAAAAAAAAAGACAAAGTATTTTGATTTTTTTAAAGAACTTATGAAAGTCAGCACCTTTTAAGAATTTAGAAGAAAAAAGAATTTGGAGGAAGGTTTGAATTCTTTTCTTGTTTGTTTTTTTTACTGGCTTTTTTTCTGCCTTTGTACTAGATAATCTGTAAAAATGCATTAAGAATTGCTGTGTGGGCTTTTTGATTGCTATTGTCTAAAAGGCCTGTATGTCCCTATAGCACCTATTTCTTTCTGCCAGTCCACATAAATCTCTTCCTTCTAGCTAAAATAATAGACTCATTAAATAGAAATGCAAGGAAAGGGAGATTCTCGAAACATATCAGTGTTAAATCAAACCCAAATTGTTTTCTTTGAATTGAGTTTAATAACAAAACAATCCCATACTGTTGCAAAGGTGAGTTGAAGAAGCATAAATCAGTAAAAATATTCTTACTGGTCATGTACTTACGGAGCTTCCTAAGAAATAGCAGTCCACAAAACCAACAGAGCCAATTGTGTAATCCTTATGAAGAAGCAACAGAACTTGCCAGTGATACAAGGTGTGTCTGCAGGCATCATGAGGTCTTCCTATGAGTTAATTCCTACTGAAAAGCCCTGTGATTCTGTTAAAATACTACCAAATCCAGAGCAGCTGACGTGAACAGGCAAGTTGTGCTAATGTGGGCTTGTCACCCTATGGATGTGACCACACACCTTTTGATCTTCTTGGAAGATGGCCATATCTGCTTACTTTATATTATATGGGTGTACCTGTCATGAAAGCCAGCTTTTGCAAAATGCATATATAATCACTGCAGGGTGATAGGCCAAACATAGTCTTTGAGTAGGTCTGGAGTCCATTGGGGTTATTCTGTTTAACAACAAAGTTGAATTTAGTTCTGTATCATTTTAGTAACTTGGCAAAACTCCCTGCAAACAAATCATGGCATATCATGCAAGGCTCTTAGATAAAACAAGGATAATAGCCTTTCTTCTGCGTAGCTGTTGCTATCACTGCAAATGCTCAAATTGTGCTCTTTGTGTAGAAGAACCGGACTGAAACATCAAAGAAACTGTCAGGGCTGTGCTTGCATTTGGCTTATAGTCATTGTTTCAGCAGGTCTGGAGAAGAGGGCGAAAGAGTGAAACAGGCTTTATAACCCTGTAAGAGGTTAGGCATCACTAATGCTGCCATTGGGCTTTCTATTTTAGATTTGCTGCTACTAGTTTCTGAGTGGAAGAAAGAGGCTCTATAAATACTGGATTAGCAGCAAAGCAAAAGCAAACAGGGACTAAAACTTGCAGAATCATAGGCTTCTCAATATGACAGAAGGCCAAAAGGGCTGGTTCAAATACACCGGGGCTGTGCTCTCTGCAGGAAAAGAAGAATTGCTTTCCCAAAAGGGTGAAAGTTCACAGTATAAACTCAGTGCATGATGTATATCTGTAGCAAGCTTTTTATTACAGTGCCAGAATTTCCTTCCTCACTAAGTTACAGGAGGTAGTGCAGAAACAGAGGCAAACTGGAGTTAATACGGGTATCTCTGCACTGTACCGCTATGCTCACATTTACATTAGTGAATGAAAGAGGACAAGGCATGTTCTCTGGCCATGTGGACAAGTGTCATGGCGTAACCCGTGTCTGTATATGGTGAACTTTCTTTTGCCTTGCCCTTTCTGCCTGTTGGGAGTAGTCCCTGTCTCATGCAAACCCACTGAACTCTCTGGCCAGTGCTGTGGGCAGGATTGCGGCTGAGCCCTGCTACGACAGACTTAGTGACGGACTTCCCTCTTTATGCTTTAAACTGAGGTAAATGGCACCGAGGTAAAACTGAAAAGTAAATACAAGTATTTGTCCAGATAGGGGTTTGTGCTGCTGCTGCTAGAGTGGGGGCTGCGTATAGCCGAACCCTAAAAAAATGCCTGCTGGAGACAGTAGCTCATTGCTTTGGCGACACTCTCCATGTCCTTCAAGGCGAGCATGTGGTTAAGTGTTTTACTGGAAGGAGGTCTCTGTCATGCTGATTTGAATTATTACCTTCAAGGCAATGCGACACTCATTTTCTCATCTCTCCTTTAACTCTTCTTTTCTGCTCTTACCTATAAAAGATGCAAAGCCCTACTTCTCTTTCTTTATTGCAGAGGTTGTCATCTCCATCGTACTCTCTCAATGTATCCTCATCTTTCTTTTTCCATTTTTAAACTTAAGCATTTCCTATGCATTCAGATGCACGCTACATGAGATTTTTTTTTCAGACTAGCCTGTGAGATTCTCACTGTATCCATCCTAGATTGCTCTCATTGTTTTGCATATTTGTATAAAGTGTTTTGTGATAACTGCTGTTCATTGTTCTGAATCCAGAAAGATAAAGAAGATTTTAAATGGAAGAAATCCTGTGTTCAATCAGTCCTTCCTTTCTGTGATAGCTGATAAGGGAGAATATTTGGGAAATTTTATTTTTTTTTACAGTTTTTATTGTTAGTTAACTGGTACCTACCTGAACTTGGACACAGTAGAATGAGGGAACTTCATTTATACTACGGTACATGGTTGAATTGATCCCAAGAGCCACACTTTGATGGAGTTTTTTAATAATTGATAATTCATGCCATACTATTATTTTCCACACGGCTGAAGGAATCTGAATAGGCATGTGCTTAAAGAAATGCATTTCTGATACTACAGGCTCTAAATAGAGCACCTGTAGAATTTCTTCAAATTTATGTATGAAGAGAAAGATGTAGAGTAGGAAGGCCTCTATCCCCACACAAATAAGTCACACAAGCTTGAAAACGCGTCCTCCAAATTAGTCTGTGGATGAGTAGAAAACAACTGGCAGTCATCAGCAAAATGCAATACTTCACAAAATACAGTCTAATATTTTACTAATGGTACAACTGCAAAAAATGCAATGACTAGCAGTAGAAAATGTCTGGCCTTTTAATGCTCTGTTGAACACAGATATTATTAAATGACACTTAAGGTATCTAGATGATTTAGTGTCTGGTTTAGATGGCAATTGGACAATTTTAGCTAATTAAAACTTACAAAAGTCCTGCTTTTGCTGTTGTCTGGAAAAATGACCATTGAATTTAATGGGAAAAAGACAAGTCCTTATTTTGGTCATAAACCGCCATGAATTATTTCTGACATTCAGAAGACATTGTGCTTTCCAGTAAAAGAATAATAAGTGTGGCTAATCTTTCGCTGCTTAATGAATTGATTTATTTCTTAAAATTGTTAGAAAGTGCATGGGAATAATTTTATTACTTCGCTGTTTAAATGAAACATGTAGATCCTTAGGGCAGAGTTTGCCTTCCAGAGACATATATATATAAAGCTTGGTCATTGACTGAGATTTCTAGGCACTGCCACACTGCAAATTATAGACATCTACAATAAAATGCTTCTTATAGAATCTGTTTGGATTTGATTCGAGAATGACTAAAGTCACTTCTAAAGATTCTGGCCAATAAACTCCAATAGCCTCTTGTACACATGCTGAGCTTCCAGTAATCTGCTAATTACTCTCAAAATTAACACAATCAGCAGCCTGCAAGAAAATATGCAGCAGGTCTTCAGTCATACGAACTTTTGAACCCAGACCTTTAATAAACATAATGAGATGGCCACTAAATAAGGGCTTTCATCAGAGCTTTAATGCGTTTCATTCTGCACTAAACTGCAGAAAGAATTTACAAATAAGGAAACTAAATTACATATGATGCTTTGGGAATAAAATATGGTTGATTACTCCATCTCCAAATGTCCGGAATAGGTGCGTGAGAGAATATCCCTTGCCAAAGAGCTTTAGACCCCCTTATATGCTTCCTTGAAAAAGCTGAACCTATTTCTGAAGAAATTTTTAAAGATTAAATCTATTAGGAACCTCTGTCTTATCCCAGAAATTAACTCCAGCAAAACTGTTGATGAGACCGCAGATCATCCTCTGCTTAGAATGAATCAAATGAACATTTTCAAGAGGGAAAAATAAAGAAAAGCTTTTTTTTTTTTCATGAGTTAGGGGACATGGGAGGCCTTAGGAGTGCAAAGAGGCTTTTATGGTGCCCTTTTATGATCCTAAAAAGGATATAACACATTAGGACTGTATGGACTCACATGGCAAAATCTCAGGGATTTTGTTCTTGTGGTACCTGAACG
Source organism: Elanus axillaris (assembly GCA_026212715.1). Classification (NCBI taxonomy): domain Eukaryota; kingdom Metazoa; phylum Chordata; class Aves; order Accipitriformes; family Accipitridae; genus Elanus; species Elanus axillaris. Next base: position 34,351,533 of record JANZLQ010000005.1, read on the forward strand.
GGCCAATCCAGTTTTTAAGAGCTTTGGTATGACCCTTCAGGTCAGACTGAATTTCTTGTTGGGATACACCGGTAGTATCCCCCGCACCACGGCTCTTTTCCCTCTTCCTTTATTCTCACTTCAAAAAATGTTCCTATTTAGTTTGGGGCTGCAGGGCCACACGGAGGGCAAGAGGGATCTGGTGCTGAGGTTCTGCTGATGTTGATCTAAACCCGGCCCAGACCTTTTGTACATGGTTGTAAAAAATCAGGCTGGTTCACTGGGCATTCATACTCTCAGCATTTTAGCCTGTTAACCTTTTCTCTTTGTGACGTTTGGTATTTTGAAGGAAAAAGGCTAGTAAGTATTTTAGATATTAGGAATTCAAGAACTTACACATGGTATCTGCCATGTTTGGATTATGGGTCTGTCTCAACAGTAGGCACTATTTCAATCAAAACAATTTGTGAGCAAAGTCAACTTTTGGCACAGTTTCAACTATTTAGCTAGCTGAAAGTTAAATACTCTGGTTTTAGAGCTATTTCCAAATGAAGTTATGGGTTTGAGGTAAGCCCCTTTTTGCTCTATTAACACGGTTTGAAAAGGCATCTTCTGAATCCAAGGTCAGAGTTTCAGCCGATCATGAACAATGCAAGCATTTTCAACTTTGTGTTATTACTATGTGTAATTTTGCAGGAGCAGCTGTCTAAAATATAAACCACGTCTGTGTTATCATGGCAGTAATCATTTGACCAACACTGCTCTTTTGGAAGCCTTATAATCTTTTTTTTTCTCAAGCTATCATCAGTACCTAAAGGATTGCTGGCTTTTCTTTCTCTAAAGTACAGTTTAAAAATTACTACATTGGATTTTTTTCCTCTATTCAGCCACAAATCAGAAGTATTTTTCATCAGTTTTGCTAGTGTTGACTATAGAATTAAACTTGACATTATGAACACTAAAGGTACTTGTATTAGAGGAAGTAGACCTTTTAAGCTTTCATTCTTCAAAGAGTCCACTTGTCAAAATCAGAAAGAAGAGGGGAGGGAAACCACATATCGTATGGTAACAAACAAACAAATAAAACACAAAGGATTTTTCTTTTCAAACCTAGCATGTACTCCAGAATAGTTCTTGCTATGGGAACACTTGATTAATCTCAGCAGCTTCCACTTTTCCCAGGCGGGTACTGTCCTGTCACTTCTCCTGGTAATTGCCAATACAAAGCTGTTTTACATACAATAATGGGTGAGTGAGTTGGTGTTCCTGCTCATTTTGCCAAGCTGCAGAAGCATATTCTGAAGTCTATTGCACATTACTGGAGAGTGCATTTACCCAAGGGAAAATGTGCCCCAAAATAATTTATGATCAGCCCTGTTCTAGCAAAATACAAGGAACGTGTTGTCCTCTCTGGAGCCCTGTGACGCAGTTTCACTGATATAAAATTAGACAAGGCTGAGACTGGTTCCTCTGAATGACTGTACAACGGACACCTGGTTTTGAGTCCTGCACTGGATTTGTGGTTTCCTTTGGGTTCACTGAGCACTGCTAAAGGACCCAAACCTGTCGCCCCCCCCCAACCACGGCTTAGTAGCGCCAAATCCTGCAGATTTCTCCCCTAAAGCAGTGGGAGGTTCAGGGCTTCAGTGCGTGCTCTATTACACCCATAGGTCACTTGATTGAGTTGGGGTACAATGGTTTTTTTCCTCTTTTTCTGTTTATGGTGGGTTTTGGTTTGTGGGTAGTTTTTTTTGTTGTTGTTGTTTATTTGGAGTTTTTTGTTTGTTTGTTTTGTTTTTAATTGGGAGGGAAGGCAAGACGTAGGTGGGGGAAGAGAGAAAGGGAGAGGGGAAGAATGACAGAGAAAAAAATCCTCTGATACTTTCAGCCTTCAGCAGGGAAGACGGTGATCCCTGTGGTCAGTCTTCCAACACTCACCTTTCTGAATTCTTATATACAGTAAAGCCCTGGATGAGAAACTAAACTATAAAGAGATAATTATATGGAGAAGAGTGTGTGCATGCATGTATAACATTTTTAATGTATACTTGTATGTAGGCTATCTATATAAAATTTTTATATAAACTTTTAAAATATAGGACAGCCTTATGTAAGAGAACTGTCAGATATTTCCAGGATTCTTCCACTACTGAAGCTACTGCAAATCAGTGGAATGCTACAGAACAGCAGGCTAATTAAAGTGCTAACCATAGGGCTAATCTCCCCCTCTCTGCCTACTGGAGTGCACTGTTGAGGCTTGACTGTGGATAACAGTTTGGAAAACACATGTGGACTATGAGAACTGGCCTCGCTACCTCAATCTTAGGCCTTCAGTTGCAATGAAAAGGTTTATTGGGTAGCAAAATGCCCAGGGGGCCCTCAGGTATGCTTAATTACCCTTTGCTATAATGCAAGAACCAGGGTGGTTCAGTTCTTATAATTAAGAGATATTTAAGAAGGCAGAAAGAAATAATGTTATGCATGTGCTGGGACTGGCCTTGGAAAATGGAGCTATCAGCTGCCCTTTGTGAAGAGATCCCTAATTGGTGATGCTTTCCGAACTTCCATTGCGTGGGCTGAACTTTCTGAGGCAGGTGCTTGCCTCAGGCTTGAATTATTATCATTTTTTGCCCTAGCCCCCCCAGTTGTGTTTGTACGCATCGCAACGTGATCTTTAATGCTGCAGTTACCCACTCTCCAACTTGCATCTTTGGAAGCGTGGGATTTCAGGGGCGGGGAGTGGGAAGAGAAAGGGGACAGCACACTGGCATCCTTCACCCGCTGCGGTGCTGGCGTTGGCGATGCTCCCAGCCTTGTCCCGCGTCTTCTCTGCAGAGACAGGAATCAGGGAATGCTCTCCATGGGGTTGCCAGTGGTGCCCATGATGCGGCTCATGGCCCAGCTAGGGAACGCAGCTTCTTCCCAATGGTCATAAAGTCTTTTGGCTGAATCCTCTTTCTCCTGTGCAAACTGATGTCGGTGATGGTAGGGTGGCCCAAAGAATGAAAGGCCACTGCCAAAGGGCAGCAAGGGGAGAAAGGATCTGGCATAAAGAAATATATAATTGTGGTTTGTTAATATTTCCTACCAAAAAGTTGTGCAGTAACAGGCAGTCAGCACTGACCAGCGGAACTCATTGTTAGCCTGACTTCAAAGGCACAGTAGTCCTTGAAAACTGTGCATTGGCTGTTACTGTGTCATAAAATACTGTGTGTAAAATATAGGTCATAAAAACCCCATCATTTGTGACAAAATACAGTAGAAAATAACATAAGAATATAGAATTAAACATGTTTTTTTCAAAATCAGAAAACTGTTTGCATCGTCCTTAATGTTTTTCCCCTTCAGTTTTTCACCTACTGATTTTCCACAAGCACAATGACATTTTGGGGAAAAATATTGGTTTTGCAGAGATCAGCTTTGCTTTTATAAACTTCAACCCACAAAAACATCTCTGAGACTTTGCATTTATGCCTTGTAGAAAAACAGGGTTTGCTTTGTTTTGCCTTTTAAGAAACAATGATAAATGTTAAAATGAGGGTGCCTTTCAGAAGATGTTCCTTCAATATCTATGTCTGGGGCTCGTAAAGGAGTAAAAATGAAATTCTGTAGCCTGGTTTGGGGAGGGCTGGTCTTCATGATGCAAGAGCTCTTCCTGATTTTATCTGGAAAAGTATTTGATTGTGGTGAAATCATTGCCAGCCTGAAGTTCATTTGAGCAGATTAGTGGCACCGGATTCTGATCCTCCAGATGGAAAAGTCCACTGAAACTTTGTCATTGCTTTTGAATGAAAAATGTGCTGATCTAGTGCATGAAAAAAAAACAAAAGAGAAACTGCTTGAAGAAAAAAAGCAAGACCAACTACACTGTCCGTAGGGTTGGGAAGAGTTGTGGGGAGGGAGAGGACTAACACAGCTTCACCTCCTGCCTCCTTGTTGTTCTGTAGGGTCTCTGAAAAGTGAATGTAAATAAGGTAAGTAAGTGCTCAGCTGGTGGGGCAGGGGAAATTAAAAACCAAACCAAAGGCTTTAGGTCTGCTAGTCTATGAAGAGATTGCTTTTCATTTAGAAAAAAAAGAAAAAAAAAAAAAAAAAAAGTCTGATTTGCCACTGCTGGTGCAGGCAACTGCAAATGGTAATTTTTGGAATCCAGCTGGGATCAACCCCATCCTTGGAGAGCGCAGGTGGTGTTTTCCCTTTCTGCCAAGAAAAACAGTTTTCAATAACAGCCTGGCCTCTGTGGGAACCTCACAGGCAAGGGCTGTCTGGAAGAAATTTCGATGCTACGCATTTCCTTCGGTCGTGGTCACAGTCCCCTTGCTGAGTTGCTGGGGCTGGTTTGCCTCTTGCAAAGAGCACCTGTTCGCCTTCATTTCAGTGCTTTCCAATTTGTTTCTGCTTGAAAATGCTAGTCTATAGTTTAGAGCAAAGTAAATAGCTAAAATATTTTTAGTTTTGTTGGAAGAATAACATTTTTTTTGTTTGGCTTGTGCTTGACCTAAAATAAACCAGTTTATTTACTTTGGAATACATGTTTTTAAGTGTAGACTTTTTTAAAAACAATAACCGTAAAGTTAATTTTGAAAGGTTAAAAAAGTAAGTGAATTTTTTGATCACAGTGTATTTTTTCATGTCTCAAAATCAAAGCTATTCAGTGCCTTCAACATGAACTTGCACATACTTTAATTGACTCAAGTCTTCATTTTTGATGAGTAAATTATCTGTCTAAAGGATCTGACATCCTTCTATATGAAGGTTTGATGTTACAGAGCCTGACACTGTTCCTTTTGATTGCCATGGTATCTGATCACTTCAGCTAAGATTCTCTCTGCATGTCTGAAAGGAATTAAATGTTTCCAAAGTGGGATTTAGGACCTAGAGTTACTTTAGATGCCAGACCTTCTGGTGTGACCACATGCCATGCTGCAGAACACATGCCTGTTCTTTACTGATTTTCTTAGCATGAGGGTTATCCAACAGGAAAATCCTTTTGACTTGGGAGGTTTACAACTTCAGACAGTGCTCCTAATTTCTTTTTTTATTTTCTACATGTTTTGTATTCTGTAGATTTACTAAATGTTCAGACATTCTTAGAACTTTGAGTAGATGTATCTTCGGAAAAAGACCAAGCACAAGTCTAAAGGATTTGTTGGTGTTTGCCTGCTTTCTTTTGACAAACCACAGCTGCTGCACATGAACCTGGGGACTGCTCTATTCTTTAAGCAGCCAGTAGCACAGCTGTACCCTGGGGACCATTTAGCAAGTACAGATTACAGGACAGGTCTAAATTAGTTCCTTGTGTATTATGATCTGTGTCTAGATTTGAAATGCCCCATAACTAGGTGGGACTACGTTCTATTCAGATTTAACATTGACCTTTAGAACTATATGAATAACAAGGATAGTGTGTATTTAACAAATTATTATGCCAGTACTATAATGTAACAAGTAGTGATCCTCAAAATTTTTCGGAGGTGACACCACATAGATATTTACAGTGACACTCAAAGACGATCTACCCTTCTTTGCAATTTAACATACCCAGAAGATGTGGCTGTCACAAGGAAAATGTTGCCCATCTCCTGATGGACGTCTATCCAGATTTGTGTTAGAGTACGTGGAGAGCCCAAACATTCACTGCAGACCCATCAAGTAAGAGGGATGCTCGTGTCATCGTTACTTGGTGGGGATTCTTCCCTCCACATGACAGGAAAAGGAGTGCCAGAAAAAAAGGTAGTAGAGAGGGTGCTGTAGGCTGAATCTCAGTCCACTCTGCTAGAAGTAATTTGGACACTTGTGATGTGAAGTAGTTTCAATTCATCCGGCTATTTCTTACCTATTGTATTATTGGTACTGGATTTGATTAGAACTGCTATATCAGATTCAATAGCTGAGCATCATAACTGTAGTGCCTAGTAAACATAGTTTATATTTGAGATAATATTGCATTTCAGCTGATCAAATCCAAGTATATTCACAACATTAATTTTTATGTTTACAGGAATTCTACCTAGCCTATTTAATACGTCACATGGAGTTTAATTCTATGAAGATGGAAAACACAATCAAATCATCTTGCAAGCTCAATATCAGTTATTAGAATTTTTTACAGTTACCCATAAGCACAGAGAAATATTTCTCTGCTCCGTTACCTGAACTATAATAGTCTAATGTTTAATCAATTTTTAATTTAAGATCTGTTATCTAATTAAAATTTACTTTGGGTCTTAGTTGCTGTGCTTGGAAATGGTGTATAAAGGTGTCAGTTGCACATACTGACTTATCTGGAGGAGTTCCCATAATAATCCTTTTAACACTTCTAAAGTTTAAGGGGCCCCATTCAGTCCATTACTAGAAAGGGTGCAAATGATTGATACTGAGGCATGGAGCAAGGCCACAGCAGAGCCCTGCTTGTGGGGAGAAGATGGAGGGATTACTCCTGAGCAAAGCTTGGGGCATGGCTCTAGGGTGAGGGAGCAAGAGCTGAGCTTGATGCAATAGTTTTTAGCATTTGGTTTGGGAATTGATTTTGCCTTTAATAGCCACTTCTACTGAGTCAGCGTGGACAAGCACTAATATGAGCCCTTTCAGTAGTCCTGCAGGCAAAAAATCCTCCATGGGACAGAACCTCTTTGAGGTCATGCACATTGCATGAATTCACCGTCTGCTCTCATAAAATTTACAGCAGTTTCGAGCTAGTTTGACTCTGGAACTGCGCTTTTCTATGGTCTTTGCTGAGCAATGTTTATCGGTACTTTAAACACAGGATCCTTGAATAAACATATTAAAACTTTGCATAGTAGAAACTTAACTGGAGCTAATTAAACCTAACATGAAAGATTAGGAATACCAAAGGTGTATTCTCCAAGCAATACCTCATTCTTCAACATTTATAGTATTTATTTGCTAGTAGAAATTATTTAGGATTGTCTATACAGAGAAAAGTGAGTTATTTTAAAGTGTTTTTAAGTATCACATATGGTTTAAAAAAGCTAAGTTGGAAGTGCATCCATTGATTTCCTATTTCTATTTCTCTGTCAAAGTAAGCAAGTAAATATGTTTGAAAATAACTGTCTTTTTTTAAATTAATCATCATATCATTAAGCATCATAAATGTATCATTTGTTTATTGGTCTCTGAATGCTACTGCTGTTTTGCACTGTAAACATTCAGCTAATATGTTTTTACTTGCCAAAACGCCTACAGAATTGTATACCCAATAGCTATTGTTTAGATAGAGATTATGTTATCTGTAGCTGAAAATATTCAGTACACTTCCCTTATTTTGATCCAAAAGCAGATATAATAGGGTGAAAATGTATGTCATGTCTCCTTCCATGTCCAGATCTCTCTGTGCTCTCTCAGATTTTGATGTGTGCGGGGAAGACACAGCATGGCCCAGGGTGGGAAAATCATGAAAGCATGTGGAGCTGTGGATGGATAAATAATATAAAAGCTATGCGGAAAGGATTCATGCAATCACAGAATAATGTAGCCTGGAAAGGACCTCTGGAGCCACTCTGCCCAAAACAATGCACACTCCAAAGTTGCATTAAGCTGCTCAGGGCTTTGTTCAATATTTTTTGGATGTCTCCAAGGGAGGAGATTGCACAGCATTTCTGGGCAATTGATCCAATATGTGACCACTCTTATTGTGTAGGGTTGTTTTGTTTTTTTAATCTAGTATCTAACTGGATTTTCTTTTGCTGCAAATCTTGCCTAAGTGTATCCATTTTAAGGAGAATTGTCTAGTTTCCCTCTGTAGTGAATAGAAAGAAAGAACCCCCTCTTGCAGTCTTACTGGAAGGGACTGAACAGCCTCAGGATGTGCCTCAGACACAGAGGGAGAGCATATAACACAGAGTAATGGTCATAAGGCGCTTCTGGATAGTCAAAGTCAGGTGAGGAGGATCCTGTCTGGTCTGACAAAGACACCTCTGTATGTGCTTTGAGTGGACTCTCAGGAAGAGTATTATTGGAGCACCTTCTCATTGGGTCTAAAAGATTTGAGCTAGTACTCTACATGCAGCTGGTTTTACTGTTTGGGACTGGTTTAGTGCATTGCCTGGTGTACCCCAGCCTGGTTAGCTCCCACTGCCTGACTCCTGAGCCTTCACAAGAGACGGCAGCTGCTCTTCTTGGCTGTCTGACCCTGAAACCTTTAGCTCTAGCAAAGTGAGCAGTTAGTTTCCTCCATAAACTAACTCTGTAATTTGGAAGTCTTGATCTTTTTTAACTAGACAATTTTTAATGAGATAATTATTTCTTTATACAGTCCATTTGTTACTCACTGATGCTATAAATGGCTCATTCTGTGGGTAGGTGCCATATATATTAGTATTCTCTTGAAATACTTTTAATGCTATTTTTTTGCTATTTCTTAGTGCTTAATTATATATTATAGTCCATACTGCACGCACGTTGCAAATGGGATTTTTTTTTGTTTACCTTTTGTTGATTCCTTATTCTTTATTGCATATTCATTTCTGTTTCATCTTAGTGTGAAAATCTCAAGTACTGGCATCTGAGCAGAATGATTCATGCCATGGGTCTGGAAGAACTAGGCTGAGCTTAGCTTTCCTTCTAAAAGTAGAACGCTTTTAATTTTAGTCCAGATAGTCTTTCTTTTAAATTCTTTTTTACTTCCTTATTTTTGCACACTAGGAAGTTTACTTAGAGAGATTTTTAAATAGAAGAAATAAGGTTGGGGTTTTTATGCAGAGAACTACTGGACGAAAAGCAGCAGACAACAATCAGAAAGGCAGAGAGGGCCACAGGCAGTTGAGCAGCTGTTGAGAAAGAACTGGAAGGAGGGAAATGATCTCAGCCAAGGACTCAGAGCCCTTGCAGGAGCACAGCAGTCAATGGAGGAGCAGCGATGGCACTGCCTGCACTGTCAGGGAGCATCCCTCTGCGAGGAACTGGCTTTAGCTGTAGGAGATGGGTATCATCGGTTCTCCTTTCCAAATAGGAAAGACAGTCTCCAACTGTTAAACCTGGTTGCACACATAAGGAGTTTGGGAGGCATTGTTCATGCCTATTATTATTGGTAATAATAGTAATAATAATCAGCAGCATGATAATAACAGAAACATCCCTATCCAAATGTCTCCAAAAATCAAGATAGCCAAGATCTCTGTGGGACTGAGTCATGAAGTTCAGGCTGCTTCATGGTCAAGGGCAGTAATCTACGGTTAACTTTTTCTTTTATGTATGTTGTAGAGATGACAAGGCAGTTTTTACACTTATGTCAGAAACAAACATCATACATGAACATACAGAAAATATTTTTGAGTTTGTTTCTTTAGTGATCTGAATTATGCAATGACAGAGGTAGTCTAGATGAAAGCTTTGACACTGCAAATTTAAGGAAAAGATGTTTGTCTACCTTTCACTTCTGGGTTAATGTGCTGGTATATAAGGCATTGCTTTAAAAGTTATTTGGGCTTGTTTAGTTTTATGGTTATGTATATTAGAATAAGGTCTTTTTTGTTTTTTTGTTTTTTGTTTTTTACTATCCTCTTAGGTACCAGGAAGCTTAATTAAATAGAATCAAAGAAAATGAAAATAAAACAAGTCTAGACTTGATAAACCAGAGGTACTTGTGCTGGGAAAAGAAGGATAAATTGCAGCTCTTTTCCAGCACAGGGCTCTGAGGAAGGCTACATGGTGTTTCGACAAACAGCTCTCATTAAAGCTTCTCCTTCTGGAGGCAGCGTCTGTTCCCAGGCTGCGTTCTGTGCTCAGCCTGCCAAATTAATACAACAAACACATCCACTGCTCACAGCTGCCATCGTCCTGGCACGGAGCTGGGCAGGCAGGTGGAGGGAGCGTGGCTGGAGCCCTAACCATGCTTCATCTCCTCCAGGCCTGAGTCCTCATTGCAAGGAGACGGGCGGAGAGCAAGTGTCCATCTCCCTCTGTCCTTCCTGCTCAGCCTCTTCAGTCTCAGGCTTCTCCCCATCCTGGACATACCTGTCCTCAACCACATGCCCATGGTCCTTCCATGTACTCCAGGTCCTTTCCCCAGTCTTGCAATATTACCGTTGTTCAAGCCCTTTCAGTCTTTCCCAAGCCTTCCCAGCTGAATTTCCCACCCTTTTTGCCAAAGTTCCACAACTCCATTTTTTATTGCTGCATGAGTAATTTCTGCCTCATTTATGGCAGTATCCAAAGCAATATTTAGTGAGGGCAAAACAGGAACTGGCAGAAACGAAGGCCTTTGGTAATTTTAAATTATCCTTGCAGACAAGCAGGATATTAACTGCTCGCTCAGACTGGTCTGTTGAAACATAAGACCAGTGGGAACTCCTGTAGAAGAAACTTCTCTTTTAAATTTTTAATGTATTTTATCTGTCCTGGAAAGGTCTCCTGCACTGCAGATATAGATCTGTCCCAGGATTCCATGTCATCAGATTTTCCAAAGAAAAATTCAGGTTTCATCAACACTACAGTGCAAAACTTCTGAAGTAAAAGCCTGGCACTGGGTGTTGTTGTGTGGCCATTCCATGTGTGCCAATCTGTAAAAAGCCAGGCTCATGGACCCAGGAGGCTGTAAAGAAACAAACAAAAAACCCAAATAAAACCAACCCTTTATGAGGAGGTAAGCATAAAATGGTCTATTGGGTCTGTGCCTTATTTGGAGCTGCAGATAAAATGCATTCTGATAAAATTTTCCATTAGTATTGCTTTTTTTTTATCATAAGGATTATAAAGAACATCATCAAGGCTTCTGATTTTAGTGAATTTTCCCTTCTGTAACACTCAGCTTTGCATGGAGTCTCACCTCATTCCCCCTAACTGTTCAGCTGTTAGAGGGCGGCAATAGAAAAAAGATAATAAGATAGATAATACGTTTCTCTCAGGAAAAGGCAGTCATAACTATGATTGAAAGTCATGAGATATTGCACATAGATGCACATGAGGCATTTAATATTCAAGCTTTCAAGTTAATTGTGTATTTTAAAAATGAGACTAATTTAAAGTATAGCTTGACTTGCATATTAAAGCAACAGCCAAAACGTTTCTTCAAGTAAAAAAATGACCTAAAAAGACCCAGAGAAATTTCAAAATTCTTTCGTTTTCTCAGGCAACAGTTCTGAAGAGTCTAAAGTCTACCTACCTCTTTAGCATTCAAAGACATCTAAGTGCCTACATTTTCTTAGGCTTTTGAAGACCTTGCTTCAAAATCTCATAAGCAGGAACTAATGACCTATCCCCCCACCTTCTCTGCTGGTAGAGACAATCTTGAAGTATGGCATCCCTACACCAAAACACCTCAGAGGAGGGCAGTTGTCAAAAAATCTTTGGCTTAACTTAATTCCTTGTCCCTAAAACCTTGAAGTAGGAGCAGTTACTTTTTTTCATCATCTGGCCTGTCATTCCAGGGATCAGGCTGGATTATCATAATGATTTTTTTGGACCTTAGTGTCTCTTAATCATGTCCAAAGGCCTCTGGTGCTTCACATTTTCTTATGAGGCTCTTCACCTATGCCATGGTGTGTGCCATGAGCAGAGACAGAGCTGTGGTGCTGCTCTATAACTAGCAGCACTTGCTTGCTTTGGTGCGGAGCTGGTGGCTCATGTCTTCTTTCATCTGTCATTTTGCCACTCTAAACCTTAAGGCAGTTTTATATATAAAAAACCAATATGTGCTTCATGTTTTAATTACTTCATTGGCCACTAAGTTATTCTTGGGCAGAAACAAAACTAATAGCAACTGCTAGAGAGTGATCAGGGCAGGAGGGGAATAGCTCGGTTGTCCTTAGGAGTCTGCGGAAAATCCCTATCAGTCCAGTGCTAACAACATTCAGAGATAAGGTTTATAGCCTTCTGGCTATGGCCCTATGGCAGCCTACCAGCAGACTTCACTGAAAAATGAAGGGAGAAAAAAGATGTACCTATCATTAATGAGGTAAATTCTTGATGAGAATAACCATTTTTATACTAAGCAGCAAGATTTCTGGCTTGCAACATGAAAGTGTGTGCAATGCCTGTTGTCGTATCCTTACATAGCCATGGTATGGCTGACGCAGATGGTAATCTAAAGTCTGTGATGACCAAGACTTAATAGTCCCTTCATCAAGCTCAAAATACTTCTGCTGTTGGGCCAATAAGCAAATCTTGGCTACAGAAAAACATCTTGCGTCATATACATCTAAGTGAGGATGAACTGTGAATAAACACTGAGTTTGTATGTATCAATCCAAGGTGGCTACCGACAATTTTTCCATAAAATATTTATATTATGTCAAGTTATGTATTCATCACTTCACTCCACTTCCAATTCCATACTTTTGGGGGTTTTTTTTCTGCTGTGTTCTACAAAATCTTTTGAAAATTGCTTGGCCAATTACATACAATTATGTACAAAAATGTACAAAATAATTAAGGGTTTGTGCCTGGTCTAACTTTTTAAGGACCTGTGCCTTCTGCCATATAGAATTTTTTATTTTATATCTGTCTTCAAATCACTCTCTTCAGAGCTGAACCTCTCAGAAAATGAGTAATCATTTAAAGAGGAAATTTACTGGAAATATTTAATAGCTATTGGGGCTCTGTGAAAAAGCATCCCAGTGACAGTGCTGTCTGTGCATTTCTCTGTAATGATAATCCTCCTCCTTCCACTCTTCCTACTTGTTTGTTACAAGTAGTAACTTTGGCAGAAAAAGAAAAAGAGAAGAATCTGTGCTTTAAAAATCCCATGCCATCAGAGGATTTCCCCTTGTTAGAAGTTTTCTCCATGATCTGTTGTGAGCAGCTCTAACATGCCAGCTTCTTGCGGGAAAACATCTAAAAATCTGTAAATTTTGTGACATCACTATATTACGGGGCAAATGACCAACATGACGGTATTGCTTCAGGGAAGAAATAAATTCCCCAGCACCCAAGGAATGGATGCCACTGGCAAACCCTGGCACCGCCATACCCAGGCAGCCGCTGGTGCATCTATTTGCAAACTTGAGACCTTGTAACTATCACCAGCCCCTTGCAGCTCCTTAGGAAATTACTCCTTCGGGCAGAGACACCTGAGTTGTGGTCCCTTGTGCACCTCACGCACAGTAGCGGGACTTCCATAGAGTGCTCCCGTGTGGATATAATGCTAAATTCATAACCCAGAGAGGGAAAACAGCTCCTTGCCTACGTGTAGAAGCTCAATATTTCAGGCAGACAAAAAAAGAAGACGGGGACTGAAGGGAGAGGTGCCTCTGGCCTCGAATTGTGGTTCCACTTGGAGAAGAGAGTTGAACCTTTCACCCCAGCCCCCCTACCCTCCCAGAGGCCACCTTTCCATTGCTGACTGCCTTTTCTGCTCCACGGATCTGCCCCACAGCATCCTCCGCACAGGAGCCCTTGGCTCCTAACCTCTCCTGCTGCCGGCTCCCTGCTCGGCTCACGGCAAAGTGTGCCATCCCACAGCAGCGGGCTCCTTCCTGTCCTAAATCCCTTCTCTCCGAGGGTATTCTGGCCCTCTGAGCCTCTTCTTCAGCCTTCAGACCGGGCAATTCCTTGGCTCTTCCTGGTGCTGCTGAAAAGGCTGTGGTTTGTTTTTTGTTGCCTGCACAGTGGCCATGGGTCAGGTACTATGCTGGCAACTGGCTGAGTTAAATCTCACCATGAACTTTTAAATCTGTCTATTTTCACATGGTGTAACTATGGGTAGACTGTTAGGTATGGAAGGAAGGAAGGAAGGAAGGAAGGAAGGAAGGAAGGAAGGAAGGAAGGAAGGAAGGAAGGAAGGAAGGAAGGA
>JANZLQ010000005.1:34365334-34385250 GCA_026212715.1 Elanus axillaris
AAGGAAGGAAGGAAGGAAGGAAGGAAGGAAGGAAGGAAGAAATGAGCTTCCCTTGCTTACTTATGTGGTAGTAGGTATGTCCCCTGGGTCATGCCACCTGCCCCAGCGCAGGGCTGAGGAAGTCCATCTACTCCTTTTTTTTCATGTGATTCCAAGAAAGGAGAATACATGGGTAAATCTCAAGTCCCAGATAATTACACAAATGCAAGAAAATGATTAGTTCCATGTGTTGCTTCTAAAGACCTGAAGAAAATCCCAAGGAGTCTTTACTTCAGGGCTATTGTGACCAGACTAGATTAATTGGTCACATGGATGTGGATGGTCTGTGCAAAGCTCAGTTTAATGGGAAAACAACTCTTTTGGTTTCTTTTATAACTTCTCTTGCCATCCTATTTTTTTTTTCAAGATACTCTGTTCTTCTACTTCCTTTGTAATGTTTTTATTTGCAAAGCATACTCAATTTGATTGTTGGTCTCAGTTATTTAATATCCTTGTATGGTTTGCCAGTAATGCAAAATAAATGATTGTTTCTTTAAACTTATTTTTGTTTCTTAACTACTGGAAATGTAAACACTTGTAGCTATAGCAATGCAACTTTAGTATATAAGTCAAAGTGTCTCAGGGGGAACTCAGTGCACACTGTGGGCTTCCACATACCATAGAGAAACTGGAAAAACTAATAGTTGTTGAACCATCCTCAGAAGTACTGCAAACTCTAAACAAACAGTTTATGACAAGCAACTGCTCATTGCCAATTGAGATTTTCAGATAATGTGGCTCTATGTAGGATTTGGTAGTTGTCAGATTGGGATTTTCCAGTCGGGATTATTGTGCCATTAAAAAAGTTGTGGGAACCCCCCAGTTCCTGGTCCATTTTAACAGAAGGGCATGGCACAGGGGACTCAGTGGCTGGATTTAAGCAGGAAGTCTGTTTCTAGCTTGAGCAGAGCACATCCCTATTTCTTTAGTATAATTGCATCCATCCCTATTCTCCTGTTGACACTGTGCTGGATATAATGAAGTTGTTGCTCAGCCTGAGTCATCCTTGAGTGAATGAAAATGAATGAAAAATGCTCTTAAGCATGGGACATAAGACCTGGTTGAGCACAGTGGTTATAAATACGGTATATTGTTTAAGGTCACCATACCTTGTCAAGAATAATTTCTCTACTGTGGTCTTTGCAGTTATATTGTAAATGTAAGTAATTTTTATGTTTTAATTTTTTTTTGCTTTTATGTTTCAACATTACAATTTCTTATTCCTATTTGATTGTTGTAGAATTGAAATCTGAGAGACTTACAGTTAGATGCAGCCTAAATGACTGATTTTTTTCTCAAATTGGTGGCCACAGTTATAATTACCCTGTCCTGAACTCACTTCCACTTGCTTCTTTACTTCCCCAAGATGAATAAGATAACAGAAGTTTCAGATTAGAGAGATTAAGTTAGCCAGAAATGAAGCTCATACTTGTCTCCTGTAAAGTGGATGGGGAAAATGCAAGAAGCTTGTTCAACTAATTATCAGTATTTCCTCTTTGTAATTAAACAGTATATAAGTTACTAACAACACTTAGGTAATTTGAAACTTGCTTCATAAACTCCTTGGAGGAATGGACATGTAAATGATATGATGACTTTATACAGCTGAGGATTAATAAGGGAAATCACTCTGAATCTTAATTACTAATTGATTAATGAAATAAAATATTACAGATTCGTTAGACTGTTGAGATTAGGATTATATGCTGGCACTGTTAAAGAGTATTTCACTCAATGATTCACAAGGTCTTCTGCTATCTTCTGTTCTAACTGGTGGACCCAGAAGTCAGAGACTGAGAAATCTCTTCTTACGATGCTGTTATTAAAAGCTCAGAAGCATAGACATCTAAGTAAATCTTTCAGCTGCTTATGATAACACTTACAACGATGAAAGGATGTCTAAAACATATCCTTCTATGTCGAAAATATCCTCTCTGTGACTTTGTCATTCTTGGCTCTCTATGAGAAAACACCCTCTTATTCCTCAGCACTATTTAATTTTTTTCGGTATCAAGAATGTTTCTGGAGCATAGTAAGTGTAACAGATTTGAAAAATTAAACTGCTTGTAGGCAGGGCAAGAGGATGAGGAGATTGTGTACCATTTCCCACAGTATGTTATTTTGAACAGCAGCAGTTCTGATGGGAGGTTGCAGCCCTTCTTCCATTTCTGAATTGCATGCAAGCCCCCAAATTCAAGGAAAAAAAGAGTAGTCACAGGAAGAATAAGTTATCATTTGGAAGAGTAGGCTACAGTGAAGAACAGCAGGAACATAGACATGGTCTGGAAAAGATGGTTTAGTTGCCACCCTTCAGATGTCCACCTGTGCCATGTAATACAAGAGGTGTTTGCACTGTGGGGTTGCTTGGCTTCTGGACACTGCTGTTCCCCAGACCCTTCTTCAGTGCAAGCTTAACAAGGCTACAGTTAAGCAGTGCTGAGCTACTCAGTTTCTATCATTTCAGCAAACTTGTTTTGGATTCAGAAAGAAATCATCATTCTGCCTTTTTTTCCCCTCCCTCTGCTGAATAGCTTAAAACTTTCTCAGGATTGTCTAGCAGATCAAACTCCACACAAAATGCAAGAGCAGCCATTGCGGTCTTTCAATAGCGGGAGGGATGTCTGCCTCCTAAATATGTATTCTGAGCATGGCTGCAAGAAGAAGGAGACCCAGGTTTGACACTGGTCTGGTCAAAGCCATTTTCCCAGGAAGGTGCTGCATCACCAGATTGTAGGTGAGCTCAGAGGTAAAATTTAGTTTATTTGAATGAAATACATGGTCGGGAAAGTCTAGGGATCGTGATGTTAGGTTGCCAGTGAGATAGATGTCTAAGGACTCTCCCCCCCATAACTACCTAGGTTATGGCCTTGTCTTAGTGGTTATTAGCTTAGAGAGGTGCATGCTCTTATCAAGTCCCTGAGTAATCCAGACAAGGAAAAAAGACCCCTAAGCGCAGAGTGGAGAGTGTATGTTTTCTGGTCCTAGAATTACCTGTACAATTGGGAATTCTCCTTCAAAGAGAAAGGCTTGGACCTTCCCTGGGAGCATAATGAAATCAGGGGGTCCCAGATTCTCGGTGAGTACCAAGCTCTTTTTTTTGCTGCTGCACACAGCACAAACAGAGTCAAGTTTTCTACCTCTGGGAGCTCTGGAGGGGTCAGCCCAGCGATGGTGTAAGGACAAGCCTCATCCTGGGGAAACCACCCTCCTGACCACAGTGCCTCCCAGACAGCTTCCACCTCAAGTTTAGGCCACTTTTTGAGTATGCCTTAGAAACCCCAATTAGTTATATCAGTCACATTGTCACATCTAGGTAGGAAGTGCCTACTTTCAAAACAGGATTTGGGTTATGAATTCCTAAAGGGATGCCTAAGCTCTCCCATCGCTTCTTTTTTTTCAGGAGGATTTCTCTGTTGATTAGACAGTCAGATCCCTCTACAGCACAGTGCTTTGTGTACCTCCTCTGAGACACGCACTTGTCTTGGGCTTTGGAGGACTGGGTGGCTGTGGCCCTTCCACCAAGGATGGAGGGCTGAAAGTCAGGTGCTGCAAAATCTGAGCTTTGATCTTGGGACTTGTCATTTTGGAGAGGTACTGAGGGAGACCACCGACACAGTGCGGGGTCTGGGTGAGAATGTTTACCCTTGGCTCGAGCAAACTCAGAATGAAGATTTCCTTCCATTTCAAAAATCAATCATCCTCTGCTCATTAATATTAGCTGAAGAGTCTACATTAAAACATCCCAGGGGGGCACTCAAAGAATTAGCAGGGTTATCTGTGGCAATCTTCAGCCTCAAGGTCTTAACATTAAGGTTTAGCTTTCGACTGAAGCAATTAGAAACAGATCCACATCTGCTAGGGGTTGTGTCCACCAAGTACTCCTGCTGCCTGTGCCCAGGTGGGCAGTTTGAGCCCTCTAAGCTCCTCTGGTGGGCAAACTGGAAGCCTCCACCCCGAACATCAGAGTGAAGGGAGGAGGAACATCCCCATCCTTTCCCCTGTGGTGGGAACAGCGGTTTCCAACCATGGGCAGTTCTGAGTTATTCAACCCACCTGCCTGGTACAGCTTCTCATTTTTGTAACAGAACCTTATCTAGTCTTCTGTGTAGTAACTGGTATTCATTCACAACTAGAGTGAAATAATATCAAAATTTCCTTGAACCCAATGATTCTAAGTGTCAACGGCTGCTATAGTCCAGGGGTGCGTCCTGCAACTCTTAGGGTCATATCACACAAGCTTTGTTTTGGAGGGAGTGCAAGTCCTGAAATCTCAGAACAGGGTTTACAGGATAGATGTATATATGCCTCTCTGAGTTACCCATTACATTCTTATGCCCTACCCTTCTCAAGATTTACTGATTTGTACTGTACAGGAACAGACGTGATGACAAGGTCCATGAATAAGGTTCTCTCAAGAAAAAATATTCACCAGCTCCCTGTGTTTATGAGAATTATCATAAAGTAGTAATGTTTCCTCCAGACTGGCAAATCCTTTTGAGTGACATTATTTTTCCTGCTGAGAGCCTTATGCTGTTAATCAGTGCTTTGTTGACCCAGCTTTCTCACAGTGTAGTAGGTAAAGCTAATATTCTCTGTATATTTATTTTAATACTTTTTTTTATATTTCATTTTTCATTATGCTGTTTTAACAAATTCATAAAGTGGCCCCAGAGAACTTTTTTTGTTGTGCCTTGTTCACTCTTCTGGTATGATGAAATTATTTGGATTTCTTATCAGTCCACTTGTGCAAATACATGGTGAGAAATGATAAAACACCGGAAGAAATTCTTTATGTTAATAGGTAAGCTGTGAGGGATCAAAAGGGATGACCCTTACCCAGGTGTAAAATAACATAAATTCCATGAGCTGAAAAGCTTCTTAGTATTTTCCAAAGCCTCATCCCAGGAGAAAGTTAGTGGCAGAGTTGCTTGACAAAATGCCACGTCTTGAAAACAGATTTGAGAAAAATGCAAACTAACAAATGTTTTCCTTTGAGATTTTTCCAAATTCCAAGGTTTTTTGATGTCAGAAAGAACTTTTCATTATAAAATCTAAGCTAGCCAAACATAAAAATTTTAACATTTCAGTGAAAGCAAATTGCTGAAGCTAAAGCACATTTTGGAGGTGAACAGTTTGGTCATAAATTTTTGGTGGATTACACCACTTTATTCCAGTTTGGGGTAGGAGAAAGGTTTGAAATCTGTAAAAAATTTCTGGGATAGATAAGCCTTTTCCTTTCCAGGTCAGTTGACCCAGCATGATTTCTTAGCCTCATTGGTTTCTGTCTCTATGCTATCCTTCGGTCCTACAGAAGAGAGAAGAGTCAAATCTTAAATAATTTTGGTGAAAACTTCTAAAATATCTTTGTAAAAATTAAGATGCTGAAGAAAGCTATATCACGTTATGTATTTTTACAGAACCTAAAGTTTTGAAATGTATTTGAATGTACTGAAATAACCTTTATGTTCTCAGGGAAACTGAATTTGTGTAAAATCCTACCTTAACAAATTGGCATTTGAGTTGCAAGTCAGTGCAGAATATGGTCCATTTACTATGTATGATATTGGCTCTTCAGAGCTTTTTGACTATGTTGTTTTCTATTATTTTACTAACGGATCTTAGAGGTATTCTGCAGATTTTCATGTCCTTAAGCAGGCAAACATTTTAAAATCTTGTCCTTTTTTTTTCCCCTCAACTTCCACAATAGTCTTCTCTTTTCTTTTACTCTTTGAACTCCTAAAAAATCTGCAATGGGTTTTGTTGGAAGTGTCGGGTCTTGATTAGTTATATAGTTGTCCTCAACTCTTCAAGGCCTTAGTGAAAGAAGACAAAGAAGCAGCAAAGCTGTAGATACTTTGACTAAAATTGTTTTCTTCATCCTTCTGCTGTCAGACTCTGCTTTCTTCTGGTGATATAAATCATAAATGTATGGATAGACAAATATCTCAAATTCATGTACAAAGCTGGATGCTCATAAAGCCTTTGAGGATGCCTTCAGTAAGGCAGAAATAAGAAAAGGGTTTCTGCTGCTGCTTTAGGATCACTTTGGGACTCATTCTTATCTGGGCAAACAGAAAGCATTTCAGCCTTGGTGGCTAAATGACAAAGCTTGGTGCTGCTGGTATTGGATACTGCTGTGCGAACATTGCTCAGGCAGCAGTGGATGGCAGGGCATAAAAAAAAGCTGAGTAAATATTTGTGCTTTTCTCCATTTGGCAGCCAAACTAGGCAAAGGCAGGGGGAGGGGAAGAGGAGAGATTAGGCTCAAACCATGTGTTTGAACTTCTTCAGGATTTCTGTCCAGAGGGAGAGACTGGAAAGGAAAAAAACGTTTTGTGTTTAACAACATGCTGTCTGGAGAGGGCTGGGGCTGGAGCTGCTCCCCTTGCATCCCCAGCCAGGCTACCGAGCCTGGGGCCAGCGGGCTGAGGGACGGGGACTGCGTCCTTCTCCGTCGCGACTCAGGGCCTGGGTGGCTCTCGCTCTCTGAGAGCATTCAACCCTTCGCAGCCCTTCAGCTGAAGTCACGTTGAAGTTCTTCAGTTCGTTTATTCTCTTCGGGTTTTTCAACTGGGTGGAACTACGCAAAAGCTCCCTGTATCGAAGATTAAGGTGCTGTGTCCTCCCTGCCTTCCCCACCAGGCCAGAAAGGGAGCATCGCTGTGTCGGTGAAGACGACACTCTCTAGTACAGAACACCGAGAGCACCCAGACCCAGAATTATCTTTGTTTAAACCACACTCCTCAGAGATGTGAGATGTGGATTCCAGGCCCTTGATCGGACACTCAGTCTGTAAACACCGAACAAATGGCCTAACTACTTGGCTATCAAGACAATCTTTGGATCTGTCTGAAAAAGTTTTTGAGCTAAAGCTACTTGATGAACTTGACACACTCTTGTAAATGGCTGTAACATCATCCGAACAGCTCTTCAGTGTATGTGCTAAAAATAAAGAAATCGCTCGTCTTTAGCCTCATGCCTTTTGTTCTTTACTGCCTTCAGCAGTGGGATTGCTTCAGGACAGCGAGCACCACTTCACCTAGCCACGAGGCAAAGTGCTCTGTGCACCTTGTGCTGACATAGAAAATAGTGTTGCCTTTATAAAATATCCTGTGATAGGGCAGAGAGCTGCACACTACATGAAAGTGCAGCTCCAGAGGAGGAGTAAAGGTTGGTTTCGCTTCTAATATATATTGGTGGTGGTCTTTGTGAAACCTGCCTCATCACTTCCCTCCCAGACCACTGGTAAAGGTTCAAATGAGTCCTGAACAGAGATGAAAGCTACTGCCTTCTTCCTCTGAGTCCCCAAGCTCTCCAGAAGGGATGAGTAATGTTTTTGTTCCAGGAAGATACTGTGCATATCATCTCGCATATATTCTCTTCTTTTGTTTCTGCATCGTACAGGCAGAGCAAGGAGCAGTGAGAGTGGGAGGACAGCTTAAATGAATGGTTTGAAGACACTAGTCATCATGTCTGAAGTAATGGTAAAATTATCACATTTGCTGCACCAAACTTAAATATTGGGGTCAGGAAAGGATGGCAAACTTCCCCGTTCCTTCCTGTGGTTACCTTCTTTCCTATGGGTAGATCTGAGGTACGTGTGATGAGGCACAGAAAACCATCACATATAGCAAAACCATCAGCTAAACTAGTGATTTCAGAACATGCATTAACCCTTGGTAACCTGGACACGCTCCCAGATGTGTTAAAGCATTTCTGTTAGAGGCAGTAGTACCTCAAAGGTCTCAGTAAAATACTGCATAATGGGTGTCCTGCTTCCCTATAAGGAGATTACTACATCAGTCAATATTACTCAATATCTAGATACAGCAGTATAAATAAGAAACATCTATTTTTCTTAGAATGTGAATTTTCCAAGACTGCTGTATCTTTTTAACTCCCCCCCCCCCAAACGTTTGGCTAAATTACAAGAACTCATCAGTTTATTGCGAAATGAAAACTGTCTATTAATATTAAAGAGAACTTGCTCCTGTATGTTTAATAAACTCTTGTCACAGGCAGTGGAAGTCAGTGGAAAAAACCCAAACTGATACATGGAAAAGAAAAGACCCCTGGCAAACTCCAAGATAAGCCAGGCTAGCTGTATGTGTATAAACACATTAGGTTATTTTTTCTGTTTGCCTCAGAGTATAAATATTATAGTAGGGCATGATTTGTTTTCCCAGCCGTTGTCTGCAGCTAAGAAGATAGAAGCTCTGTATCTACTATGGCAACAGAAAGCTGTGTTTGTATTGGATAATTTCCATGAAACTTCCTGCTGTTGCCTCCATGGGTTCAAGCCCAGTGTGTGAAAAGGCCATTGGCTAATTGTAGCCCTGTCACGTCTTGTTCTGCTCAGAGCAAAGCTGCTCTGTGTGTGATGCAGTGGTTTAAACCCCAGCAGCTGCTGTCATCTTGTGTGCGAGAGCTGCTGCCATTGCTGCAGGAAATTATAGAGTTTTCTTGAGGAAAATTTTCCTCTTATAATGTTTTCCAAAATAATTTTTCAAAACGAGTCTTGCAGTGTTAAGGGCCAGATTTTGATCAGATTTAGTCTCATTTAATCCTATGAAGTAAATAATCCCCATACTCCTAAAAAGTTTATTAACCAAATGATAGCTATCTACATGAGCAAGTTAGGCGTGAACCTTACCTGCTCCTGTCTCTCTATCCTCCTTCTGCCCAGCTCCAGCCCCACAAATGTAAACTTCCTAGAGGCTTCGCCACATACTGCATAATCTACTCCTTCACTGGGTGCTTTCAGAAACTTGATCCAAACCTAAAAGTGAGGCAGGAAGATTTTCCTGCTATTTAAACACCAGAACCCCTTTTCTCCCATTGTGGTTCCCCTTCATTCCCTATATTTTGGGGTTTTGACAAGTGGACAAAGCATTTTCGTTGCTTTTGTATTATTTAATACTTTCATTCATGGAAATACTGCAATATTTATACAACATATATAAAAATATTGTCATGGAAAAGACAAATGTTCCTTGTGACGCTCTTGAATTTGGAAAATGATAGATTCAGGCAAGTGAATGTCTCTGTTCAAGGCTTTTCTTAGGGGGAAAAAAAGAAATAACAAGATATCATAAATTCTGCCTCTCCTTTAGGCTTAGACACTAGAGTTAGTTAGCCCTTTTCTTAATTAGGTTTGCCATCCAGGATCTTTGTCATTCAGAGGGATGCTACAACTGGAAGAAGTAGATTTAACTTAGTTTTTAATTTTAAGAAATGATGGAGGTGATAGTACATTTCCTACCTCTTAGATTTCTTGTCATCTAGTTGCAGCTCTCACTCAGGAAACTAAAGGCACTGACCCACTGACCTTAGTCTATACGTACAGGAGAATTACCTTATGACCAGATTTAGTCTGCTTTGACCTGGGGACACTCTTCCTCCTTTCCTCTTGTTTCCCTTCCCCACCCCTGAATGCTGAATTTGTGCTCCTTTGCAGAAACTATTTCTGATTCCTAAAGAGCAAAGGAAAGAATTTAATAGTTAGAACAGCCAGTTGGGAGAAGTAGATCCTTGGGTTTAGTCTTGGCGTCTGGTATTGCTTCTGTACTTTATTCACTGAGAAATATGTAGCTTAGCCTGAGGAAAAAAAAAAAAGAGACTATTTTTTTCATTTTGAATTTCATCTCAGTATTGTACCTAATGTACTTTCATTCAGGGACTTGAAGAGAAATTTTGTTTGGGTTAATCTGAGTGGAAGCAAAAAATTAGTTCTCTTCATTTAGCTCTCCCCTGACATCAGGAAACATATATTCTCTGCTCTGCCACCCCACAGCTTCAACAGAAAGGATGAAAAGCTAATACTGGAGCAGAGAGATGAGGACATTTTACCAGAAGATTGTTTTGACCTAATTTAGGCTGAAAAATATATTAAATGTATGCCTACCACGTATCGAGGAGCCTTTAAACTAGTCAACGACTGGGTGCCATCACCCCTGCTTAAATGGGGAACCGAGAAGCCATGGAAGAGGGGCAGGGTGAGCTGATGGGCTATTCCTAAGGGCAACAAGAAGAGGGGACATTTGTTAAAGCAAGTGTAGCTGAGATTCTGGGGATCAAAACATTTTTTTAAACATAATTCTGTTGTTGGTTGTGGGTTTTTTTGCTTTAGGAACTGTAAGGAGAAAGATAAGGTGAATGGGCCAGAAATACTGGCTTTATGACAGTTCTCTGCGGGAGGTGATTTTGAATTATCACAGACGGCTGTACAGGATATTTTTCTAAGGGTGCAAGTAGTAGCAGGTATGATGCAAGTCGTAGCTCTGGAGCTGTGTAAGATTGAAAAAAAATACTTTTGATAAGAACAGTAGGGTTTGGGTTGGCCTTCTCAGAAAGCGAGGAGCAATTGTAACCTGTACAGCCTTAAACCAATAACCATTATTAAAACTAGAAGAAACAACCGTAACATGTGCTGGCAGCTAGAAAAGGGACCAGATAGGTGATACAGCATGTGCTGTAACGTTAAAAGCACTGGTAAGTAAAGCTTTGGTAAGGTCCATATCACCATGTCTTTACTATTGCTGGCAGTCCAAATTGGCTAGATTTTGCTGTGTAGATAACCTCAAGCAATGAAAAGACTAGAATTTGGAAAGATCTTGAAATAGCGTATAAGTTGTCAGTCCTTTTCTCACAGCAGGCTCAATGACTTCAACACTGTCACACTTCTTGACAGGTGTTTATTGGGTCCTGAAGACACCTCTATGAAGCACAATGACCACCTCAGCTATCTACTTCAGCTCCCAACTGTCTTTACTTTTTCTCTGATGTTTAATACCAGTCTGGTATGTTGCAATTTCAGACCGTTACCTCTTCTTCTATGTAAGATGAATATGGAGAACAAATTGTTCTATTCTTCTTTGGAACAGCCCTTTAAGTATTTTAAGGGTTTTTTGAAGTATTCATGCATTTGAAGTCAGGTTTTTATTGCTGTAATAAATAACCCTAACTCTCTCATTCTTTCTTACTTTTCTAGACTTTGATTTCTATCATTGCACTTCTCTGGACTCTCCTGTTTATTCACATTTTTATTGAAAATGTGGTGGCCAAAATTTGTCACTTTTCTGGTCTTGTCTTACTAACACCGTGTAAAGCAAAGTGGTTATTTAAACTCTTTTTCACAGTACAAAAAAATAAATTGTGAGTGTAAAACTGAAAGGTCAATATTTAAGAATGTATTCAGTGGAACCTAACACTTAAATTAATATGTGGTACTTATTTACTTTCTAAGAATGAAAAACTGACTAAATGTCTCATTTTCCGCATTGTGCTAAGGCATTTATCTCCAAATATTACTAAATTCTGTAACTTATTTTGTTGTAAATTAGTTATGAGAGAATGGAAAAAGCTTTTTGTCCAAACAACTCTAAACAATTTATCTTGTTCGGCGTATTCTACTAAGTATTCAAAGCAAGTTGTAATTGTGACTGTTCCTCTCAGAAAAGATTAAAGTGGACTAATACAATGAGAAAATTGCACGCTGACTCTAAACAAGGCATATTTATGTGTTTATTTTGAAAGGGTAACAGCCTTTATAGTTCCAATTTATAATGTTATGGTTGAAAATTTGAAACTTGCTGAAATCTTCTACTTTTCTGAAGTTGGACAGTGAAATTTAATTACCTGAATTTTTCTTTTTCCTATTGAATACACTAGAAAATTACTCATGTGATTTGTTACCATCACATATTAGGCAAAAAGGAAACAAAGTATTGCTCAAGGTAAGAAAAGATAACTGTTGCTTTCATGTGAAGTGGACCAAGTACTGTTGAATTTCCATACTTGCCTGATTTTAAAAATAAACAAGTTCCAAACCAGTAGAATGAAAATCTAAGAATTATTCCAAGAACACGGCATTGTGACTTAACAACTAATAATAAGGTGGCAAACTCCTTCAATTCTATCCATAATAAAGCACAGGACTATTTAGAGGTAACACCAAGATTTCCATTTAATAGACTAGATAAGAAAGCAGTGATGCAGTGTTTAGTTTCTCTGTAACAGAATTGCTTTGACTCCTCTCTGACACCTGTGGAAGGAGGTAGCTATTCTGTTAAAAAAAAATAAGAAAAAAAAATTAATCAAGATTCAGGCATTGGCCAAGGCCCAAATTAATAAATACTTTGTGCTGTGATATATAAAAAAAAAACCCTATACCTGCATATAAAACTGTACTCTTTATAAACATTTATAACTTTAAAAGCTTATACGTATCAATGCATAGTGCACTAAGCAGAGACAAAACGGTGAAATAATCTTTGAAGCAGAATGGTGACATTCTTACATGACGTTATGCAGGTTCTTCCCACAACCAGCTCTTTGGTTTAAATACAACAGTTTAAGTGCAAATCTCAGGAAATTACAGCACAGGCAAACACACTTTGAGCAAGAGAGGAAAGAAGGGTCACCATAGTCAAAATGGGATTTACTACAGGAACAAAACGGGTAAGGCATAGCAAATGACTAACCTATGACTTGCACTGTGCCTTTGGCTTTCCCCGGCTAAAGGAACCGATTTTGACTTATAATACCTTATCCTAGAAGCACAATGGCTGGTAATCAATCACATGTAGCCCAGAACCCGCTGTGGTATTTGTGGACAAAGGTTGTGTGCAGGAATAAGTGAAGGTAAGTTTGTGAGTATACGAAATCTGTAGCAAGTTCATTGGAGAGAGTCAGTCTAGCTAACGCCTCAGTTTAAATCAGGCAGAAAAGAGATGTAAGCATCAACGTCTCGTGGCCCAGGTATGTGCTCTGATGGTTCAGGTGTGAACTCTTCAGTGATAATCTTCTCTCCATGCAAGACTCTGCCTTAGATTGAGAAATCTTGTGCATTAACAGAAGAAATTTCATGTTTGAGGCATCAGAATTTTCTGACTTAATATTTTATAGGAACAGTTCTTAAACAGGCCTAAACAATCTTCCATTTCTCTAACTCAATGGCATGCTCGGCTCCCAACTCTGCAAGCCTCTCATTTATTTGCCCCTGTTTGTATCAGGGTAGCCCAAGTGAAGTTAGTGGGTGGGAATACTCTGGTTTAAAATTATTCATGATTTATAATGTTTGCAGAGCTTGCAATAAGAAAAAAAAGATAGGATATTCATTAATCTAAACCTTATGTACATGCATAATTTAGATGGGTACTCTTTTGTTAAAGATAAATGAATGATGAATAACAATTTAAGCCCTTAGAGGACTTCATATTTTAATCTGTTTTCCTTCTACTCATTCAAGCATCGTGCTCCCTTGTATCAAATAGCAGATACAATTAAAAAGCCTTGGTAACCAGATGATAGAGGAACTAGGAAACACCATTTCATGTGAAACAATAGGGGCTGTCTGCATGTCTGATACAATAAGACTACAGGATTTCTGCTCTGAAACTGCCTTTGGAATCTGTACTGACAATTCTTAAACTAGCAGCAGTGATTTATTGCTAATTGAATTACTTTGCATATTACCTATTTACTTACTTACCTTTAAAAATAAATGCATTAGGAGTGTAGCTTCAAGAAAGAAATAAAGGAAAAATATGTTGAAAATTTTAAATGGAAATAAAGATAAAAATTCCTATACCTTAAAGCTATATGTTTTCCTCTTTCACCCAGTAAGTATGTTCTCCCAAGAAAAGCTTCAGCCCCCATGGAATCTCAGTGTGCTCCAGCACTGCCCTACATCCAGCAGGTGAGAGGTCCCTGCGTCATTGGATGATGTTTACTGGTGCTTATAAAATTTTATCTGGACTCACTGCTCCAAAAGGATAGAGTCAGCTTTTTGTGTTTCATGTGAAATAGTTCAGAACTCCAGAAAGAGCTGAACTAGGTGAAGATCTATTTCAGCAAGATCTTTGATTAGGCTTCAGCTGTAAGATTGTAAAGGGGGGCTCAAGAAGAACAGCATGTGCATGTATCTACCATCAATATTAAACAGTAAGTACCTTTCTAGTACTCAGAATACCTTAGCTAAGATCCTCAGTGCTTGTCTTACCGTGAGAGACATGAATTTAACCCAGACAGCAGCCCCTGTTTTCTGAATGCAGACTTCAGATTGTCTCATCTTTCATCTTACTTTCCTTGAAAATAGGTGAAGAGACAGTGTTTTGTTTCTTCTTGTATTCGTAACATTTTCTGGAGTACTCACTTATTCCTCAGACTCACCTTCTTGGTAGGATGTCCTTTGCAGTTCCACTTTAGCCAGCTCCTTTAGCTTCAGAGAACATTGTACAAAGACTAAAATCATCCTTTTACATTTCACACACCACAAATCACAAAAAAAAAAAAAAAAAAGTGTGTGTTGAGCAGCAGCTCTGCTAAGCAAATGGTGTGTTGCTGTCTTTTGATGAAGGCCCCATATGACGCATTAACCAAACACAACGCAGGCTGAATAAGTGGGCACTTAGAGCAAGCCACATTCCCTCAAACTATCAGTTCGCCAGGTTGTTTTTGTTTTCCAATGTTTTCGTGCTGCAGCAGGGCAGGTGGTCACAGTTTGACATTCATCATCTAGAGGTTATCAGAGCCTCACCTCAGCCCTCAGTCAGCTACTGCATGAGCTGCCGTTTACTGCTGCTACGGACTGATGATACTGAATAATTAGTCCCCCCATGCATTTAAGCCAGGAGCATGTCCAGGCACCGTACTGCATGAAGAACCTGCGTAGACCTGCTCTTTGAAGACAGGGTACTCCTATAAGGTAATACTCCCTCAATACTAATGGACTATCTGCGAATTATTGAGATAAAAGCATTATTTCCACAGTGGAGAAGATGGAAGAAACTTCTTCTGCTTCTAGCACCTGCAAAGCACCAGTCTCTGGACACTATTTATATCACAGTGAGCCAGAAACAGGAGAAGCTTCTCCCCCAGCTTTTTCCTTGCTGATTCCCCTCTCGATACCTGCAGGCAGCAGAGAAGCTTTGAGGAGAAATAGAAGAACAGAGTGTTTAATACCCAGTCTTCTAAAAATGACAGACAAAGAGAATTACACGTGGTCCCTGGTGAGATCATTAACGGCTGTCTGATGGAATATCTCAGCATCATATGAAACTGAGTAACTTTAAGTGTCCTCTCAGGATGGACTTTTTACCTCTTCCACAAAAATTTTGCACTTTGATATTCAGCTTTCATAAAGGACGAATACATTTTACTTGTATTAAAATGCATTTAATACAAAACTGCTTCTAAAAATGCTTTTAATAAAGCCCCTTAAAAATTTTGCCTTCAGCTGTCTGTGACATTGAAAATTGAAAGTATTTTCTTTAGAGTGCCTTTTTGTAATTTGGAAAACAGTTTGAGAATATAGCTACTATTTTTTCCAGAAATTTTTTACCTGAGCAAAACTGCTGTTCATTGAAATAGAGCTTATTATCATGACAATGCTTCTGCAAATCTGTGGTCCCTATTATTATGGGAAATTGCCGTGAGGAAACTTAAATGATTCAGAACAGATTTCTGGAGATCACAGGATTGCAAAATTAATCTAGTACCATCTATGCACTTTTGTATGAAATATGTGACAGTGTTTCTCATAAACAGAGCTAATCTTGCCAATTCATTTAGTCCTTTTAATATACCTTATTTATCCAGGACTGCATCAGAAATCCCCCATGATGCTGCAACTGCAATATGTGAGCATACCTGGGCTTGTGCATTTTCATGTCCCTGCCTTTATATTCATTGAATCCATATGAAATAAATCAATATGAAGAAGGGTAAGAAATCTGGTTGAGGATTAACTGGCTTTTATTAGACACAAGACGAATTGTAAGTTTTCTGATCCCTAGTTGGAGGAGTGTAATTTTAGGCTTAGGTTTCTGGTGCAAATGTGTATTATCAGGTTTTCTTCAGCAGCACTGCTTTTAAATCAGCTCTTCTGATGATGATCTCACTGTTTAGCCCTTTTGGCTGGAAGTGGATTTCTACGTGTGCTGTGTGCGAAGGGGCAGTGGGATGGAAAGCAGACTTGTGAAAACACGGGAAACAGATCTGTTCAGGACATTTGAGATGATTCTTGCAATATTTTTCCTCCTGGTTTTCATCTAGCTTTAATGGAAACAAACAATGTCAGCGGAAAAAAAAAAAAGGCTAACTACATTCAAAGTATCAATTCAAGAGACCTTCATCCTCTCAAAATGAAGTCTGTGTGTTTAGTTTCTCTGAAGAACAGACTTTCCAAACACCCAAATTGCTCTGAAAGGTGATTTATGAAGAAATCTATTTTATTAATATTTATGAAGAAAATCTCTGCTTGCTTTTGCATCTTCATGATACATGAGAGTCTGACTCCATTGCTTCTCTTTGTATAATTGCTTCTGGAATTGTTAGTATTACTAACAATAAGTTTATTAAGATTTTGCCTGACATGCTGGAGGACTCTCAGGCATTTAGATGCATTAATCCTTCAGTAAAAACAGTCGCTGAATATATAGTAGATGTGTCCTTTCTTCTGATTTCTCTGGCTTTGGAATTGAACAGTAATTTTAATGACAAACAGACACACTGTCGAGTTTCTTCAATTTTATGTGGAAGCTATGTGACTACAGGGAAGTAATTTTAATCCTATGAGTTCTTGTAATTTCCCTTCTCAAGTCATCAGTGGCTAGATCTAAACTGTGGAGCAGGGATGCCTCAGGAATATTTCTCATCTTCTTGATCTGCACAAATATCTCAGCTAAATTTGGACTCACTTTTTTTCCTCTCTGCTCTACTCCTCTTCCTTGATAAGCTTTAATTTCCTTAGGAAGCAAATACATTTATTTTGCACAAAATGGAGCCAAATTGGGCTCTAGCTAAGCTGAGACTTCAGGATGATCTGTGGAGTTTAGCAGTTCCATATTCTAATAGTTAAATGTAGACATAACCTTCCAGGATAATGAAGACCTTGAGCTCGTAATACCAAAAAAAAATCAATAAACCAAAGCAAGTTAAATTCAGCATTTTGTTGTTCAAAAATCTGCTAGATTCTCTTAGCAAAGACAATAAAGCCCATAAAAATCACCCTCTCCTTGAATTCTCCTTTTTCTTCTCTGTACCGTGAAGTCTGGCTGGGAGTTACAGTTGTATTGTATTCTTAGATACATTTTCAGGTTGTTCACAGAAGCTGTGTTAAGGTTGTCACAGCAACCCGAGGCAAGAATTACCTTGCTTTTGCAGATTCTAGCTTCAAACCAAGTATTAGTGCCAAATGTGGGGAAGCTAAACTTTGTGGAACTTTATAAAAGCCGCATGCCTATTAATTCTTCCTGTTGCTATTGACCTTCACCACTCTAAGTGCTCAAAATCAGCAGTTTCACTATAGCTAATGTAATGGCTTACTCAGCTGGCTGCAAATAATATTTACTCAGCTGGATGAAATGCGCAGCTCAAAGACCAAATTAGTTTGTGAAATGTTATCCAAAGATCCTTTCCTGTTCCCTAGATGTTTGACACAGAAGCAGAGACTAATGAGTCCCAAAGGCCAGACTCCCAGTCTATTATTCTTCTCTCCTAGCTCAGTTAATGACTTTTTCTTCAGGTTTATTTTTGAGGCTTATAAAATACAGCAATGCACATGTTTGTTCTCATTCCACAGAGACCAGAAGAATAAACAAGTATTACAGCTCCGTATATTTCTTTTCCAATAAACCAAAACAGAACAACAAAAAATCCAGTTATCTCAAAGTTCTTGATTCAGCAATCACAGAGTTAACACCTTTGGCGTTAGTTCTGCTCGCTTTTAGTTATCTTTCCTCCAAACCACGTGTCTGGGTTTCCCCCATATAGCTCTCTTCCCTATGTACACACAGAGCCCGATATGCATCCCGTTTCAGCTAGATTTGTTCACACATCTATGGCAGCAGAGAAAGATCTTAAAGTGAATGGGAAAGGTTCTTTAAGCAGTGTAAAGGAGCTTACTTGTAAATGAGAACATGATCCTCTATTATGGTGCAGATGACTTTATCTCACACAGATAATCCATATAAAGAAATCCAAAATAGTACAGATGGCAGATTTTTCAAATGAAATCTAATTTCCTTTCAGAAAGAGGTCATAGTCCTTGTCGCCCTGTTAGTTTAAAAGCAGAAACTGACTTCACCACATCTCTTTCCTCTGAAAAACACTTGAATTTCCTTTTTTCATTTAGTTTGGGTTTTGGTGGTGGGTTTTCTTTTTTGGGGGGGGGGTACACTGACATTCTGCTAGGCAGGGATTGAGTCACTAACACATATGCAAGAGGGAAATGTTACATCTATGCTCATGCATATACATGTACACTTGCTTTACCTTAAAGATGGCACTTTGACATTTATTTCAGTTTCAGTAGGCTGGCTTATTGTCTGTCTTGATCTCTTCCCTGTCATATGTTCCAAGGATTGCCTTGTGTCCTCCACCATTCCACTGTTCAGACCAACTGTCACTTGCTGATTTGGAAGAGCTTAAAGTACTTCATCCTGTAGACACTGTAGCAGAAAAGAGCTATTAGAAAACAGATGGTGAGTCTTTATATAAAAAAAGATTATTTTTTTTTTATTATTCTAGAATTTCCCTCTGCAGTTTGATTGTAGTAGGGAACAAGAAATTTAAGTTTTCTCCAGAAGTATGAACATTGTTATACAAATAAATAAAAGAATAAAGTGCAATTTGCATACAAGGTCTGTCTTCTGTACATCTGTGTTCTGCAGCTGCCTTCTCACGTTAAGAGGGACTTGACAGTTTTCTCTTTCTTGTATAATGATACTTATACTACAATAAGGTCACAATGTTATCTGGAGAAATACTGAGAAGGGATCCTAATGAGATATCATAATTTGCAGTAAATAAGAAGGAATTATTATGTTTTCTCCTCTTTAGAATACAGAATACTTTTAAATAAAATGTTTATACACAGACTGGAATGGAATGAATACAAATGTGCATTCTTTAGTCCTTTGAATTTGAATGAGAAATGAAGTTATAACTGTTGATATTTTCACTTGTGCCATGTAATTTACAAAGTTTTAAAGAGAAAATGGATTCCTGTACAAGCACTCAAAATCCTGATCATGAGGATTCGTCAGCTGAGATCATGAAAGGAACAGACTAGCAACAAGGCATTGGGTTCACCTCACCCTTGACGTAAAAGGGAGAGAAATGTTTTCTCATTTAAAGAAAGACAAACTAAGTACTATGCAGTAATGCTATTTATACCTGTTTTCAGTCATAACAGTATATGAAGCTTTCTTGATTATGGTCGTTGTGAGCAATCTCAACATTAAATCCTATTCTTAATCTAATCAAGCTCTATATTAAAAATAGTTCGGTTTTAGACCCACAGTTCTGATTGAAAGCCTGTTCTAGCATCTCGGTTTGCTTAATTAGAAACCTTTTCTAATTTCAAGGCTAAATATATTCATGGACCTTAACATCTGTTTGTTTTTCTGGGATAGTCTAGTCGGTTAATGAGCTCCTAGTGGCTAGCTCGCCTGATGCTTGCCTTGTATTTTGTGAGAGCAATCTTATCTCCTCCCAGTTTTATTTGGTTTTGCATTTGTATATTTTACTCAGTTTGCCACTTCAAATTATATCCTTATGCAAAATCTGATATCATAGAATCATAGAATATCTCAGGTTGAAAGGACCCATAAGGATCACCAAGTCCAACTCCCTAATCCTTCGTGTTACTGCTGTTTTGCCCAGGGTGCAGAGCAGAGATATGCGAGCAGCTTTTAATTAGACAGCTTGAGTGTGGGTAGTGGTCTTAGAATCACAGAGTCACAGAATCATAGAATGGTTGGGGTTGGAAGGGACCTGAAAGACCATCTAGTCCAACCCCCCTGCCATGGGCAGGGACACCTTCCACTAGCCCAGGTTGCTCCAAGCCCCATCCAACCTGGCCTTGGACACTG
>JANZLQ010000005.1:34385336-34456212 GCA_026212715.1 Elanus axillaris
GCCTTCTCTTCTCCAGGCTGAACAACCCCAACTCTCTCAGCCTGCCTTCGTAGCAGAGTGCTCCAGCCCTCTGATCATCTTCATGGCCCTCCTCTGGATGCCAACAGGTCCGTGTCCTTCTTATGTTGGAGTCCCCAGAGCTGGACACAGTCCTGCAGGTGGGGTCTCATCAGAGCAGAGCAGTGGGGGAGAATCACCTTCCTCGACCTGCTGGTCACGCTTCTTGACAGTAATTTGGCCCACATCAAACCACTTATTGTTGCATTTGGACTGTTGACACTACCCAAGCTTGCTAGGTTAAAGTTAGTGTTCCTACACAGCGCTCCATCATCTTCTGTGACTCCGGTCTAGGGTAACTTTGGCCTCCTCTCATAAGATCAGCATGCTGTTCTGAGGATCCTAAGAGCCCTTCCTTGAAATCAGTACAACCTGGGTCAATCTTTTTCGACCAAAAGTATCTGGAATGTCAAAGAATATTCCTGAGAAGTGTAGCTAAGATGGCATTACTATGTTCCCACTTGCATTGAAGATGCTTCTGCTGTAATAACATCTACATTTTCATGGCCGCATCCTTTCGAGTCTTTATATCATTTTGCCATTTCCCAATACCGAGCTATTGTTTAAAGCAAAAACCCTTAGCTAAATATTAATGAGTTTTCATTCCTGTGTTAATGAGTTTGATGATGTTTCTGTTGCTGCCATCTTTGAGGTTACCCAGATCTTTCTTGTTTGTTAGTCCATTCTTACTCTGCATTGACAGACAGCTTTGTTTTACTGGCAGATTTCATTAGCACTTTTCCAAACTTCATGTTGCAGTCAGTAATGAAAAATTAAGCAGCTGTAAGAACAGAAGAAATACCTTACTGAGTCAATCTAGTGATCTGTCTAGCCCAGTGTTATGCCTCCAGCAGAGGCAGTAGGAGATAGCATTTAGGGAGCACATGTGCAACTCAACACTGCCTGTGATCCAAGCCACAACTAAAACTAATTTCTCAAGGTGATCCCCCTCCAGGTTTATCCCATGCCTGTCTAACACCGCAGATATCTTCCAGCTTTCAACTCTTCTATGCATTCCTTATTTTCTCTAACTAATAATTCCCCATGTGATGCTAACATGTTTCCATATTCCCACTCATTTGCATGTGTTAACATATGTGCTTCTAATGCCACACAGCACTTTTTAGTGTTCAAATTCCATGAGAAGTTTTGTAAATGAGCATCTTTCTTTTACTCACCACCCAAGGCAAACATCACACAATATCCTTCCCCTTCAACTCAATGAATAAGGAGTAAGCCCCCCTTTCTCTAAGAGAGTTACAACTAAGGATGCGACAGGATCTGAGAGCAGCACCTTGGGGTTACACAATACATATCTTGTGGGCTTAAACCCAGATTTTTAGGAGCTTAAACTGGAAATGCAGCTTGTTTTCATGTATCTTTTTTTCTCCTGAGTACTTTTACCTCTTGCAGGATCTTTTAATAATTTTCCATTTATAAGAAATTAATGGAGGATTTGATGTGTGTTTAAAAATCACAGCTAGTCCTTAGAGAGATGACAAAACAGTCTAGCCCCTCTGGAGAAGATTTGCCCTTTCACCGGGAAAATCTGTGATTGTATAAGAGCCATAGTGAACACTGAAGTTTATTTCTGCTTGCTTCCTGCTTTGCTCTAGTTTATTTGGGTTTTACCCAAAAACCCTTAGAAAATTGTAAGACATCATTGGAGGTAACAAAAAATACTTTCTACTTTATTCACAACACTTTATGATAAAAATGGAATAGAAGTTTACATAGCGGTGTAGTTTTTAAGCTCCTAGAAGACCAGGGCAAATGCCTTTGTGTCAGCACACAGGCCAGCAGAAGGCATTCCTGCTGGTATAGCTTGAGTGCATTAACAGTAAATTTACCCTCATCATTTTTTCTTCCATCAGCTTTACTTAGATGCACAGTCCTCCTACTCCAAAATATATTAAAAACTCAATAAATTCAATCCCTTTATGGTACATTTGATCTAGACTGTTATATAAACTTTTACTTGCAAAAGACTTTTCATTTATCAAGAATTGCCTTGCTAACTTTTATTAAAGTAAACCTTTGCTTTGGCTTTCTTATCTTGGCTGCAATTCACAGGTGGATTCAATTCAAACTGTTTTGTAGCAAATAGTTGCCTAATTCCTCCAGCTAAGTGTCATCGTGCAGCAGCTAACTATTTTTTTCATTTTTTAAATTATATAATTTGTTGAAAATTGAAACTGATTGCAAATATTCAATTTCCAGCTACTTCCAACACATGGTCAGTAAGTGCCTTCAGCCAGCCCTGAAAAAACCAAGACAGACGTTAATTCTCCCATGCTGTGGGCATGATGTTCACCTGATTCAAGACCACCTGAGGAGGCTGAACATACACAAGCCCATGGGACCCAAAGAGATGCACCCCAGGATCCTGAGGGAATTGGCTGATGTAGTCACCAAGCTATTCTCCGTCTTATTTGAAAAGTCGTGGCTGTCAAGCAAAGTCCCCAGTGACTAGGAAAAAGGGAAACAATATGACCATTTTTATTTTAAAAAGGGTAAAAAGGAGGACCCTGGAGGTCTATTGACCAGTCAGCCTCACTTCCATGCCTAGTAAGACCATGGAGCAGATCCTACTTGAAGACATAGAAGTCAGGGAGGTGCTTAGAGACAACCAACATGGTTTCACCAAGAGCAAATCATACCTGACTAACCTAGTGGTCTAGGACACAGTGTCTGCATCAGGGGACAAGGCAAGAGCTATGATGTCATCTACCTAGACTTCTGTAAGGCCTTTGATATGGTCCCCCACAACATTCTTGCTGCTAAATTGGAGAGAAATGGGTTTGATGGATTGACTGTTAGGCGGATAAGGAATTGGATGGATGGCTGCATCCAAAGAATTATAGTTAATGGTTCAATATCCAAGTGGAAATCAGTAACGTGTGGTGTCTCTCAAGGGTCCGTACTGGAACCAGTACTATTTAATAATATCTTCTTCAGTGACAGAGACAGTGGGATTGAGCACACCCTCTAAAAGTTTGCAGATGATACCAAGCTGATGCGGTTGATTCACTTGGAGGGAAGGGATGCCATTCAGATGGACCTTGGGAGGCTTGGAAAGTGGGCCTGTGTGAACCTTATGAAGTTCAAGAAGGTCATGTGCAAGGTCCCGCACTGTGTCATTCATATGAATTCGCGCTGGTGATCTGTCTAGGCTGAGACACTTACATGGAGATCATCAATGTTATGCTCTTCATTGCACATAACATTCATCATGTCCACCTTTAAGAGCAGGATAAAAACTGGCAGTTTGTCCTTGACTTGAGCCACTTGTTTTTCCAGTAGTTCTTAAAGCATTGCAGGGAAACTGTACATTGTGTTTACATTTGCGATCAGCTCGTCCAGAATGCCATATAATTCTTCAGCTTTGCGTAGTTTTTCCCTGAAACAACTGGCTTCAAAAAGTCCATGAATACCAAGACATTTCTTGATTCCATTCTTGCTTTTACCCCATCAACTGTCAGCTTGTACACTTTAGACCAGTGCAGCTTTAGCATATTCTGAGAGCATGTTTTCCTTTACCGTCTGTTTCCTTTAAAACACCCTTTAATTTGATGATTATTGCTTCCATCATGATTTTTCTTATTACCACAGATAAGCTTCTGCCTCTGTACTTATTTGGTCATCAAGGCTTCTTTGTTCCAGTATTTTCTCAATGACCACATTTACCTGTCATCAGATACTACTTGTGATTTTTTTTCTAACGCTTTGGTAGAATTTGTCTTTCTGGTTTTATCAACTCTATTGTCCTGATGTCTTTTCTTTCAGGTTTCATACTTAAAATAGTTTCTGTTCTCTATTTTTTTCTGATCATGGTCCAAAACTGACAACCATTTTGCATCTTATCCTACTCATCCAATGTCTGGAATATTCATATCAGGATAGACTGTGGCCCTCAGCGCTTTCCCAAAATGCTATGCCTGTACTCTAAGCAACTTTTAGATACTTATATTCAGATAACTGGTCTCTTTTCCTTTAAATAACTTAAAATTTCTGTGCACTGTTTCCATGGAACAACTGTGTATTGGAATATGAGAAAATTGGGATGCTCTGCTTCCAGACTGATGCCAAGATCTTATATTAAGGATATTGGAAAGACTGAAAACAGTTCTACGAAATACAGTGTTATGGCGCAGTAGCATCTGGGAGAAGGAATACATTAACTGCAATAAAGGATAGACACAGTTTGCAATGTAGTTTCTGTGATGTATGCTAAGAAAGAAACTGCTTGATTTCAAACCTGAGCAACCCTAGCCTGTGAGCCTTAAAAAGGAGGGGGGTGGGACCCAGGATTGATGCTTTTATGTTCTGTGTTTGATCGAGCTGGTCACCTGGGCAAGTCTCCTTCATCCTACAGCCTTGGTGCAGAAACAGTTAATCAAATCAAAGTGGCTGTATCTAGATGGCCCTTCATCTCCTTCCTCCTTCAGAGTAGCCATGTGTAGTCCTCTTTTTTCTTTCATCATTTGCTTATTATGCAAATGGCTGGACACATCAGACAATATCATTCCTAAAATTGTTGTGATCTGTTTGTTCCCAGTGCTTCAGCTGGAAACTTGTAACAGTTAAACTCACTGCTCGCATGATTAGAAACCATTTTTAAAAACTGACACTGAGGTTTTCTAATTTTTAAATTTTTAATATTTTCTGAACCAGCATTGCCCTTTAAATCATATAGCTCTTTTCTCTTGTTTTATATCTTCCTATTTATAAACAGCTGGTATTTTAAACAACCATCAGATTTTTTTTCTGGTCTTTGTTCTGTTAAACAAAACAAGTCAAACTCCTTAGTCTCATAACCCTGCTCTGTTTTTTTCCTAGCTTAATTTTTTCTGTTTGTTTGTTTTGTGATGGGCAATCAGAAACACAAGTTTTTGCAAAACGCTAGCAGCAGTTGCTTGTCCCTGGTGGAAATATCAAACTGGATTTATTGTAGGATTGAATTTGCTTCATGATAATTTGCTTCATGATATTGGTGGTTTCGTGTTATTTCACAAAAAGCTTCTACGATTAGGTCTCAATCTTCTGTCATTTTCAGCAGAATGGAAGAAAATTCAGTTCAGTTAAAGTTTGGCAAATCTGTACTAAAATGTACTTAATGCTATCCTAAACATTGAAGTCAAGCAGTTCTTCCTGTAAAATATTCTGTCTCTGAAATCAGGATGATGACTCCAATTTTGGCTCTGCCACTGTGACACAAAGAGTGCTGTCCAGAGAGTCCTGAGGTGCATAGCTTTTTTTTTAAGAAATGCAGCAAAATGTTTCATTCAGCCTGGTAGCCGCCCCTCATCACTACTTGTTTTCATCTTCTTTGGAACCAGTTCCTTATTGACCTCACACTTTTCCTCACCTTCTCGAGTATAACTGATAATCCCTTATCCAAAATTCTATATTCTGCCTAGCCAAAAGCCAAATCTTTCACTTGCCTAGGTATTCAGCGATCTCTCTGAAGACAGAGAGTGGACTAGTCTGGTGTGAATGGTCTCTGGTAAACCCATGTTGCTTTTAGAGATCCCAGATTTGATGGTCAGATTGCTGACTGTGAAAAAAATTGCCGTGTGTCGAATGATAGTGACAAATCACAGTGCACATACAGCTGATCTATGAGACATCACGCTACTAGTGCTATCCCTACACATCCAAAAAAAAAAAGAATTCTGTGAGTGTTACTTGGTGAAGAGGCAACAATTACTCTCCCCATTTGCCTTTGACTATATGTTTAGCACAGAGATAACATGGTAGATACTAGGATAACAGAATTAGATGAGCTTAAAAATGTATTTAAATGGGTTTGTACTTGCAGATTTTTCCCTGAATATCAGTGGCTAAGTATATATAATACATATGAATATATATGAATATATATGTCTTCATATTATATAATAATATAAATTGCATCTTCTTATTATGTACATATATGTTGAGGTATATGGATTTATGTCTATTAATCATATGTGTATTTGTATATATGAATATAAATTCCTATATATTAATATACAGTGATGCAGTAGGACTGACTCAGTGTTACCTGAGAGAAATTACACAACCTCGAGTCCTCATTAGTTGACACATTTCTTTGCAGGGGCAAGTTCTAACAGGTGGCTGAATATTTCTGAGGTTTGGTTTATACCATAACTGGTATGCAACTGTTTCATACTTTTTCTGAAAACAACTTCTTCAATATACCCACAGAAAAAAATTGTCTCTTATTCCTCTCTAGTCACTCCAAATTTCAGAATTTTAACCTTATAATGGCTGGATATGGTGTAAACTTGATTGGTAAAATTTTCTTTAAATCTCAGTTAATGTAGTTTTTTTCTATTCTTTCGTCATTTGATCTCACTTAGCTCAGATTATCCAGCAGTTTCATACCATTGTTATTACTAATAACCCTATTTAAAGTAAGAGTTAAAACTAGCATTTGATTCACAGATCTGCTCTGCTTGGAAAGAGATAACATTCATCAGCTCATATTACAGTTAGTTACTGTCTATGGCTTTCTTCAATGGAGTGGCATTTTGCGGTAGTTACTAGAGTTACCTTTACACAAAAGCAACTTTTTTTTTTTTTCCTTGTGGAGGCTTATTTTCCTTAATTAGTCTTCATTAATTTTAAAAAGGAGATTAACGCTGTGTATGTGAGGGCTCAGCTGTGGCTATAGAAGACAGTTAGAAAAGGATATGGTAATTGCCTGATCTTTCTGTCTCACTGCTGCTGAAGGGGAAAAGAAATGGCTTCTAATATCTGATTACAGGAAGTCCTTGATGCATGCATTTGATTTTGTTGCATGAATCTTCATTAACCTAGTATCTACTCACATACTGTGAGTCTGGCATAGAAAAATATGAATATACCTCTTTATCAGGCAACTTGAGTAGTGCTTAAAATCCTTCCAGAGACAAACTGTATCTTTCCTGCCTCTGTTAGCTTCCATTTGGATTTAGATTCCTAGAAGAACCTACCCAGGTGAGGCATTTATAGTATCTATACGCATTTGAAAGAGCTGAAGTGTAGGTTAGGGGTATATATGTGTAAATTTAGGGTAAATTGAGAATGATACCAAGCAGTACATCTCATGAACTAACAATGTTAGGACAAATGCTACAGTTCTAGCTAGAACACTCAGTGCTTATCGCCTTGATTCTCCACTCGTATGTACCTATTTATACTTTATTATCTGCTGAAATATCAGGTTAGCCTTGCAGCTTTTGACTGAGCGCCTCTGTCACATCTGTGTCATTGTACGATTACATCTAGGTAAGGTTTGCCATATACATCCCTCTGTCACTACATGGTTTCTCCTCATGTCGTGGGAGGTTTTCTATCTCCGTTGCACCTAAACTCTGGAATGCGCAACAAGGAACGCCCTTGGTGTTGGTTTATAAATGAATTAACTCTCAGTTGAAAGCTGAAACCGAGCAATAAAAACAATTGAATTGTAAATTGTGATACAGTCCCTCTCTGCTTTCTAGACCAGAATTCTTTGTTAGGGACTTCTAATTCTCTAACTTTCTTCTGGAAGGGGGAGGGAAGTGGGCGGTTGCACTTCAGTTTCTGTTTTGCCATGGGGCTCATAATACAAAAATCAAGTGGGTGATTTACAAAGCTCTTTGATTATGCAACATGAAATCATGTAACAGCACAATTACTTCAAATTCATGGAATTATTTTAATTAACTCACAGTAATGCTTACCTTTAATGCATTCAAAAAAACAGCAAAGAATTTATGCAAATTAGGAAAATGACATTGAAAATGTGCTTATGTATTATCTGATTTTTCTCCCTAGGCACACTGGAGTCCATTGTTGCCTGAAATGGCTGTAGCTACAGCACTAACATCAATGAGAAATGAGGTTCATGATATTCATAAGGCTCAGCCAAGGAATACAAAAGAGATGGCATTGTGATTAAACTAAGAACAAGTCAAAAAGCCTGAAAGGAAAAAGGCTGTACAGAAACCAGTAGCAGCTAGTAGAGATTCACCAATAATTTCTCTGATGATTTGCTAACTGGGGTAAGGTTGGAGATAAAACCACTCTATGCAAAGTTGAAATTTCAGGGTGAAAAAATAAGATCCAAAACTTTCTGGCAAAATAATAAAAAAGACAAGGAGATTCCAGTAGATTAAGTAAACCAGCTGTGATACACATCCTGGGGCAAGAGCGAGCCAAGTCAGCATGCAGACAGCTCTATTGCTTTGATTTCTGTGGGAAATTCCACTCTGATGTAGAGAAATATTTCACAGAGGGAACTTACATTCAAACAGGCATGTTCCTATGAAAAGCTTTGATTTTTTTTTATCCATCAGCAGTTCCCCCCCACCCCCCAAACCCCATTCCCTTAAAAAACATCCTTCAACACCTTCAGCTGCGAGCAGGTTTATCAGAAAGTGAAGGACTTGGACCCAAGGAGATCTATTCCTTTCTGGAGCAGCTCCTCAAAGCAGATGCATTAAAAATGTGTGTATAGGTAATGTTACTTCTGTGTCAGTGGTGCTATATTATACAGCTGAACATCCAGACATGTTATATAAGAGACCTTTATGCACAGCAATGTACAGAGTGAAAATTACCAGCCATTTTTAATTGCTGTTAATACCATAAAGCCAGAATATTTGACAGAAAAGAAGCTAACTGAAACTACTTGGTACCCATGAGCACCACTATTTATTAAGCTAACACTTTTCTCATTCACTGCCACGTGTAAAAGAATGCATATTTTAATGTCAAAAAACATTCCATCTGTTATCAGGGAATTTTTTCCAAGTATTTGAAAGCCTGTGACATTACAAAAATGTATCATATTTTATCAACACTATTAGAGTTTCTTGCCGATGACTGTGAAAAGGCCACTGTTTTGCTAGAGGCTATCAAATATTGCTTCCTGCATCATAAGTCAAAGTAATTTGGGGTAATGATGACATTTAGTTTTGGAATATGCTTTTGTTAAGGTGACCAGAATTTTTATGGTGTACTTGGCAGATGCTAATTTAAGAAAAGCAAAAGCAATGATCACCATCTGATTTTTTTTGCTACAGGTGAACCCTACAATTTAGCTCTTGTCAGCATGCAAATGAAAATTGTCCTATGCTATTTAGCTTGGTTAGATAGCATTAATGTGATTGCCTATGCGCCTTCTGTCTCATGGACTTGAAGTGTTCATTTGAGGCTCATCAGCAATGAGCTATCTTTGGTGACAGCTACTGTAAATGTACGCTGGGGAAACTGATTTAAGCAACCAGAGCTTTTCAAGGTAAATGTTTTGTGGTGTTTCATTCCAATCCTCTGTGAATTCATCAGAATCCTATTTAAAGATCACTATCTGCAAAGTTGGTGGGCTGCTACCTTGCGAGTTAATTCTTATCTTGCTGCAAACAAATATGGCCTTGGGAAGAGTGAAACGAAGCGCTTGCCAGAAATTCAACCTCTAGTGAAAAAACCCCAAGCCTGTGTTAGAGGAGCTTGTTTAGAGCACAGCAGAAAGAATCAGAACTTCGCATTGTGAAATTCATGACATTCAGAACTGTTTAAAAAAAAAAAAGTTTGAATTTTGAGATTGTTAGGGTTTTCTTACTGAAAGGCAATAAGCTTCACTCAAGCCTTGGACACTGGCCTTTCTGCTCAAGTAAAAATCTTTTTTTACCCGTGAGGATTGTTCTCTCTTTCTTCTTGTCTTTCCTTTTATGTGTACTAGAGGCTATAGAAGGGCCAGGATATCTATTGGCTTAGCCCTGGGATGGTGTTCCCCTTCCTTCTCTACATGTTGCTGGTGGAATGAATGATGCCAACCTGTCATTCAAGTTGGTCCAACGTTAGTAATCAGAAGAACATGTTCTTCAGGAAATTCTAAAATTCTGAATATTTCCTAATTTAAAGGGGAAAAAAGGTGTATTTTGAAGGTTGTTTTTTTTTTTAAGTTAATGCCAGTATTTAATTCAAACCTTTAAAAGGTGAAATCAAACATTTGATCTTGCTGCGTGGAGTTTGAAGGCCAGTTATGGCACCTTCTAGGTGCCGTCAGAAGCTGGGACTCCCGACCCATGCAGAGCAACAAATGAGTGAGGAGCTTTGCAGCCCACCAGCTTAACCCCAAAGGTGTCCAGCCTTCTACTGCTTCCTCCAGATAGGGGGGGAAACTGGCTTGGTCTGGGGGTTTGTGGGTCTCCCAGACACCTTGCTACACAGCTTTTCTAATATCAGGGCTTCCGAACTCTGTGGCAGAAGGGCTTTTGGCAGGAAAACAGCAAAACCTTGTGTTTTCCCTCATGAGGTCATGGCATATGGCGAGTGTGCCCTGGAACCAGGGAAAGCCGGGCCAGCATCTGTGAGATCAGGCACTGGCAGAAGCTGCGACAGATTTCCAGCCAAACTCCATGTGTAGTTCAGTGAGAGTTTTTGGGAAACCCTGTTTTCAACAAATGAGCCTCTTCCATGCATATCAGAAGTAGTCAGAAATTCTCCACCAGCTGTAGATCAGAGGCTTCTGTGGGGTCCCAAAGGCTTGCGCTTGTCATCGTTTTTGCCTGAGGTTCACATGATACCCCAGGGGGCATGCATGAGGGAAAAGCATTCAGTGGTGGAATAACATCAATCTGTGAAAAATAAGTGGGTTTATGGGGAAAAAAAAAAAATAACCCAACTTCACCAAAGCGAGACTGGAAGAGATACAAGTGATTGAGCACTTGGAAGGCTGGGACTCTGTCATTTTGAAAATGCTGCCTTCTGCTTCATTTGTATGAGACCCAGATGGTGTGGCTAACATTTTCCAGTTTCTAGCCGAGTCAGGGACTTAGACAGTAGCAAACCACCTGATGTTTAGCTGTAAGGAGAGTAAATGATAAATCCTGGGGAGGAAAAAAGCACACTGAACACTTGGCAGGTATTCCTCTGTTTCTTTTATTACGGAATTTACCCACATTGTTT
This sequence comes from Elanus axillaris, assembly GCA_026212715.1. NCBI lineage: Eukaryota > Metazoa > Chordata > Aves > Accipitriformes > Accipitridae > Elanus > Elanus axillaris. The sequence continues at coordinate 34,396,335 of JANZLQ010000005.1, forward strand.
TCCAAGAAAATCATGGCTTGGGGCGAAGGCAGACCTTTCTGTTCTTGGTGCTGCAGAAGCTCAGGAGCCAAGAGCACCTCTTAACTGAGGCACATGCCCAAGTACATGCTTGACCTCTCCTCTGGATGCGGCCAAAACCAGAGGGATGCTTATTTTGGAGGTTCCACTGTGTTATGGCGGCAGACAAGCATGTTTGCAGAGTATCTGAAAACTGTGCCTTTTTTATTTATCTACATTTCTTAACGGAGTGTATATTATATTTATTTCCTCCCTTATATATAGGAAAGTTCATGTGATAACATCTTTCATGTCTTAATTTCTCCTGATGGTAGAGCCTGTCTCGCTCCCTATCCATCACAAGGTTAAAGGTAGTGCACAAGATACGTCTCATCATCAAAGTCATTAATCATTAGCTTTGGGACACATAATGTCCACACATGTTTTTTAAATACAGGGATAGGATCTGATTTATGACATTAAATGATCAAAACTGTCTTTCCTATGTAGCTGGGGACATTTCTCACAGACTGGACCTTGTTATCTTGGCTCCAACAGTTAATGCCAGCTTTATGCCTTTATGAAATCTAGGGGACAGAAGACAATATTTGGTCTGAATTTTTTTGTATATGGTTTATAACTAAGAAAAATGTGGTTCTTTGCCTCTATCTAATCCAAAGCACATTTGTCTTCCTAAGTGTGTTGGTAGCAGACAAATCCCATATCAACGACCATGGGATTTTGGCTTCAGTTTAAGTAGTAAGAAAACCTAGTTGTTTTAATTAAGCCAGTCCAGCCATCAACAATGTTTCAGACATTTCATGTTTCTGCAGTGAGGAAACCTGATCAAAATCTTGCAGCTTTTATTCAATTAAACAATCAATTTCTACATGGTTAACTTCAGATTAGCTGCTTCAATACATCCACACAAAGAAGTTTCCAAACAAATCACGACTGCAAATGGTGAGTACAGTGAAAACATGATGTAAATGGTAACCAGCGTAATTTAGAATGTTTTCTTTACTTTTGTGATAGGAGGCTGTGGCAATCATACTGCCACAAAATTAATAAACACATTTCTTAAATTTTAGCTTTAGAAAATGGCAGTTAGCATGAAACAAATAGCACTGAAAAACTTGAAGACATTCATGGAATAATTTAAGGCCAGCAATACAGGCAGTGGAGGTGACGATTTGAACATATGTTAGAGCCACAAATAACACTTCCGATTTAGTTTGCCTTCAGTATTAAATTTTTTGCTCAAATCTTATTAAAAACTGTCAAAAATAATACTAAAAAAAAGTATTTTGTCATGCTGTTTGCCGCTGGTTGTATACATTTGTAGCACTAGAGAAAAACGAATTTTTAAAAAAAATCAAGTCCACTATCAACCAAGGACCCAAACCGACTCACCATTGAGAGCTACTGGGAAGATTTCCATCTGGTGTGTGGTTTTTTGTTCTTTTCTTTTAGAGGGAGCTATACTTGAAGAGACTTAAAAAAAATATTAAGGCTGCCGTGAGTATTAAAAAGTGACCTATATTGGCAGTGACTGTTCCCTGCCAATCAAGTTGAGGAATACGATGCTTATTCACTCCCTGAAGACCTGCATTCTGCCGAGAGCCCGGCAGAGATGCCTTGTTAGGGGAAGACCCTGCATTCTGACCACGGGATGGGGGCAGCGAGGTTACAACACATCACATATGCCATTCCTTTCCATGTCAGCTCAGTGGGAAAACAGACAATAACCATAAAGGTTTATACATTTCAAAAATGTATTTCCAACAAAGTCGGGCAGACAATAAGCAGCAGCCCTGCCTAAGATTTGTGAAGTCTGAAATACATGCGAGCATGAAGCAAAAGGCCACACTGTAACAGCTGCAACTCCTAAAGGATATAAAAGAAAACTGGTTTGTTGTCACTAGTCAAGAGAAACTGAAAAGACATGAAGCCTCAACAGGCAGAGCCTTTCGTCCTCTCTGTCGCATACAACTGATCGCGGCCAGACCACTTGGGCGTGCGCTTTTGGGGGCTTGTAAGTATATGGACATGAGAGAGTGAGCCTGAGTGGGTCAAATTAACCTGCCTAGAGATTTTGTAAACTGAAATCCCCCCTCACTTCCCCAGTCTTGTCCTTGAGTTTGATTACGCTCATTTCTTCCAGATCAGTTTTACAGCCAAGCAGCGTGATGCTGATGATGAGTGAAGCCAGCCATTGGATGCTCCCACTTTTCTGCAGCAGCTTCTCCGCTCTGAGGTGAGAGGAGATGCCCTGTGAAAGCCCCTTCCGAACCTCTCCTTTGGGTGCAGAGTGTGCTGTGGAGCAGAGGGGAGTCCAGTCAGAAAGACTGATGGCTCTCTCTGAAGACCCCCTTTAAAGAACCTTCCCCCACACGTATTCCTGGTTAAATCACAGTGAATTTAGCTTGTGACTCCATATAAGTAACTAAGAATAATAGAGTCTGATTTACTGCTGTATCGCTCTAACTCTGGACTCAATTGAGTTACACAGGCATAAAATTCAATAGTGAATAAATCCATAATATGTGCCTACTCATATAAGTCATTTCCCAAGAAAACATAAGCATCCTCAATATGATCTTCTCCACAAACAACAAAGCCAGAAAAATGAGTTCTGCTTATGACCATTGTTATACATCCAGAGACACATTTTAAACTGTTTCTTCCCTGCTACATAGACCCTACTATACACAATCCATCAAGCAGCTCCTGTACATGGATATTGTCTCAAAAAGAGTGATTGCAGAACTATTTCCAATAGTTATCTGTTTAAACATTTCCACCCAAGATGAAGCAAATGTAACCCAGCTGCTTCTCCTGGCTGTACTCATCATACTGACTGCAAGCAGATGATGGTAATTATGATGGAAATTGCAGGAACTTGCCTTCTAATTAAAATGGAAATGGAATTTACAAAACAAATATGTAACAAACTGTGCTTTCTCCTACAGTAAACTAAACTAAAATAAAATCTGCATGGTGCTGCCAGATGTTATTTTGTGCTGACATCATGAGCAGGAGTGGAAGGCTCCTCACCGCTGTTTATCAGCAACGGACAGGATGAAAAGCAACAGGCAGCTCTCCACCTGGGAGAGAGCTTAGCCAGGGAGTAATGGCTTTTGCCTTACTTTGAAATTCAGGTTGTGCAGCATTTCTATTGTAAATGTGTTAACGCTGCCTGGTTGATAGGGATTGGATGGAGAGAAAGCAATTGGCATTTATCCTGAAAGGGTATTTTAAGCAATTGGAACAATATGGGTGGAATCAAGAAGACTGGAAGAAAGGGACACTGGAGCAGTAGGAAATGGCATAGAAAAGAAATCAGGGAATGAGCTGGAGCAAAGCTGTGAGCTAGGAAGAGGGATACTGGGTGTCCTGATAAAATATGTGTGATAACAGAAAGCTGACTTTTTGTGGAGACAGTGAATTCTATTAAAAAATGGTATAAAAGTGGCAAAACAAGGGTTTCATCAACAGTTCCATTAAAAAAAAAGAAAGAAAAAAGCCCCAAAACAACAACAAACCAAAACAATAGTGGAAGATACCTGCAGGCTATATTCGGTGGTGCAGGGAAAGGAAAGGAGCTTCCTCAGTCACAAATTTTGAGGCTCACAACAGGACTGACATCAGCTATAGCTTGGAGTTCACTTTCCCAGCGTACCTCCTGCCGCTGCAGGTACCGCACCTTGTCTTTGCCTTCCCTTGTTGCTTGAAAGCACCTGTATTACTGGGCTGTGAACAAAAAGTGTCTTTGCTTTATGTTTCCTGCTACAAGAGGAGCAGATACCCGGCTCTGACCCATATGGGTGATGGTCAGAGCTGCTTGCCAAGCGTACAGGAGACATACTGATAAAAGGGGGAATAACTGTATGCTCTCTTTGGGAAAGCAGGAAGAAGAAGGAAAATTGAAAAAACAGGGCCTGCGAATGGTAACAAATGAGCACACCCCTGCTTCTGGGCCAGGTGTGTTATCAGGAGTTATACTGATTTGAACTGCTATCTGTCAGGCAACCTAAGCCTTTTCTATTTGTTCCACTAAAGAAGATATGTTAAAGGACTCAGAGTGCACCACAACAAAACTTTCTTTCAATTTGGAATTAAACTGAGGAGCCCATATCTTGGATTCAGAGACTTTGGATCACACTGTGTGAGAGCCTGGTTCATCCTCTCACAGGTCTATTTACCAGCCTTTGCCACAGGCAAGCCTTCTGTACCTGTGTGAATTCCTTTCTAAGATATTACACAAAACAGGTGTTGATTTTATTTGAACTACCTGAAGTGTGAACTCCCTCAAAATTTTTTTTCTGACAGAATATTTCTTCTCCATGAACTCCAGATGCCTCTGAAGCCACCCTGACTTATCCCACCTTCCACACTGTGACCCAACCTAGGCAGGAATAAGGATGTCTCCAGTCGGGGTAGATTATCCTCCTCCCGGCCAGAGAGATGAGAGAGGGGCTTGAATTCTCTCAGTGGGGAGAGGAGCTTTTTCAGAAGTACCCTCTGAAGGCTAATATAGAAAAATGGAGCACACTGTCATGTCTGGAGAAGACCTCCGTTTTTCTGTAAAGACTGAAAATTTGTGCCCCAGATACAACCAAAGAACTGCTTTCTTAAACATTGTGAATATTTTTGAATCATTCCTTCATAAAAGGCTCACAAAGCGTACGGTCTAGCCTATTCACCAGCCAACAGCATTGCCACTTCCTCTATAACTGAAGTCCGGAATTAGTGTTAGCAAGGAAAAATTGCTTTCTGTCTTGAAAGCAGCCACGATGAAGTACTGAGGGCATTCATAGATGGTCTCAATTTGTAACAAATCAAGAAAACCTTGATTGTACTCAACTATGGTCTTTTTGGCTGGCTACCATGCACCACAATTTGCCTAAGCTCACTGTGACGCAAATCAAATTATCATTTAAAACTCACTTTTTTGTGAACATATATTACTTAGCAAAGAAAATTCAGATCCATACTGATTCCACCAGCTTCTCTCTAGACACACGTGTTTGACTCTCTAAAGCTTGTAATTTTAAGGACAAAACTTCTTGATTACAATAAATGTATGAATCCAGACTATTTAGATCCAATTATTTTATTGATAATAGCTCTGAAACTCTCCTGAAATGCTTATAAAAACCAGGCTTCATTCAGAAACTCTGTGTTCAAAATTAAAGACCAATGGACCAATTTAGTACTGTTTGGTTTAGGGTTCCCACACTACCTGGAAAATTACTTGTTTTACTGGGGAAACGTGAAAAACTGTGCTACTTTTAATTACACTAATAATAGCAACTAGTAGCTGGTTATCAGTGGACCTGTCAAAGTACTGTCATGCTATGTATTTCTTATTTACCCTTTCATTTGCTGCAGTCATTTTCCTCTCTTTTCCCTTTTTCTCTGAGATTCTTCTACTTTTGACATTTTAGCTTTTTACCTTCTGGTTTTGGCAGGTAATCACTCAGCACAGCAAAAGACAATTTTAACTTGCTTCCCTTTGCTTAGCACCTGATGCCCCTTTGAGAACCTTTACGTTATTCTGGTTTGTTGAAATATTAATAATTCTCTACTCCATGACTTCTTGTAAGTATTTCTTCTGTCCACCTGTTTCAGTGAAAATACTTTTTACTTCTAATCTTGAAAACTCTATTTCGTATTTCATGTGCTACTTGAGTGTACTGCATCAAAGAAGAAAATAAATATGGATTAGCAGTTGTTTTTAAATGGCTAATAATGGATATTGACTTCTCATCGTCATCTTGTCCACTAAGTATTGATATGGAATAGCTGGAAATGGTAAAATTAATTCTGAAAGTATTTTTCACTATCACAGAATCACAGAATCATAGAATGGTTGGTGTTGGAAAGGACCTTTAAAGATCCTCTAGTCCACCCCCCCTGCCCTGGGCAGGGATATCTTTCTCTAGCCCACTTTGCTCAAAGCCCCATCCAACCTGGCCTTGGACACTGCCAGGGATGGGGCAGCCACAGCCTCTCTGGGCAACCTCTTCCAGGCCCTCACCACCCTCAGCGTATAAAAGTTTATTCCTTATGTCCAATCAAAACTTGCCCTCTTTCAGTTTAAAAACCATTGCTCCTTGTCTTGTCACTACAGGCCTTGGTAAAAAGTCTCTCTCCATCTTTCTTGTAAGCCCCTTTTATATATTGAAAGGCCACAATAAGCTTTCCTCTCTTCTCCAGGCTGAACAACCCCAACTCTCACAGGAGAGGTGCTCCAGCCCTCTGAGCATCTTTGTGGCTCTTCTCTGGACCCGCTCCAACAGGTCAATGTCCGGCTTGTACTGGGCATCCCAGAACTGGATGCAGCCACTCCATCATAGAAGGCCACTAGATTAGTCAGGCACTATGGTCTTCTCAAACATGATGCCTCAAACCAAATGCTTCGGCGGTGGGTTGAGCTTGACTGGCTGCCTGCCAGGTACTCATTAAACCACTCTGTCATGCCCTTACTCAGCAGGACAGGGGGAGAAAACACACGGGGTAGGTAGGTAAGAGCTTTTGTAGAGCAGCTATTAGTTTCTTCTTTTTTTTTTTTTCACACCACAAAATTATGTCAGAGTGTTTTTGTAGCTAGCTGCCATTGCATGGCAAACTTCATCAACCCAAGATCACTTTATATATAATTATTTTTGTGTTGGATATATTATTTCAGATAGCACTTCAGATTCTGCCTGGAAGACCTAATCAAAGTCATATTATTATAATCATTAAAATAAGACATCTTAAAAATGTTTCTCAATATTTTGAACTATCTATTATTAAACAGACCATTTTTTTACTGCAGTAGTGCCTAGGAAATTCAGCTGTAGTCCAAAACTGAATTGTGTATGATAGAGGGTGGGACGTTATCAGCTTTTAGAAAAAGAAAAGAGTAAAACAAAAGTAATTAGGAACTTCTATTTGCACTCAGCAGAAGGATAATGGCCAATGTCTTTAAATATGAATTACTGGCTATCAGGAGAACTACAACCTTAGGAGAAAGAGCAGTTAAATGCCCTTCTGAGAAATCTGGGACGAACATGCAGTTCCCCAAAGGCATGGGTCTTCCTGTGAGCCCTAAAAGCTTTCCAGAAACTTTTTCCTGTGAGAATTTGATGAGGGTCCCACTAATCAAACTAGTTAAATGTCTAAGTGCTGTCAGATGACAAGTGCAGGGACCTGACACTAACAACTCTTCTACTACTCAGTACCCAGAATTTCTGAGCGTATCCTCTCAGTTGCCAGGAACCTCAAGCTGCTCTTAGGCAATGTGGAGGGACCACTCACCACGTCCACAGCTCCTTGAGAACTAGGTCCTTCATCATACCAGGTTTGCCCCTCCTTACTATCCACTTTAAACCTTGTTTTCTCCAACGTTAGAGGACACTGACATATGAAGCCATAAATCTCAAGCCATGAAAGTCTGCATTATTTATTTTAAAAATGCATTTATTTTTCTTGGCTAAAATAATGTAAAAATTAATTTAACTCTGCTCCATCTCTACAGGATTCTGATTTCAGCAGCTTTCCAGAGTCAGCTGCAGCTGCTGAGGGTGTAAGAGGGACAATCTGGCTACGATAGCAGCGAAGCTTTGGCCCCCAAGACATCCCAATGTAAGCCTCAGCTTCATGATCCTGCTACGCACTCAGGCATCCGGAACATTCTTGCTTGTCCCCAGGCTGGATAGTTTTTAACTGGCTGTACCACCTACAGCTACGCAAGTGGCAACCTGAATTGCGATAGGAAGATAGTTGGAATGAAGAATGTAAGGGCAAAATCCTCGTTCTGTTAATGCGGTGGGGACTTTTCTACACATCTTTTGGCAACCAAGGAATTACTTTGTGTTCATGTTGCCTGTACTGCCGTCACTTTCTGGCCTCAGATTTCTAAAGTCTATGAAAGCAATGGCTTATGGCCTGAATGCCTACCCTCTCTCACATGAGGAAGCATGTGTCCTGTATCTTGTCATGGTTTTGTACCTCAGTGCTCTCATACCTGTGCCAAGCCCTCACTGGAAAATGAGGATGCTCTCGGTAGCACACAGAAAGGGAAGGAGGAGGGATGACAGGCAGCAGCCATACATAGGGCATCTTAAGTACAAAAGATTGTACCTGCAAGAAATACTGTTTCTGGGGGTGTCAAGACATGTCTGTTGAAATGCCAGTTTTCTGTGGTTTACCTTATTGCCTCAATCCCATCCCAGCAGGCACAAACACGCAGCCTTTGCCCAGGTTCCCCAGCACCAGCAATATGAAGGGATTTCTTTCAGCCTTGCTTCTAAAAATAGAAGGTGGAAATCCACCTGCGTTCTGGGAAATTGTTTGGTTGAGGTTTTTTTCTTTCCCCTTGGAATTTCTTTACCATAGACAGAAATAGCAGCAGATGATGTGAAAAGAAAAAACATGAAATGTCAATGTCAAGTCCTGCATCCAAAGAAACGAGGAGCACAGGGAGGTCTGGAAATGCCCCTTACAAAAATCTTTTCCCAGAAGTGCGTTCCGGTAGACAATTGTAAGAAAAAAACTCACTTTGGCGAATAAGCTGCTGAAGTGGCCAGCTTAAATGACTGAATAGTTGTGTCTGTGTAGAGCAAACATGAATAATTATTCTTTTTCCATTCTGCAAATACACCAGAATTCTTTCACGAGGAAATCTTAATGAGGCTTTTTTTGCTTTTTTGTGATTTTTGAATGCTGGATCTGCAGCTATCCAATCTTGTGAATTTGTGTTCCTCCCGCTGCAGTGATAATACAGTCTGTAGATACTGTTAGTGTATCATTTAATTTTAATCATTTATTCAAGGATAATTTCTGCTTTCATTAGAGTCAAAGTCTATAATTTAAACAGCTAAAGTTATTGCAGCATCAGGCCCTCAGTATAGTCTTTTAAAAGTTCATTCTTGTTATGGCCATTGGAAAAAAAAAAGAGTGCGAACTATCCTTCAAAAATTAAGTCCCTCATGACTTTTTCCTGAAAAATCCTCATAGTGGAAACATGTGCCTTAGCTGAATTAAAGTCATGTATATGCGAAAATACGGCATGACACAAATGCATAAAATGGGTAGAGTTCCAGCTTCTTTGCCTTGCCTTTATTTTTGGCTTGTAGCACAATGTTTAAAGGCATAATTATGCAAACAAATATACAGTTTTCTCTAACCTATTTTGGAGCTGGGTCTTCGCTCAGACTTCTGTGGAGCCTCCCAGCTCTCTTCTCGCTCCCTTTTTATGTCAAAGAAGGTCCTAAAATTTCACGTTGCCACTTTTGGCTGACTGAGTCCTGCCTCCTTAAGTCACCAAGGTAGCTCAGCAGAGAAGGTCCCCCCTCGCTGCTGCCTGCTCAGAGCAGAATCAGCCAAAGTTATCCTCTTCTGTGTTTGGACCGGATGAGAAAAACTGAGCTGATTGGAACATTTTCAGAGAAATATATTTTTGCTGGAACACGCTGCTTAGCTAAACCTTTTCATGAAGACTCAATAAATTCACCTTTTTTTTATACTTTTTTTTTTGTCAGAGCAGCGTTCTGTTATCAATTTTGATTTGAAAATAGGAGAGAGGCAGAGACTAAGAGAGAGAAGGAGAATAATACAAAAACCTCACCTTTTCAGTCCAAAAGCGAATATTTCCCAAAAGCATCGGAAAGTATTTGGGTTCTGTTCTGATGTAAAAAGTACCCAGAAAATGAAATGGCGTTCTGCCCAGTTCTGCCCCATTGTGAGGAATACAGCTGATTAAGACAACAGCCAGACTCCTCTTGGGACATTTCTTTTTTTTTACTGTTAATCTCAGCACTGTTTTAATTTGGCTCCTCACCTTCGTGCCCCTGCTTGTGCATCTGTCTGCAGGCCCTTGCTAACAGTGTGCTTTTTTCCCTTTAGAGTAACCTAAAATTGGTCATTTAATGAGGCTCATCAATCTCTACTTTGCCTACCAGATGGAGTGCCTAAAGGCTTTGTGCTTGGCCATTACTTTATTTCCCATTATCCAATTTATCACTCATTACTGGGAGAATTTACTCACAACTGGAACATGATGGCTGTTTATCACATATACGAACAGCGAGACCTTGCTCACTGCTATGCAAAGTGCCCCTTGCTGACAGCCCCACCAACACCACCTGCAGTCCTCAGAGGACTTTTCCCCTTCCATTGCAGACTACATTTTACTGTTTTTTTCTGATCCTAACAGATCAAAAGAGCTGAATTTTGACTTTTGACTTCTGTTTCCTTTGCTCTGTTCCAGTATGTTTTCAGGCCCTGATTTCACAAGTATATGTTCTCTACTAAAAAGATAAGCCTAGATTTGCATTTACATAGATTAGCAGCCTGGAAAGGATCTGCTTTCACAGTTTTATGACATCTCTGTTTCATTATTACAATGCAGTTTTCACAGGACCTTCCCAAATGACCTGCTGTACAGGCAATGGCAGATACCATGCAAAATGCTCCTGCCAACTGTTCCATGTACCCCATAGAGCTGTGAAATGATGTCAAAGAGACGAATGAAAGCAGTGCTGAGTAATTTGGTGAAAGTTTTTGCCTTCTGCTCAAAAAGGTCAGAGAGAAAAAGTCTAAAAATGGTATGTCTATTTTTTATCTGTCCTATCTCCTAATATTTTGGGATTTTATAAAAAACTTCTTAGGTTTTATGTGGTTGGAGGTGATTAAATGAGCACTGGGGTAGGTAAATGAATAACACAGCTTCAATCTGGTTGCAAAGAGCTGTTGTACCCGTTGAACAAATATTGACATGAAAAGAAACTCAAAGGTTTGTGTGCAACTGGGTTGTATTTGTAGCCTGGTTTCCTAAGAAAATATGACTAGAGTCTATTTGTGTGTCTAGCCATCCATCTGTCTGTCAGTCCTTCCCCTGATGGTTTCTGAACCAGTTAATGAAATGTTTGCAGTCTGGCTTGAAAAGAGATTAGAATATCAAAGGTCCTTTAAGTTCTGGTGGAAAAATCAGTGTCCGGGTAAGGACTGAGAGAGAAGTCCCTGCCTCCCCGAGGAAATGCAGGCAGAAATGCTGCCTTTATGCAAGGTGGGCAGCAGCAGGTCGCAGCCAGCCAGTCGCTGTGGATGAATTCCTGCATCAACTTTAGCACGGCTGCTTCCAGTAGCATAAGGTACATGTCCACATGCTGGCGGGGGAATGAGCTGAGGTGTTTATAGTGTGGTAGCAGGACACAGGAACAATGCTGATTCAGTTCCGGCACAGTGTTGCTTTGTGGATATCCTATATCAGAACATAGGGCTTTTGTACAGTTGATCTAAAACATTTGCCCTTGTTTTTTCTCCCTGGGATGACGTTTAACTCATGAACCCTGACAGCCATCCTTAGGAAATGCAACTGCTGTCTTTATATCAGTGGGATTCCACATAGCCAAATACTTGCAACACTTTGAGGTCTGATAACTCATTAATTGCTGATCACTTCAGCATGAACATCCTGGCAACACATTTATTTGATAATGTGTGGCTTCTGAAGTTTCCACATGGCTTCTTTGGGGTTGCAAAAATATATACCCTGCCATATATATACTCAACAGCATGCATGTTTCAGTTACCTACTTTCAACAATAAAGAGTGCAGTACACCCCCCTGAAAAAAAGACCACACAGGGCAGAAAATATGTTATACAATTAGTTTACTTGTAAATTAAGTAACAAGAGAAATACCCCAGATTTTATTTACCAATAAGACTACTGCAGTCCTGAGTACTTGTCTTGGAGCTTCAGTAACGGCTTCTTAGCTGTATGAGGACCCAGAACACAACTGCAGTAGACATTCAACAATTTGCTCTAAGTATAATGATGGGATACATAAAATTGTGTAAAGGAAATATATTTAGTCAAGAAATAGAAAAGGATCCAATAGAGTTGGATCCTAAATCCTTATTTTTTCAAATCCTCTTGCTCTTACATTATGCTCCAATCCTGAACTGGCATCTGCAATGTCACTGAGGTGATTACTGTAGCAACCTGCGAGCAGTGGTATGTAGCAAACTGATATATAAAAATGTCAATTTTGTGGCGCCACATTGCTTTTCTTTTTTTCAGGAATATTGTAAATGCATCTGAAAAGGGGTGTTAAAAAATAAAGTGATACGGTCTTCATCTTTATAATCATATCAAAATAACCCTCCAAGTGTTACTTCCACCCTCACTGGATCCTGTAGCAGGGTGGAACTGAGCTTCCCATTACAAAAAAAAAAACCAAACCAAACAGATAGCACTTAAGGATAAAAACATCAGGCTTCTCTACAAAACATTTTTCCTATGACAAGAAGCTTGAAGAAAGTACCAGAGCAGTAACAATAAAAATAATTAAAACACTCATTTAGTGCCCAAGCAATTGAGAAGAAGAAATTGTCATATTTAGAATGTTAATTACGTTTTAGAAAAGTTATAATAAACCCAGCAACACTGATCCCTCAGTTAGTGCATGAGCTTGTGCCTGTATTGAGTGAAGAATATTGATCAGAGGTGAAGCCGAGGATGCTCAGTGCTTTTAAGAGGTGTACTCTCCCAGTCAACCTCTCTGTGCAAAAGCTCACACACTGTTGTAAGTAGAGTAAACTCACAGTTATTTGCAAGTACTTTTGAAAATCAGGCCATTAATCTGAACTACACATTGTTATCAGAGATGAAAGAACTCCTACTAATTTATATAGAAGTGTATGAAGTTAAGAAAAGGGTTAGTTTAGCCTTTGGCGTATGAATGCAGTCAGCACTGACAGCTAGGATGCCTACCTAGGAGGGATAAAACTGTTTGCACAGGTACTGAGTTTGGTGGAGAGACACTTAGGCTGGCTGTGTGAAGACCCCTGCCTACACCACCGTCCTTAATTTTCGCGGTATGAGAAGGCACTCAGAGCCCCAGGGCAGAATCCCTGCCTGCTTACGATAAATTCCTCAGAGGTTATTGAGAGCTAGCCGTGAGCATCAGGTTATTACTGAGGCTATCCGATCAGCAACTGCATTTTAGACTGGTAGGGCTTGAATTCACTCCTCTGCAAAACTACAAAGAGGGAAAAGGAAAACAATGGAAAACCTATTTGCAAAGGATGAGGGTTTTGCTAATTTAAACTAATGCTAAGCCATTGCCTCCTACGCAGCCCATCACGGGCTGCATTCTCTCGGGAAGGGGCATAACATTTCAGGATTGTTTCAAGGATGCTGGACATGCCCGTGTCAGAGGATCCTTTGGGGACAGCTTAACTTTCCTAGAAATCTGAAATGTCTTCTGGTGGTTCCCAGGGCTGGCAAACAGCTGAATGACATCTGAAGTCCCTGTCCTGGAGGGGCCATGCTGAAAGCTAGAAGATACCTTGGAGTGAGCTGGTGTGGACATCAAGGACACTGAAGCGGGTGTTTGAGAGCGAAGCATTAGTTTTGTTTTATAGCTGGGGACTAGAGTCTAATGAATTTCGTAACACATGAGGGAGATGATGGTGACTCACGCTAGGATTGTGTATTTGTGCCTAAATTACACAAACACAGTAGGATGTCCATATGGCTGAGTGGAAAGAGCTATTTAGTGACTGAATGTACAAATGAGGTGCCCCAGTTGCAGTCTTTACAGATTATTGTACTGATCTGCTGCCTAATGTCTTGGCCGGATCTCCCCTACCGCAGCTAACCAAAGGGAAAAGTTACCTTCAGTCCTTTCTTTCTTATTTCTATCTCCAATGTGCAGCCCTAACAATGTTAACATTTTCCTTAGGAACAGCACTGTTTTCCAGGGGTTTGTCCTTTCTGCAACATGGCCCCTGGCCAGTGGATGTACTTTTCATTTCTTACAGCGTCTGAGGCTGGGATCGGAAGGTATTCAGAAGGCTAATTTTGGCAGGGAAATCAGCGCAGGGCACCTGTGAAACTTCCAGGTATTGGGAAAAGGTTGTCCCACAAACATTGAACTGTCTCCCTTGCACACTTCTGTTTTCTTGTCTGATTTGTGATGTGTGCAAAGCATGACATACTAATGGTTATCAACGTGATGGACACACTATTTTTAGGACCATTACAGCTGATGCTTGAGGGCATTACCTCCTCACCTTCCTGTTTCATGCAATGCTGAGCATTGATGTTTGCATAGCACTAAGGCATCATATCTATGTTGCACATGGCATATTAATTTATTCTAATGACCTGTTTGTTCTTTATAAAGTCTGTTTAAAGTACATTACCCTTTACTTTTGCCTTTAAAAAATAATACGGAACTCAGTGTAAAAGTATCATGAGAATTTCAAGCTCCAAATAGTTCACCTTTCTTTTCCAGATGAGTAATCTTCATCTGGTGAGTCTGCCCACATGTAGTTTACAGATGTAAGTGCATATCTGCATGTGGAAGATCAGCATTTTGTACCCTTTTTTTTTAAATAGGAGTTCATCTCTGACTTTAATCTTCACTTTGTTATAAAACAGTGTTTGTACTGGCTTTTTTTTCCAATGAAGTTGGAACTTCAAAGGCAATTTTCTTTCATTGAGTTGTTAGTTGCGGATTGGGAAGAGCTCTTCTTACAGGGTTATTTTGGTGTTGTGTCTCTGTAGTAAATGAATGTCATGGTTCAACTACCATAGTACCCTCAGCACATACCAGTTATTGGGAGATAGTGCAGTCCTTTCAGCTTATCGAAGGTGTCACGATCAACCGATCCTTTTCTGGTGCAAATATTATCTTTTTTCTTGAATTTTCACGATTTCTGTCCTGAATGGTAGGATTGGTAGTAAAGCATACTCAGAAAAGACTTTGAAAAGTAAAGAATGTACTTATACTTCCTAACTTTCCAACTGCAAAAAAACTTTAAAAATGGGATTTTTCCAGATTTCACATACTTTGGACTACAGCAACATTCACCACATCACTTCCTCAACTCCTCTGAAGTCACTGCAGCAAATGCTTATGTGGAAAAGTGTCTCTGAAGGCAATTTAACAGGTGGAAACATAGAGGAAGAACCAGTCCCCTGTGAGCAATAAGCTCTCAGCAAAAAGAATTTAAAGCAATTTGCCAGTTCCTCAGTGGTTCAGCTATGAGCATGTTCTGGGGGAGTAATGGGATAGTTATATTTGTATTATCTAAATGACACTCATAATGCCAGAGAAAATAGCTGCTGCAGCTGCAGGGAGCCTTGCTGGTCACGTCATGCTGCCACCCAGCTCTCCCTGTGGGGCACAGTGCCCATCGTGGGCTGGCTGGGCTCTCTCCGTGGGTACAGGGCAGCTGTGCACTACCTGTCCCTATGGAAACCTATCAGTTCCCAAATCAACACCAGGTGTTTACTGCATAAGGTGAGGAGTCTGAAATAATTTTATCTGTTTATCTGGGCTCCATTTTACTTTTCTTGAAAAAGCCTGTTAAATTTTGCTGAAGAACGTTCCCGCTTCAGTTGTTTTTGTAGGAGCGTTTGCAACCTCGTCATTGATTTAGCAATTTCCAACCAGCAAAATGCTCTTTTTTTTTTGTTCTTGTTTTGGACTAGAAGAACTTGCATTTTCTATTAATAAAGTATTTGTATTTTCGTAAATAATAGGCTTATATTTTGAAAGATGGAACATGAAACCACTTCCAGGTAGGTATAAGCCTATGTTTGAATTTCCTATATGCAATTAAATTGCTGATTTTGGTGGTACAAAACAGAAGAGAAGGAATTTAGTTGCCAAAATTAGGAGCATGGCAGAATTATGATGTAAGAAGTCTTGCAAGACATGGTATTTTTTTTTGTTGAATGTGAAGAGTCACTGATAAAGTGTCTTGACTAACCCAGCAATTAGTGGAGTCCTTCAGAGTTACCTTGTCTTGATGGGGAAAGCTCTGTACAGCCCACCCACGCCCTGGTTAATTGCTGTCTGTGACAGAAGTTGTCCATACTTCTCCAAAAGGGTTGCATTGCTAGTATGAAGCCCTAGACACTAGAAATCATTATAGCTGTACTCCTCTCCGTGGAGCAACTCCAATTTATATCATTTGAAGATCTGACATATCATAATACTGGTTTGTGAATCGTCTGTGGTTCAGAATGTCTGAACACAAGAACAGCTCTAAAAGAAAGATGTCACGCTCTGCAGCAGAATTTACAATGTTTTCTGAGTTGACTGAGTTTCAGGCAGGACCATGACAAGACCTGTGCCAAATTAAGCCAAAGACCAAAGAGAATGGTGCAAGTGAAGCCCCTTCACTGACAGGATTCATTGCATGACCTGGTCTTCTGGTTAAGTGAACCAGCAACACCAGGTTGTCACCCGATTAAGGTCAGCAAGGAACCCATGTGCTGACAGCCAGGTTACCTTTTCTTCCCAGAATACGGCTGAAGGAGATCACACTGGCACTTACTCTTTTTCAGAGGTGCTGGGGACACTTGGCTGAAAAACAAGAACTTAGGTCCCAGTTCAGTCCTAGAGGGGAAGAGAAGAGAAAAATAATGAACCTAGAGGTCCCACCCAGAGCTGAAGCTGAGGGTCCTCGCAGTGTTCTGGCCGGAGGCACCTTCTGCCCCTCTGTGCAAAGCCAACTCGGCGTAAAGAGGAGTCCTGGGAAGACTGAGAAAGAGAAGGATTGGGGAATGAGCGGCTCTACTACCTGTCCTGTGGGGTTTTGTGTGTTTTATGTTAGATAGCCATTGGGAAAACCAGAGAAGCACCAGGGAGGGAAAGAGATGGGCGTCAGAGCCCATCTGCCAAGGTACAAAATGATGCTTCTGCTGAGACCTCCCCTCCCGTTCTGGGTTCCTCTGCATCCCTGCCTGTAGAGTGGTGCAGCTGCAACGACGAGCGTTAGAAAGGTCTCCCTTTGCCTAACGTGTCACTGGATCATTAGGACAATCTCCCACAAACTGACTAGAGGCAGGAGAACTAAGCCCTACTTTACGTCAGGGCCCATTAAACACCACCCCTCACCTGCTGTTTCCTTTCAACGATGGTAAACAGGACTGCTTAATGCTGTGCTTCAGCATCAGCACTCAGAATACACCAAATAATTTGGGACATTCCAGGGACATAACTGTAAGAATCACCCAGTTTGTGAGTCACAAAAGTTTAAGTGGGAGATAGGTTTTCTTAGCCTAAGCAACAGATTCTTTTGGCATGTGCAAAAGCAGAGCTTTACAGACAGAAAGCAGTTTTCACTGAAAAATGCAGATTTATGTATTGATTCAAGCATTGGAAACAGCAAAATAGAGATCTTCTAGTTTGCTTCTCTGGATTTAGAAATCTAGCTGGAGATTAGGTACATAAGCAATATTTTGGATCCTGTAAGGTGTCTTTGGGTTCTTTAAAAGAAAATAAATTACATGATTTAAAAAGGTTATCCACCTGCTCTGAATCATTTTTGCTACTCAATTCTCAAGCTGCCCACAAGATGAACAAGCAAGTTGACAGCTTTCTATTGTTAATAAATTAGCATTGCATATTATTGTTTGATGTAAATGCAAATAGGAAGGAAATTGATTATTGCAAAACCACTAGGAAACACAGTGGTGCAGACAATCTGTGATGGGTTTCTGGCATCAACAATTGCAGCTTTCAAAATTATGTCCAAACAGGTAACAGCTCCGAGAATAATTCACAGTACAGAATGTACTTTGTGTAGTACACTCATTTCTTACTGGCTTCTGAGATCTTAATAGTTACATCTAGGTAAGAAATGATGCTGCCATTCATTTAAGGTACTTTTACTGAGGGACAGGGATGAGAAAGATAGCATTTTAAAATTCTAGATTAAAAATAGTCAAGGGCATTTTTGTAATAACGTATCTTTTATGATTATAAGTAGAAACCATAATGAGGTGACAGAAATATCTTGGTTTTGATTAGATAATGATAACAAATTCATATTTAATTTGGCATGTACTTTAGACACACAAAGCGTTTTTCTGGGAACAAAACATTTTTTTATAATTTTGTACTAATTTTAGGGTTTTAAAGGTGGCAAAGTACTTTAACAATAAACATCCATTGTTACTAAGCAGCAGCTGAGAAAAATTAATTGGTGTCGTAGCTGTGTACTTTGCTTTGCTGGTTTGCGTTACTGTGATGTGGCTTGAAAGAAAAGTCATAGATTTGTTGGAAAGGGACAAATATGAAGAGCAAAAAAATATTTTAGGCACTATACTTTAAAAATTTACCTTATATAGAAGAATTCTGCATGCAAGAGGCAGTTTAAGGAGTACATATTTTTCTTTAAATCCACAGCTAGTTTAGCGGTCATACAGAAATGGTTATGTTTAGACCTGTCACCATTGTTGAAATTTCAGTTGCTATTTTAGCATTCAATAATTTCGGTAACGAATCTAGTGACATCTTTTACAAGTTATGAAAAAGGTTCATTATAAACTAAGCAGAACATGGTGGTCTAAGTCTAATGAATGAATTCACCAATTCTTATATTTTGCTAGGATTTATGATGTCGTGGCTTATAAAACTATAAAGGAAATTAAAAAATGCAAAACTAATAACCATAAAATCTTTGTATGTTCCAATTATCAAGTGAGATGAAGCTCAGCCCTGGTCTTTAGACGGTCAGGCTATTTTCCTTTCATGGTTACTTTAAGGTTTTAGAGTTTTTTTCCATGACAGTTAGGCAATGAAAAATTAGGGCTATATAAAATTAAGACACTTTTGGTATTATCATAAAATAGTATTTTTGGAAACACTCATGAATTCCCTGGCACAGAAGAGAGCTGCCTTCATTTCTCATACGATCCTAGAGTACAGAAAAAAGTGACCAAAATGGAATAAAAGAACAACTGCACAGGAAAGGTCCCACAAAAGGAAAATGCTGGTATTCCCTTTAAACGTTGGGATATATATTACATACATAGATTAAAAATAAACCATAATTAATATATAAGTAAAGACAGCTTCTCTTAAAATATATAGCTAAAGAACAAACTAGTACCAAGTAAAATGGTGCTGAAGAGAACAACACAAAGAAATAAAACATTCTGTCGTCTCTTCCTTTTTCTCCTCCTTCTCTGGTGGATATATACTGTAGATCATTTACACTTCTCTCAGTTTCTCAACTTCCTGGTGTTGTAGCTGAATGTGGAACTAGAGCTAGAAATCTGTATTTCAGCTTTCCATCAAGAGCCTGACAGAGCCCATGTTTGCCATTTAAATATCTCCAATACGTGCTGCCGCTGGGAAGAAATTAATCTTTTAGATAGCATTGTGCAGCTCAACTAGGCACTGGAAGGAGACGCAAGGATTTCACTTGTAAGAAGTTTATTATTTATATAGAACTGCAGGTGCACATGGTCTTACGCACTAAATCAGCAGCTCTGGCCAAATGTGTGTCCTGCTTCAAAGGGCTGCTAAGGCCATGCGCATCTCCAAACAACGACTGGCTCAGGGAAGGAGAAATTCATCGTTGCCCGGAGGGGGACTGGAAATCTCCTATTGGGGTGACTGGGAGGGCAGGGTGGAGGGCACAGGAGGTGCTGATCAGTGAAATACACCCAAACACAGCTCCTACTGCTGCTTTTGAGGTACGGGCTTACACATCTCCAATGAAATCTGGAGGAATCTCGAGAGGGAAAGGATTTCTACTGACATCAGATTGCCCCCCTGCAGCTATTGCTAGTTTGGTATTAGTTCACTTAAACCGTGACAGCAGCCTGGCTTGAAGTGTAGGTTAAAAATGTTCACCTGCAGTGAGGTAGAGGAGCAGCTAAGAACTAAAAAACGAACTAGTTTTGCTGTGGCCTTCTTATTTAGAAGGTGGGGTCAACATGGCTGTACTCAAAGGAGTAGCTGGGCTACCTATATGCTTCCAGCAGATCCCCAGCCTCTGTGAGTGGTGATACCTTCTTGATCCTTCATCCTTTGCACAAGTCCTCCTCACTTAGCAGATGTTGATGTACCACAGATTTGGCTTCTTGCAGCGCATTTGGAGAATATGCCCTCCACCGGCAAATGGCTGCTAGGCCAAATGATACTAAGTGATGATGGATGTAAGTAGGTAGACATAACTGATGAATATTTAGTGGTAGGTATCCCCACATCAGCATGAAGCGTGCAGATCTACATTGCTTAGCTGTGCTGTAGCCTGTCTGTAGTCATTTGAGTCAATCTTTCAAGTTAGTAATTCAGAATAGTCAATAACCTGTCAAGTGAGGAATATCTGACTGTTAACCCTGACTTGGTGGCTGATTTTCTGTGAGGCACCTGTAAAATCACTAGATATTGACTTGTTAGAGGTGTTTAGCTTCCTAAGATCCTCAAAAGTCTGACTGCACGGTATTGAATTTGCCAAAGTGGTCACTTTCTTCCAAATTATGTTTCCTGTGTACAGTGACTGAAATAGGTTGGCGTGCAGCAGGATGCTGTACAGGTGTTCCTCAGACCATGGCAAGAGAACAAATGGGTTCCCTAACAGGAACTACAGGTTCTTTATATTTCATCCATCATTTGAAGTCTTAAGTATAGGTGTGTGCACCTGATTTTAGAAGTGCTGATGACCAACACTTCCACTGGATTCAGGAAGGACTACAGATGCTTGTACCTTTTGAAACAGGTTCGAGCTACCACGTGTTGGGCAAGAAAACTCAGCCACTCTGAAAACACATTTTTACAGCTTTTTTTCTTCTCCATAAATACACATATCTCAATTTTCTCACACATGTGCTGCAGGGAAGAGTTATCCACTGCACGCAAAGCTGTCTGAAAACCTTATACCAATCTCAATACTAGTCTTGCAAGTGTTGTTAAACAGTGACTGCATTGATAGCTTAATTGGTTATAAATATTTGTAATCTGTGATAATTTAGCAGGGTGATGATAACCCTCTCTTTTACTTACCATCCGGAGCACCACGTGCCACTCCAGGCATGCTGGGTGGTTGTAGCTTCTGCACTGCTCATGGGTGTTACACCCCCCCATCCCCTGTGCCGAATGCCAAATTTTTCATGACACCCACTGTACTTAGCTACAAAGTTATAGTTATACTGACTTATAAAGTCACTTCAATTTTCTGCAGTTACTGCTACTGGAACTGCTCTCTTTTCAAGTTTCATAAAGTAACGTGTTTGGGACTAATTCAAAGACTCTGAAATTATCAATCCCTGTATGAAGCTCAATTTTCATTTCCTCTGCATGACAAAAAAAAAAAAAAAAAGCAGAAAGTATGTAATTATTTTCCTTCAAATACACCTTTGAAAAGCCAAGCAGCTTGAGATTTCTGTAGTATTGTACCATGGTGTGGGCAAACGAGCAAGCATCTAGTTTCTCTCCCAATGAAGAAAGCATTTTGTAGCAGTTAGCTTTTACAGATGAAATGTAATTAGAGACTTGCTATCCATTGTATAGTGTGGAAAGCTGTCATTACTTGAATATTTACAGTTCTGTAAATGAGTTGCAAAAATCCGCTGGAAAATAAAGCATGGTAAATGTTTTATCCTGTTACGAGTGTTTAAGAAGACAATTACTTTGCTTCCATAGCTAGTCCTTAATAATCCAGGATTTTGTTCAAAAGCAGAATTCAGTGGAGGGCAGATAGAAGCAGTGCACAGGTAGGGACCTTGGCCTTCCATCCTGTGCTGGTGCTTCACCTTTCCGATATGGTCGACTATACTCCACATGCTCAAGTCCCTTTCAACTCTTCCTCTGGTTCAGCTTCACGTCCAAAACAGCAGTATGGCTATACTCTGTTATATTACCACGATGGATTTGCAACTATTTGGGATTCAGTGGAATGCTTTTCACTTCACGATTATGGAAATGAGGCTAGGGATAGCACCAAGATTTGCCAGCAACCTGTATTTTAATAATGCTTTAAAATTTACCAGCTACTAGGAAAATATCATAAAAGCATTATGTTCGAGGGAGGTGAAGGATATTTGAAGACCCAGTCGCATCTGTTGCTTAAAGCAGAGAGAAGATACACTGATTAGCACTACTGTGGCTCTGAACGAAGCACCACTTCCAGATCCTGTTGCATTGCTCGGGGGGGGGGGATCTATTGCCCAAGTAGAGAAAATATATAGCCAACAACCTGCTCCCTGAGCTCCTATAGGAAACAGCATTTTGCCTTTGTGCGGGAGATTAGCACACTTTGAGTTGCTGCAGGAGTCGTAATTTGGACGACAACTTTCATATGCTCCCCCTTCACCAGAGACTGAACAGGTACAATGCGAGGACTCCTGAATACATGCCAAGCAGACAAGTATACCCTACAAGGGGTCTGTTTATTTGTTTGAACTCGGTGGGAGGTTTTAGCCATGTACTTGCATCCCAGAAGTAATAAAGTAATGAAAGTAAAATCTTTGCAGTATCAAAGAGCGAAGACACATGCCACATTTGGGATTTTGGAAAAGAAAATATGGCATTTGTAAGACCGTGTTCCCAAGAGAGGATTTGTTACTCAGGGATCTACTTCTACATGTGGAAGTGGCCATTAGAGACTGCAGCCTTAGTGGCAGCCCAGAGTTCAGAGAACGATGCATGAAGGGGAGCAAATCCACATTTGCTCCATGATTAGTTCACTATTCCTACAAGAAAGCCCTGGTGCTACCTGTCTTCCAACTGCCAAGAGCACATTTGCTACTCTTCTGGAATGGAATTTCCAAGCTGCACAAATATGCTCATCAAAGGCTGGGGCAAATTTGTTTGCCATCCCTATCAATCTGAAATCAGTTAGATGTGTTTTCGTAAAGTGAAGCTGCTCATTATCATTTCCACTGCTGGAGACTGACAGTGTGTGACAGTTTGTTGTGATTAAGAGATACAATTTGGAGAGAAACCAAGGCTGTAAAATATTTCAAGTCAGCACTAGAAATGTGAAAAAGCCTTTAAGCAATTGTCAAGAAATAACATTGGAGAGTCTCAAATGTTCCTTCTGGATTTCAGCATCTGGAGGGCATATCACTGTTCACATTTCCAGGGGAGAATACAAACTTGGGCTCCCTGCTACTGTGCTGAAGGTTGATGCTAAATAGTTCAAGACACTGAGCAGTTCTTTAGAGCTTTCGTTTCAGAGTAGCACAGGTTGTGTTGCTCATTTGCCTTTGTTTTCCTTGAAATTGTCCTTCAAAGAAAAAATTCAGCATGATCTACTGCTCTGTGCTGTAAAAGGACACAGTTTCCAAGGCTCCCGGGTTCTGCCAAACATGCTATAGGAAAGATGTTATATGAGAAAATTTTGTGTGTGAACTTGAGAGTGCAGAGCTGTGTGCTGTATTGACACTGTCTGTCATCTTGACACTGTGTGTCAGGATCATACTGATTTACAAAAGCAAATTATATGATACTATATTAATACCATATTAAAAATACTGCCTGTTGCTTGTTTGGAATCAAGCACATGGATTTTCCTGGTGGTTGTCATAGAATAGCTACCATTTTATTAGAATTTTTATTTACCCATTAATATTTTTATTTTATATCAGATTGCTTTTCTGCATTTACCTATTTATTCAGCTGAAATGTTGGAAAAATTCCCCTTCACTGTTTCCTGAAGGTAAAGGACAGTTCAAGCCTTTGATCCTCTAGCTTCAGAGCCCTTTGTTGCCCTGAGGCTGTGCTATCTGACCTTCCATTTCACCAAAATGTCAGTCTTCTGTGCCTTTGACTTCATGAATTTGTAGTTTAGCCCTGGAAGAGGTCAGAGCTGCTTTATACATCACAGTCCTCAGTCACTTGGGTTGCCATGAGAAGAGACAAAGCTGGGTGCAGTCCCGAGACTCAACTTTAAGCAAATCAGTTTCTTTTTTAGGTGCTGTAGTCTTAAATTTCCCCTAATTCCCTCTGTCTTCATGGCAAGTGATGTCAGGCCCCTTTAGAAAGGTTTCCAGGCAGTCTTGTCTGCTTGATGTTGGCTGTCATCTGTATAAAAGGGCTACTTGGGGCAGCCAGTTTTGGCAAGGAAAACCTACATCCATATTGGCACAACAATACATTTAAATGAATGCTAAAGCTAACAAAATTCAAGAAGGGGTTCTTCTTGACATTCAGCTGTTTGCCCTAAACTGTGCCCTGAATTAACTCCTGAGGGCAATAAGTATGACTGAGTTTAGAAACAAAGCCATTGATTCTAAGGATTTTAGGGTAATCACTTGTTCATGGTGGTGCTAATAATGCTTCTGTATGTTGAATTAGGACCTGTGAAATGAATTTATAAGCTTGAACCCAGTTCCTTTGGCAGTATTGCATTCTTTTGCAGACTCTTTGTTCAGGTGTCAATATTAAAAACTATATGAAACTGAGAACTAGTGTGAAGAAAAGTGTATGGAAACACATTAGATGATAGAAAACCCTATATTTTTGAAAGGACATGCCATTAGGTTTTGGAATAAACTATTTAGGATCTTGCAGCTGACTCATGATCCCTGGGGACTTTCAAAGATAGTTGATGTCTTCAGTCCCCAATTTATCCCATCTAATTAATCCCGCTCCATTTAACCCAGACGGGAGCTTAGTCATCCTAGGTTTTCTGCAAAGTCAATGGGGAGAGACAGAGGTATTCTGAAGGTGATTTAGCCTACCTAAATGGAATTTTGTAAATTTAGGGGGCACGGTCTTTTTGAAATAGAATTTTTTAGCTATAACGTGTAATTATTATGGCATTAAAAATAACTCACACTACTGATGATTTGATACAAGAACAAGAGGTCACCTTAGTTTTCTGTTAACACTCCAGGTTTTATATTTTCAAATCAAGCAATGGGTGCTCTGCTTAAGTATGAGTTAAAGACATCATCCCACATTAATTTAAGACCAGATGTTCAGAGGTGTTTAAATGGCTCACTCCTGTTGAAACCAGTAACTTCTGAAGTTCTAGACCTTTGTGATTAACAAGTTCTATAAAAATCAACCTTTATTTGATGGCTTATTACACATTATGCTCATATAGGATATTGTATGAATAATAAAAGTCTTAGTCATAATAATTTGTATCCTTCCTCTGTGACCATAAATCAAATATAATCAGCACAAACATGTTTTTTACACTTCCATATCGTATTAGAGAAAGGGTTATTGCTTTGAACGGTGCCAGCTGGACAGTCGTTACCATCATACAGTATATTTCACCTTGAGAAGGCTATTGTGAAAGCCTCAGCAGGTTATTTGGATGCAGGCAAACTACTATATTCAGTTCCAGCTAGACAGTCTGTATGGCACCTCTTTGATTTTTGGGTTGCTTTATTCAGCGTTGGCATAACTTTGTTTTTTTGATAAATGTCCCCACTTTTCTAGTTGAAGAGATCACTGGCAAACCCTGTGCCTATAGGCTGCCTTACACTTGAATATCTTAAGAAAGAAGGGACATGGGGAATTTGCTCAGTGTGTAGAGCTTTTCTGTTAGAAGTTTAATGGGAAAGGAGAAAGAACAATGTTTGTAATCTGGAGACAAAATTGCTTGCCATATATTTCCTTACAAGGCAAAACCAGTTCTCATCATTCCTAGTTACAAGGAAAAGAACAAGAAAAAGAAAAAAAAAATCAAGAAGAAAAGTCATCCTAATGAATCAAATAACTATTTCTCTCTTATGTCTTTCCTGTACAAGGTCAATAACACTCCTCAAGAAGCAAATCACTCTACAGAACTGGTATTTTACTGGCACAGTGCATAGCTTTATTTTCAAGCTTCATAGCTCTCTTGCACTTATCATTCCTTTAAGTCACCTTACACATATCTTCATTGCTTTACCTCAGAGACATTACAATAAAACACTGAGCTGCAGTTGGGAGAGATGTAGAGGAAAAGAAGAAAAAACCATGATTTTTTTTCAGTTTGCCATTTTACCAGTCCCAAAATTTACCAAAAAAAATCCTGAGAAAGGACAAAGATGCTTTCATTCAAGCTTCTGTTCCTTTTTGTCCACCATAAATCTCCTCCAAAATTCTTAGATAAGATGGCATCCTACTAATTCTGGACTTAAACCTGGGTTTATTCAAATATCTACCAAAAGTCCAGTCTCCCTTTTAATAGTTTATTCAACTCTAATTTAGTGTTCCTTACATATTCATTATGTTTATTGTGGTCATAGTGGTTGGATTTTATGTGCGTTGCCACCAGATATTAAGAACTGCCTTTATTATAACAGTTCTATACTCATGCAAGTAATGCCTACATACTGTATTTTCTTCGTATGCCTGCCCCCATCCATGACTGATGGCTATTCAAGAAATAACTTTAAGAGGAAATAATTTTATTTTTGTTTTATTGATTTGTGTGTCTTTCCGCAAGATTAATTTCCTATTAGGTTCTGGGCTGCCTATGTGTTATTTAGATTCCTAGCCCTATCAGTAAATCTACGCTCCACAGCAACTGTATATCTCATTTTGCCTCGGCTGAGTTGTTAACCTACAGTCTTGTCATATATATTCTGCAGCTTCACCAACTTAATCAAAGGCAGCTTGACTACTTAGTAGGAACTGCTGTAAATGCGTCTCATCTGGAAATCACTTCCTCTGACAACAGAAAATATCTGAGCTGTAATATCAAAAATTAGTAAAGATGAATAATTCAGTTTGCATCTGGTTTGATTGCAAAAGCTGTCCTTGCTTTTCGGAAGTCTTCTGTAAAGGAGCTTCATGTTTTGTAAAACTGTAACCTTAATACACTCTCAGAATGTGAAAAATGTATGTCACACAGACATGACTTTTTTTTTTGTATGCTCCAGCCTTTCTGCAGCAGTATTGTACTAAAAAGTGACCTTATGTAAAAGGAGTGAATGTAATTAGCAATTCAAATCCCCTGTGTGTTATCCAAGTGGTATAAAATGGCCTCAGATCATTTAGGATTCAAACTCAATATTTTTTGTGAAAACTGAAGCAGTTTTTCTTTGCTCTTTTAGCTTTCATATAAGGTTGCATTTCAGCAGTTGATGCTATTTGAAGTGATTATTATCCTAAATAAGAGCAGCTAATTTGCCTGTTAAAGTAATCCCTTGTGGGGCTATGACTGCATAGATGAGGCTGTAGGGTGTAGGTTTCATCTGTTTTATTATTTTGTTTATATTTTGATTTAGCACATAGAGAACAGGACACATGGTGAGTTCTCAGTGGAGTGGAAAACTGCAACAGTTTGAATGTCTTGTTTGAAAACAGAAAGGAAAATTAATTTTCAAAACTTCTCATGATCAGAATTCTGATACACTTACAAAGTCTCAATTTCACAGTTGAAAAGCTGTTGCAACTTTTTAGATTATTATCTAATGTGAAATATATTCTTTTTTATTAGAATTTCTTCAATAAAACTTTTTTTTTTCTTCCTGGCTTGCATTCATAAGAGCTTATCCTGCTCCTGTGTGAATATAATGTTTAAATAATATTCACATGGAGTCAAAGTCATGCTCTACTTCAAAAGAAAAGATGAACAAGATAGAAAACTGAAATAAGTTAATGTAAAAGCAAAATATTTGCAGGGAAGTTGTAATAACTTCCATGCAAAGCATGTGATTTCTATTTAAATTTTTTTCCCCTTTTTTTCTGGAGACCTGCCACATAAAATGAAGATTAACAAAGTGCTTATTTTTTGATAAAAGAAAATGGCTTCTCACAAAACACACTAGGAAGGCTGAGATGAATGTAAACTGCCAGCTTCAGAAGCAAACTTGATTTAGCCAATTAGATCTCCTCATTTCATCCCCAGAAATGCCTGTAATATGCATATACAGAACCACAGATGAAAAAATGCATTTTAGACGAACAGAGAATGAGGACACAGCCATCTGCCTTTGATCATGGTCCCTTTGGTCCTCTCTCTCTCTCCCCCCCATCAGGCAAAGCCTTGTTAAGCTGAGGTTTGACCAAATCTGTCCAGCAGTAGTTCTATGCTCTCATTGATTACATTCACATTATCCTCATCGTGAAAAGGCTTAACCCAAGAAAACTGCAAGAGAATCACATTGAAAAAAATCAAGTGGAAACAGCAATTGTTTCTTTACGACATATTCTACAAACAGCGGGTTTGCATTGTGGAAATTTAGATTGCGCCCCATCATAGAAACTCTTAACAGAAACCTGAAGGTATCCTCAGTCTGCACTTTCTGATTGGGAAGGCTGTAACTGGTATCAAGAGGTTTCCTCTTATCTGTGTCAAGTGCTGAAGCACCCAGGATTTGAAGTACTTTCTGTATAGTACTGATAGGACCCTTAGGAGGGGTTTTCCATGCACTCCTTGTCAGGAAACATATTTGAGCAGACCCAGATCTCATACCTACCTAGAGGACAGTCAAGAAAGGGAGTTCAGGTGCACTCGTCTTCTCTTCATCGTCTCACAGACATGACCCAAAGAGGAAAAAGTGCTGTAAGACCTATATTTACAGACTTTCATCACTTAATGTAAAAAATTATTCAATCTTAAGCAAAGACAAAATGTGAAACACTGAGCAGGGCAAAGGCCGTGTCTACAGGAATGAGCCCCGCGGTGTTGGAGGAGCAGAGGTTGTGCCTCTGGGGACCACCATGCCAGGTCGCAGGGCTTCTCCTTCAGGCTGGTCCCGCTCACGTCCTGCGCTCCCATCAGCAGCAGCCGGAGCTCGGCGGGTGATGGCTCTTTCTGCGTGTCCCCCCCAACTTGACCAGGAGGAGTCCCACTCCTGCGCCCTCGGAGCACCCTCTGACATCATTCCAAGCACAGTATGTGGGAACAAATGGAGGGTCCCCTGAAAAGTAATTTTTAACACTGCTCTAGACCCCCCTAAAGTCTACCTCAGTAATAGATGAGGCTTGCTTATCAGACTAGCAGATGGAAACATTACATGGAAAAAGTGACACTTTTGCTATGAGCCTTTTTGTATCAAATAATAACCACAATATTTCATTTCAAAAGAGGTCTGCGTTTTTACTCTGGCTACAGCACAGCTTAAGCAGCTTTAACGTGAGTTGACAACCCAGCTTTAAATTGTTGTATATGCTTGTACCAATCCCTTGAATACATTATATTAATTTCCTGACATTTTTGGCCCTGGGGAAGAGGCTTCCAGTGATTCTACCTGCTTAACTGCAAGCACAGCAAATATTTCCTCTTACAGAACTTAACAGAAAAATAAATGGTAGTTTCATGAAGTTGCTGGAGTCAAATTAAATAATTATTTCCAAATTCCAGAGCCTTTCAAGAGTATTTTTTTCACGTCCTCTCTTGGAGTTATTCCTTTCTTTAAAATTTAAGAAATCACAACATGGCCAATGCTGTCTCTGCTAGGGTTAGATAAAAAGGAATGACAATTAGTTTCTCTGTAAAATGCAGAATCTTTAAAATGTGCTTTATCTTCTCTTTGGTTCACTGGAATATTTTCTGGTGCATGCTAACATGAGTTGAATCAGATTACCAAAGAAGTCAAGTCCTACTGATTTCAGTGGGAAAAGTTTCACTTTTGGTTTTCAGTATTTAGGAAAGAAATAATATTTCCCTTCTTGACATAAAGCCTTAGGGATTCCCTCCTTGCTTCCTTCTCTACCTCCCTTTCTGCCTTTCTCCCTGAACTAGGCAGATTTCCTGTAGTCTGTATCTTTTCTTCAAACACCCAGTGCCTCATTTCTCATGAGGGAGGAGGGTTTTTTTTTAAAGAATTCAGTATTTGTAGGGTTCTAGTTATAAATTCTGTGGTTATCCTGCTAAATTATACAGTTCGATCCTTCTTCTTATTCACTTTACTAACATTCTGACTTTTAACCACAGCATACTTTACACTAACAACAAGATGCCTGAAAAAAAAAAAAAAGTGAAGTCTAAGAAGTGTTTAATGATAGCCAGATACAGAGAATATTGCAGTAAGAAGTTACAGAAGGAATTTCTGAAATTAAAGAATAGCTTTTTTATTTTTACATCAGGTTTTAGTTTTCCAGCAAAATGGATTTTTCAGTCAGTCCTTCATAAAACAATGTTTTTATCAGTAACTGAAAGAAAAAAAAAATTCTATTGAAATTCTAATTATGTGATTTTTTAAAGATTTTAAGATTGTAAAAATTGTTTTCGACAGGCTCTAATAATCTGCTTACTATGTACGATCTATAAAAATTCAATTGTACTGATGACTTGTGTTTGAAACAGCCATAAGTCTTTTGTAAGTTATTTCCTGAACAGCCATAATTCTTTTTTATGTAATTTCTTATCATCCTAATTTAGGAAGATTTTCATTGAATTGAATGTCCATGATCTTTCTAGATCTTTACTTCTAATCGCTTATTTCTTATTTTTAATCTTATTTCCTCCTTTAAGAAGCTTGACACTTTTAAGACTTTTTACTGTGTCTTAGCCTTTAACGCCCTTTCTTTTTTCCAATCTACTCATGAACTCATGTTTCCTGTTTCAAAATCTCTCTTTCAGCCCAAAACGCAGCTGGATGAATTCACTCCTAGGTTGATCTCTGTGTATAGGTTAAACTGACAGACAACAAATCTTAACCAGCAAAGAATGATACTCACTTCTTTCTTTGGGCAAAATAATATTCTTGTAGGTCTTCAGTCATGTTCTGATACTTCAGTGTTCAGCAAGCACACCCAAACTAGATGTAAGTTACCTAATGTGAGCATGAATAACAGAGCATCAGTGGTTCCCAATACTTTCTGGTTTTTTAGAATCTTTTTGTTTCTTGGGCTGAGGCACCGTCCCCTTTGTAGTGCATTTTAGCCTACTGACAACAAGTTTCCTTCTTCTAGATGCTTTTTACTGAATATCCACAGATTTTCCATTGCTCAAGGATTACAATTTGCAAATCACTGGTTGTGGCAGCACTAATTTTCACTTCTTTAGACAGTGAGCTCTGGACTGCACATATACATGGTTTCATTTTTTCTACAAATGCAACAATGCTGGTTTAGAAACTGATTTTGATAAATTGCAATTGATGACCGATCTCATAGACTCCAATAGTCTAAAGCTACTCAAAAGGGGGAAAATCTACTTATCTTCTCCAGTGTTATTAGGTTGAAGAGTAATGGACTTCAATAAGAGACCTTTTGGCTGGATATTAGGAAAAGCTTTCTAACAGGGAAGACTGTGAAGCACTGGCAGTAAATTGGTTGCAAAAACAATATAACACCATCACAGAAGACTTGAAGAACAATCCAGGCAGAGGTCTGTTAGAAATGGTAAGGGTACTGCTGATCCTGCCTTGCAATAACAATGTAGACTTGATGATCTACATCTTTCTTTCAGCTGCTGCACCTTTCTGTCTAGGTAGGAGACACGGATATGAAGAGCTTTATGAGGGCAGCTCTTTCCACAAGCACAATAGTGTCCTCCCTAAGGAGTTATAAAGGTACAGTTCTTTTTTTTTTTTTCTAAGTGATATTTATCTCTCTGCACCTGAGAAAGCTTGCTGGCATTGGTATATCCTAATAAAGATGTAGTTTTTAGTATCACAGAATCATTCAAATGTTGGTTGGAAAAGTACCACTGGATGTCAATATGGTACTTCTCTATAGTTTAGAGCGTTTCTAGTGAAATTAAATGGTATACTGGAGTAATTAATTAAGGTGAAGTAATATTCTGCTAGTAACCTTTGTCTACAAGACATTTTTTGCCCGTACATGTCTTTATGGGGCTTGGGTTTTGTGGTTTTTTTTAATACGTAACTGATGTAGGCATGCCAGCAAGACATGTAAATACAGGCTCAGCCTGTCATATCAACACAAAATTCTGTGTGTAGAGAAACTCTCCAACTGGCAACTAAAAGGACAATCCAGGCATTATTTCTGAACTTGTCTGAAAAGTCAAAGTCCTCAAAGAAGAGCTCTTGTGGCACCTGGATGGAGTGCAGTGTAGAAATCCCCGGTCTCACCCTTACGAGCATGACTACTCCCTTTCTCATCAGTCCTCATGAGAGCCTGAGCAGGCAAAAGCTAATGAGCTTGATGTTGTGCCACCTGCAGAGCTCAGTTTCTCCCTGAACCCATCCTACTGCCTTCACAGGGTTCTGCTTCAAAGCTGTACCCTAAGAGCTGACTCGACTATATCCCACTGCCTACCCTGGAGACATGCCCTCAGGTAATCCACTCACCATTCTTCACAGCAGCTTTCCCAGCCGCAAACCACGAGAGAAGTAAGTGCAATCACAAAGTTGTATGGATTAATCTTTGCAAAGCGTCACACACAGCAGACAGTTTGCCATGTTTGTAAAGTGAGAGCAGTAAACCTAGCAAAAATATGTCAAATTGATAAGTATGAGGAAGTTTTGATACATTCTTTTGTGCTAAACACAAATACTTTGTGAAATTATTTACAAATTAAGTCTTCAGAACTTTACAGCTCAATGTTTTATTTTCTGCTGGCCTGGACAAGAAAGTTAATAGAATGATTCATGGTGTTAATACAGGTATACATATGCATACATGTTTAATGTGTATGCACATATTTACATATATGCACATACATGTTCATGTATGTATATATGTACATGGGGAATTTTAAATGTGTACATTGGTTCATTTAGGGAAGGACCATCTGAAGTGTCAGTGCCCAAAGGGCATAATGGTAATGTTCGCAAAGTTAAGAAACTGGGTGGCCAGGAAGCAGGTAAAACTAAGTGACAAGCAAATAAAACAAGTAATGCAGATTGGAAGGAATATCTGTGAGCCACTATTTGTGCTTGATCATGTGCTAAATGAAACCCATCAGGTAAAAAGCCTTGAAATCATTCTGAAAATCTCTGTTTTACTGACAAAAGTAAAACTCTTCAGTTTTCTAATGTTCCCTTGTAGCAGACACAGATGACCTTTTTTTATTCTTTTTTCTGAAAAGCTCTAACTTCTTCATGGTCTGCAGCAAGGCTTTGAAATTTTGCAGAAAGGAAAAAAGAAAAGCCTTTCTTTGTCCCAGGAAATTCTGTTGCAATTTAGTGGAGCTATCACCTGTTAAACCAAATCACCGGTCCCTGTAGAACAGCTTGTACTAAGAACCTCTCAGAAGTCTGAGATCAGCTGTAGCAAAGGAAAAGAGTCAGCCCTGTTATTGAGTGTATACCTTTGGCCCACTCAATGAGCCACAGCTTCCCTCCATATTCCTGGCCCCATTGCACCTACATATTATGGCACAGCTTTCCGCTGCAAGATTACCTGAAGTTTTTTTCCAAATGACTTGAACCCATTCACAAAGCAAGATGCACACAAGCTTGAGTCAAATTAACGTTGCCCCTGCGTGTTACATACAACTTCAGCTTACCCTAACTTCTAAATGCCTGCCCTTACAATATAAATAACTTTTAATTTTGTTCACTTGTGGACCTATGTAAATAAAAGGATGCAACAAAATAAGAAAAAAATCTTATGGTATCTTTATAGACTTTGCTGAAGCGATCTAAAGCATCAGGGAAGTTCAGCTCTCATTATTCTGTTTCAAAAACAACAAAAAACCCTGCAGGAGCAGAAGTTCTGAAAGGCAGCTTGTTAAAGTCTAATACTTTCCTTCTGCTCTCAAGCCTCTGAACTAGCAACTGCTTATTTTATATTTATATGCTCTGGAAATTCTTTTGATGTTCTCCAAATCGCGAATGGTTGGCAAAGCCGGTCTCAGCACTGGAGGGACAATTGCACTTTCTAGGTTTCTTTTATCCCTGTTTTAAAAAGTCATTCACCATTCAAGTGGATTTAATAAAACACACTGACATGGTTGATTATAAAGATACAGTTTAATAGGATCATTTTCAATAATATAGCTAAAACCTTTATGATAAATAATCACATAAACCTACTGTAAGAGTTTAATCAGTTTAGACTTTCTGCTCTTGGCTGATTCAGAGGTCCTTGGTCATCTGCACAGTTCACTATAATGCAGTCAGTTAAAAATTTCCATACCCATACTGCCATTATCCATGGACTTAACTCATTCCTTTTCTCCTAGACATTTGAGCACTTGTGTAATCCTTCTTGTGGAATGGCGTTCAGAGGTTTTCCTTCAGAAGAGAGATGCACATAACTGAGAGTTATAGAGAGAACGAGGGAACCACGATTATACCCCAGAGGATGATGAAAGCCCATAAAGCAAACTCTACTAATCTACACAAAGGTAAAGATATCCAGGGTGAAAACTGATAAGCTCTCCTTCACTGCCTATGCATTCTGCAGTCTTGAGTCTAAAAGAGTTGGCACAGGCATCTGAAGACCCTGTGCAGAATGACAGTGCATACCATCCTCTTGTGGCTATTGGTTAGATTTATGAGGGGACTTTGGTGTGTAAAACAAGGTGTAGGTAAACTGTAGGGACGTAAATCCTGAGCTGGAAGCCAAACACACTCCAGCCTTCCTTCCAGCTGCAGTCTTATGAGGGAAACATCTGGGTGCCTTATGTGTTGAGCATCCCACCTCTCACATGCTGCCCCAGCCTGAAGGCCCTGGGGACACCTCCGAAAGTGTCATTTGATATATTTGACCTCAAGGAGTGCGACGGATCCTGCCCTGCTGAGAGCTGAAATCTCCTGAACAGTGGATCCCTCAGAAAGGGATTTGTAACAGCAACCGGATGATGGGGGAGACCATGTGCCCATCACTAGAAAAAGCTAGTCACCCTTGCCTGTTTTCTATAGGTATATACATAAATGCATAAATGTATTCTGGGCTTAAGTACAAAGCCAAGTACTTCAGGAAAAGCAGAGCTGATGCAGAAAACCTAAAGTGCTTGTCCTTGCCTTTCATGCGTGAGCAACTAGCCATGCTTGTGCTACTGAAGTGTTTCAATTCCTTTTTCTCCCTCAAATTCAACTTGAGAAGCAGATCTGACAGGTTATTTGCCATGTGTGTTTAAGAACAGATCAGGAACCCCATTTGCATTTGGCAGTGCTGAGTTTGAGCTACTGATGTCTAACCACATCTGTGGGACTTATATCTGCCCCGTCCATAGTCCTCAGTGGTTTTATACCATCAGAAGCAAAAGGAAAACTTGAGATTTTGGGGTCAGGATTTCTAACCTGGCCTTAACACTCTTGGCCTCCTTTCCTAAGAGCTTTTGGTGTGTTTTTATGTTTCGGCATATGCTTGATCTCATTGGCTTTAACAGGATTAAACACTGACATTTAATTTATCACCTTGCAAAACTGGGGTTGCAGTCAGGAGCATTTATATTGATTTCCACTGGCTTCCTTCTATCCGGTGCTACAGAGGTACATTGGTTTTCTTCACAAAGTCTTGCCTTTCTTTGACTACCTTCTGCTGAAGCAAATTACCTCAACCCATATAAAGACTGGCACATTTTTGTCCTAAGCCTAATGGGAGAGAAGGCAGAAATGCTCATTTCAAGTGATTTGGGGTCAGTTGGTTTGCCAGCCTTCAGATCTCTGGGAAACAAATTGTTACTGCAGATTCCCTGCAATAGGATTATTCTTTAGAAACATTTCTCATCCAACTGCATTCACTTTTGGTTTCTTTAGATAAGAAAGTGGCTATCTGAGGATAACAAATAGCAGTGTAATAAAATAAACTGTACAGGGTACATAAATTCCTTCCCTCCTGGGGAAAGAGAGAGATTGCAGAATGATGCGCCCAAGTCTGAGCACCTACAAACCATCTAGACCCATCTAGCACTTTCCACTGTGTTTGCAGTAGGTTTGCAAAAATTGGGCAGATGTAAGCAAAAGTTTTAAGGCTGATTTTTCAGAAACGATGAGCATTTGGTAGTCCAGGTGATGTCAGTGGAAAGTGATTGGTTCTCAACACACTGAAAATCAGTCCTGTAAAGAACAAATTGTTTCCTGCTCATTTACCCTATTATCAACATGTCTGCATGATATTTTGTGAATGTGGATGGATTTCTGGCCTACTTTCTCATTTATGTCACTAGTGAAAGTCCCTTGACTTTCACTGGGTTACTCTTGACTTAAATCAGTTTGATGGAATAATAAAATTCAAAATACGCCTGTTACCCGCACAAGGCCTTGGAAAGTGCTGGTTGTATGTCCTGCTATCTTATTTGATATGCAGGAGGCAAATGAACAACAGAAAAAAGACCATTTTTTGTATTATCAGTTATTCCGTGGTAATTATCCTTCTGTCAATTTATGGCTAACATAAAGGAGTTAACTTAACTCTGATGCACCACAAAATTTCTTACAGGCAAAGGTGACTTGAATAGGGTGAGGGACACGGTCATTCCCCCACAGCAACTTCTCACGTTTCTGTGCTCTTCAGATACTCACACTTGCTTCTCAAGGAGGAAAAAAAATCCAAATATTTTGTGTCAGAGCTGTCAGAACATTTCAACAAAATAAAAGTATTCCATTGCAGCATTGACACTGGCAATTCTTAAACAGATGTATTTTTAAAGCAGCAGAATGCAAAGTTATTTCGAGATGAGAAGTTGAAGCAGGCTGGAAAAAATTGGGTTTTGCTTTGTTTTTCACAAGGAAGAATATTGTCATGATTTCTGGATGTCATCTGATTTGGAAAGAGCTGCATCTTCTGATAAAGTTCTGCATTTCTTTTCCACTCGCTGTGATTTTTTTCTTTTCATTGATGAGCACTACTAGTCTGTTTATGTTTGTAGTATTAAATTGGTCTAAGTGAAATCTTGAAATTGTATTTCACTATACTTTCCATTGTAAGTTTAAATTAAATATTTTTAATATTTAATCTTGATCAGAATTATATTCATGCTATAAGGGGAAAAAACTAGTTTTAAAGAGATCTTGTAAAATCACATACTGGTGTTAGACCGACAAAGAGCAAAGTCCATGGCAGTTGTAAATGAATATAGGTCTGATTCTTTAGATGCCTTCTATGATGATGTAAATTAAATACAGATTGTACAGAGGCAGTTCCCCAATAGGCAACAAATACATACACACTCTACCTAGCTCCATTAATCAGAAAACAATATGGAGTTTCACATTGTTTCTCTTCTTTTGCTTACTAGTCAAAGTACACCTATCCCCCGGAATGCTCATTTTATTTATTTCAAAGAGGCTGACCAAAGTTAAGCTTGATATTGCAATTTGAGTACTTATTGCATGGTACCACAGGTATAATGAATTTACGGTATTGCAGTCAAATGGAGAAAAAGTAACATATCCCAAAAGCTCTCAAACACCCAACTATTTGCAACTTAGCTTCTTCCAGCCAGAAAGAATGAAAGAGGGAAAATCTGGGGAAGCCAAAAGATCAGACAGTCTTCTGGGAGTCTCCCGAATACATGGGGAAAAATAGGCTTACTAGCACTGAGCCGGGATGAATTTGCTCATAGTGCCCTCACACAACAGTGTACCAGTACTTCCCCCAGCTGACCTTAAAAGGCTTGCTGAAACATAAAGCATTTCATTATCTTTAAGCTCCAGTTCCTTGCAATGAAACTCAGGGGAGAATGATGTCACAATCGTCTGTCACAAAGATTTATATTCTAAATTAGAGTTAACTACAATATATGTATGATTTAACAGATTGTCTTTACTGTATTATAATGTCAATGCTGGATATTCCATGCTTCATCTGTCTCTAGCTGAAAGATTTAAGGGGTAATAATCAGTGGCTGGAGAGGACTATAAATCATCCACTTTTTTAATTGGCATTTTTTTTTCAAACCAGAGGTAAAATGGAGGTTGAAAATGTACCGTAGCTGACCTGGCCTGATTGCATTCCCATGTTAAAGAGCAAATACTCCTTTCCCCTTTACTATGGCTTAATGCAAGTGAAAAAGATAGTTGTACATTATGAATTGAATATATTTGGGTAATCATAGGACTGAAACCTTTCATGGGAGATTTTCACTCATTTCTTAGTGTCATTTACAAAAAGAATTCATCAATGACTCTTATTGTTGGTTATTGAACAAATATATCAATAACCCAAATAACCATTAGGTTCTGGTAAATATAATTTTGTTTGGAAGATGCTCGGAAACTGCATAAAGTCTGGCACAAGATAGGCTGCTCCACTAAGGAACTTAAAATTACCTCTACGAGACACACAGATCACATCAGTCTTGCTCTTTCCTTGGCTGGTGGTCATTGCTTCCATCTGAGCCACTATATGAAAAACAGAGATCTTAAGTCAGCAGGTTTTTTTTTCTAGAAAACAGACTAATTCTCCAGAGGCTGAGAGAGAGGTGTTACTGGAAGTTTTTTATGTTGTGAAGCAGTAGACACTGTCTATAAAGAATGCAGAATCTCCAGTGTGTCTGTACACCAGAAAAACCTTCACTGAAAAATTAACTTGAACTGGTTTTGATAGAAACATTGACATACAGGCAGAGTAGTTTATTTTGGAATAAAAATGGCAGGTAAAGATTGACACTTTGAGGTGTGGAGGGACATGTGAAAGAGATTGGGTTATGCCTGGGTTCATTTAAACTTTTTTGTATGGCAGAGCCAATTGCTCCATAAATTATATCAACCTTACAGGGGCTGTCATGTCCGTAAAACTGTCTAGTGGTACATACACAAGTCACTGCTTTAAGACACCAGTGAATTTCCAAGACTTCAGGAAGAATGGAACCAGGGACGTGTCCAAAATATTCAGGACACTGACCAGTTATTTTAGGATGAACGTTCCTCCAGGTGAAGTTTTCTCCATCGTTGTTCACGCTGGAGTTTTTCATACTCACCCTGGAGGCTGCCATCTGTGTGCTGGAGATAGGAAAACATCCAAGACAAACCACTGGTCTTCTCCCATGCGCAGACTAATTTGGACTATGGGCAGGGAATAAAAAAAGAAAATCTATTTCACTTGGGGGAAGGTTTTCACAAAGTAGTTATTCTACAGTAGAAAATAATTTGGAAAAGCACTAGGGTATAGATATGACAAACACCTAGAATTCTGTTTTCTACAAGAAGGTCATGTCATCCAGAATAGTCACATTACATTGCAATACCCTTCAGATATTCAAATCCTCGATTATCCACATGTTTTCAAGCTCCCCTGTGACATTTAGAAAGACAGGTTTTGCAGTAATGCCAAAACATGAACACTCCGGGGAAAAAAATTATTCAGTGCTTAAGGAGGTGTAATAGCACATATTTCATAGTGAATGAAGTGAAAACATTGGACTTAGTCTGACCACAAAATGCCTAGTTGAATGCAGTTAGCCACCAGAAATAAACAGCCTTCCTTAAAATAAAAAGTTCCCATTTCTACCACAGAAAAATATTGCTCACTGTATACTTCCAAAGTTTTCACAGCAGAAGACATAGTACATAACCCCCCAGTAAATTCCACTCAATTATCATA
The DNA here is from genome assembly GCA_026212715.1 of Elanus axillaris. Lineage (NCBI taxonomy): Eukaryota > Metazoa > Chordata > Aves > Accipitriformes > Accipitridae > Elanus > Elanus axillaris. The sequence continues at coordinate 34,435,440 of JANZLQ010000005.1, forward strand.
AGGCAATAGCATTTTTTAAGTACTCTTTCACTCTTAAAATAACTAGCATTAAAATCCCTAACCTGTAGCACATAGATAAGGCGCAGTGTATGTAGATTAATAAAAGCCCTCACAAGGCTGCAATAGATGGTAACTATCTAGGTGCAGGTGTTCATAAATGAAAATTCGCTCCCAATTAATTCCCATACCTGTGACTAGGAGTGGATAATGACATGTGTCTTATTTGCTCAGCTGGTCCTTTGCCAAGGCTTGGCACTGATATCTGATCTCTGTATTCGTTTCCATAGGGTGAGGTTTCTAATTATAATCTGTAATGATAAGAAAATTGTCATTGACAGTATTTCCAGAGAAGTGCTTTGATTTTTATATTCAGGGAGGTATAGTGCCAGTCTACACTTATAAAGAAATAATTCATACAGGAGTCTAAGGAAATATGCTGCGTTCTGCAGCGCTGCCTGTATTGCTTCAGCAAAGAGCAACTGCAGCATACAGATGGCAAATAAATCATCTTTTGCTCTAATGGATGTGTGATAGATAGATTCAACTCCGCAACTTAATTAATATTTAGGAAGCGGAACAATGTAATTAATTCACTAAGTTCTCTAGAACGAAGGATTCCTAATTATTTTTTTTTTGTTTCATCCAAGTATAGAGCTATGCTGCTTCCAATACTCACCAGTATGTCTATTTGTTTTACACAAATGAAGTCCGAACAGCAACAGTAACTCTGACCGCTAACATGAAACCGCCACATGGAGGGATTTACTCAAGTGAAACAAAGTTCCACTATTTTGGGTAGGAATGAGGTCATGACTCTAGACAGATAACCTAAAATATATGTGGTTTCTTTGTGCAATCCATTATTTTTCTCTCAAGACCCTGCTTTTCAGTTCAAAAATACTTTTGAAATAGAGATTACACTGGAATGTGCCAACAGCTGCTCCCATGAAACTGCAGCTGAGGCCTGGAGGCAGGGAAAGCCCATGGGATGGTGAGGAGCAGGCACCTGCCTACCTTGAGATCTGCTAGACGCACCCCTAGGAAATCTACTCTGGCTAGTTTTAAAAAAGCCAGAACAATCCACAACACACAGACCGCCCCAAAGTGATGTTTTGCTGTGCTCACAAAGGACTGTGCCTTTTCTCTGCTGTTACAGGCCCTGTCCCTCCATTCGGGACGCGCTGGAATGAATTCACCTGTCTCAAAAAGCCTGGGAGACTCTCCCGTGGTCAGTGAAGTTGGTCGGTGGCAGCCGGAGATTGATGACACAGCTCGGGTTTAGGTGTTTCAAATAAGACTAGGTGCACATCAACGTACGTGGTAAATGAAGCTGAGAAATAAGTCTGGTCTCGTTAGAGGGATTCAGCCTGAGTCTTATCAATGTAGGTAGTGGTACCCTAATTTCCAGACTGCCACTTCAAGGGTTCTTCTTCCACCAGTTCCATCAGCTTTCTCTGCCAGATCCTATTCCTCATTCCCCCTGTTCCTGTGCTGGAAACTGGTGCAGTGCCCACAGCACACAACTGCAGGAGGGAATTGCATTACGATATAGTGTGATCTGGAAGCCAAGCTTGCCTGGGTGCTTGTAACAGGGTGAGAAATTAACACAGCAGTTTTACTTACTTCTCCAGAACTGCCGTTAAGGACACTTCTGAGAGCAGAGTTCATTAGTTTTAATAGAAAATCAGACAAGTGAACACAATGAGTCTTGAGCATTGGCATAGAACTCCTTGCAGCATCTAACATCCTTATTTTTCTCCCCAATGAACAGTGCTGATATTTTATTTCTAAAATATGCAACACTGACTCCAGCTCTTCACTATTTTACCACTTACATCTTTTTTTAATGTGAATACCAGTGGAAACACATGGGTTACGGTTTTAGTCTACAATGAAGATACTCGACTTCCTTTCAAATTGGTTTGTGTAGTGGAGCAAAGCTTTAACACACAGGTTGGAATTCAAGTCTGGATAACAGGCTGTTGCTGGTTAATCAAGAATTAATGGAGACAGAAGCAAAGAAGCACCTGTCATTTGGGTAAAACTATTTACTGGCTACTTCCACACTGTTAGTACCTGCCCAGCTGTTGGAGAACATTTTGGGTCTTTGGGTACATTGGACTGCTCAGGTACTAAGTATGGCCATGAAGTCCTCTTTAAATCTGTATTGTGTAAACACAGTGCAAACATTTTTATTTTTTTTTTCCAAAGTAGTTCTTTCTGCCTCTGGAAAATAATCCTACCCGCTGCGCGTGAAGCTGTAACTTAAAAACATTCAGAATACTATGCAAGTGCAAAATATAATGGCTTATTTAGTTCATTTCCAGAAACAATTCAAGATTTCAGTTTCAACCTATAAATTTTTATGGCTGGCTGCTACCCTTTGGGATCTTGCTATGTTTGTATCTTGCCAAGTAAACTCTCAGCAGTACTAGAACCTGAGTTAATAGTCACCCTCTTTAACATGGGAAATATCTGTTCTCATAATTTCCCTCATTTTTTTGTTCCAGACTTTACTCTCACTTTGACTACACGCACATATTCTTTGATGTGAAGTTAAATCACAAGGGTTCTTTTTTCAAGGTGATATTTTTTCAGAGGAACATCAATATAGCAACATTTTTAAATGGGCCAGCAGAGATTTAGGAATTAAACCCCCATTGACTTTAAATACACTTTTTAAAATGAGTGAAGTTTCCAGTTAATTTTAGCGATTTGAGAAATCTTACCTTAATTCGGTGTTTATGCATACCATTTATCAGCTTGAAAAGACCCGAACAGACTGTTCAACACATGTGCTTTAACTTTAGGCAAGGTGGTTTTCTGAGGCTCCTCTTTCCTGTGAATAAAGAAAAATCCCTGCAGAGAGTGACTCAGAGCAGCACCCTAACTGTAAGTGCTCTGATTCATCTGCCGGAGGAGTGCATCTCTCTCCAGTGACTCCAACAGAATATACCGACCTGCCTCCCCAGTCTAAAGTTAGCCTGCATGGCTCTTACCTGCTTATTTTTCTTTGAGTTCAGTTCTTCTGGCTTCATGAAATATTTAATACCGATGAGAGAATTTTATTACTGCCCCCCACTGCCAGGTTTCTGCTAGTCAAGTTCTGCAATTGAGATTTTTTGGGGTGCAGTTTTTCTAGATAGGGGTTATCACCACTTCAGATTGGGGGTTCTCTAGGGAGGCAAATAAATGGTGCTTTGAAGATAGCTCTTACGTGCTGTAGCCATTGGTGTGGTGTGTTTGATTTGCTTGCTGGCAGTTTGTAAGCGATGTTTGTGATGTGGCTTGCTGGGGTGGTGGGAACCTCTTGGAGGGGAGAGGTTTACTCCTGCCCTTGGGAGCTTCTCACCAGCTGAGGAGGGAGAAAGTTGCCCTCTCAAGGGCTGCGGGGAAAGGATGGGAGAGAAGAGCCTTGGGGAAAAGCAGGAAGCTTGCACAGGGCTGCTGAAATGTTTAGGGAAGAGTGAGCTGGGTCTGAGGGGAGAAGGGAGGCACGTCCCTAGTTTTATGCAGAAGCTTAGGATGATCTCGCTCCAAACTTTGCCTGCTTTGTGGTCCCAGCACATAGGTACACGCAGATCTCATTGGATTATTCAGAAGTGAACCTGAACCTGCTGGGCTATTCCAGTTAAGGTCCCCACAAAATAAAATACCAGAAAAGCCATGTAAGAAAATTAAAGTCATGTATTTCTGGTAAATTCAGTTATGTAGTGTTCTTCTTCTATTGTGGAAAACTCAGCAGTCACCTCTCAGACTCGGGGATGCAAAGGAAAAAGTGAAGATCACTGTCTGGAGGCAATGAAACTGTCATACCCAGCTTTATGGGAAACTAAAATATTATCCAGACTCGACAAGAAAAAATACCTCTGTTTTCCAGTAAGTTATAATTTTGAAGGAAGATGATAAATAATATTAGAGAAAGGACGTAAAAACAACCCTACACTTTATCAAAATAGGATTTAGCTCTTCAGATTCCTTAATTAGCATGCCCTACTTGTTTTGTTTTCTGTTCTCTTGTTTCTTGTTCCATGATATATTATCACTACGGGTAGCAAGGAAATTAATTGCTGCTGAAGCTTTTACAGCAGAAGTTAGAGACAATGTATTCAAATTTAATGAAGTTGTCACTCAGGTGCTTCTTCTTCTTTCACTTAAAGATATAAATGAATATTTTCTTTCACCATGGTTATATCTCTGCTTTTCAGTATGCAGTCTTCCCTGACATACTGAACTGTTAAAAAATAAAATTTTTAGTCTAAAATTCTCAGCTTACCAATTGGTATCTTTTAATGTGTCTTATCTAAGGTCTTCATTGTTCTCAGTGAACGACTCTGACCTGTTTTGGTGTGTGCCCTGTGAAGAACAAGCTTCATTTAGAAAAAATGAATGTTAAAGTTATGTGAGAAATGATTGTGGCTTATCTAAAAGGATCTCTCTAATTGCATGTTCTCCAGATAAATGGAAGTTCCAGGAAATTATAGTACAAAGAAAAATAAAGGTCAGAGCAACAAGTGAAACTGTCACATTCCATTGCCTGCAGTACTAAAATATTAACTATGCCTGCCAGGGGTACTTCTTGTGTGTTAATAAATCATTATGTTTGACTCTGGTGAAGTATTGCCGTAGAACAAAACAGACCATATCCTCAGAGGATGACGTCATTCTCTTTCAGATGGGTGTATTATCACTTTCCTTGTTTTGTCTTAAAAATATTTTATACAAGACACTTTGCTGTTGTCAGGTATTGGATGGAAATTAATTAATCTGACAGTTCAGTGACAGAAGCCTCTGATACTTTGTTATACTGAATTCAATCGGCTTTCCACAAGATAAGTTCTGGTTTGTGCATTGTTCCTCTCAGCACCACATGTCCCAAAGATCAAATTGCCATCTAAAATTCCCAGTTTACTAATTTGATTTTTTTTTTCTTTTGCTGCTAAGATAATTGATCTCTTCATTGTTAGGTCATTTCCTTCCGGAGCTGAAATTGATGATAATTAGATGCAGGAACTACAGAGAAAAGACCGGCTTTAGAGGAAAGTCAGTTGCAAGTGTATGGGCGGATGATATATTTAGTTACATTATCACTATAATATGTAACTATTCAAAACCTCTTTCTATATGCAGAAATAGTTTGAGAAAAGGACATTCTAGAGAAAACCCAGGTACGGGGATTTTGTAGGGGATCTGATAGAAGAGAACAGAGTAGAGAATAACTTTATTCAGAAACCCTCGTTCACCTCAAAGGTAAGTATAATGCTTTTGCTTAGCATCCTTTCTTTTTTTTTTTTTCCTTCTGTATGACATTAAAATTTTGACAACTGCCCCTGGCTCCATGCAGCTGTTAGGGTTATACCCTACCTGTGTTCTTACGGTGCACTTCTGTCAGCAGATTCCCCGAGCTGTCAAGTCTTGCATGCTGAGTGGGAGACTCAAGACGATTTACCCCCTTCATGCTCCCCTGGAGCAGTGCACAGAGCATGTTTTCCATGCAGTTCCCCAGGCTCAGGACCCCACAGACCAGATGTGCGTAGTCGGCACATCCCTGTCTGCCAAACCTGGTGCTGAGAGCCCCAGATGAGAGTGATTGAACTGGGCTGTGCTATAACCAGGACAAAGTACTGGCAGAAAGCACCTACCCACCAGAAGTCAAGTGCTGCAGAACCATTCCCTGCCCCACGCTTGAGCCCTGGGGCTCAAGCCCATCCCATGGTTTGAAGTGTATCATGTTGTGTTCAGGTGCCATCCGTGCCCTTCCCACAACCTTGTGGCAAGTGAGTCTCATATATCAGGCTCTTCTTCAGCTGAGAGGTAGGAATTCGCAGTCTTTATCTGCCTGAAACCTCTTTTACTTGCAAGACCTGACTATAAAGAGCCAGGGTGAACCTGAGGTTAAGAAGCAAATCAACACTACTTCATATTTCTCTTTGTGGAGCTGGGGAAAGAGTTCCTGTAGATCATTATCATGGGATAGTATGAAGAGCTAGAAAGAGTGTTAATCATATTTCTGAAGGATAGATACAGTTTAGAACATAGTCTAAATTAGCTTCAGATTAAGAGCCTGGTTTCTAGGAAGAGTAAGGGCAGAGTAGGGAAAGATCCTCTTTTGTTAGTGCCTTTTCCGAAGTACCTGTCAGGTAGCTGATGTCAGGACAAGGATGTGGGCCTAGACGGTTCCTTTACCTGACACAGCACAGCAGTTCTTGTGCATCCGGGTGGCTGAGGGAATGGGATTCACTGCACTTAGCAAAAATTCTCTCTTCTCCTCCCCACATTCCCTGGCTGAACTTTTAGAAGCAACATTGTGCCCCCAAATCTTGAAAGAAACGAGCGTTAGCCCTAAGGAAGGTGCAACAGAGCGCCAGCTATTTTCATACCCACAATAAGACACTTCCTTTCTTTTAAGATCTTGGAATGGCAATGACACAAGGAGTTACAGAAGTGTCACATTCTGCCTTTCCGCAGGTAACATTCATTTCAGCCAATGGCCTTATGTTCCACACGTCTTTCCCATTAATTTTAATGATAGAACCTCAAAAGATGAACAGCTCTTTAATTTCCCCCATAGTTAGACCAATTACAGTGAAAAGGTATATCAAACGAGCAATACATTTAAGTATATTAAGTATATTAAGAAGGGGATTCCAAAATGTTGAATTTTAGTAACTTCCATTGTTACTGATAAGCAATTCAAAAGCCAGAGTAAAATTTACCTCCTTGCTGCATGAATCCTCTTTTTTCCCTCTGATAAATGGCAAGGTTTCTCCTTCTCTTCATGAAGAAAAAAATCTAATATGGATCTAATTTGGAGGCATCTCTTTTGCCTCAATTTATCACCAGTGCCCTCAACATTGTCAGCACAATGCTGTGCATCAAGGCTGATAAACTGCATTCCCTCTTCTGGCTGGCATACTGTGTCCTGAAAATGGAACCAAATATGTCAAATAAATAGTGGCTATCTTTTTATGCTAAGATTTTTATTATAATGCATATGTATACAACTAAGGATGCATGATTTAGCCTAGCTCTGAGTATTTTTGTTGTGCTTTCTGTCTATGAAAGATATCTGAATATGATATTTTGACATGAAGTACTGTCTTCTCCTCACAGGCAGAGAATATAGTATTAAATTGCTGCCAGATCCTTTTCAGAGCAGCACTATCATGATTCCCTGTAATTTCAGCTTTGATTTTGTAATATTTTTTTGCATTAACAAAACACCTTCTTTTTGAAAAGATCCCAAAGCATTCTAAAAACTGTAACAGATTAAAACACAAACTAAGCATAAAGATTTCAATTCTCATGTGCAAACACCTTTCTGTGGATGAGGAGATGGGCAAAATTAGAAATTACTTGTTTGGTTTTAAAAGAAGATCACAAAAGAGAGGATATGGTGATTTTAGAGAGCTTTCTTTCAGTAGCAATTTGGAATCTCACATAATTGTGTTTCACACTTTATGAATTAGGATTGGGGTTTTTTACCTTTTAGGAAGAATCAGAGTGAATAGCTCTCAGCAGGCTCTTACCTGAAAAGATAAACTAAAACTGCATATCTTCTAGGTAGTTCTCAAATTCAAAATTACTCTGTCACCATAGTAACCTCCTAATGGCTAAACACGGTGCATAAATGTCCCACATCACCAGAGCTTCATCTTGATCCAAAAACTTAAGACTCTCCTTCAGTTGTGGACTTTCCCGGCTGAGCGGGGATTTGATTGCTTGCTCTCTGAAATGAACATATATGGGCAAAGACTAGAAAAGGGAAAGAAACAATTAAGCTGAAGTACAAGGTTTTGCATAATGGATTGGAATAAACTGTCCAGAAAGGTTCTGAGATGGGGACGTCTATCACACTCAGGCAATTTTTTTTTCAGAACAATTTCTAGTAAGTATTGTGGAGACAAAGGGTTTTCTGGTGAAGTACAGGATATGGTTACCTGCCAAAACTGTAATTTCCCTCCTCCTCGTCCAAGGTTAAACAAGCACTGTCTACACACTGCAAACTTGAAACTGCCAGCAGAAAAACCAAATTCAATTCAAATCCGAGTCACTTGGAGACAGTCAGACTACAAGCCTTACAAAGCTGCCAGACAAATTTCTGGTGGCAGTTTTTCCCAAGAACCTCACAGTTGCTGCTACCTTCCTGGTCATGACTGAACAACACACCACCAAAATGCAAGAATTATCTATACAGATGCACAACCCTGATCCTGCACACGTGTACACACAGGCATGCACACAACACATCATATAAGGAGACATCATGACCAAAGCTCCAGCGTGTGCCCGTGTATGCAGCTGTAGGTGGAAATCACATAGCCCGCAGGTGACAGAGCCTGATACACACGTGCATCCCATCGAGGGAGTTTCATGTGTTTCAGTTCGTAATGTTCATGTAGTTGGCTCATATTCAGTGAAGAGTTGGGAAAAGGAGGCAGACAATACACTTTGAATCTTTCTCGTGTGACATAGCTTTGCCGCCACATATCTTGCTTTAGTATTTCTCTCTTACTCAACTCCAGCAAATAAATGCTCAAAAGGAAAGTGTTTAAAGATTTAGCATCTTTTCTCATTCCCCTTCAATCAGTGTAAGGAAACATTTCAGCTACACTTCTGAGAGCCTCATCAAGCCTTTGAGTGAAATCAAGTCTAGAATTGATGGTACTTCTAAATTTAAAATGCAGAAGAAGGTCATTTGAAATTTTGCTGATCACAAAAGCATAAAAAGGGCACAAAACCTCTTAAAAATTTTATTTACAGTTCACATTTAATTCAGGTTATTAGGAGAAGTTATGGATTAGTATACCCTGCTGTTATAAAATACATATTTATGAGTTTTGGATGAATAATTCATGGAACCAATGTACTGCTTTGCTACTGAAAGGATATTTGCAAGCAGATCATGTTTTGGGGGATTTCTTTGTTATTTGAAATTACTAAATCAATGCATTTGTGATTAGAATTTTTAATCTGTGGCTTGCCTGTGACTGGTTCTCAGAATATTTGATATTCCAGTTGCATTGCCAGGTAGTGATAGGTCAGATAAATCATGTGATGCTATTTCCTTGCTCTGATTTGATCGATAAATTAACCTTTCTAAAATAAATTGTCATGTGGGAGGACAGAATATTCAGTTTCTGTGAATGCTTGTGCGTGTGACTTTGAAATCTGTTTTCCACAAACACTTGTGCCAGTGTGATTTGATCATACAAACATTTGAACAAAAGAAATATAAGCTGCTACAATCATGCCAAAGCAAAATGTGAGCAAATATTTAGAGAAAGGGTTTTTTTTCCCCCCTATATTGTCTCAGCTTGAAATAATTAGACAGAACTAGGGATTTTTTTTAATCCTTTTCTATGTAGGGAGACAAGAAGCCAGCTTCTATTCTCCTCTGCCTAAACTATCTGCTCAATCTGAAACATTTTTCAAAGAAAAAAATATTTGTATCTGTATGTGCCTCACTTCAGAAAAATGAATAAATTTGTCTTTATTATACTTAGGATGGGTCCAAGAGTATGACTTGCCACATGCATTATACAAGGAGGAAAAGGGCCATTAATAGCGTCCCTTCCAAACTGATAATTAAGCTAGGGCTGCAAATGATTCTTTCCTCTCACTGCTGAAAAAGAGGGAACCAGCTTTTACTGGTGATAATTGGCAAGCTTAACAACATTACTTTAGTTTTATTGTCCCAAGGGTGATATAGAACATGGGACAGTGAATTGAAGAATTATTTCCTGGGTTTGAGCCATGTTGTTGTGCAGGTCCTGCTTTGCCTTTTCTGCTTGTGGACTTTTTCTTTCCCTTGGCTGTGAGTTCCAGCAGCCGGTTACAGACCCGTGGAAGCTGGGATATTCAGCTCTCCAAAGAGCAGGACATCACTCTAAGATGGAGAAGGAGTGGCTGGCAAGGTGAGACACTCAGTTAAGACTCAGCTCCTCTGGTTTCTGTACATAGCCCTCCTTCGATTTTCTATGCTAATTTGGGCACATCACTTACCTTTTCTTCCTTTCTGTTTCCTATCTGTAAAACAATGATAATAATGCTTTCCTACCTTTTGTGAGGACAACCTAATGTTAATGAGGTGGCTAGCTAAGTGATATAGAAGGGACAGAAGAATAGATCCAGATGATAAACACAAACCAAACCTTCTGCACAGATGTCACTGCCTGACTCAGAGGCAGCCAAGTGTTATATTGTCTGTGTCGTACCATCAATCTCCGAATGTCAAACTGTCAATGTTGCACAAAAACAGAATCTCACAGAGTCTTTTAGAGTGCAATGCATTTTTCTAGCAGCTTAGCAGTATTGTTATGAAATCTCCCTTTTTATTAGCTGAAATTCTAATAAAAGCCACTTAAACATTAAGGCTTGTGCTCTGGTTGTGTAACAAAGGCAGATGGTACAAAGAGCCATTTCTCTCCTTTGTGCCTGTTACAAACTGTTCTTCTGTCTTTGAGTGGCAAACATCCATTAGGAGCTTCCAGGAGGAAGAGTGGCCTCCCTCAGGTGACCTAGACTGAGAGCACTGCAGAGAACTCTCTCTCTACAAGTGGGAGAACACACTGAAAACCTCTGCAAAGGGCAGCTGAGTGGTTGTCCTCTCCAAAGCTCTGCAAATTGCTGTGGAAAGGATGAGAAAGCAGCTCCTTCGGACAGCCCCTGGGAACAATGCCCTTCTCTGCCACAGTCACCTTAGGTAAGAAAATGAAATGGAACATGATAAGCTGGTGCTGGCATGTGAAATAGCATAAAGCACCAGGGTATTTTCATGAAAAGTGGCTTCAGATATATACCTGAAAGAAATCTATTTGACAGAATGAGAGCATTTAAAATGTTGGGGTTTTTAAAAAAAAGACAATGATGGTAAAAGCTTCATATCTTATATTGGACTATGAGGGTGGTAATATTATTAACTGATAACAGGTTACCTTTTTCATTACAGAGTCATGAGATAATTTGCTACTGGTAAGTGATACTATGTTTAGAATCAAGTATATGCATGTCCTTCCCCTTATAACTGATCACTTTACATAAATACATACATATGAGTATATTTATGATGTGCATATATGTCTACATATGTGAAGGTGACACGCATATTTGGTGATTAAAATAGATGCGTAATATATAAAAATAATCATCTTCAGATTCATTCATATATGTGTATGTGCACATACCCCAGGCGTTCACCTCCTAAGCCCTTAGCCTGACCATACCCACCCATGCCTGTGGGAGAAAGGATGGTAGAATGTGTATCCGCTTTTTCCTTGATAATGTTTGTCACAATGTCAAAGTATTGGCAGCTGTCCTAGCAGAGATATGAGTAAATCTGGCAGACCATAGTCCAAAATTAGTTCTCTCTATATGTAATTGTCCTACTTTTTTTTGCAACAGTCCCGGACACACTGAGCTTGTACATGCATCCTATAACCACCACAGTTTTGCAGGCTTCTGAACATATTTTCTTTGGTGAGGTGGACGATTAGCAGTCCACTGTGTTTTCACTTTCATACACATTACTAGGCAAATTTTGAGTAAATTTAAGGTTGTTTACTATATTAGCAGAAAAAAATGTGTTGGCCTCAATGAACTCCGAAATTTTGCTTCTGTATTTAGTGACTTAAAACAGAATGAAGGTTGTGAGGGATGATGGCTGTCAGTCCATCAGTGGTACAACAGAATGATTAATGACAGTCCTTTGGAGACAATTACATCATTCTTGGCCATCTGTACTCCTGGGCTTATGTTTGCCATTCTTCTACTTGAAAAAGATACCTTCAAATTGAAATTATTGCTTCTTCCAGTAAGTGCAGACCTTGCTGTTTTCAGAGTGTTTGGAACATGAAAAATGTCTTTCTTTGTCTCTATATTCTCTACTAATCTGCAGAGAGTATCCCTGCTCAAAAATCATGGATCAGTCTTAAAAATGATTATTTTTGAGAGGGAGAAAAAGAAAGATCACATTGGTTTTCATTTGCCTTTATTTTATTTCTAAGGGAAAACTTCCTATTTGCAGGAACTTCAAGCCCGTCATTAGATGCATGTGCATACACCCACACCTACAGATATACGCAAGCCTACCCCTTTCCTAGTTGGTGGAAATTCCAGCTAGACAGCAGTAAGGCTGCCTACAGTCTTCCACAACTGAGGCCTAGATCTACATAATTAAATCTGGTCTTGTAAGTGAATCTTAAACAAAACTGGGGAATAAAGTCAGCAGCTTTCCTAGTGCCTGCACAACAAGAAGTTGGTACCTCCTAGCTGGTAGTTATGTTTGTAGTCTCAATACCCTCAAAAGAACTCTTGAGACTTTCTGTTTCTGTAGAATGCTGCTTACCAGATGCATGACCATGGCTCTTTGGCTTCTGTTTGAAATATCTAGGTAACATCAAGACAGTCTGCATTTCAAGTAGGTTGCAGACTATTGCACTTCAAGAGCAGCTTGGTTTATCTTTGCTCATAAGATACAGAAAAATGTTAGTATAGAACTTGTACTAGCATGTTTCACTGTTTCCTTTCAGAGTCAATGAAGTATGCTGAAGCTCTGTAAAGTCGATGGAATAATCTAGGTCAAAACAAGGCAAAGAATTCCCTGCCCCAGGTAGATTTGCAGGGAAAAGCATTAAAATTTAATAAATATTATTTGCATATTATTAAAATAATGAATAATAAAGAGAAGCAAAGTGCTTTCATTAATGATAAATTTTAGAGTCAATTGGAAAGGCAGATCATCTGGATTTATGGCCAGCTTGTTTTAACAAATAGCAAGAAAACAAATTAATAAGGAAACGTATAGCTAAGAAAATTGGTGGATCATATTTGCACATGCATTATTACCATGTGTTGTCTAACTGAAGGTTTTTTGCAGAGAACCTATGAATTCTCTGCCATTTACTGATTTAGTCCTTTGCTCAGTGAAAATTAACTATTGTAAGCAGCTACATCAATACATCCTTATTCTCCAAACAGTTCAAATGTGTGCCAGTTTAGTGAGAATCAGAATGTGCTTTATTACTTTGGTGTCTAGCAAATATTGTGGAAATGTTTAAAGCTATGCAAATTTTTCATTGCATTAAGAAATTGGGTACCAAAAGGTCATTGGTGTTTACGGTTCTTCCTTTCCTTAACACCAGATTTCTGTTGTTACTGATTTGTTCATTACAAATAATAAATCATTACTGTGAGAAGGTAAACAGCCTCATTTTTCTCTACAACTAGAAAATAACTGTGTAGGCTGGCTTAATTTGCATGAAGGTGAATTAATAATAGAATGATACTCAGATTTTTGTCTTTATGCTTTCCATACTCAGAAAGTGAGTAGCTCTAGTCTGTTCATTTCTACTTCTAAGCAGCTCTCATTCTAGTATTTGACATGGGCTCTTCCCACAACATTAAAGTCACATTTTGTGTTAGGATTTAAGGTCCAAAAGATGGCAGAATGTCAGCAAATAAGAAGATCGCTATATGTCTGTTTGATATAAATGCAACAAATTCCACAAGGAAAAGTTGCCAATGTCTAGCCAGGTGTCCTGCTTTCAGCTGGGATAGTGTTAATTTTCTTTCTAATAGCTGGTACAGTGCTATGTTTTGGATTCAGTATGAGAAGAATCTTGATAACACGCTGATGTTGTCAGTTGCTGCTAAGTCATGTTTGGTCTAAAGTCAAGGATTTTTCAGCTTCTGCTGCCCAGCCAGCGAGAAGGCTGGAGGGGCACAAGGAGTTGGGAGGGAACACAGCCGGGGCAGCTGACCCCAACTGGCCAAGGGGGTATTCCATACCATGTGCCCAGTATATAAACTGGGGGGAGTGGGGGCAGGTGGATTGCTGCTCAGGAACTAACTGGGCATCAGTCAGCGAGTGGTGAGCAATTGCATTGTGCATCACTTGCTTTGTATATTCCAATTCTATTGTTGTTGTTATTATTATTATCATTATCATTATCATTATCAGTTTCTTCCTTTCTGTCCTATTAAATTGTTCTTATCTCAATCCATGAGTTTTACTTTGTTTTCCCAGTTTCTGTCCCCCATCCCACTGAATGGGGGGAAGTCTGTGAGCAGCTGCATGGTGCTTAGTTGCTGCTGGGGTTAAACCATGACACCATGTCAAAGTTTGGACCTCTGTTTCATTTTATCAGGGCACTAACTGGAAAGTTACACCTTACCTGATTGATTCAGATGATCAGTTTTTCACAACAAATCAAATTTTTTAGCTGTATGATAATAAAACAATACAGGCTGAGTTTTTCTCACCTGTGTACAGAGTTGCCTTAAGGTTATTCCTACCCTAGACCTAGTAGTACTAAAAGATTCTAAAATGGTTTTAACTTTCAAACATTTGAAGGTGGTCTTACTTGTGAACATAGAGTGCCAGTTGTTTACATTAAAATGCATTTCTACCTTTGCAGGGGCACGATACTGCTGAACTGGCCATAATTTATCTCTGCATGAAGTCTCTGTCCAGGCTACTTTTGAGTTCAGAAGCACAAACAGCTGCATATATATATTTTTTTTTTCCTCCCATTGGGTGGCAGTACAGTCGTTTTTGACTATTTATTTAATTCCCCTGTGGCCTATTACATATACACCATTGTGTACAGCCTGCTTAGCTCAGCAGTCAGTCCAATGGCTGACGGATGCTTGGGTTGTTCGGTCAAAGCAAAAACCAGGAACGAAGGCTGATTACAAGCCAAGCAAAACTAACCTGCTTGCCTTACACTGTGCAGCTCATTCCAGGTGCTCACCCTCGGGTCTACTTTGCTCAGCTCTGACCAGGGGTGGGGTGGGGGGGGCTGATTTTGGGGGGCCACTGCAGCCGGTTGTGTTCCGGCCGCCCGGAGAGAGGCCGTCGGGGAGGACGGAGGGGCTTCAACAGCACAGACAGTGCTGTGCCCTGCCTGGCTGCAGCTGGCCAGCTGTGACAGATGGGATCTTATACCGAAGAGGGTTTGGGATTTTTTTTCCTCCACTACCAGCTGTGATCATCACTAGCGGCTCTAACTCACGGCTTCGACCGGTAACACACATCTGGAGGACTGAGGAGAAGTTCCCGTCTCTCTGACTCTGATCAAGGCTTCACGTTCATTTTCAAGATTAGAAGGTTTTCAAGATTTCAGGGTTAGAAATCTGGGATTGAAGGACGTTGAACCTGCTGAGCATGAAGTTTGCATGAATATTCTACTTGTCAAGGAAAGACCAGGCTCCAGGCTTTTATAAGTCTGATGGCACTGACAGCAAGGAGTGTTTCTTCTTGTGAGAGTAGGGAGGTACTGAGGCATTGCAATGGGTTATACATCTACATATCAAACTAACAGGGAGTAAATGGAGAAATTTGGCCTTCTAGTGTTTCTCCTGAAATACTATCTGTAAACTATCCCAGTGCAGAGTTCATTGCTCAAAGTAATTATCTTGTGGTCTCAGCATTTTGAAAATGAGATCTCAGCACATTTTATGTAGACTGCAAAGCCACAGCCTATCCAGGCTATCCAGCTTTTTTTTTTTAATCCTCTCATCCCATTAACTCTACTGTAGATGTGTACCAAACTGCATGCAATACCATTTGAAAAGGATAAACATATTTCTTATGTAAGGGCAGCTCTAGAATCCAGGTTTCACTTTTGCATCCTCCACTTCCACCCCTGCAGGCTTTGATGCTGCCAATAGCAGACTCTGTTCCTGGCCACTTCTAACAGGAGAAGGAGGAGGAGAAGGAGGAGGAGGAGGAATGCTTTCAGCACATGCTTTCCTCTCATGGCAGCAGAAGCTTCTCATTGATTTAGCTGTTAAATAATTCAGAGGCAACAACCATCTGTTTAAGTCAATGTCCTGTTTCATGTCTCCCCAAAGAAAAGGCAGCAGTCCAGAAAGAAACATCAAGCATGACTCGCCGTCTTTCTTACACAAAGACTATCTAACAACTAAGATATTTTGCTCCATTTTCTTTCCCTTGAGCTGGAACAGGCTAATTCAGACTTTGGTACACCAGAGACTAATTGTAAATGGGGGACAATGGCCTTCCCCTGGACCAACTTCAAGGAAAAAGAAGAACTGTTAGGAACAAAAAGGTTCAATTCCATAAACATTCTTGAGAGTTTGAGGGAAAAAAGCAGATGTGGGAGATTTAGTTTCAGGAACCTCCAGGTACCTACTGCATATGTGCACACTGCATGCAAAAACTTTTCCATGTGCCTGCCGGCTTAGTTCATCTCAATCTGAGTCAAATTTAAACCATTGTGACATCTGATTCACTCTATGACAATCAGCAAGCAGCTTTTTAAAGCTAACATGTAATTAATGATCCAAAGTTTCATAGAATAATAGCAATCTGAGACCATACTGTAGAAAATTTAGTAATTCTGCATTCTTTAAAACTGATGACTGTGTGAAAGAATGATTTAGTGTGTCCTTTAAGGCTGGTAATAGACATCTGTAAAATGTGATAGGCAAACATGTAAAAAGTGTCTGTGCCTCTGATATTCAGGTTACTTTCTATTCAGTTTTGGCAGGACCATTACTTAATTATGTGATGGACCCATGCCAGGACTCTCCTCTCTTTCTGCTACTCCAAATCTGAGTAGATACTTCAGGTAATTTTGCCCATTATTGTGTAGGGAGTTTCTCTGTGTGAGATCAATTTTTAAAGACTGGAAGAAGGCAGAAACTTTGCCTGTGTTCAAATACATTTTTCAGTAATGAGAAGTGAGAGACAAGGAGAATACAATCAGATGACAAGTAAAAAACCATGACTCCCATTGTGATAACATTTTATAGTTTAGGTAATGGATTGGTTGCTCACTAGACTGTTGGTCACAGAGTGCTTTGGGTCACACATGGGGAACTGTTGCTTTTTCTAATTTTCCAAGTCTTAGCAATTCCAAATATTGCCTTTCAGTCTAGGATTCACCTCACCTAAATTAACTTGTTTAATGGGTAGGTATCTAACCTGATTAGTTGCTTGCCTTCTGTAGTTAATAGGCAGAGACGGACACTTCCAGATGGCAGTTCATCACAGCCTAACCCAGGGGGCCAATGTAGAGGGGCTAAATTTCAATCAGGAAATGCTTTTCTCGCTGTATTGGTGACTGTCCAAAACCTATATGACTGTCTTAGCCTAGAACACCCAATTTTAGAAGTATAGCATTATGCAGGATAAACTTACTTGTCTCCAGCTCCGTGATTTGCGTGAAAGTCAACAGGCTGGAAAGGGTTCACCAGAACTGTTAAGGCACTAAGCTTCAAACTGATTCCTTCAGTCTGCCTCTCAGATTAAATCCAGCTTCTCTCAGAGCTTCAGTGTTATCGGGGTATACGTGGTTAAATAAAGAGATACAAGCAAATTCATGTGTCGGCACCTACTGCTCGCTTTACTGTTCTGGACTGCTCCTCCTGGCATGTGCATATCCATGCAGGTTTCTAAACCATTTATTTTTGGTCTCTTCCCTCATAGCAACTGTCACGGTCCACTCGATGGACACATGATGGAAAGGTTCATTTGCTGCGATCTCAAACTGCAAAAAATCAAAGGCAGACACGCCACAGGGGTTATGCTTCAATCAAAGAGTGAAACTTTATTGTTTTGCCCGTAAAGCGGCATGCAAGAGGAAGAAAGAGTGATAGAAAAAGAGAGAAAAGAGGTAAAGTGAAGAAAGAGGATTATAGCTACCACCATGGGTCCAACAGCGTCCCTCTGGTCCCAGGTCCAGGCAGCATCTTGTTGGTCCTTCTGATTGTCATGATCCTTGATGGGGAAAGCTTCCGAAAGTTCGTTTGCTAAGAAGACATCTTTTATGCCGGGCAACACATCTTGCCCCTCCTCTGGTCCACCTTGCCCCTCCTCTGTCACACGGCCCTCTGCCAACTCGAGCAAGGCCTTCAGGCATGCCCAGGGACAAGTGTCCGAGGTGTGGTCTGACTTGGAGGAGGGTAGCTTTTGACCAGGAGGTGTGTTTTCACATTATAATGACATTATAATGAACAAAGTTCACTTGACATTTAAGATTTCTTCATCAAAGTTGGAAACAACAGCTGGAATCAATCTTCTTGACGGCAGCTACGCAGTCTTTATTGTTCCAGTTCGGTAAAGCTTAACGGAGAGTGGTACAGGACCATTTGTACTGGTATTATCAACGGAGAGTGGTACAGAACTGTTCATACCATGCAGTACCCTCCCTTCTTCAGAGTGTTACCATATCTTTTCTCAGGCAGGTCGTTGTGGCCTCTTGTTAGGGTGTTAGTCTCATACAGTCCAAGTCCCTGATGTAAATGTTGAGACAATACCATTCTTCGGACCGACTCTTACAGCAACTCCTCTGAAAGTTGAAGTTTTACCACCTTATCTTTCAGCCAGCTTGCTTTGACCAATGACCCATGATCCAACAGAGTTTCTCTACTTCAAAAAGTTTGTGTGTTTGTTTCCCATTTTTGTCTCAAACTCCCTTTTTTTGTTGTCATCTTGATCCAGACTTTTCTGTTTTGTATTTTTCTTAGTTTATATTGACTTGTCTTTGCAGATGAAGATGGTGAAATTGTTTTCTTCATTTTTTTTTGTTAGATTAGGCATTCCTGTCCAATATTCCAAAAGGCCTGGCACAGGTCCACTGACAATAATAATGATTTCTTTTCTTTTTTTCTCTTTTTTTTTTTCAGCCTGGGGCTGACTCACTGCATATTGAGCCCATCAATGATATCACAATTTCATAAAACAAACATTCATGCAATATAGATAACTGGTTTCCCCAAATCAACCTATTGTGCCAGAATGAATAAGAGGTTATCTTATAAATTTGAAAGAACAATTACAAGCATTGGAAAAATATTGGAAAGTATTGATTTAATTACTCAGTAATTGTGAGATTTTTTAAAAAGAAGTTTCATACAATTTTTTTGGTTTAACCCTGAGTAATTCTCAAAATAAAAATGGTGCTTGTCTTACCACTTGAAAAATACTAAGTCATTTCATCACAAGATTTAAATACTCCTTTGGCAGATACAGGTAATTACAGCATTTCCTAGCCTGATAGAGAAAACATTTATTTACCTGGAATGCAGAAGAATCTAAGTAACCTTTCTGGTTATTTAACTCATTGCTTTTCTGCACATACATGAGTGTGATTACAGATACCTAAAACTCTAGATGGAAAAGCATCAGAAATAACTAGCTTTTTAGCGATAGTTTAGGAAAAAAATGAGGATTGATTGTCATAGTGCTTCTTATCTAGTTACTATTGTCAAGACAATGAGGTTAATATGGAGTCTTACTAAAACTGAGGTTTATTTTTCATGTGATTTTTCAGTCTAATGTTATGGTGTTTCAACCTATAATGAGATAAATGGGGCTTCATATTTGAAAGAAGTATCTACTTAGAGATGGAGCTGAACAGTTCAAGCTTGTTTTAAATTCCTAGCTATCCCCAAAGAACTACTTACTGATTTACCTCTATTTTCTATTTGAAGTATACATTTTCCTCTATTGTGTGGACCACAAAATGGAGTCAAAATGCTAAGAAATAATTTCGAGACAGAGAAATAATCTGATTGATTCCAGTCTTGCTACAGATAATTTAATTTCCTCTGTGGCCATGTATCACTGAGACATTGTTTATGAGAAGCCCTAAAATCCTTTGGATCAGCTTCCATTTTGATCTGTTGGGAAGAACTTCAGCTAAGGGCTCTGACAAGAGCTTTGCAGGTTCATTTTGAATTATTTTTATAGTAGGAAAAAGCAAGATGAGCAAAAGCATTCCATCTGCAGGTGAGGGCATTTTTACAGCTATCTGAGCTAAATCAGTCTAGATTAGACACCAACACCAGGGGAGTCATTGCAGCATTGCTGGGCAGCTAATGAAAAGGTGTCTTGAGCTGCATGTTGGCCATTGCTGGAATAGGAGCCATGGCATTATTGCCACGGAAGCAAACTCCGCAAAACAGCTTTATGGTTGGGTTATCTCTTCACAGCAAAGGTAACCATGATGCTTAGTGCTAAAATTTCTGCATATGAGTTATGCCAGGCTGGATGTGAACAAGCACATCTCTCCTCAGCTCTATTTTCCCCATCCTAATGCCGAAGAAAAAATTAATACAGTTATAATATTTAGGACATAAGCCTGGAAGGGTGGGGAGCCAGCTTGTTTCTGTGCAGCCAGTCTGCCTTGCAAGACTCACAGGTTCTGGGAACCTTTGCAGTAGGAAGACTGTGGAGAAGTGTAGGGATTATTGTGTTTCAGCTTCTCCTGCTCTAGACCATTGGTTCCACACTGGAACATCCAACATGTTCCAAAATAGTGTAACTCCTACAATGAGGGGTCCTGTCCATCAGGGTGCTGAGCAATACCCCCCAGACCTGGAGAACATGCTTAGTCTTTCAGTTTCTGAATCTGATTTAAAAGTTCCTATCATTTTCAATGGTTTTTTGAACAGGTTTAGAAGATCCATAGACCTAATCATACTTTGTTATCATGATAGTGACTTAGAATAATAGAATCATAGAATGGTTTGAGTTGGAATGGACTTTGAAGACCACCTAGTTCCAACCCCCCTGCCATGGGCAGGGACGCCTTCCACTAGACCAGGTTCCTCCAAGCCCCATCCAACCTGGCCTTGGACACTGCCAGGGATGGGGCAGCCACAGCCTCTCTGGGCAACCTCTATCAGGGCCTCACCACCCTCAGAGCAAAGAACTTCTTCCTTATATCTAATCTAAATCTACCCTCTTTCAGTTTCAAGCCATTACCCCTTGTCCTATCACTAAGTGCCCTTGTAAAAAGTC
>JANZLQ010000005.1:34466299-34495330 GCA_026212715.1 Elanus axillaris
CTCTCACATCCCAATCCCCTACTCCCTGCAGGTTCCCCTCTTAACTCTGTTCTCCCCCAGGTGTTACCACCGTCCCCAAGGGGCTCAGCCTGGGCCAGAGGTGGGTCCGACTCTGAGCCGGGGAAGCTTCTAGAAGCTTCTCACAGGAGCCGGCCCTGCGGGCCCTCCCTGGCTACCAAAACCTCGGTGCCACACAAAACCAAAACACTTATCAACCCTGCAAAGCATCTGCTTTTCTACTCTTCAAACTGCAGAAAATTTTCTGTCCAGAACTGAATTATTTCAGCTGCGTTGACATGAAATTTCAGTTCCTAATCAAATGCTTTTGTGGGGACATGAAGCTTCATTCCTAGATTTGGCCCTTTTCCACAACATTTGTCCCACATCAACGGTGTTAAGGAAAACCCACCATCCCCCATATCCTGAAATGTTGGACATTTCTCTTGTGATTAATGAATGCAGACCAAAACTCTGAAGGACCTTTCAGAAGGTTCTCTGGTTGTTCATGGCACAACTTGTTCTATGCCACAGCTACTTTCTGTGTCTGAAGGCAATCAGTATTTGGTTATTGGTACTGGTGTTAGAGATGGCTATAGAACTAGATGGACAGATTGATTTTCACTTATGAAACTATAGTCGAGGTACATTAAAATTGCTTTAAAATTATGGAATTAAACCAAGATTGCTAATTTTACCTCCTTATGAGATTCCATTAGAAAGACATCATTTTTGTTGAATCCAAAGGTGTAGCTCAAAAACTATTTTCTGACGTAAAGCTGTATAGGATATTGTCATAATCTTCAGTGACAAATGAAATAAGTATTCCAGGTTGATCCAAGCATGCTACTGTGTAAAAATCACACCATATTATCCTTTATTATTGCTTGTCTAGATAAACAATGTATTCAAAGATACCAAATATATACTGAGACTGTGCTCCTCCAGCACTTAAGATCTAAGTGAAAAAGGTGCACGCAATTTTGTTTTGTCATGTGATCTCTTTCTAATTACTAATAAAGTGTTGTTGATTTTTTCTCGGAGTTGAATGAAAAAAACACTTCTGTTCAGATTTCTGTATTTCATTGACATACCACTGATACATGTAATGCATATGCAGTATGCATTATAATCTGTATTTGAGTGGTAGATGTTTCATGATATTAATCTACTTCCTTTGAGCAAGAAGCCTTGCAATGTATACTGTACATAATCAGGCAACTGTTTATCCTTCTGTTCATATGAGCAGCAGTTTAAAAACTTGCCAGTCAGGAGGGTTCCCATCTGCCTCAAATATTTTACCAATGCGTGTAGTCAACAAAAGGAAAGGAATATTTTGTGCCTCTCTCTGTGACTCAACTGCTTCTGTCTTCTCGCCCCACTTTGCAGCAGACGGATGGAATGGGACCATTCTTTGCCTAGTTTTTTCGCAGAAAAAGGCAGGATGGATCTGTGACCGGGTTGAGGGAGTTATGACCTTGCTAGCATTGCGCTTGTGAATGGATTACGGTGGCAGGGAATAGGAAAATGTTTGCATTCCCACCCTTCATCTTTTTATTGACAGAGGGATGGTTCACAGCTCTCAAAACTGTTCACAACATGTTGAGACTTGCAACTCCAGTTTGAAAACATTAGTTATTTTTTTACATTTAGATGATTCCCTAAATCTTGACGGGTTTTGACTTGCATAAAAATTCTGAAGAACAATCTGAATTTTTTTTTTTCAAATATATCCAGTTGCACTCTGCCAACTTGACTTTTGTTCCGCCACTCCAAGGCGAAGTCACCAGCCCTGACACCTCTGCAGTCAGTCATCCGTGCAAAGATCACAACCTACCATTTTCCATCAGCAGGCCAAGAACAGACATGGGCACAGCGCACCTTTGAGGCACTGTCTCAGCTGATAGCCCTGTCAGTAAGGGTTGCTTAGTCAGATAGAGCCATAGTAGTTGTACCAGAAGACAACAGCAGTTTGTGCTTCAGAATTCAGAGGATCAGCCCATGGCTGGATGAGGTTTCTGTCCTGGTGTCGTGGACAAGACACCTGGATATCTAAATACTGATGCTGTAAGAAAGCATTTCAGTATTTTTATTTTGCTTCCACTTAGTGCATACTTATCATCATTAAAAATACTATAAATAAGTGATTTGTCTTTAAATAGAAACTAATGTAGGAGCTGAGATCTGACATTTAGGAGCTCTGGGAAATACTGGTAGGAGTGTAGCTGGGTGGAAAATGCTTTTCTATCTTGTATATTTTTGATAATTTGTATTTATTTGACCTCTCAAAAACATACATAAATTAATATTGACATTTTTTATAACTCAAAATCCTAGGGAAATAGATTTTAATATAACTAAGATATTTAATTTCAAACACTATGAGAATTAATATTTTTCTATATTAAAAAATATTATCATAATTAACTTACAATTATGCTCCTACAGACTTACATCATGTGATTCTAAAGTTCTTAATGAAAATTCTGAACTGCAAGATTGTCAGGTTAAATTTCGCCCATTTCCAAATCTTTGTCAAAACGAAAAAAAAATCTTCCCCATGAGAAAACTGTGAATTTCTGCAGATGTAAAATGTTTCACTGAAATAAATCCCAAACTCTTTATAACAGTAAGTCTTTATTTTATACTCCCTGAGAACAGCAGCACTCTGTGGAACCTTTAAAAGTTAATGTTTCAAATGGTACCAAATGTTCTTTTCTATCCATTTCTTTCTCAGCCAGGGTGTAGGTAAACAGTGTTTGTAATATCTTATTAATCAGTACCTTCATATCCCAGTTGATTCAACCCTTCTGTGAAGTTGGTTCCCTGCTGTAGAAAATTCTATTTGTTTGTACCATTATAATAGCCAGGAAATTAATGGAATTCAGATCTCTTATGCTCGTCTTCTAAGCCTACAATACTAACTTTACCATACCCAATAAAAAAAAAAAGAATA
This sequence comes from Elanus axillaris, assembly GCA_026212715.1. NCBI lineage: Eukaryota > Metazoa > Chordata > Aves > Accipitriformes > Accipitridae > Elanus > Elanus axillaris. The sequence goes on from JANZLQ010000005.1 coordinate 34,469,253, forward strand.
GAACCTATTTATCATCTCCTGAGATCTCTTTCTAGCAACCAAGTTCTTCTATTAATAAACACAGCAAAATGCATTTGTTTCATGTCAGTGCTTTCATGATACAATTGTTTTGCTGAGCACGCTGTGCAGCTTGCATACCGGACCTTTGGTTCCTATTGCATTCCTTGTCTGTCTTTATTGTTATCGAGCGCTGAGCTCCACAGACAAGTGTGCCCCTCCAAAGGAAAAGAGCTCTAAGGACTTGAATGGCAAGGCAAAGCCTGCTGTCAAAATGCTCTTTCCTCATGCTCCACCCTTATAGAAGCTCAAGTTGTGGATTTGGTCTTAGCTCTGGATTGCCCTTGGAGTCCCAGTGTAGGTACTGTTCATGGAGCAGGTCATTCTATTCAGGTCACGTACAAATGGGGCAAAGCATGCACAGATTTATCCTGGAGCACCTATCCTGTCTTGGGGTTTTCCTAAGCCCAGCATGCATCTTTTCAGCTGAAAATGAATTCAAGTAAACAAGTAATAATACAGATGGAAAATGACTGGAAGACAGAGGTTCACTTTCATGCCTGCTTTTAATTTTGTGCAGCCGAGGCCAATTTGTGAGTGCAGTCAGTGCTTCGAAACATGTCTGAATATAAACCTCTTCACATTCAACATTCCTCCCTCTATTGTGACAGGGCCAAAGAAAGATATTTTGCTCTTCAGTCCATAGATGCAGAGATTGATTGTCATTCTTCATAAAGCACTCCAGGTTTAATTCAGCTGCTTGGAAAGCTCTCATGAGCTCTCATGATAATTTCAGTGATCCCACTGAAGGTAAATAGTCCAAAAGGACTGTTAAACTGATTTTTTCTATTAAGAAGAGGTATGCTGGGGAGTACACACTGACTGCTGGGTAGTGTTACACTGAGGCTGTGTTTGAGAAGACGGTTAGCGTTTTGGACTGGCTGAAGTTTTTGGAAGGTTAGAATACCTAATCTCAAATTCAACAAACTTCAGTAATCCAGTTGTTTATCATAGTATGCCAATTTTGTGAACATTATACCTGGCCCATTATGCAAACAAAAATCATTTTTTTGAAAGGTGAAAGGACATTCATGATTAATAACCTACAAAATGAGCCATTGAGAAGCTGTCACGACAAAAAGTAGTCTGCCCTTTTTTACCAGCTACTCCAGCAAGGGGGAAAGGCTGTGGTTAACGATGTGGAAAGTAGTCCTTAGTATCTCAGCATCACTGCCTTGACTGTCAAAATAACTATTCATTTCTGTGGCTTGAAATGGACTCTGCACAGCTGTTTTATGAAAGTGCTTTGAAAGCCAAGCATTGTTGCCATGTGCCTTTATGGAACTCGCATGGTAGCTTCAAAGAAGAATTACAGGAATTTAAACTACCTGAAGCCCTAACTAGAGTGAACGTGATGATTTAGATAATTCCTGATGGTCTCACATAGAAAATCAGACATTGCATACATTATTGTACAATAAAATTCTCCAGCTACTTCTATTCTTTAAGCATTTGTCTGCAACAGAGCAGTTTTCCCTTTAAGCACTGCTCTACACTAAGGCTGACAATGTGGATGTGATTGCAGAGTACTGATCTTTAATGCTATAATTGTCATATGGTACTTTGTGCTCCTGTAATAGGCCTGCACGATACTGGAAATGAATAGTGACAATGGATATCCCATGGAAACTCAATAACCCACCTATGCTACGCTGGATGCTGCTCCTGCCGAAATCAAAGGCGGTGTTTCCAATTATATCAATATGAGCAGTATTCTGTCTGTCTGTGTGGGAATAAAAATCAGGGGCAAAGAAGAAAGGAGCTGCATGAATCACATATGAATTAGCTTCTCAGTGTTTGATTTTAATAAAAGGTTGTTGGGAAAAGGGAAGAAAGGTAAGATTAGGAATGTAATTTAACCTTGGTTAAACTGTTCTTGTCAATATAATTTCATCACATGAACTTCCTTTTGTAATAAAACAATAGAAACATTAACTAACAATTGTCCTGCTTGAGGTCTGCCTTCCTCTCCCCCCAGAAGTGTCTGGCTCATCAGCTTAGGGATTGTGGGCTTTAGTGCCTGGCTTTGTGAAAAGCTACTTGGTGCATCTACGTTCATCGCTGCTGCTGTGCGAGTTGGACCCATGATCAGCTTCCACCCCATCCTGACAAACACCGTCACCTGCCTGCGGCGGCTCCGCTCACCATCCTCATTACCAGAGACCTGCCTGACCTGCCTTGTGGATGGCCCTTCCTCGTGAAGATACTTCTTTTTCTTCCCTGCTCTCTCCACACTTCCCTCAGACTCACAAATCCAGGTACTCTCCCGCATAGACAATTATTTTGTGGTTTTATACTTCAGATCATATTCTCTTACTGCAGTGATCTGCTGTCTGCTCTTGGCATCTACCTCCCGTCTGGATGGACTGTCATTTTTAATAGAGAACCTTGCAGGAATACAGAAGAGCTTATAGGTGGGACCGGACCATCTGCAAACCTATAGGTTTCCAAACTTCTGCTAAGCTGCTCTCTGTAATCTGTGTCAAATTCTCATCTTGTGCTTAATTCATGCAAAATGAAATTAAAAAGTCAAAATCAAGCCAGTGTTAGGATTCAAGCCGCACTCATGTTTTTGCAACTTTACTTTCAGAATTCCTTATAAGCAACCTTCAAACTAAAGCTTTGTGTCAATTTTTGTAGCTCCTATTTGTGCAAAATATCATGAGGGGAGGTTCCAAAACAGGAGCTGGCAGATGTGCATGAATGCAGGAATTCAGAACAAGTGAGATTTTAGTGAAGAACAAGACACATTTCAAATGTAATTCTAGTGCATCAAAATGAAAATTGTAATACAAAGTACTGGGCCAAAGGATTAGAAATTCTTGCATTTTACTTTCTTACTATCTTAGCATCATGGTCTAGCTCCAGGCAGCAACTAAGCACCACACAGCCACTCACTCACTTCCCCCCCGGCCCAGTGGGATGGGGGAGAGAATCAGGGAAAAACAAAGTAAAGCTTGTGGGTTGAGATAAGAACAGTTTAATAGGACGAAAAGGAATAAAATAATAATAATGATAATAATGATGATAATTATAATTATAATAATGGAATACAAAACAAGTGATGCACAATGCAATTGCTCCCCACTCACTGACCGATGCCCAGTCAGTTCCCGAGCAGCGATCCCCCCAGGCCAACTCCCCCCAGTTTCCATACTGGCCATGACGTCCCATGGTATGGAATACCCCCTTGGCCAGTTGGGGTCAGCTGCCCCGGCCGTGTCCTGTGTCGACTCCTTGTGCCCCTCCAGCCTTCTCGCTGGCTGGGCATGAGAAGCTGAAAAATCCTTGACTTAGTCTAAATACTACTTAGCAGTAACTGAAACCATCAGTGTGTTATCAACATTCTTCTCATACTGAACCCAAAACATAGCACTGTACCAACTACTACGAAGAAAATTAACTTTATCCCAGCTGAAACCAGTGCACCTGGCTGTTTAAGTGTAGCACTTTAGAAAGTTCTAGTGGTATCAGATGTGAAGTATTATTAAAGCACAAAGCAAAAGCTTAATCTTAACTTTGAAGTGTTTATAAGATACTGTAGACATAAGAACATACTAGATAAGAAATATGGGATAACATTTTTTAAAAGACAAAGTAATAATATGTGTAATTCTTTTATTTCATAATAGATTCCTAAATTATATTATAAATCTTATGTATTCTGCCTTGCGAGTAATTCAAATATTTGACTATCAAACTGAAAAAAGGAAGAAGAAAGAAAAGGAGACATGGGAATGATAAATTTTTATCTGAACTGTGTGAAGCCTCCATTTTAAAATAATAATGTGTCTTTAGAGTTTTTTGTACTTATTAAGAAACTACAGATTAAAGTAACCTCAGTAAAGTCACTACGTTTAACACCATTTATGCAATGTTGTGTTACATCAAAAGTAGTTATGTTTCTTTCTGAAATTAAATGAAATTTTCATCCAAAACACAGAGGTGTATGTTGTTGTTCAAACCAAAGACATGCACAAAGCACTTCCCTGAATATTTATTTGTGGAGGGTTTTGCCTTGTTTAGGGAGAAAGTGTCTATTGTTGCAGTTATAGAATTTCACTCTGGGATTAAATTATTTCTCACATTTTCCCTGAATGCACTGTCATAGCCTTTTTCTGCTGAAGACAAGAAGAAATGCCAACAAAGGCGTGTTTGTAGCGGTAGGAAAAGTAAAGGGGCATTTGAAGCATGGTGAACACTAGTGAACAAAGAGCTGTGTAAGTCCTGTAAGTGATGCTGTGCCTTGTGCGTGGGAGGGAGAGAACAAGGCAAAATGAAACACAAGGAGGGCAGATAGCTGGTGATGGGAGATAACGAATGAAAAAAGAGGAGGAATGTGTGGGTTGGGGACTCAGACATGGGTGGCAGAGGATGTGGCGAGTGACACTCAGCAGAACACTTCTGAGAGCACCCACTTGTCCTAGGAGGCATCTGTGGAGCTGGGAACATAGTACTGCTTGGAGGAGTGACTGGTGAGGGAGAAGAAGTCTTTAGGAACCCCTCTTCCCCATTAAGTTTCCTCCTCCAGGTGGTGGGTGTGGACAAGCATGGACAGGGCCAGGATGAGAAGGTAGAGCGAGTTTGTTGGGCCTCAGGCAGAGGAAGAGGTGAGGAGACACGTGCAGCCTCAGCAAGATCTGGAGGCAGTGTGACAATGATCCGAAGCACTTGGGATACGTGTGTGCCCAGAAAGGTCAGAGCGAGGGTATCCCTGGTGAGGGGGATGTGCCCATGCCCACCACCCTGTGAAGGAAATGCCTCCATGTGCCAGCCCACAGCCTGCGGTCCAAGGGGAAGCTGGCACTGAGGGGTTCTTCATGCACACCACCACTCTCCCCTCCTCCCCAGATGACAAGATGTCCCATCTCTTGGTGTCCGGCAGGATGTAAGGGTGAGAAAATGGAGCGACTGAAGGACAGATATGTAGAGGTGATTGTGGAGCCCAGTTGTGGAGTGGATGGGCTACGAGTGACTCTGATGGTTTGGGAGGCGTGCATGAGCAGCTGGGGGGCATGCAGGGGCAGTGGGCTGAGGAGAAGGTCTGGAGAACTGGGGCTGGGTGGGCAGGGGCTGCCCACTTGGCAGGACACCCAGGACAGGACTGGGGGATGCACAGGAGGGCCCTGCAGTGGTCAAGGAGGTGAGTGGGCCACCCCATGCACCGTTGGGAGGGACAGGGAGTGAGCAAATGCACCTCTTACCAAGACGAAAGAAGAGATGAGGGCATGAAGAAGAGAAGGCTGCCAAAGGTATCAAAACACCTAGGAGAGAAAGAAACTGAAATTCAGGACCGGCCCACAACTCTCATCCTGACCAAGGGCTGCGACTGAGCGGCACTTGGCTGGTTTTTGTTGTGAGGGAAAACCGATGAGCCCAGTGGTGTAATCTGAGATCAAAACAGGTGGATGAGCCTTCAGCTCTTTCAGATGAGTCACCTTTGTTCCCATGTTTCATCTGAACATGAAACACAACCAAAATTCAAAGTAAGTGTCCCACCGCAAGGCTAACTCCATGGTTTGACAAGGCTCAGAGCGAATCCCCCTCAGACGATTCACATGTGTTGCCTCACTGATTTAGTGACATGACATCTTCAGCAGGATCCCTTCTGCTCCAAAATTAAGCCCAACCAGTGCAAAGAACATTCCTCCATTCCCTCCAAGCATCAGAGGAATTGGCTGATGGCTAAATCCCTTTGAAGCAGGAGTTGGATGCAGCTGCACTGTGGACAAGCGAAGGGAAATGGCAGTGAAACAGCAGCTGTATTGGCTTGTGAAAAAAAAAAAAAATGTAAGCCATGTTCTGAAACACTGTGGTAAAGTCCAAGCATTCTCCACTATAGGGGTTTCAAATTTTAAAACCTCCTCATGCTTCACTGACGTAGCACTGCCAGGTAGAAGAGTTCTAGAAAGAGGCACCTGCATCTTTCCTCTCTCCCATGAATACGTCTAGCTGCCAGCACACACCTCCTGCATTAACTTTCCCTTTCTACTTTTTGATTATACTGAGAGCATAAAATAATACAGGGCATGTTCTGTCACTGACAAGTGCTTTTCAGCCTTCAACTGGCAAAGGACATTTATTTCCTATAAAAACCACTCTTGCACAGCAGTAAGCAGATGGGGAAACCATGGCGTGCTTTCCATGGTTCGCTATTTTCTTTCCAAATGCCATAATTTTTGTTGTGATTATTGGTGGAACCACAGTGTTTCTGAAGCAGAGGCCCTGTAACTTGAGGTATGGTGCCTGGCTTTTACCCTTGTGCACTACTCTAGACCTTTCTTGTGCATCCGTTTCAGGTGACGGGTAAAGCTGGATGGCAACTGTGGGAGCTGGATGGCTGGTGGGAGCAGTCAGAGCCTCGAGATGCTGAGGGAACTTCTGGGTGCAAGGGAATGTTCCCAGTGCCTTTAGGTACATGCTGACATTGAGAAATGTAATTTTGGATCTAGTATCTAAGCTAGGATTGTAATTTTGGAGTTGATAGCCAAGTTGGGATGAACTCTACCTGAAGTTTAGCCATCTGAAAGTTAGCTGTCCAGTCTATTTAAGACTCACTTTTACTAGTCCTAGTTCTTCATGCATGGCACACACTATCTAATGCAGTTTAACTGCTCAGCTACAGCACCCTACCTTGGCAGCTCTGCCACTTCTAGGCCTAAATTTCTCTATATTTGTCTGGCAGTTATTTCTCTGTGTCCAGGTCCTGTGAAAGAACAGTCTGACTAAAGAACTGACTAAAGAGTTTTATTCCAGATCCTACAAACCTGGAATAAAAATACTCTGCAGAGAAGGATCAAGCTAACATCAAAAATATCCTGAAAAGTCTCGCATACAAACTAGATAGGGCTCTTGGAATGTTTTGTAAATAATATCTTGACATCCATTCTTAGGCCTCTGATTTTCCTGTGTGATAGCTCAGGGAGCCTAGGAACATCACTTCAGGCTCCAGATGATGAAAGACCAGCAGTTGTATCCAAAGCTTTTCTGCAATTAATTTAATATTCTTTGGTTTGCACATAACACTCTTTCGGTAAATTAGTGCTAAGCATGATGAGTGATAGAGTGATGTTATATTCCAGTTCATGTGGACTCCTTTCCTCGATTTACAGCCTTATCTTTTTATCTGTAAGTTAAATTTGAAACAATTCCTCCTGCCCCCTTAATTTTTAGACTGTTTATTCTCTGTAAGGTTTTGCTGGGGGAAAAAAATCCTTTCTTCTGAGAACAGCAGTAATGCGAGAGTTTGATGGGGTCTTAATGACCTAAATTGACCAAAGTTCTTCTTGATGAGACAGCTCTGCAAGCCGTTTTATCTTCAGTTTGCAGGAGCTAATTAAACTAATTTGAAGACAGAGAAGACAGCACCAAAATGCAAAGATGAACATGATTGTTCCCAGAGGATAAAATATTCACGTCTTCAGCCAAACTTTGGCAATATTCAGTGTTAGGCTTTGATTCAGACCCACCTAGAAATAACTAATTATTTCCAGACAGTCTCTGCTTGAATACTGATGAAGGCGTCACTTTGTAAAAAGCATAATGGTTTCCATTTCTTTTCTTAACAATTGATTAGTATTGTAGAAACAGTACACATAATAACAATTGATTCACAGAAGGGTAGTTTCTTTTATTGTGCATTACCTCCTCGAATCAAAGGTTCCAGTTGTGTGGGCCACATCAGGCTAAACAGTATCTCATTTTTCTGAACTCGGTATTTTTTATTTACCATAATTGATATACAAGTAATTGATTTCTGCCCAGAACAAACATCAGCTTCATAAATCCTCCAGCTGTCGTTGGTAGCCATTGCCTCAAAGTAGGCATTAGCTTAGTAATATTGATGCTTAGGGCTTGAAGGCAATGGGAATCTTTCTATTCATGCCAGTAAAGTTTTCATCAGAGCCCTTTGTGAGCGATGAATACCGTGGATATTAGAGCAACATTTTTGCATAATGTTGCAGCTTTTACATTTCCACATAACAATGAGCAACTTCTCCTAAAAAATACTTTTGAGGAAAGTACCTCAGCACATGCAGTTGCACAAAGAGGAAAGAACATTTTGGTGACCCCCATCCCACACCCTCCAGAGTGTTTCTGTTCCACACGTACGTGACACCGTGTGCAAAGGCAGCAAGGAATTCCTTTGCTTTCTGTGCCTGTTAGAGATCGCAGAGCCATTAAAACGCTAATTTATTACTCATTTATTTTGTAATCCCATGCACAGCACACAGTAAACTTACATGCCGAGTAGGTGGGCAAGTGGCATTTTGAATGCACCACAAGCAGTCTTCCAGGACTGACACAAAGTGCTGTGATTAGACTCTGAATGAGAAAACAGGTATGGCACCCTGAGCACCTGTACGGTTATAAAACAAGCAGCCAGTCTTTCTCCAGGGTCATTTTTTCCCCCTCTAGAGATTTCAACATGTGTTTTAATGTATTTGCAGGGAAGCTTCTGTAAAAGCTGCCACATGAGGGTGACAGGGTCAGTTTGGAACAAAAAGATTGGGGCACTGTCTGGAAATATATCAAGAACTAGAAAATGGGGAACCAGTCAAGAGTGTAGTACAACTGTGAGACAGTTTCCCAGATTGTAGGGTCAAGCTGATAGCAGAAGCGCATTTATGCAGATATCTGCTGTACAGTTAAGGCCAAACTGTGCCCTGAATTTTATTGATAAATACTTATTCTCAGTTACACTCAGAAACAAAAACAGAGCACAGATGTAATCATCCTGCAGGACACTTGCTAATAAAGCAAGATGTCTTGTTCAGCAGAGGAAGAGCTTCTGAATCCTCTGTGAGCTTGACACACTGAAAAAGAAATATAAACCCCTTGCTCTGTGACTGTCTGTGACAGCTGTCGGTCTTCCTGTGGCTGAGACCTGTTTCTGGCATGTCTTCATTGTATAAACTTGTCCCAGACTTCTGAGCAAGTAACTCAGCTCTGAAAGGCCACAGAAAGGCCTGTAGAGACATTGATGCACAATATGAAGGGCAAAATTGCAGCTAGAGATAGGGGAGATGGTGTTTGTTGGCAGCTGACAGATTCAAAAGGAAAAATGTCAACGTAGAAAGGAATAAAACCCTAAAAGGAGAAAGGTGGAGTCAACAGATGACAATTCGTCAGCATGGAGGTTTCAGTCCGGAGCAGGGGCCGGCTCTTTCCTTTCTGAGTTGCACCTTCTAACCAGCAAAACCTCTTCAGGTGTCTTTTCAGGGCAGTGAGCATGCTAAAGCTTAGACTCGTAGCATTTGGGAGTGATAGCCAACAATTGCTTTACACTACAAATTTGTGCATTTCTTGCTTGCAGAGTCTCTTTGCCCTCTTTGTCTCTTTAGCTGGCTCCTTCAGGCTCCTCTGAGCCTGAGCAAAGCAACTCAAGAGAGGGTTGCAGAGGTTCAACGTCAAACCTTGAGATAAGTCCCTCAAAGCTTGCTCACCACTAGGAAGGATGTAGAGGAAGAGTTGATAAACAGTTTTGGAAGAATAGGTTGCTTCAGGATTCTGCCATTAATCCTTGCCTCTTCTTTAGCATGATTCACCCCTTTTCACTGACTGCCCCCACGGATGCTTGGGCCAAACGTCCTTCTCACCCCACAGGTCCATAAGGCTCTGACAGTCAGTAACGGGATAATTTAGGTTGGAGAACTAGAACCTCTTGTGACTGTGGATGACGTGTAAAAATACTCTAGGCCAAAGTGTGAGGTATGAATCTGCTACTGCTTTGACTGGTTCTGTAGAGGGTGTATAGTCTTCTGCTGATCATGCAGCTACTCCTCGCCCAGGAGACACCTGGCAGTAGGAGGTTGATGGAGAACAAAAATCCTGACATACTAAGATGTGACAGAATGGATATCAGAAGCACAGAGCCACTAAAAGAACAACCTTACCCTCTCTTTCTCTTCAGGAGTACTCCTAGGTATTTGCACAGCACTAACACAGATGACAAGCCAAAATCTGCAACCAAACTAATGCTGTTTTCTAAATATTGAAAATATTCATGGCTTTTAATTTTACTTTTTTTAGTAACATCAAGAAAATGACAGCCACGTCCAGTAAGTCACTTGATAGTTATTTATATTTTCTTTTCTCTTCCAATTAAAATGCATGACATGCCAAAGATATGTATTTGGAAGGTCTTTTGAACTAAATATTGTTAGCAATGGGAGATTGTTGATTATATTCACACAGCTCAGCTAGCTATTATTAGGGGGGGGGCTGTTACGAGTATTTAGTCATATGCCATTTTGTGAATCTCTGCTATGCTTTGAACATTTCACAACTTCGACTAGCTGAAGAGCTTCTGATGTTTCAGACTTATTATTTATAAAGCCCTATGAGCTTGCAAATGATATTCAGTGGCAATTAGAAGAAAGTTCATGGATCAAAAATTATGACTAATGGAGACAAATTAGACATTGTGTAGCGCTTTAAAATTAAACCCTACCAATATTAGTCTAATCAATACTGTTTATAGAAAAATGACTTGCATACTACAAACCCTCCAAATTACAATAGGAGACATTTTCCTGGAGAAAATGAGCTGTATATCAATAGACAAAATAACTGCATATAAAAAATGCCACCAAAACTGCATTTTCACCATGGAAGAATAATTCAAGAACAAACAATTTTCACAAAACTCCCACTAACAGCAGTGGTTCATTATAATCAGTAAGTCAAACATTCACTTAGCATCACTGATGCTGACAATTAGTCTTTTGTCTTTTTCGCATCTGGTGCTTTTAGCAAGATTCATTTAATCAACAAGTTTATCCAGATACTAATTTATTTACTGATACACTCTTGATTTATTTTGAAGCTTCCATTCATGATCAGAAGATCCTAATTCTTTCCTTTTTAAGAGACTCTGATAATGACTGTATGATTTAAATAAGAAAATATATGGATATACTAAATACATACATAAATAGAAATTAAAGGTTCGTCTACACTCACTTTAAAATAAATGATATTAAGAATACATCCCAGGGTGTGAATGTAATCATTTTTGGCACAGATCAGAGCAAAAATCAATGCAGATTTGCAGGAACAAAACAAGGTATGTCTTGATTAAGACCAGATGTCGCTCTCCTTCATTAATCTGGAAAATAGCGTGGCTATGGGTGACAGACTTAGGCTCATTATCAGTGCCAGTATTGTGAAAAATTTTTTCTTTAATCAATGACAAAACAGAAGAAAAAAAAAATCCTTTAACATAAAGAGATCTCTTCTCTTTTTCTTATAAAACAGCTTCTCTCTTCTCCCTGCCCCCTGGAAAATAATGATCAGGTTGAAAATGAATTGTCCATGGTGGGATGATGGAAATGTCCTTTGAATTTTTCATAGTTATATCTAAACTAGATTCAGTTAAACAGGTTTTTTTAAATGCAGCATCAAAAATATTGAATAAAATGTTTTAGCTTTAAAAAAACCCACCTTTTTTTCCTACCTGTTAATAGAACTCAACTTATTTCTATGAAATTTTGATGTAGAGTGTATTTGTACTAGGCAAGCTGTTTGTCTGGTGCATATTCCCAGTTTATAATCTGCAACACTTTTCAGAACAGCTAATTCTCGTGTCTGTCACCCTCCTAGCAGCGTCCCTTCAGAAGGCCACGCAGCATCACCTCTCCTGTAAGCGTGCAGAAACATATTCCGCACTTTTAGCCAAATTGCTTACAGCAGACTCCCAACAATGGTCGTAACCTGGGCATCTCAAAATGCAGCCTCTGAGTTTATACAGATCTTCACACAACTAATCACCTTTCATGATCAATAGTACTGTGGCTTCCTTTATAAGAAAGCAATTGATGTAATTCAAGAAACTCAAGTAAAAATAAGCTTCCTTTAAAAGAAACACATTGTTTGTAAGCCACAAAAGAAATAGAAATTGAAAGTCATTCTTTTTTTGGTGCAATATTGATGCAGGTTTTGCTAGCAACTGGAATTATGCACTGAGATAGGAAATAAAAAAAAAAAAAGGGAAGAAAAAACTAAGCTTCTGAAGAAGCCGTTCCTCTCCAAATCCTAATGGTTCAAAGCCAGAAATAACATTTCCAGACACACCCCATCCTTCTTCTGCTGAATAATTCCTATGCATATTAGGAAGGATAGGTGATTTTTTTGCCAAGAGATAAGAATTTTAGTTAAAAGACAAATTAAAAGAAAAGAAAACAAAAAGGTCTGACAACCACCCTGGTTACTTGACATTTACTCATCCTATCACCTACTAAATTTCCCCGCAAGATGTTTTATGTTCACTTATGGCACTGGGATTTACATTACCACGAGAAGAGCTTAGAGCCTGTCCTGTAGCTTGGGTCTGTAGGACTACATCTATAAATCTACTTTAGTAACATAGCAGCAAGGAGTTAGCACTGTCAGGCAGCAAGCATTGCTCCTGGCATGGTCTTGGTGCAGACATGGTAACTTACATTGTGCCCAGAGCACCCAATAGAGCTGGCAATGGCTGTTGGGGGGAGGAAGGCAATTTAGCTGTCAAGTTCCAGCACCATCTGGCTGCACTGCAGAGAATGGTGTCCAGCCTATATTCTTTAGTAACACAGCTCTAACTTTCATTTTGGCATGTGCCTGGGGTTTTAAACCAAGAGGCTCTGCCCAGCTCCCATTCAGGCTTCTGAATCCTACTCAGCATAAACAGATTTTTCCTGTATTTCATCACCCCTCAGGCACAGCAAAGTGAATTTGTTTTATTTTCACCTGGAGGGGTATGCAGTTCTCAAAGGACAAAGCAAAATCTGTAAAGGAAAACAGAACAACTTTGGAAATGCTGTACTTGATTACCCTCCCCGGACATGCGGGAAGGTAGGTTGCTTTCCTTTTGAGTGCTAAAAGTCCCTAATGGGAGCTCTAACAACAGAAGTATTATTCTGAAACCAGCTTATATAACAGCTGCTATTTCTAAGGGTCCAGAGAGCAAAAGAGAGAGCTTAGCCTTGTCTCTTTTCTTAAAAAAAAAAAAAACAAAAAAAACCAAAACCAAACAAAAATCAGAAAATAATGTTAGTTTTGTACTGACTTGGAGCTGTCAGCACAAGGGTAACGTTTCATTGCTGGCTAACTTCACCTACTTTTTCAAAACAGTAGTGTAGCCATCTAAATTTGGAATCTCAAAGTTCTTTTCTCGGGCATATTTCTTGTGTCAAAGAGGAAATGCTTGATGTACCTTGTGGCTATGTAAATATGTGCCATTTCTTAGTCATGTTTAGACTAGACACATATTCATATGTTCAAAATCTAATTCCCCCAACATCAGAATAAATAAATGTAGAAAATGCATTCTGGGTGTTATAATGAGATATTCTTATCAGAATAAGAAGCTAACAGATGTTACATGAGACAGAAGAAGGTGTATGAAATGACTCATTTTCAGAATCTGAGGTCTAAAAAATAAAATTACCTGGGTATCCACAGGCTTCCTGAATAAAGACAAATAACTTGTAAATTAGCAAAGTTTCAGAAAAGTGGCTCCATTAATTTAAAGATTTCAGTGAAGTGTAATGAATTGGCTTTCTTCACAGTAAACAGAATTTGTAAATTGTAACCTGACAGATGCCCTTATAAAAGCTAGAGGAAGATTTAAAAATCACATAGCAAAATAATGTCTATATTGCGGTATCTTAAACTGTATGAAAGCAATAGCACAACATTTACGGTTATTTAGGTAATGACAGCTTATTAGGGAAAAACTCTCATTCCCTTTATCACATCTTCACTTGCTCCAAAAGTGTTAAGTTGCTTGTTTAATATTGACACAAGGCAGTAAAAATAAATCGCAGCAGAAGAGATGAGCAGATCTCTGGCTGGACAGGGCTGGGATTTTGAATGAAGACACATACTCATCAAAGCTGATACACATAGTGGGAGTACAAGAATGAATAATCACAATTCTGGGCAAAAAGTCTTCCATTAGATCAATCCCTCGATTAAATAATGGCTCTCGATCGCTTTTTTCAGTGAATTTGTGTCATGACATATGAGAATAGCTGCAATCCAGCCTGCAGGCTGATTTAATTCACTCTAAGAGCAACAAGCAAGTTGCACAGGAGGGATGGAAGGCTTCCTCCTCCTCTGCTGCCATCAGGTCTTGCATGTGCTAGGCATGCCCTACCAGATGGGAAATAACTAAGGATCTCACTCTAAAAAATGCAATTTTTCTCCTTTGTTTTCCCTTCACTATGTGGCTGTGGCTGGCGATTTGCACACACACAAGCAGGTTAAAATGAGATGGCTGAGTACCCTGCCTGTTTACCCACCACCCCCTCTCACGGCCATGCCACCCCCTCCGTGGCAACAAGTGAACCGTATCTGTAGCTCCTGTCAGCCCCCACAACTAAATTAAAGCTTCTTCGAGGCTGTATGAACATGCCAGGCTGTGGGCTGAAGACGTTCAGGAGCTGCACCGTGTATGATGAAATGCTTCCACCGCAAGTCAACTTCGTCTAATAGCTTCTGGACAGATTCGAGCCTCCCATCATTATCTGAAGGCCTTTAGTTTCCATCCTATCCTTACTGATAGTCACAAAGGTATCACAAATGTTGTCTGCAGTCATTTGAACCAAGAGTTTAGTGGTTTGGCAGGTCTGACGATCCAAGTGGAAGACGTTTCGTATCACATATAAAGTTTTCTGGTCTCATTTCTCGCACTTTACAGGAGTGACATCCAAATATATTTTGTGTTGGCACAGCTATACATTGAGAGCAAGCCTGTCCCCCCTGTTCCCATTAAAAATTCTGAGGTGCAGGGAATAACTCAGGAATGACATTTAACCCTTCAATAACAAGTTAAAGAAATTGCAATAAGAGGGATGAAAATAACTTTTACAAAGTCAAAGAAAAGGCTATATGGCATTGCTCAGGAGGTTTTGGCCAAATTTGCAGATTCTCCATCTAGAAAACATACTGATTTTTTTAAAAACCTCGCTGATAGTTTAAGGAATTATATAACAAGGTTTCAGTTTTCACAGCACACTATTTCAGAATAATTTCTGTAAGGTTCCCTTCACTAGTTTTGCAAGAATTAATGTTGCCATGAAAATATTATACAGAGGAGGTGTCTCTCATATGTTTTGGGAGCTGTTTATTCCACTGCTGTGCAATGCAAAAATTGCTCGTGAGATGATCTAGATATCATCACATATAACAGCAATGCAAAATCACTTAAAATGGGTAAACTACATGTCATTGGTGAAGGGAAAGAAGTAAGAATCCGATCTGGTGACAAATATGAGCCTGTTCTCTTCTTTTGTGATCTGGTTTATTTTGATACCATTTATTTCTTGATCTGTGTCTGCTGTTCCAAACAATGTTATTTTAATTAAGTAGAGCTGTTCTGCCAGAAAGCAGAGAGTCCTCAGCCTTTCTCACAAACATTGGACCTAAAATAATTGAGAATAGCATGAAGGTGGCAGGATGTTTTTTGAAAATACTCTCATGAATGATTGTCCTTTAGTGAGACTTTTTTGGTCATTACTATGTTACAGCACTAACCATATGGCAACGTCTTAGTGAGAAATTTGCTCTTGTGAAGAACACTTGCGCAAACTTATTCAGTGTCCAAGTCTGGTCAGGATGTAGTGGAACATCTGACTGAAGAAATGCTCCAACCAGGTTGGGAACTATGCAAAAATGCACCTTTCAAATATTCATTTGTAGAGGTGGGACAAGTAAAGATGGGCAAGGAGACAAAGGCTGGGGCTTTTGCTGCCAGCGCAGCTCAGAACCGTTCTGCTCTCCTCACAACGTGATACAGGCAATGGATGCGCACAGACCGTGCATTTTAACTAGGAGAGGGCTGTATTCTTGGCTCTGTAAATTCATATCTGATTTTCTTTTTAATGCAAACTGCAGCGTGTGCCTAAAAGATTAATCAAAAAGATGAAGTAGTTTTGGTATCCATTCAGGAAATGCTACATTAATCACTGATTTTCATTTACATTACAAAAAGAAATTATCTGAGAGGCCTGACGTCAGGCACTCAGAATTCCATATACTTGTGGCTATAAGTATAATAAGAAGATAAAAATCGCTTCTTTTGTTTTGCTGCTGTCCCACATCAGTCTACTTCTTCAGGGTAGTACCTGGTTGATATACTTAACACTTTATGTTTAAGTCAGTATTTTTAGTTCTACTTAGCTTTTGAAATCAAATATTCAGAGACTTGACCTCTTCTTCTGGACAAAATGACTGCTTTGGATGCCTCTATTAAAATATTAATGTGAATTTAAGATTTTATTATAGCTATGACTTTAGTCTGCACTTTTGATTCTAATTAAAAACAGTAAATCTGTCACAAAAATCTAATTCTATACCTTCAGAATCATAATAAAACAGGAACATTTCATTCCTCGATACTGTTTTCCAGTAATTCAGCTTTAAAATAGGAAAAGGGTTGTTTTTAATGACAACATCCCAATAAAGAATTCATGTTAGTGTCCTGTTCTTAATCATTAATATAACTTCTCATATTAAATCACCAATGGCTTTTATTTGAAATTAAGTTTTCCATTAAAGTTGTCTATCCTGTATTCCACTGAATAGAGGCAAAGTGAAAAAAACCCCAATGCATCCACAGTAGCCATACTCAGTAAGGTTTTATATAATATTTTCAACAGAATTGATGTCAACCACTAATTTTAAACAGCTTCTGCTACAATGTCTGTGAGAGGAAGGGTGCTAGGAGGGATTAAACATTATAGTTAACTTCTGATGCCTTGTTTTGTGTTCATTGTAATTGTTGTCGCTGTGTATTTATTAATTCCTTTACCTACCAATTTTCTGTGACTCCTCTGGGGAGCAGCTTCAAAGCCAGAGGGATAGGTGTGGAGCAGTATCTTCCAGAAGCCTGACATGAAGTTTGCAGTTCGTAGCTTAAAGAAACAAACATTGTGAAATGGGCTGTGAAAACCTCTCCAGTAAAAAGGGAGCAAGCATTTTAATATAAATACCTGCTAAGGTGTGGAAAACTGTCAGCCACCCTCATACATACCCAAAGGTTTTGCAAGAGCTATTTGCAGAAACAACATCCACAGTTGGGAGATTTTTATGGGCAGGAGACTATCACTCAAAGGCTGGGAACAGGAATTATCTCTGAATATGTAGGGCTGCTATTAAACCCATGAGGTTCAGGCATGGACCCTCTCCACCCAGAAACTGCCTCTCTCGGAGAAAGTTTTGAGCATTACATTAAGAATTCAGGTTTCCTGTTGCCGATTTTCTCTCTTGGGTTCTATAGATCACAAAATCAGAAAAAAAAACCCCAGGTTGTAAGGGAGCTCTGAAGGCCTCGAGGCCAGGCCAGGTTTTAAGCTAGGTCAAGCTGCTTGAGGTCATGTCTGGTCAGATTTTGAGTATTTTGGGGGATGGAGCTTTCACAACCTCTCTGGGCAACTGGCTTTGGTGTTTAACCACCTTCATTGTGGTCATGTTTTTCAATGCGTGCAGTTGAAATTTCTCTTGTTACAACTGGTGTCCATTGCCTCTTACTCTATTAGGGAAAAGACCTTCTTTACGCAGCTATGAGAAGAGTATGGCTCTACCTTTTCCACAACTACCTTTTAGGCAGTGGAAGGCAGCAGTCAAGTGTCCCTGAAGCCACCTCTCCTCCAGACTGAACCAGTCCAGGTCCCTCAGCCTCTCCTCACAGGTCAAGTGCTCCAGCCCCAACCAGCCTGGGGGCCTTCTGTTGAACTTGTTCCAGTTTGTTGATGTTTCTTGTACTTTACAGCCCACAAACGGACCCGGTAGGACAGCTGCAGCCCATAGCGGCTAAGTGGAGATGAAGAGTCATTCCCTCGACCTGCTGGCTGCATCCTTGCTAATACCTTATGAGGCTGGCCGCCTTCACTTCAAGGGCACACTGCTAACTCAAGGTTCAACTTGTCCATCAGGACAACAATTCACAGGTCCTTTTCTGCAAAGGGCTTTCTAGCCAGCCAATGCAGAGTCTGTGCTGTTGCATAGGCTTATTCTGTTCCAGGGGCTTTACATTTGTCATTGCTGAATTTCATGACTTTCCTCCCAGTCCATTCTTCCAGCTTGTTGAGGTCTCTTCAAAGAGCATCTTTGCCCTTCGGTGCGTCAGCTGCCATCCCCATCTCATGCCACTCACTATCTTGTAGATTGTGCATTCCCCTGCATCATCCAGGTGAAGACACTGAATAGAATTGGCCCCAGTATCAGCCCCTGAGGAACACCAGTCATTACCAGCCACTCAGTGGACTTCAAGTGATTTATCACTACTTTTGAAACCTGAAAGCCCATCCAGTCATTCACCCATCTTGTAGCCTCTCCCTCCAGCCTACACCTTCTGAGTTTGGCTACAAGGAATTTTGCATCCTTCCACATAAGGAAGCCTGGTTTCAAGAGGAAGAATGGAAATTGCTTCCTTCCTTCCTCCTTTAATTTCTCCTGTTCCTTTCTGTCTTTACTGCAGATCACTCACTGTGGGTGAGTGTTGTAGCATCCCATGCTTATATAAAAGGTGAGTGGCAACACAGACTTTTTGCTATGTTTTTTGAATGAAAGAGGCTGTAATTCTATGCTATTGCTGTGAATCCAGGGAGGTCTAAGTATGCCTACTGTAGTAAAGACATCTGCTCACTGTGCTATATTTGAGCTGGCATTGAGGCTCGCCTACAGATTGAACATGGCTTTGATGCTGAGGCACTTTCTCTCTCTGATAATTTATGTCTGTGCATGGATTCCTACTGTGCCGAAAACCACATTAGGCAACACATACTCTTGTTCCCAGCACATTGCTGGCTTTCCATCAACCCTCTTCCTTCTCTGTTATCAGAGATAGATGTGGGAATCTACACTGGGAATTTGTGCTACAACACAAGTGGAGACCTCAGTGATCTCCCTAAGAAAATTATTTATTTTAACAGGCTCTCCAGCAGAAGACCACTACAGCCTGGTATTTGGGGATTTGACCATCCAGACTCAAGATCTGCATGGAAGATGCTGTATGTTCCTTTCCCCCTGAATTTGGGTTTCATTTCCACAGGAGGAAGAAGGAGTGAGATGGGAGGGAAAGAGAGGGTGATACGCACCCAAGCCAGAAAGCCAGCATGCACACCGAGATCGACTGCGGCAGGTACAGCTAATATTGGGTATGGAGATGTTATGCTGATAACATCATGTTTTGTTTTCCATCAGCAGCCTCAGTTTTAGCATATGTGGCCCACATGCTGGAGACTGCTGCTGTAGCGAGCAATCCAGTATTTATGCAGTTACGAACTAGTTATGAAATTTGTTCTCAATAGCTGGAGAGAGATCAAGTTTTGTATTCTACCATGTCCTTCCACATATTTTCAAAATAGACAATGATCCATGCCCTACAAGTGCTTGCGGTGACTGGTAGTCCCATCTTCTTGTAAATCTTAATTGTAATGCACAACTTCCCCATGCAGTATTTTCTGTGTTGTCTATTAGACGAGTATATACCAGTCTGTCTCCTGTCAGGGCAGCAAAAGAAGAGAAACTTCGCAAGCAATTATTAAAAAGTATAGAAAGAGGCACATCTTAATCTCCACTTCCTTGAAGACAGCACAACCTAACGCTTCACGTGGTCGAGATTCCTGTCTCTGCCTGGGATTTACACAAGTATGAGTTTCCTGCTAATACTCACTGCCTTTAAAACACCTTTATAGGGGTTCTTTCGCATTCTGAAAAGATGTCAGGGTAGGACATCTTCTGTTTGACATAGTAAATAAGCCAGTAGTCAGGGCAAACATACCTGGAATTGCATAAAGCTGAGTTCAGGTCTTCCATTCGCCCAAGTTTACACTTTCTGCTGTACCCCACCAGACTGTACAGGAATCTTCAGGTGGCAGGAGGAGAAAGGTGGCTCCAAGGGTATTGCCTATTGAAAGTGCTGCCCTTTGCATGTGAAAATGTGAGTAAGAGAAGTTCCTTTTACCAAATATTAAAGAGGACATTTGGGGCATTTCAATTCCTATTTTAATATAAATCAGGAATTTTATTGTAAAACTTGACCTCTGATTAGATCATGCAAAGTGGAGTTTTCAGAGGGATTTAGGAGCCACTGTCCCAGGATGTTCTAGGGCACTGGCTCGTGCTATGAAGATGGAGAAAGGAACTTGAACCAGGATTTCCCATTTCAGTGCTCATCCACTGTGATCTTAGGGAGTGCGTAGGGGCATCAAGTTTTCCCTTGAGGTATGGTTAAACGAGGGGAGATAAAGAAATAACCCAAAGTGGTTTCAGCATCAGGTAAGTGTTGTGCAACTCTATCCTGCCCAGGTGTTGGTGGTCTGTATGTACTCACTGTGAGGAACTTAAGATGATTGTGAAAATTCTGTGGCAGAAATTAAGGTGTTGAAGAACTTTTACCTCATGGGGGCAAGAGAAGAAGAGGATGTGATACAGTAATTTGGGTGCCCAATCCTCTTTGGGTTGTTAGACCTCCAAAAAGCCTCTCTCCCCATCACTGGTTTATGTGCAAGAGCCAACATGACTGCTGACGCTTTATGTTTCCTCTGCCGCTGAGAATACCTGTATATCGCACCCTTCAAATCACCAACGCGCTGCTGCGCTTACTGAATGTAGATTGCAATCATTTCAATAATTAAACCACAGAATTATTAAATGACTTGAGAGACTCCAGCAGGAATATGGGGATTGTAATGGCTTATGATAAAAAGCCCTCTTAAATAAGAATGTAAAATAGCAATAGTTGTGCTCACAAGTGTAATTTGTACAAGTCAAGAAGGCTGAGTGTAGAACAGTTTCGAAAGAAAAAAGCCAGACTTTGTTTTTACCCTAATTTACTTTCAAAACATGGGCTTTTGGGGCACACTGCACTGTGCTCAGCCTGATTTACTGTTATTATTTTTGTCACTGTTTTTGTTCTGTCAATTTTTCTGTGGGTGCTTCCCCCCACCCTTTTATTTAAATAATACTTTTTGTATATTTCTTGTTCTTAAAGATGACTTAGAAAACACTTACAGGCTACAAATGTAATCATGAGGCTGGCAGTAGGGTTATTCTGACTAGATATTCATCCCTGTGTGTTTCTTTTCTAAATCAAGTTTAATGCTGGCTTTTGCAGCACAGCCTACCAATCAAACAGAAAGTCACAGGGTACTTTTTGGTGTGACCACACACACTTAACCTCATCTTTCTTTTATTCTTTGGGATAAAGACCCCTTTGGTGGAAGCTATTCTATAAAACTATTTATTGCATTGCTTTTCTTCCATTTATGTTCACAGATAAAAGAGCATTAAGAGGAAAAATCAGTGTTGCTCTAACCTTGTTTTTCTTTGTGTCGTGAACAAAGCAAAAGTCCAAAGAAGCACTGAAGAATCATGAAAGATTCATATTTGTCATGTTTTCACAAAGTGGATTTAACTGAGGAAAAGTGATTTTGAAACCACAGAAGGGAAGTATGTGTTGCATATGCTATCGGATACTCTCAGCTGGTGAGGGAAATGTGTGACATACAGCTCTACGCCTGAAAGCAGTGATTTTCATTCATTCTTTGTGTTTTGCAAACTCACCTTTCCACAGGAAGAATTGCTGTGCTTTCAGCATGTAGGGGGGTACAAAGAGTCAGACGCTGGTCTGACAGACAAAGAGGGGATCCTGGTGCTCCTTTATACCCCCCCCCAGCTCTCCCTTTCCCTCCGTGCTGCTGCATGACACTGCTGATGCTGCTCTCCATACAGAAGAGCAAGCTTAGCTTGAGAGATGCTGCTTCTGGGATTCTTCCAGGTCCTGTTCTGTGGGCAAGGTGGAAGAAACTGAGAAATTTGGGAAAAGCATTTTTCAGCCCCATGCAGCTTCATTCTTGCAGCTTTCCCTCAACCTATGCTTATTTTACATAACATTCATTCTTGCTGCATGTCTCATTTAGCCTCTGGGCTAAATGGAGTGCGTAATAGTTCAAGCCAGTTGAAGATTGTTTCTTCATGCAATAAAACTGCATTCGCTTCATTTGCCATGAATGATAAGCAGGAACTTCTGCAAATCAAACATCCCTTATTTTTTTCTCTGTTTCACAATGGTTCATAACAAGAATTTCATTTGTTATTATATTAAAAGATTTTAATTTCCCCAAATGGAAGTCCATTTCTATTCTCTCTTTCCCCATTACTTGTATTTATGCTAACACTGTAAAGACAATCCAACATGGGGCCTTTCATCAAACATCCATAAAAAATAAGGAAACAATGTGAATTAGATATATCTTCCCAGTGCCATTTTTTGGCTATTATATTGCAGAATGCAAAGGCTCTGAAGAGCTCTTTTGGTTTTGACTCTGCCTGCAAAAGAAGGGATGGAAATACAGACCCATCTCATTTGCTCTTAGTGTGGAGGCGGTGAAACAACCCATTTCTCCCATTTTGCCTTTACCCAGAAAGGACTACTCCTTCCTCTCCATTTAAAGTCTCCTTCATCCCAAGGCACTCCCATGCACCTCCAATTAGACTAACTCCACATCTTCCTGCTGAGCTGGCTCTCTTCCCTGCAACATTTTCCTTTCACTCTGTCCTCAGACGTTTTTCTTTTTTCTTGAACGCGCTGTATTTTCCGGCAAGGCTGGAGGATGATGTCACAAGTCAGAGCCAGCATGGCTTCAGCAGGCTCCCGGGAAACACCTCTCCTCCTGGCACGCTCTCACCTGCTGCCATGGATGAGCACTGATTCTCTTGCTTCTTGCAGGCTTTCTTTTAATTGCACAGCGTCGACAACTCTCCAAAAGGCTGTTAAATGGAGCTGCTCTTGCCCTGTCTGGCCGACACGAGAAGATGTGCTGGGTTTGGCTCAGCTGGAAGCAGTTCTTTCTGTGTCTTTTGAGGTACTTTCATAAAGCTCATGGCTTGTTCATTAGGAAAGTGTTACGGCTCGTAGGCACAGTTAATTAGCATTTATGAATAAAAGAAAAGTAGGAAAGAAAATTAGAGGAGTAAGAACAACTTAAATGAACTGGAAGAAAAACAACGTAGGCCTATAAGAGCATAGCACTCAAAAAATTCATAAAAAATATACTGATACTGTAGTGATACTGTAGGTTTTACAGTGATCTTTCATTCCCAGTCTGTCTAACATAAAGCAAATACTATGTGGCATGTAGTCCAGCTGAACCAGCACACACACACGCACACAGAGGTCTGTCTGTCTGTCAGTCAGGTCCCTCTTTGGTGCCAAACAGCCAGGAAACAGCAGAGTACTTCAATAGGGAGAATAGAGTAACTGTGAGTAGGGATGTCATTGATGCTATCATGACATTTTTAACAACCAGACGAAGAAGGACCACTAGTATCACTTCACTTACCTCCCTGTGGCTGCAACCTACTGTTAGATTTTAATTTTTTTTCACAACAGTATTAAGAAAAGCTTAAAAGCAGGAACTGTGCTGCAGAAGAGCAGAAGAGACAGGTTGCCCTCTTGGTGGCTCAAAACAGCACTAAAAATCTTCCTGGGAAAAAAAGCTATAGTCTTTCAAACAATCCACTGACTACAGGAGGATAACTACATTTTGAGCCTTGCTGCTAAAAGGCAAGAAATTGGGTGTAGCATGTAATTAAAGATTATACCATGGTATGAAAAATACACAAATGGGCTGAATAAAGGCCAAGTATCACTTTGGGTATAACTGACATTTTGAGCCTTTTCAGTGCTTGACTTTGCAATTCTACTCGTACTCATTTAAGGAGTGTTGTTTCCATGATTGTATACAAGCATGATCAGTAGGCTCAGTACTGCCAATGCATCCTATTTATCCATTAATCAACACGCACAATTTACATCGTCTAAGAGAATGAATCAACAATCAGAAGAAATTTCTGCATCAGCTATCATGGCATCCCAACAATTTGGGGATACATCAGGGCAGAAACAGCGAGGAGTTGTGGCAAACTTTGCTCTTCCTCTCAGAGCAAGAGGCTGTGGCTCTCTTCTAACTTTTTATTTCCTTTGACTCTGAATAGTGCCAGCGAGTCATTTCAGGGAAGAAAAGATGCCCATGAGCCAACGATTGGCCACTACTGTCTCCTTCTATCTGTCTGTTTATGCTGGGCATTCACACCCTCCCTGTGTGCCTAATCATCTTGTGCTGCCCTTTTAATAGCAACAGCGATGTCCCAAGACATGTTAGCCTGGAAGACGTATTTCCAGTTTGTGCCCTAGCTATCAGGGGTGATCATTTTCCCTGACATTGGATTTTATGGCAATTCTGTGCAGTTCCAAAATTTCCTGTCAAAAAATGCCTTGTCAGTAGGCTATTGTATATGAAGGGAAATTGAGATTCTCATTTTTAGCATTAGGTAGAAGAGGAAAAAGCAACCATGATCCTGTATGACAAGTCAGATAATCCAGGACTGGGTGATAGGAAACAAACATCAGGCTGGGACTGAAATAATTGAAGAGCCAAAGGTCTTCTTTGCCAGCAGAAATAATCCGGTGAAGATAAAGCCTTGTGCTTTCTTTCCCTGCCAGGGCTTCTTTGCTCCCAAGCTGGGTCAGACTCAAAGCCTGTCAAATATTTAAACAAATCAAATATAGTTCATAGCTTTCACTTCACAAAATTCACTTCGTAAACAGTCTGTGGATATTCTTGAATCATTATGCCAGCACTATAATTAGGAAAACAAATGGATATTTCATGCAAATTTCATCAAATATAATCTTCAGTGAGTAGCACTCTTAGTTATAACATGAGCCCAAAAGTTGCTCTGAGGTTTTTCCCTCCTAATTCTGTTTTCACCTGGCTCCTGCAAGAATCTCCTGCCCCACTGAGAGGTTCGGCATACCTCGCTCCTTCCCGACTCTCCCACGGACCTAGAGCTGCCTCCCCCATCAGCAGAAAACATTTTTACCTTCTCCTGCCAATGAAGAGAATCTCATCTTTTACACTTGGGCAACAGTCTTCCCAATTATCTCTGAAAGCCTCAGACGCTCCACCTCCTGTGTGTGAGGGGACTCCAGCTCCATGATCGCATTGCCATTTTACATGCTGAGGATTTATTTTAGGCAACAGTGACAGCACATGAGTGAGGGGTACAGGTACGCTGACATGAAAGAAGCTTCAGGTCAGCCTGACACCTGCCCAGTCCTCACTTTGGGAAAATTTTGATCGCGTTTATCTTTCTGAGTGCCAGCAGCTATAGACCTAGGTGAGGATTTTAACCTGGAGAAAGACTTAAATCTGGGTTTGCAGCTAAACAAACACTTGAGGTGTGCAAAAGGAATCTAATTTTCTATTTTCTTAAAACCAAGCCCAGGGTCAAATTTGACATGCTTAATAAAGCGTGTAGGGTGATGAGAAGAGACATCAGGAAAAAGGTGAAAGAAGGCATCCCCCATCTGCACACGTGTGCAGAGCCCGCGAAACAACCTGGAGGGATGAGCAGCCCAGTGGGGCCACAGGACAGTGGCATCGCTGGAGGACTGCAGAGCTGCTGGAACTGCCTACACGGGTGGGTACCAGCTCTGCAGGTGACAGGCAATGAAGAAGAGGAGAGGAGATGCCCTCTGTGCAAAGAAGCAGCTCAGAGGTGTAGAGCATTTCCATGGGATAGGTGATGGGCTGGGTGCGGGCTCATGGGTCACAGTCAGAGGAGAAACAATTGAGGCTTGTGGGAAACCGTGGGAGGATGCCACCTCGCCTGATCAGGGTGAGGGCAAACATGAAGACTTCTTTAGAAAGCTCTTTGTATCACAGACACTTGTTCTTTGGGGCACTTTAAACTCCTTTCATCTGTTGGAAGGGCAACGCAGCAGGACACAAGTGTTGAGGAAAATTTCTAGAGGTGTCAGGGAGAAGGTCTTGATATTATTGGGTGGACCAAGCAGGGTGATGTTCACCAGCACCTGCTATTCGCTGACAAGGAAGAGCTGGTTGGGGACATGGTAGTCGGTGGTATCCATGGTTGTAGTGACCACTCAACAGTGGGGTCCAAGATCCCGTGAGGAGTGAGAAAGGAGTGCAGCACACACCCGGACTCCAGGCGAGGAGGCTGCTGCT
>JANZLQ010000005.1:34495408-34511818 GCA_026212715.1 Elanus axillaris
CAGCGTTGTCCAAGGACAGGTGGGACCCACCTTGATATTCTGGAAGACGGGTGGGTGTAACAGGACCTGGCTTGGCTAAACAGGGAGAGACATGGCAGAGCTTCAGCACAGAAAGGCAGCATACAGTAGGTGGAAGAAGGGACAGTCTAAAAAGAAGACAGCAATTATGGGGAAGATAACATTTATTGGAAATATTCTTTTTTCTCGAGGGAAGAAAGTATTTATAAGAATCTAGAAAAAAAACTCACAAAGTCACATACCACTCTATCTTCAGGCAGAATTATGTGAAAAATATTTCCTGAGGGAAATCAAGTTCTCTCTAAATGTCTCAAGTCATAGATGACATATGGAAGCTCCTCTAATAATTTTCGGCCTGAGACACTGGGGTAGCAAACCCAGAATGCTTTCAATAATAAAAGAAAAATAACAAACTATCAACACTTGCAAATTAGCTCTTTGAGAAAGGTTTTATAGTTCACAGGGTGACACAGCCAATTTCTGTTGAGAGAGAGACCTTCTGTGATGGTGTCTTTTCAATTTTCCACATGACTTTCAAACTAATCAAACCTGCTTTGCTCCTTCATGAACCTAACAGAGGAGCAAAAGCCTATGCAGAAGCATAAAACAGCACAGCCATATCTTACCAACAAGGTTGAAAACAAAACAAAACAAATCCAAATCTTGAACTTACAGGATGACAACTAATTCCTTGGAAGGAACTTGCCTGAGGCATGGAGGTATGCACAAAAGTGGGGCAATTCTCAACACAGGGCCATTAGTTATAATAACGGAACATAATGATGGAGGGGCTTGGTCTTGTCACTCACTTCATTGCCTGGCTTCCCTTCCTTTCCCAAGCACTGATTAGTCCAAGCATCCCTGTTGTCTGTAATAAAGCTGGACCTAGCACTGCTCCCATAAGCCAGATAACACAGCTGTTTATTCCTGAGATTCAGAGGCATCTAGGCACCTAATTGTCACTTGTCTTTGGCAACCTCCTAACAGACGCTCATCAGTTTGGAAATAGCCATCTTGTTAAGTTTTGAAATTTGTCAGTGTGCAGTACTATACCTGGGGGAATCCTGTACACAGAGAGGTTAGATACATTGAGGCACCTAAAATGCTGCTTTGGTCTACTGTTCTCATTTAATTCAAACTACTGAAAATGTCCCTCTTGCTCTGAAAAACACATGGGCTGTATTCAGCCAGGAACTGGCAGTGACAGATAACACAGGCAGGCTAAAGGATGGCAAGTATCAGCCTAGAGGGAAACAGCAGGGAAAGAAGGGAATGAAGATTAGAATAAGTACTGTTTTATGCATTAGGCAACTAGGGATGATAAACAAACTTCCTTCACCAAGCTCTAAAGTCTCAGAGTCTTAGGATGAAGAGCCCTATATCATTACCGCAAGTAGCTGAACCAGAACAAACAAGACCCCTAGTCAGCCTCTGAACGCAGCAGCTTATCCCTATAATGTAATTTTGCTTTGGCATTACTGCAGTTAGAGAAAGATGCCTTACAAAATGAGATTGGAGCTCTGGTGGTGTGGTACAGTGGCTTCCTGCTTCTATCAGCACAAACCAGGCAGGAATACAGCCGAAGAGTCTCTGGGTGTTTTATATGCAGCACGTGGGTATCCTGATCAAGCCAGATTTCTTCCTTGCTTCTGAACCAGCAGAGCTGTTCTGACAAAATCTGATAATGGGAACACTGACCGCAGGAATCTGTCCTTAGTACAGCTGGCTTCATATAAAGCAGGTATGTGACAGGCAAAGCATGAAAGGACAAAGACAAGGACAAAACATAGTTGTGAGAGGAAAGCTAGCTGAAGGTACTAAAACAGACTCAGGGCTCAAAAAGGGCTAGTGGGGTTTGTTCAGTTCCTAGCTTCTCCAAATCTCATGTTAAAAATGTTCATTAATGTTTAAATTTTACCGAAGTAGATAGAAATGTGAAAACACTGAATACTGAAATTGAGATTTAAATATTTAGTCTTAAAAATACACTGACTGAGTCCTGTGAAACAGAAATTCATGTCTCATTTACCCCCCAGTCACTTGAGTTTCTGCGTTACACTAGGAATGAGCTGGCACCCACACTAGTAAAACACATCCTCTTCTGCATCCCAGATGATGGGATGTGTCAGCTGATGGCCCTGTCTCCATCACAGCCCAGAAACATGTACCACCTCTCACCCCTCTCAGCTGAGCAACCCAGTCCTTCCCACTCCACTTCAGGGAAAATCATCGAGTCAGTTCAGACCACCCACAGAAAGGGCTTTACTGCAAAAAGGGAAGCCTCTCCTCAGCCTCTCCAGGCATTCAGTCTCACACCTCTAACAGTGGAAAGACTATGCTACATGTTGTCTGTTTAGATTGCAGACCCCCCGGAGGAAGGACTTACTCTGTGCCACCATGAGCCAGTGACCACAAGATGCTGGTAGGAGTCCCTGTGCAAGACCCATAGGTCGTCTGCCTCACCTGTGACTGTGAAAGCCAGGAAGACAACCAGAAAGCAGAGCTCCAGGGACTGTCAGGGCTCTGTATTTCAAAGTATGCAACACACAGTTTGAAGAAAGCAAGCAAACAGTTCATCAAGCTGCAAAGCATTTGCTTTATCCAGATATCATCTTCAAAATCAAAGACAGAAATGAAGTAGAGGCTGCTCCTCAGCTACTCAAAAAGGCTCCAGCCATGTATGACCCCACTTGCTGTGCATCCTTTTCAGGCAGCATCGAGTCACTCACAGCAGTATTTCAAGGGATGCAGGACAACGGCTCTCTCAAGGTCAGATCAAGCCAAACCTTGACAGCTGCAGCCCAGTGCAAGGGCTGAATCTACTTCCCTCTCTTGCTTTAATTTTGAAGTCTAGGGATGATAAAAAAAAATTAAAGATGATGTTCTCCTTAAGCTCAATTAATACTTGCATATTTTTGGGTGAGAGATGCCAGCTTTACCAATCAATCACACAAGCTTGTCCACAGAAGAATGAAACATGAAGCAGAAGAAAATCTCAAGAGATCTGGCAAATTCTTAAGTGTTTATTTCGCGTCCTTTCTTTGTTACAGACTGTACAGAAAATATTCCCTAAAATGTTTTTACCCATCTGTTGAAAACACACACATTTTCACTTAAATACTGCATTTAATAAAATGTAACCCTGTAACAGCCTTGCTAATATTCACAGCCACCAGAATCCAATCACAAAATGCAAAGAAATCTTGACACCAAGGACAAAACTGGGAGTCCTCAAGGCTCATGTGCTACATAGTGTTACAAACACAGGCTTTGGCATACAGCAGTAGCTCATTACTTCTTATTTCAACAATCTGAGCTTCAGGTTATTTTAGAAAAATTTGACAGCATTCCCACTTCCCAACAAAGACGCTGGAGTACACTTTTCTGAAGACGGTAAACTGTTCCTGATTTTTCCAAAAGTGATAGCAATTCTTTAGAAACCAAGTTCAAGCACCACTTGTCAAGCTGAGTACTCACACTGGTGTAGCCAGAAAGACATCAGATTTCAACTTAAGGAGTGGGATACTATTCTCCCATCACAATCACAGCCAGGCAAATCAACCATTTAATCCTTCTCTGCTTTTTGGCAATACTCATACAGTCTGCCAATTCTTTAGGGAGGAAGCTGCCTCTGAGTACATGCCCTTGCAACCTGAATTACAGTCAGACCTGTAATACACATACAAGCAAAAATTCTGGGGGTTTTTGTTTGTTTGTTTTTTATTTGGGTCTTTTTGTGGGTTTCCTCACTTAGACTCTGATCTGCTGCTCAGCTCATTGTTGCAGACCTGCCCATGTATTTAGCCACAAAACAGGACTTTAATAGTTTATATAGAACATTAATCTGTCCTCATCAGGCATCAGGACAAGGAAGACTTTCGTATACTCAGTTGTTGGTTAATGTAATCAGTATTTGTGCTAACTGTATATTTCTTGCTTTAAAACCCAGGTAGGCTTATTTGGTATGAAGGAACAAGGAATCAAATTTACCTTTTACCCTGACACCTTAAACTTTATTAATGGAACAACTGTTGGAAAAGAGATTGGGAAGTCTGAAGACAAAGTCTGGAAAACAAACACTACTTTCTGCTACTATTAAGAAAGCAGGAGGCTCCAGTGTATCCAACTACAACTGAATGTAGCAACAACTTAAATAGGAAGCAAGGAGAAAAAAATTTAAAAGAAAAAAAGGAATTCCATTGGTTTCTACACTGCACTCGCTTCAGTTTATAAAGCCAGACATTAGAGTAGAATACTGCTACAAAATGGAGCCTGAAAAAGCAAAGCTGTTTGAAGGAGCTTTCAGAAAAAAAAGAGCCTTGAGCAGAAATTTTTAGAAAACTAAAAGGAGCCTTCAAATGACACTTATAGAGGCTGAGCTGCTTGCAACTAATGACAGGAGCGGGAATGCAGCAGAGAATACAATGTTTGGAACACGATGGAAAACAGAAAGGGCACAGTGAAAAGAAAGACTGAAATTCAGAGAGAGGGAGTTGGCACATGGTGACAGATGTAATGAGAAAGATCTGATACAAATGGTTCATGTGAAATAGTACAAAGAAAAAGGAACAGACAGATGCATAAAACCCACACAACTTCACTGCTGCAATCAGGCTGAACTGCATACTTAAGAGATGTGACAACAGTGGAAAATACAATTTCACCTTTTATTCCAAAAGTTTTATTTTCCCTAAGCCTAACCAACAAAGCAGATAAGGTCAGATTAATCACTAATGCAATTCCAGGTCCTTTGGCAGACTTCCACCTGCTAATACTGAATGAAGACTAGATTCAAACTTAGGATGCGTTCCTGAGAGGTTAGGCTAGTTTCCTGCTCTCTCAAGGACAATCAGTAAAGGTTTTGGGGGGTAATTATGTCCTCTGAGTAACACAACCCTTGGAAATACACCTTAGGGAAGTTACTAAAGCATCATGCAAAGGCAGCAGTAATACAATGCAGTTCAGAACACCGTTGGCTCTGTAAGATCCAAGAAAGAAAAAAGGAGTGTGATTGACAGCTGCTACAAAAGAAAAGCTGCAGGGTGAATCTTATCTGGGGAGAAGTGAGAGTCAACAAATGTGCATCCCTCTGCTTTTATTAAAGCCCTTCCTGTTATCTCTAGAAAAGCACTAATTTACTGAAAGAAAAAAAAAGAACCCTAGCAGCAGAAGACTGACATAGCCTTCTTGGCTTACAGTTACTATCAGATCAGACTTAGGTGGAGGAGAGAAAAGAGGATGTATACTTAATGCCCCAAATTCTTAGTTTCCAATACTGACAGTAGAGCAATGTCAAGCTGCCTAGACATCACAGCACCTAAACGCATGAAAGCTTCATGCATTTCTCTCTACTTCTTCCTCTGTTCTAACACTACCCACTAAGGTTTCATGGGAGGAAAATCTAAGGGCGGAAAAGGGTACAGACCTGGCAGTTCCCAAATAAATGGTACCAAGACAACAAGCTAAAATTATGCCAATGGAAAGAAAGGATAGGAAGTGTAAAAAGGGACCAATCTGACCAACAAAGAGCTCTTCAACAATCTCAGAAGAGAAGAGCATGCAAGTAATGGAAACGAGGACAAGTTATTTAAGAATTATTAAGTAGGAGCAACAAGAGAACACTGGAACCATATCAGAACCAAAAGAGGAAAACAAAATAAGCAGCAGTTGACAAGAATAAGAAGAGACTGCAATGTAACTGCACCTGCATTAAAAGAAAAAAAAACAAGGGAAGTGTTAGTTATGCAAGGTGGAAGACAACTGACAGCTGATGACATTAGAAATTAACTGTTCAATGGCTGTTTTCACTTCAGTATTCCCCAGTGATGGCAACTGCATGCAACTGTAGTCACATCATTGACAAAGGAAGATCTCTGCCTAGTAAAAGAAAACAATGGGTTAGAATGTAGGTTTCCTGAAGTTCAATGTTCAAAGGTTCTCAGGGCCCCAAAGAACTCTTTATAAGGTATGTCAAAAATTGGTATGTTCATCTTATATTAATGATATCTTAAAAAGTAGCCTCAAAACCAGCAGTACTATTAGTTATATTTGAGAACTAGCCAGCTGAAATGCCTATTTTTAAACAGGAAGACAGGGAGAAGCAGCAAAAAATTCTTGACCAGAGTCAAGACCATTAATTTTTAATTCTAAAAATATTTTGGAACAAGTACTCAAACTACACTTATTTATGCTTTCAACAGTAACTGACACAAGTCAGCCAAGAATAAGTCACATTAAAATCCTTTCTTCCACAGTACTGTAATGAAAAGTAGATGTAGATAAGTATCTTTATCTTGACATCTGACTATCGCAGGACACTCTTACAAGACAAACACAGCTCAGATTAAACTATTACTGTATGAATGCAGAGTTAACCAGAGTTATCAGAAAGGAAAAAATAAAGTCACAGTCTACTGTCAAAACAGAAAGCTATAAGGATATTCTGCAGAATTATGTTAGAATATCAATGGAACTGATCCTAGAACAATCTAGATGATGAAATCAATAAACAACATGGAGTTTGAGTGTCTCCAAGATCTACTGGAGGACAATATTCAAATTAAAAAATGATCTTGACAAGTTAAGAAGCTGTCTAGAAAAATATAACATTTAATAGTGGTAAGTAAAGGAATCATTCAAAACTCAAGTCTGAATCAGTCACTGCAGCAAACATGACCTCAGATTTTTGACACCTTGAATGCCATAACATAGCAAAGGGCTATAAAGTATTCCATTCTGTTTAATTGCCTCACACTATTTACCTCAGGCTTTTTTCCCCTGACACAATAGGGATATGACTGAGTGTTGGATTTAAAAAAAAGAAAAAAAAAATCCCTTTCTCCCCCCAAAAAGAATTCTTGACTTACTTCAGGTCTATGAATCTTGTCCATGTTTCATTAAACTCATCAATTCAGAGTTCTGGCAAGCTTTAACAATTTAGAAGGGAAGAACACTGCCATCTCCTGGAGCAAGTGAAGCTTGCAGTTCTCTGCCTGCCTGCGTTCTGCTCTCCATCTTGCACTGTTTTCTATGCACTGAAAAGTAACTTCAGGGACTTAGCAAGTCACTGTCAGATGTTGCCTTTAGAAATACACGCAAAAGGCTACAGTAGCATACTGCTTG
The DNA here is from genome assembly GCA_026212715.1 of Elanus axillaris. Taxonomy (NCBI): domain Eukaryota; kingdom Metazoa; phylum Chordata; class Aves; order Accipitriformes; family Accipitridae; genus Elanus; species Elanus axillaris. The sequence goes on from JANZLQ010000005.1 coordinate 34,502,549, forward strand.
CAAGATAAATCTTGGTGGCCTAAGTTCAGTAGCAACATGAATCAGATCTATCCAACTACCTCACCAAATTCTACACGCTTGAACAGACCCCTTTCAAACAGTCTTCCTTAACACATACAAATCCTCAACAGAAATCTCTGTAAAAGCAAGACTGGGACCAGTAACCAAATATAGCCGCTTATTCTCATTAAAAGCACAGCAGACTGGATGGAGCTGTGACTCTTGGCCTACAGGTGTCAAACCTTTCTGCTATCATCTTGCTTTTACTGTCAAGGATCCATATTACTATCACGTTTTCATCCAACAGCTTTCAAGAAGCAGCTTCTGAGAATGCACCAAATGCTCTATTAGTATCACTTAGTCAGGCATGCACCTCTGCTCTATACTGAACAACTCATAACAGTCTGTAAGAAGGTATGCTGTATCTACAAAGGTGTATAAAATTACTTCAGTAACTACTCCCCCCCATTTCTGTTAGTTACAGCAGTATCCCCGATACATTATCCGAAGTGCTTTACAACGAGGGGAAGAAATAGCCAGTTATGAAGTAATTTGGGACACGCCTAGTAGTAACAGTTCATACTGTAGGTAAGCTGCAAGCAGTATTACATAAGGGCTCCTCCATTTCCCCAGTAATATTGACTATTCTCCCAGTGCTCAGTTCCAGTTTCTGACTGAAAGCTACCTTAGGCATCTAGTGCTCCATTCATGCCAGTTGCTACTCAGCCCACGGATGTAGTTCAGTTACATATATATTTTTTTTTTTAATGAATTATAGCTGAAGTAGGACATTACACAGCTGCAAATGTTTTAAAATTAGTTTTCTAATGCTGACTACATAGAAGATAACATTCATACCTTTTCCTATTAATCCATATTGTAAGTTTGAAGTCTTTTTGAATGCTAGAATTGTTTAATCATTCCTCTGAAAAAGAGCACAACTAGCAAAGCAAAAGCATTAATGTCAGAAGACTTCCACAGTCAAAGAAGTATCAGTAAAGCACAAGGGCTGAATCAGGATGAAAGCAAGCTGACAGTATCAGTATCAGCAGGATGAAAGAGAGAGTGGTCAAGCCTACAGACACAGGCAAATTTTTAGATGCCGCTACTTGGATACTAAAGTTAAATCTTACACTGTACTTGACAAGTGCTGTTATTTCCTTCTTCTGGTCATGTGAACAGTATGAATATTTTATTATGCCTACTGCTATCTCCTATCTCATCTAGAAATTTCAGGTGATTTCATGCCTTTGCCTTCATACTGGAAAGGTATTCTGCTCACCTTCCTAAGGCTTCTTAAGCGCTTTGCCTGGTTAGGAACAACTGACCCAGAAGATAAGTTTATATATATAAGAATATAAGAATATTTTAAAAGTACTCTCTGAAGAAAACAAAATGTGATTTTCCCTACACTTTTAGTTTAATTCTACAGTGTTTAGCTTCCTTCTATTCTGCAGTTACAGTTGAGGGTCACAGGAATACCTCAGCTGTCAATGCTAAAACTCAGCTCTTGAGTAAACTCAAGTAAAAGAATTCTGGAATTTTCTGGCCATCATACCTCAGGTTTGATTTGCACATTACATGTTCTGATGTGGTATATCCTTACAGAAGAATGACTTAGGCACCTTGATTAAAAAAAAAAATCCTGAAAAATTTTGTATCTTCAATTCAACATTGTTTATTTTCTAAAATAGAAAACATGCACATTTGTAATATACACCATTTCATTCTTTCCAAAGACATGTTTATAAATATTTTTTTCCTTTTAATAAAGATCTCTATCTACAGTCTCAATCCTGAATGCCAATCTGCCCAATCATTTTTTGGGCAGATTTCACTGAAGACAATGTAGATCTGTATTGTTTCAGGTGCTGGAAAGCAAATGTACCTGCAGAAGTAGATAATTATCTCTTCAGGCACTTGCCATTTGGCTAAACCAAGTTTAAGAGTTTCATTACTTCTACAAAAGGAACAAAATTCCAGTCCTTATAGGCTTCTTCAGCTGACTTCCACATGAAAGAAGTACAGAAACAGAAATTTACATGTCAGTCACCTCAGTAAGAGAAAATGCCATATTTCTTCTCCAATTCTTCAACAGAAGTATCTTTCAATCCCATGTGGTTCACGTGATTGAACAACACCTGTGTAACTGTAAAAGAAAATCCCAACATAAACTGTTGTTTTTGTTATCCCCACTCTCAAGACAAATTAGTCCAATTCTTTCCTCAGTGACAGTAAAGGTTGGATTATACAGCTGAAATGCAACTAAGTTTTCAGAACTACTGAGGATGAAAAAAAGTAGCAAAGGGAAGCTCTCACTTTATTTTGATGCCCATGAGCCACCTAACATTTCCTTGAACAGGTATATAATCCTGACAACATAAACAGAGAACTTTTATTCTGTTTACTATCTCGGCATTATGCCATTAAATGCAGAAGACAAAATTTAATGCCAGATGGCAGACAAAGCTTACATCAGGTTAAAGCCATGAATGCAATTCATAAGAGGAATTTACTTGCACTCCACTAAGTTAAACAAGTCATTTTGTTTTGAGAAGATTCACATATCAAAATTTTTAAAGTATATGATGGTTATTAGGGAAACTCAGCTGTAGATAGTAAGTTCAACATTGTTTGGTTTCAGAGAAATGTTTTTCTTGTAAGCATCTCGCTGTTACATAGTCTCTCTGGTGTTCTAAATAAAGAAAATGTTTGAGACAAACCCCACTTTTATAAACCATGAACCCAAGCCAATGTCAACCTGAATTGCAAACTAATTTAAGTGATACCTCAAGAACAGAACAGATGACCAGGCTGAGTGGTTTAGAGACATTTGCATTCTTTTTGCCAATGGTAAAGTCAGGATTGCCAAGAAATGGTCGTAAATTAGGGAAACTGTAATTTGGACACTTTGCATCTCAGATATAAAATTTCATACAAATTCATAATTGTAACATTACCAGCTACAAACAGAAATGCTAGAGAAGCTTACTTTATCAGACTAAAATGCAGTAGTATTCCTGATAAAAACAAAAGGATTAAGCTGTAGTTTTCAAGTCTTAACAATTAATAAGGAATCAAAAGACTGAAGAAAAATTACACTCATATTAACTTCTAAAGCAATCAAAAAGCTAGACGACTAATCTTAACTGATTACATGGCATAAACAACAAGAATAGCACTAAATTTTACATAATTTTTTGCTAGATGCTACAGTATCAGTTTAAAAAGACACTACCAAATTACTTACTTTTTTTCTCTGAGCCTGACATAAACATTACTGCCATATCAAATCTTTTTAATTCAGATAGCCTCTGGAGGATTTCAAGGATGAGAGATGGCTCCTCTTTCCTGAAGAAGATTATTAGAAATATAAAAATAACTACTGTTGATAAGAAAGATTCAATAGCTGCAAGCAATATTAAAGACTTCAGGAACAAGAAATTAAAGGACCAATGGAATTCCCTTCTCTGGCTCTCTCATATTCCCTGCCTTTCTCATCTTTCCTGTTCGTTCTTCCACCCACGAAGCAGAAAGTCCACATCCAGAAATGTTTATGCAAGTTTCATTCTGATACAGAGAAAAGTAAAGAAATACAAAACCTAGACTGATGCAAACTGACTTCTGTTCATGTACAGAATAGCTGTTTACATGTTTTAATGCTTACACCTTGCCATAATGTCACCATTTTTATATATATCAGGGTGTTGTGAAGGGAAGTAGCACCTGTGGTCATAGGAAGCTCAGCAAAAAGCACCACATTACTACAGTTGCCATCTTTTTTACCCATACAGAAAATTCCTAGACTGTGTTCATTTTACGTTCTTCTGGTCAACAGTAAACAGGCAGTGCCTTTGTTACAAATACTAACAACAAATAGTATTTTTCTTTCGTATCTTGTCCTGTGTTCCCCCTCCCCCCCCCGAAACGTCTTTCACCTTACTGCAAACCATTTCAACTTCCTAGTTTTTATATGTCATACCACCAAATGTAGGACCATATCTCTTGAGATGTCATGTTTCACCCACAGGATGGATATCTACTTGTAAAGCAACCAAGGGAAAGGCTAACGTTGATTTACATCTGCTTTTCTCCATAAAGTGCCCTAAAAACATTCTAAGTGTGTGCTCTCAGACAGAGTAATTCAGAGAAGCAATATGCTGCCTCTGACAGGCAAAGTGAACTTTAAGACTCAAATATTAGCACAGAGAGAAATTTCAAAAATAGTTGTCAGGTCATCTTCTCAGAACTTCTAGCTCCAATACACATTTACTACAGGCTACTGTAAAATGCTAGCAGGTAATTAAAAATAAAAGCCAGCATCACAATAAGCACTGCACAAAAATGAAACCCTCTGTATTTCTCAGCTTTAGAGAGTTAATATAGAATGTTAATATTGTGCAATTATATATGATAATAGAACATACACACTAATATGAACAAAAATTATTTCATACAGTTTAATATTCAGTTTTCAATGCTACTTAGCAAAATTGAATTCAACAGCATACAGTAAAGGCTATTTATTTCTTTACCTCTTTTCTATCTGATTTTTCAAGATACATTTAATTTCTTAAGAAGGAAAAATCGAATCATTCCAATTATTCCCTCATGCTTATGTAATGCTGCATGCTGGAAATAATTTTGTAAGCCCAAGGGTAGGGCTAGGGACAAAAATCCAAAAAGGGCAAAAAAACAGAATAGCAATAAGCAATGGAAGACAAAGGAGGAGTTAAACTTACTCAATGTAGAAATCATGTAGAATTTTCAGTATCTGGTTAAACAAGTCTGGATCTAAGGATTTCTGGAACAGTTTTGGATAAAGCGAAGGCTCTATTTGCTTTGGAAAAATTAAAAAAGCATTATTTTCAGGCAAAAAAAATACAGTTGAGTCATGAGAATTAGAAATGAGTTTTTAGAATGTCTTGGACAATGCTGAACTGCATGAAAACAAAAAAAATGAAAAATCACTTGCACTATTTGACACAAACATTAAATTGGGGTTTTTTTTGTGATTACGATTGCCAACTGCTTTTAGAAGTATTCTAAGCAATTTTTTTTGCAAAATATATATAAGCTGACGTACAAATTAAGTAGACTGATGTGTTTCAAGCATTTGTTCAGTTTAAAGAGATTAGAACGTTGCTATGTCTAATTACCCTCGAAGCATTAATTTGAAAAATTAGAATTTAACATGATTACTAACATATTTACATCTTTACAGAATCAGGGCCTATGTTTGAAAGAAGAGACAGAATATGCATAGACTGTACTCAAAGTGAGGTAAGTGAAAAGTCAGGCACAAGAGGAGAAATACTCAAATGTGGATCAAACTACTTAGAATTATGTGAAGGCAATTAAAACAAGGGACTATTGTACACTGTTAAGACACTCTAAACATAGCTCCCCAGCTACCCCTTTCCAGCTAAGTTTGTGCTGCTTTTTCAGTGTCAGTTGAAGAAACTGTCCAAGCACTGTCAATCAATACTATGTTTCATACCTTCAGGTACAAGTACATATTTTCTGGGCAATCTTTCAACTTCCTGAAGTCAGACTCAAGCTGAAAAGAATTTGCAGGAATGGCAGGAACTGGAGAAGCAGATGTAAATGACCTTTTGATTTCTTTTTCTCTCTGTTTGTTCACAGGGAAAGATGGATGCAATGTTGATGAAATTCCTTTCACGCTAGCAGGAAGCCTGCAGAGATTTTGAAACACATAATCAAGAAACATTTAAGGAAATCTTAACCTGAGACCTAACTGGAGATCTTTCAATTCATTTAAAATACTAACAAAATTTTTAAAAATAACTGGTTTTAGTTCAAGCAGGTGTCTAAGAAAAACCTTCAAATTATGGAAGCTTTATACTTGATTCATCTTTCCTAAAAAAACCCATACCTGCAAATACAAATATACTCAACCTTTCTCTACTTTGTTTCTGGAAATAACTGCACTTATGTACAAATTCATACCATACACAGCTGCAAAAAAAATATTACGTTTTCTGCAAGTTCACGATGCAAAACAATAACATGTCAAACGAACAAACTGTTTTCAACACTGATTACAGTGGAGCTATTTTTGTCCTATAATGTCAGTTCACTCCATTTATTTTTCAGAATTTATAAAATTGTTTAAAAATATACTTTTTTCTTCAGCATTTCACAGTAAATCCATCTGAGCTGGAAAAGGTGGGTGTGAGACGGTCTTTCTGATAAAAATTCTTCAATCAGAATTCCATAAGTATTTACTGTTAACAGAATGAGATGATGTCAATGCATACGGAGTTTTCCTAAGCAGACAACAAGTTGAGTTCCAGCAGGGGTAAAATTAGGACAGTGGCTTCTATACTTCAGCCTAGTTTCAGCCAGCCAGACTTGAGTTTGCCTAGCTAACACAGTGGAACTTGGAGCAAACCTGAAGTTATTGGCTGCCTGCTCAGCAGAGGGAAGAGTGGTGACACTCTCATCTGCTCCTTTTCTCTCACACAACTGGTGTGCAAAGAATGTTTGAACTCTGCTCAGAATCCACTCTAAAACATTACAAATAAAAAACACAGCTAGGGAAGATGAACTGCACAAGGAAGAGAATATGGCATACAGGAAAATACTATGAATTTCTCTATATTTGAAATGTAAGAACAAGACTAGTTTTCTATCTGACAATGAATAGATCATACTTGTCTCAACCACTCCATGACCAAAGAGGTAGATGTGTAGTAACTACAGGTTTTTTGAGTATCTTCTTTTTGATTCAAATTCTCCAAAATATGTTTGATACCTGATCGCATGTAGAAACCTGAAAATGAAGATTATATTTCAACTACATTTACTTTTTAAAAGAGGATCAGAATTTTTATACTTACTGTAATGATGACATATCACCGATTTCTTCTATTTTCAAGTGCTTTGCTTTTGGAATGTCTGTTGTAGTCAACTGATCATCCTGATCTAGATTCTCTGTTGTTTCAACGCTCACTGAATTCCTCCAGTTATTCACTAAAGAAGTAGTGCTGGGCAAATCACTGTTTGGTGTGTCATCATCAACTTCTTCAATGGCTATTCTTCGCAAAGGCTTCTGAACAGAACACATACATCGTGTCACGTGTAGCCTCAACATCAGTGTATATACAAGCCCCAGATAAAAAGCTATGTTTAATTTTAAATAATTTCATGATAACCAGTTTCATTTGTAGTGGTGCACATGGAAGATACTTTCAATCAAGATAAATGGCAAAAAAAGAAACTTTATTACGGTCTGCAGGAAGCCTTATATGACCATTTTATTGCTTTACTCTCCTAAACCAGTGTATCCTTACTCTAGAGGATCTCAGAATCTGCATTCTGTTTTCCCAGTAATAAAAAAATATTTTTTCCCCCCCTACTAAGGTTGAATGGGCAAGGGCTATCATGTATTTTGCCCAATGATCTGGTCAAGCTTTGCAATTTAGCTAAACAAGTAAGTATCCAGCAACACAGGCCTTGACCCTCAACTTAAAATTTTGAGATAAATATCTGTACATTAGCCCTGCTGGTTGACCAAGTTATATACATCGCAAGGCAATTAATTCCACCACTACAGGTCACGCTAACTAAAATGCTTCAGCTTCTTTAATCTCTGCATAATCACCACTATTTTTGATCTTCACAGGTCTTACAAAGTAGTACCATGGGGAGCTAGGGGGAGAAAAAAAAAAAAAATCATCACCTTTTACTTTGGAATTTCACTTCCTGAACATGAACATAGTATACATTGGTCTAGAAATACAGATGCAAATACACACAATTAAACATACTCAACAATTTATTGTTCTAGAAACAGCAGATTTCTCTGTCCAACTCTAGCACAATCCCACCGTAAGTCTTCACTGCAGTTTACAAGCTGCTTTAAATCATGGCAAAAACCCCATCTTGTGGGTGTATTGACAGACAATACGTGGTTTGCTTTGACAATATACCATGTTATCATTGTGCTAAGACTGGGAGGCTGCCTGTGGGTATGAAACAAAATTACAGTTCTCTACAATCCTTGGGCAGTACTAAAAGTGTAGATGGTTCATCTATACTTTGTTCTACCTTAACAGAATAACAAGGAAAAAACAGTCAACCTAGTATCTCCACTTAATTTAGCAGCCAAACTGAAAACTCAGTATAATTGTCTATAGTATCTCAGCTACTTCACAAAAAATTCATTTAGGTTTCAAGAAATACTGTAACTTGTTATAGAGGACGCATAATACTTCCCCCCACCACCCCCCAAAACAAGGATCAAAATATCACACCTTTTCTGCTAAAACTATCCATCTAAATTATATGTATTCAATGTAGATAAACACACATTTTGAAATCATCAAGAGCAGAACACTATAGTACTCCATACAAAGTGAGCATGCTTTGTATTTTCACAACTCACTGCAGAATGTATAAAGATTAACTGTACTAAAAGGAGACACCCAATACATAAAGAAAGCTAATACTACTCCCTATATTACCGTATTTTGCCAAATGCAACTCATTAATCTGACTATAACCACTAATAATTCAGAGTCCAAAAATATCGCTTCTTGAAAACCAATACCCAGTTATTCTACAGTTTATGTGACTGAAAATGTGGGCTCAAGGCTTTTGCGGCAGGCCTAGATGACACCAGCATATCACATGGGTAAGCACCACATCTTGTTACCACTACAGCTGTCGTAGAAACAATAAACAGCAGATGAAAAAAAAGGGAAGTATACCCAGAGCTTTCTTCAAATCTGCAGTCAAGCACAGAGACTCAACTGCCTCCCCTTTACTCTCAAGTGCAATGTTACCTCTGGACCCAGGACAGGGTTGTGGGGTTGCCTCCCCATTTCTTATTACAGATATGGGCATACACCATGTTTCCCAAGCATGGTACTGCAGGCTGAATGCTTACACCACTGCTACTGTTACACACACATGGCAGTGCTGACATTCTTGAAAAATATCAAAAGGAGTAAACCTGTAAATTTTGGGCTTTCCACAGGCAAGATGTATCTATCAGGAGTTAAGTCTACATAAATAAGCAAGAAGTGGGTTTTAACTTTAAGCTCTACCTTTCCCATCATTACAGAAAGCAACTCACAAAACAACTTACTGTTGATTTCAGGTGTAATGGATTATCAATCAGTTTCACTATATTTTTTATTTCTGTTTCTTTTATTAATACTGCAGGATACTCTTGGTGAGTCCACTGTTCTTTCTCAGCTAATTTCTGGGGGGGGGGGGGGGGAGAAAAAAAAAGGTTAATTT
>JANZLQ010000005.1:34511918-34524486 GCA_026212715.1 Elanus axillaris
CCCCCCCCCCCCCCCCCCCCCCCCCACAAAACAAAAAGAGTAAGTTGTCCGAAAGATAAAAAGTTTGAGTAATAATTATAAGGTATGTTTAAAATTATGTAATAAAGAATGAAAGCATTCTATTACTATAGGCTTGCAAACAAAAAAAAGCACAAGTATACATACATTCCTTATTTTAGTAAGTTCATTTATTGCTTGTTTATTTCCAGGTTCCAGCTTCAAAACAGCTTCAAAATCTGAGTGAAAAATAACATACGAAAACTGTAGATATTTCAAGTTACAAAGTACTCCTGGCAAATTTTTAAACCTTCTATTTTCCTTTCACAGCTCTAATTAAAGGCAGGTAAGTCATCCTAATGCTTATATCATGACGTAATTTTTAAACACATTTTTCAAACTATTTCTTACTACTTATCATAAGCAACAATAGTTGTGTGAAATTACAAAACTGCCTTCTGATCACATGGATACCAACACAAAAAGCTTTATACATATTCAGTGAAACACAATAAAACCCCACCATTCTTCAACTTTTGCACTGATAACCTCAATTAGTCAGCAATTGTTTTAATTTCTATTAGAAGATTTTAAAAATCAAGATGTCCTTATATTCATCTCTTACCTATTACACTTAGGCAAATTCAAAGTCATACCTTGCATAGCTTCTTTTAGTTTTCCAAGAGCAACTCTGGCAGCTCCTCTTCTGGCAAAGGCTTTAGAATAGGAGGCATCTAAGAGCAGAGCTTGTGTACAGTCATTTTCTGCCTCTTCATATCTCAACAAAAGATTAGTACAAAATTAATAAATCAGTTTCAAGAGGCAGTTTCAACTGAAAAGACAGAGCTACCCAAAACAACTAAAATATGAAGACAGATCTCTAGTTACCTATATACACATAAATACATACCACTGAGCTAAAAAGTAAAATAAAAGCGAACATATAAAATATGATTTCGCAGCACCTTGAAATTTCAGCCAAAACTTTTGGTATCTCATGACACACTGCTGACTCTGTCATCACAGAGAAATTCACTTCCTCTGTGAAAATAAACACTTGAAGCCTGACAGAGCAGAGTCCACTTTAAACATTAGATAGCCTTAAAATGAAAGTCAGCATCATAGCTTTGTACTTCTGAAAACCAGGAATACCATTAAAAACAAGCAAAAATACAACAAAGGAGAAGAAAGCATATATGAGAATAAATTTCTCTAAATCTGAATTTCTGTGACTTGTCCTTAACTATTTCACAACGAGAAGACAGTATATCCTTGCATTAATTTGCTTCATTGTAAGATCAAATTTCCTCATCCCAGTTATATTCAGTTGTATTACATCATGATTCCACTGTGTGCAGATTAAATTATTTTCATTCATTCCTCTTCTCCTCCTTCAATCTATCATTAGATTTATGGAAACAGTACTTTCTTTTTGCAGTTCTTATCAGTTCTAGAGATTTATAAGAATACCAATGAGCTTCTGTTGCATTTTATGTTTGGGTCCTCTGTGAAAGGCAAAGACCCAAGATACACTGATTTATCATACAGAATTGATTTGCTTGCTTGGTTGTTCAATTAAAGTATCATTTCCTCTGATTCTCCAAGAATATTTTTTGCAATATGATGTCCTCTGTGCTTCGGTACTACATTACAAACATTGTGACAGAAATACTACCTGTGCAATCTATTTTATAATCTCACAATTGGAGATCAATGTATTGTCTCTACAGATAGCCAGCCATATCATGTTAGAACAGAGGACCAACATAATGCTCAGCAATCTGCTTCTCATGCTACTAGTTTAAAAAGGTTTAAATTACCATACCATCAGGGAGTCAAAAAAAAAAAAAATCAGACTTCAGAAATGATCATATGGAATTTCTCTCACTTGCCAGAAAGCATGAATTTCCCACTGCTACTGGATTTGAATAAAGCTTAATTAAAAATAAGCTAATTACACATACATATCTCCATTAGTGGAGTTAAAAAAAAATATTTTAAAAGATGACAATTTCCAGAAAAAGCTCCTGTCCATTCCCTTTTAAGTCAGAAGTTATAATCCACTTCTTTTTACACTGCAACGTTTAGTACCTGACTGGTTTTAGAGTCAAAAAAGACATAAAGCTTTGGGCAGGTCCTTTGAGAAGGGTGAATATCTAGAATTTTACACACATAGAAGAATGAAAATCAAACTTGAGAAACTGTTTCATACTGATGCTTTTGTTATTCTCTCAGACCTTCTTTCCTAGGAAATGCATTGTCAGATCACACATAACCGAGGTGTTCTCTCCCCCTTACTGTTTTCAATGCAATTTATTCTACACTGAATTCTAAAAAGAATTAGAAGGAGTGACAGTAACTTAACCTGAGTGAAAATCTACTGGTTCATTCTTCCGTCTAGTTCACAACAAAGAAGGAAAAGGTATAGCACAAGCAATCCTACTTACTTTTCAATCTTTAGATAGGCCATGGCTCTGTTAGCTGGCAGAAGCGCATTGGTGCCATCTGCTGCTATACCACGGGTATAACATTCTATTGCAGTCTCATACTTTCCTTCTTTGAAATAACCATTACCCTGTAACATTTACATCAGAAAAAAATAGCATTCAGAAAAATCTAATGCAATGAGTTTTTCTTATCCTTTTTAGTAGATGGGGTCACAATATCAAGAAGATGGATCACAAAGCACACCCACATCAGGGCAGATATTTAGGGCATATTTCTTCATATCTAAGGTTGGAGGCAGACCACCAAAAAAAAAAAAATCTTAATTTTTTCTAGTACTTCAAGGATAAAAAAAATTTTGCTACACGTATAGTTTAAGTGCAGACTTACAAATCTATGGCTTGTGATTTATCTTTACTCTTGATGTTCAGGATAAGCCACTCTGTACCTCCTGAATTTAAACACAAGCTGAACAAAGCTGAACTTTTACAATTCCCCTTTCAGGACAACTTTCTGTACTGCACAAATCCATCTTTATCCTGCTACATCCATGAAACCGTTACCCTCAAATATTGCTTGGGCCCAAATGTTGCTATTATCTTCTAATTAATGCTCCATACAACAAAATTACATTACTTTTTTTGTTTTTTTTCCAAGAGACTAAAATTATCTTTTGCATCTCAGTAGTAATGAAGCCATGTATTATCTTCTCTGCTACTACTGTACTCACTGGCAAAAAAAAGTGAAGGCCACAGCTCAGACTTGACAGGATCCATGTTGCCAGGAACAGGCCCACAGTGAGTCAACTCTACTACCAATAAGTATTGCACTAGACTGGAATTTCTTTTCTGTGGCTTCTTCAAACTTTTGTTCCTTTTACCTACTTAATATATGCTTTCGTTTTTTTCCTGCTAACCACCTCTCACAACCACTATAGGAAACCTGAATATTGACAAAATGTCAGAAGTTAAATAGCTAGGTAAGAAAACGGAGAAAATTACAGTTTAGTTGATAATGTTGTTTCTTAATTGCAACAGTCAGGAGAAGGAGAAATCAATAAGCCAACTGTGAGTCAAGACCATGTATCCAAAAATACATTTTTATTGCCATTGTTGCCTGCACTCCCTGAAGTCCTTTTTATAAGTACTTCTCACCATGTAATCAGAGGTTTGAAAACACAAGAAACGGCCCACAACTCTATTTGGACAAGGAGGGCTCAAGATGCATATAATACTGGATAAACGGGATCTTTGTATAAGAAAGTTCAAGTTTACTTATCTTCCTACATATTTCAAATTTATCATATACAATTTGGGTTGTAAAAGCTACCTTGTATAATTAATCCTCCGGAAGAGTCCCAACAGAGCTCACTGTCCACCTCCCTCTCTATAGAGTCCCAAATGGGAAACAATTAAGGTTATATCAAGGACATTGTATTTATGAAGGTCAAGACAGTACCGGGTTTAATTTACACATTTGCATGCTAATAGCACAACACAACACTCTGCTAGTTCTCTCCTGTTCCACCAGAACCTGTGACTTACCAGATCTTTCTCTGTAATAGCCTTCTGCTTGAGCTGCTGGTCTTCAATGCGCTTCTTCTCTTCGTCTGTTAATTCCGGTCTGACTGCATCTTCAAACTCTTTCTGTTCTGAACTTTCTTTTGATGACAGAGCCTACAAAGATGTAATTTTTTTCCTCAGTATTTCCCCCACTTACACATTTTCAGAACATAAAATTATGATGAATTCTAAACTTTTAAGATTAAAAAAATCTGCCAAACATTTTAACAGAATTGCCTGTGTTGCAAGTTGAATGCAAATTGAAGAGACCTTTCTAAACTGCTCTTGAAAATTATTTCTATGAGGGACAGTAAGTCAAAATATTACTTGGTCAATAAAAAGTATGTAATTTCTGAAGCACAATGTCAAATGACCCATGGAACCCATCTATATATATTCCAATTAAAAAAGAATTTATTTCTTCAATTACTGGAGACTTTGTGTCTTCATTCTGAAAATAAATTTTTCAAGCACTTTCAAAATACAGCACACAGTAATGACAGGCGAGCTTATATTTAGTGAGGTCATCATAACCAATATTCTCTCCCCGTCATGAACGGGATTGGACGTGCACTAGAGTATTATGTTCTGCTAGGCTTAAACCCACTTTCTGGTTTGACAAACCACAGCCATCAGTGCAACTACAAGCAGGCTAGCAGTTCAGCTTTACGGCCAAGAGAACACACAGGTTCTCTCCTATGTAGTGCTGCTACCTTGTACCAAAATACTAAACATGACTGAAAGAAACATTAACACAGGAGATAGAAAAAACATCTGAGGGAATATTTTTTTTAATAAAAAATCCCACAGATGGTGCACACACCCAGTCTTAGTCTGGTAATCCACCATTACACTGATGTATGCATGCATGCTAGTTAGTCTGGAAGAAACGCAATTACAGATTTTAACCTCAGTGAACTTCAAATGCCAGAAAAAGCTCATGAGATTTTGTTGAATTCAGTTCTTGTTATAAATGTAAGTTGATACAGATACAAACTGAATTGGTTGTATTAATTTATGTTAAAGCCTATTAATCTTATTACCTGATCAATTTTCTTCAGTTCATTTTTTGCTTCAAAGTTGTTTGCATCCAGTTCTAAAACTTTTTCATAATCTATCAGAAGACCAGAAAACAATGTTTCAGGTAGGAACTACAGGCTAGTAACGAGAGCATAAAATAAAAGTGTTCATTTGAGATAACCCTTTTTTATAGTTTCCTAAAAAGCCACAAATACTACAAAGAACACATTGTTCAAAGACGTTTAAAGCTGAATTATTCTAGAACTTCTAATACCTACAGTAATTGTTTAGACCTGCTGCTCAAACTTTACTTTGCCAGAAGAATATGCGATATGGTTATTTCATTTCTTTGTTTACAGAAAATGAAAATTGAATTCCTACAACAAATAGGCAAATCACACAAGCTTTAATACAAACAGTTTGTATGTATTTTAAGAATTTTAAAAAAGACCCACCTTCTTTAGCACCTTGAAGATTTTTCAAAGCAAAGCGTGCAGCCCCTCTTCTGGCATAAGCCTTTGTGTAATTTTTATCTAAAGCAAGTGCTAAATTGCAGTCAGATTCTGCAACAGAAAACCTATCAAAAATAGGAAAGTTAGTCTGGACATATCTAGGTAACAAAACCCAAACTTTCACCAAGTTAGATTACTCTGAAGCTTTACAGGTTCTCTAAAGTGGAAATCTTACATGCTTCAGGAGGAGCACAGAACAAGTATTTAAACATCTCTCAATTCAGAACACACTAGAACAGGTAAGGAAAACAGAGGTCAACAATCTCTACTGCAACAGAAAAAATAACCAACTCTCCTATACCCTTTCTTTCCCCAAAACAAATTAGAGCCTTAGAAAAAGAGCTCACTGAATCTGAAAGGCAAATTAGATACTAAACTATTTCCTCCCTCTTTTTTTTTTTTTAAGTCTTACATTGAAACACAGAAGACGGTGAACTTCCAAAATGAAAGCAGAGGAAAAAAAGATGAGAGAGACTACCAGATTCCTTATCCTGGCAATTCCTATTTTACTTTGAAACTGCAAAGCAGATTGCAACAGCAGTCTTACACAGACTGTATTATGGCATGATAAATAATATAATCAAGACTTAAAACCAGGCAAAAAATCTGAAGGCAGCATTCGAAAGAAGAAAATTAAAGATTTAACAATTCAAGTCTTACTTTTTCATTCTGTAAAAAGCTGATGCTCTGTTTGTGGGCAACACTGGATTGTATGGATCAGAATGCATGCCTCTAGTGTAGCATTTTATGGCTTCATCAAAGTTCCCTTGTTTAAAGTAGTTATTACCCTGTGAATAGAAGAAAGTCTTATTTAGTGAAGTACTGTACATTGACAGACACGTTCCTAATTTTTGGTGAAAAAATTCAAAGCTTGTATTTGAGAATGCTCACTTTTAACTTCTCTCACAAAGTACTGCTTTACTGTAAAACATTTAATTAAAATATTCTAAGCATCCCATATTAAATTTCTCATGATTTATGCAATAAGAGGGTTTTATTATATACTGATTTTCAAGATCTGTAGGTCATTTATAGAAACCTCTAACAAGCACATACATAGCTGCTTAAATTGCCATAGAGAATTACCAAAGTGCTTTTGAGTTTTTAGTAACTAGCTTGGGCGTCTTTGCTTTCCAAGGTAAATATTCTTTTCTGATTCCTTTGGGATACAACTTTTATCTTGTGTGCCCTCAACTGCTTCACCGCAGCCAGGATGATAATGGTCAACGACATCTCAATTTCTCAGTATAGACTGAAGATTATACATCAGGGAATTTCTACAGAAGCAGGGAAAGAAGGCAGATGTCACCCATGCAGACAATAAAAAAAACCCTAAGAAACTCTACTGAAGGAAACTATGGACTGACAGATGGTGATACGCGATTGTTTGTAAACAAAGAAGTTTCTCAGAACTACAGAAGTTGCCACACAACTAACTTAGCCTATCTCAGGTGGCAATGAAGCACAAGATAGGTCTTGCTGTATTCTACTTGCAAAATAAGGTAAAACTGAACTGGTACCAACTTGCCATTACCAAGGCAGGGAAGACATGCAAGTCTGCCCATCATTGCCAGATGTAGTGGCAGTTTGTTCCATATGGCAATTCTATACAGCAATCCAACTTCTCAGATCAAAAAAACCCCACTACATTAATCATCATAAGTGCACATTAAGCAGAGTCTGACAAGCTTTGGTGCAACTGGTGATGAGAAGAAACAAAAGCACACTGAGAATTTTGGATGTTGGAATAACGGGCAGGGAAACAGACATACAAAATTCCAAACAGGCAACTTTTCCACCAAAAGTGTAGTCTTAGTGGACAATCTTTTAAAAGAATCTACAAATACTTCTACATCTAACCTGCTGCTTTGCAAATCACAGACTCATAGAATCATTCAGGTTGGAAAAGGCCTTTAAGATCATCAAGTCCAACTGTAAGCCTAGCACTGCCAAGTCCACCACTATTTCATGTCCCCAAGCACCTCATCTACACGTCTTTTAAATCCCTCCAGGGATGGCGACTCAACCACTTCCCTGGGCAGCCTGTTCCAATGCCTGACAACCCTTTCTGTGAAGAAATTGTTTCTAATATTCAACCTAAACCTCACCTGGCACAACTTGAGGCCACTTCCTCTTATCCTATCACTAGTTACTTGATAGAAGAGACCAGTACCCACCTCACTACAACCCCCTTTCAGGTAGTTGTAGAAAGCAATAACGTCTCCCCTCAGCCTCCTTTTCTCCAGGCTAAACAACCCCACTTCCCGCAGCTGCTCCTCATAAGCCTTGTGCTCCACGTCCCTCACCAACTTGGTTTCCCTTCTCTGGACACGCTCCAGCACCTCAGTGTCTCTCCTGTAGTGAGGGGCCAAAAACTGAACACAGTATTTGAGGTGCAGCCTTACCAGTGCCAAGCACAGGGGGATGATCACTTCCCTGCTCCTGCTGGCCACACTATTTCTGATGCAGGCCAGGACGCCATTGGCCTTCTTGGCCACCTGGGCACACTGCTGGCTCATATTCAGCCAGCTGTCAACCAGCACCCCCAGGTCCTTTTCCACCAGACAGCTTTCCAGCCACTCTTCCCCAAGCCTGTAGCGTTGCATGGAGTTGTTGTGACTGAAGTGCAGGACCCAGCACTTGGTTTTGTTGAACCTCATACAAATGGCCTTGGCCCATCAATCCGTCCTGTACAGATCTCTCTCTGTAGAGCCTTCCTACCCTCAAGCAGATCAACCCTCCCTCCCAGCTTGGTGTCACCCGCAAACTTACTGAGGGTGCACTTGATCCCCTCGTCCAGATCATTGATAAAGATACTAAACAGAACTGGCCCCAATACCAAGTATAACAAACAGTTATAATGCTATAACCTTTTCCTTCTCTGCAAGAGCTTTTTCTGCATCTATACGGATTCCATCTTCCTCAGAGTCTGATTCTGGAGATACAGAATCATGGGTACTATCTTCTTTATCAAGTTCTTCAAGTATTTTATCCTGAAATCAGATAAAAATGAATTATCTTCGTTAGAATTGAACAATACAAAATAAATCAAGCAAGACTTTAGGAGAATTAGTAGTGCATTTTTAAAAATCTATGTTGCTTAAATCCTCTTTACTGAGGAGTACTGCACACTTCAAAAGTAAGAGATCTGTCCTCTAATACTGCCAGCTGTGTTTAGTCTTATATTCTGTTAGAATTATCACCTTTGAATAGATGTATCATTAAAACTTTTTCTTTTCCTCAGTCAAATTCAATCTGCTGGATGAAAGCAGGGTCAATAGAAAACTAGTATGGCTCAATATCCCAAATTTTCAACCCATAACCTTTCTGGAAGAAAGCTACTTTCTATGTTCATACAGTATGATACTGACTTGTCGACTGAACTCTCATCACAGTAAGAAAAATCTTACTTAAGACAGAATCAACTGGGGACAGGACTAAGTTGACAAGTAAATAATCTCACTTACCACATCAAGTTTTCCCCATGCTTCATAATCATAAGACTTGATCTTGTTTTTCTTGTTTTCCTCAGTGGTTATCTTTGAAGGGATTTTACTTTTGCTTTTCTTCTTTTTCTTAAAAGCCCTGTTTCGAATTGGTGGCAAGTTCTAAATTGAAATAAGTAATTTATTATAAAACAGATGTGTGAAGTCACTTGTACTGAAGAATCTATAGTACCTATATCTAGATATAGTATCTGTATCTACTCGCTAGCTTTATTTTAGAAATCCATCCAGCAAGCTTTTCTCAGGAACTCTACAACATCACTAAGAATAGCAAGTATAAATCTTTCAATGCGTAATAATAGCAAATATTACATGTATGATACAAAGTTAAGTGTTAGAAGACAAGTCTCTGCAGAGTATCACCGAAGTGTCACATCAATACATTAAAAGTCAGCAATAAATAAGTAATACTGATGCTGCAAACACAAATATTCTCGTACATCCACCTGGAACTGATTAAAAATTTACTGGCCCCATCAGCTCCACAGGCTACTGCCCCACAGCTGTTGGTAGAACAGTTTACAGAGGAATCTTTGGTCTGCTTCAGATGGGGAACAAGTCAGCTGGGTGAGCTCATACCTTCTATTCAGATATTTTAAATCAACACAGGTAATTTTGCTGAACCAGAAACACTATCACATTATGAATAGCTCAGTTAATAGCAACACTGAACTTGTGATTTTTACCTCTTCTGGGACACCACTCTGCTTCCTTAGTTCAGAATCCACTTCTTTAATATCTTTTTCCCAGCTCTCCAGCTCTCTCATAAAATCCTGCAGCTCTTCAGCATTTTGCTTCATTTGCAGCTGTAGTTCTATCGCTTTATTTGGTGCGCTCATTGTAATCTGCCAAATTTCAAGGAAAAAACTTTCTAAAAAAAAGAGAACTTGAAAGTATGTACTGAAGGAAACTAGCTATTTTCAAAATGAATTAGTCTGACTTACATGCCAGACAGGCTTCCCAGTAGCATAGTAGGAAAATTAAATAGTAAAACTAAGAAGAAACACAATTCAAATGTCTTTGAAAAAACCATGGGAAGCCATGTTATTTAGTTGAAACAAAGTATATCAGAACAAACAGCAAGTCATGCTTTCCTAACTAAGTGTAAGGTAAACGGCCTAACCAGTCAATGAGAAAGAACCCTGAAACCAATAACAAGGTGCTCTTTAGTTTAAAGCAATTTCTGCAGTGTTTCCCAGAGGACAGAATGAAGAAAAATTTAACACATTAACATTTAAGTTTTAACTAAAAAAAACCAAAAAACAAAACAATAAGATATACATGCTGCCTTGTATCTCAACAGAAACAAGACATCTGACAAAGGGACTCATACAAGTAAGTGCGTTTAAATATGCACACATTTTTAGCACAGGAACGAGTAAACACGTGAGGTGTTTTATTATGAAGTTTAGTGAATTACAAGTCCAGGATATTCTTTGAATGTGCTCCTTGTACGCATCTGTAGCCCTCCAAGTTGCTAAACTACTGTTTAATAATTATTAATACTTTATAGTCTTCATAAGTTTTGTCGTCTTAATTTTAGTGTCTTAAGTGAAAGACATTTTTTTATCACAGAAGTAGCAAGCGACAAGTAAAAAGTAACCTTAAAAAAAGTCTCAGTTACAATTCAGGAAAAAATTTGTACAGTCCATAGTGCACAAAGCTGAAAGGATGCAGCAAACATATTTTGAAAACAATCACAGTGAAGTAATTCATGATGAACTAAATACAAACTTAGACAAAGAAAGCTGTGAATGGTTGATAACTGTAACCTCTTGACTGAAAGAGCTTCAGGATCAGTATATTTATGGACAAGAGTCTCATAAAAGATGGAAAAACACACTGCGTGATTACTAGTAAACTAATGCTCCCAAAGCAGAACTGTTTTTTCACCCTCAGGAGCAAGCAGCTGTATAGATGCCCTTTTGCACCAGTTGTGCTTCTCCCTAGTTACCTCCTATATACAGGTAGTAACTTGCTTACCCTTAGCAACATATTTTTTTCCTAAAGCCTTCTAAATGTTTGGTCTCTTTGAAAGAAAGCGGAAAGATACTTTAGGTGAAGCCAAAAATGGCTATTTTTTCATCATCTTTGTAATTTTGGTGTTTTATTGTCTTTTTTTCCACTTGCAACCGCTGCCCCGTACCGAAGCGTCTCTAATACTCAGCCCGTTAATTCCCTGAAGCCCGGGCACACCAAATACTCCATACAGCCTGGCACACCCCGGCCGATGGTACCTAAGAACAAGCTACAAGAAACTACACTGGGATCTCCTGAACTTTTTTTTTTTGCCATCACTGACGGGGAAACCCAACCTTAAATCTAGCTGGCTGTTTTCTGGCCCTCTAAAGCCAGCGTGCAGTGTAGGGTAAAGCCCGCTCCCGCTGTTGTTAGCCGCTCGCCTCACACAGCTTAGCAACAACCTTAACCTACCCGCAGGCGGCGGGGCCCGTGCCGGTGCGGCTCCCACACCCCCCAAGGCAGTTTTATTCCAGTCCCAACGCCGGGCCCTTCCTTTCTTTTCCTTTCCCCAGCCCCCGAGGGCTCCCTTCTCCCCGCCACCCCGCGGGGAAGCGGCCGCCTTACCTCGGAGGCCTGACCGGCAGCCTGCGGCACCGCAGGCCGGCCCGGGAGCTCACACCGGAGAGGCCCCTGAGGCAAAGCCAGCCCGTTTGACAAGTTACGCACCAGGTCCTGACTCCCTCAGGCACCTCGGCGGGGCCTGTGTGGCCACGGGGAGGCAGCCCCGGGCCGGGCCGGCCGCCGTACACTCCCCCCCCACCCCGGGTCCCGGGTCCCGGGTCCCGGTCCCGGTCCCGACCCAGCCTCACCTGAGCCGGGTCCCGCCGCTTTCTGCCGCCGCCGCCGCCTGCCGCTCTCCCCGCGCGGCCGAGCCTCCTCCCAGAATGCAGCGCGGCCCCGCGGCCCCGCGGCGGGCCGGTCCCGGCGCCTGGGCGGCCCCGCGGCGGTAGGGGCAAAGAGCGCATGCGCCCGCGCTCCACCGCCCCTCGTCCGGCGGCCCGCGCTCCGCGGGCCTCCGCGCTTTGTTGGCCACGCCCCCTTCCTCCTGACGTCACCGGGAGCTGGCCCGGTGATTGGCTCTGCCGCGTCTCTTCCCCTTTCGGCCCGCCGGTGAAGACGGTGGCCGGCGGGGGTGGGGAGCGGCAGGGTTTCGCTATGGAGCGCGGTGGGGAGGCTGAGGAGAAGGCGGCCGAGGAGGAGGACGACGACTTCGGCTACCGGCTCTTCCCGGACCGGAACAAGAAGCCGCAGAGCTTCCTGGTCCGCAGCCTCTTCACCTTCCACAACAAGTGCCAGCTGATGCTGAGGATGACCCTGGACACGAGTAAGCGCTTCCCCCGGGCCCGGCCCCGGCCCAGCGGAGGGTGCCCCGGGTGGCTCCGGGAGGGGCTGTGGGGGTTCCGTGTCCGCCGCCGGTGCGGCCTGCCGCGGCGGGCCGTGGTGACCTTGGGCCTCGGGGTCTCGGGGGTGGGGAGCGGCAGGGTTTCGCTATGGAGCGCGGTGG
>JANZLQ010000005.1:34524586-34565009 GCA_026212715.1 Elanus axillaris
CCCCCCCCCCCCCCCCCCCCCCCCCCCCCGGTGCTCTGCCGAACGCGCCGGTTGTGGGTCAGGCAGAGAAAATGTCACATTTCAAGAGCGGCTGCGTGCTTTATTTTGTCCTGTCGGAAGGCCCTTCTCTGCAAAATTTGAGAGGATTTGTCCCTGTCTGGTTCGTTTGTGCCCTCTTCACCCTCTAATGTTGACTGTGAATCTTACAGAAAACAACGGTCGCGATAGGCCACTCTGTTTCTGCCCACTAGTAATAAAATAACGTCAGGAGTGCCTCGATTCCTGAATAGCTGTCTATATATCATGATTCTGTATCGCTTTACATAGCCTGAGCTGTAACAGGGTGCCAGCTGCGTTGCATTAGGGTTAAATACTGCAAAATATGAAACTGTGTATGTGGTAGTGCTTTTCCTTTTTCTTATTTTCTTGACAATCTTTGTATTTGGATTATAGATGACTTTCAAAACCTTTGTCTAAAGAAATTGATTGCAGCAATGTTTTTCTAGATCCATATGCTCAACTTCTTCTTGAGGCTATGAAGCAATCCGGTTGGTACGTAAACTAATTCATCTTGTTCTGTGTCAAACATCACTATTATATGGAGTTACTGGTCTCTTTCACATTCTTCCCTGTAACTTTGTTTGTTTGGCCCTTTCAGCACTGTCTTCAATGACCGTCACTTTTCCTGCGAAAACTGTGATGCCTGTGTCGGTGGAGGTTTTGATTCTGCCACATCTCAGGTAGGCACTGGACACTGTCCCCTTTCAAATGACTACAAGTATTTTTAGGGTTTTGTTACTAGGATTAAATGTACTCATGGTGATATCTGAGTTAGTCATGAAAACAAAATAAATGAAAAGTGTTCCATGGTATTGGAACTAGTACACTGCAGAATGATGAGGCTGTTAATGTTGAAAAACACTGATCTAAACAGTCTAAATGCTGTAGGTGATGTGTGCTGAGTCTGAGAAGTAAGGGAGATGTTGAAACTTGGTGAAAATACTACCTATATCTTTTCCTTCTACAGATTGTTCTGTGTCAGAACAACATTCGCCACCAATCCCATATGAACCGGGTGGTCACACATGAATTGATTCATGCTTTTGATCACTGCCGTGCACATGTTGACTGGTTTAATAATGTCAAACACTTAGCCTGTTCGGAGGTAAGTTAAAATGCTTCTAATGTTGTCATTACATTAATTACCTCTGGTTATTAGGGGTGCTTCATGTTTAAATAGGCATGCTGTTACACAGACTTCATGTGGTTTAATTCTCTTAATACATTTTCTCCTTTCTATCAGATCAACCTAAATAGTTTCATTCAGAAAACAAATATTTAGTTTTCACAAATATGGTTAAGTCAGTGCCATATTAGGTAGAATGTGATCACTGTGAATGTAACCACGAGAAGAAGTCTTTAACAACAAATGAGAGTAGTTAGACTTGAAAACACATTCACACATTAATCATGAATTTATTGGGTTCTTTTTCTTGCCTGCAGATCTTGGGATGTTGGGTTGTTATCACAGAAGTATGGTAACCTTATTTTTGTTTAAATTTTTTTGGTTAACAGGAAACTTGTTTCTTCCTATAACATACATTTTTGGATTAATTGTGGTGTTGCTAATAGTATGCTTTAGTTATGACTCCATGTCCATTTCAGAGGACATAGGAATTTGCTGCTTGAAAGGCCTTAAAAATTGATGCATTAGGAGGTGAAATTAAACTGAGCACAGGCTAGGAAGGATTCCTTCTGTGCGCACTACTCGTGTTTATTCATGTGCTTTTAGTTGATTTCTGATCTAATCCGTATCATTTAACCACAGAAGAACTTAGCCTTATGATTAATATTATGAAAGTATGTTCTTGTGATTCTGTGGATTAGGTGGCTTTTAAACTTTTTTAAAAATATGTCAAATAATACAAAAATGTTATAGGGGCTTTGTTTTGGGTTTTTTTTTCTTATTGTTGTGGGGTTTTTTGTTTGGTTGGTTGGTGGGTTTTTTTAATGAGCATACTTGATTCCAGACTTAAGATGTGCACAGGTTTCACCTATAAACAGTATGTGAGACAAGCAAAATGATGAGTTTGGTATGGAACAAACCAGATTTCAAAAAAAAAAAAAATTAATTCATTACTTAAAGTTATATTTGCTGTGGAAGGGAGTCACAGTCACGTATAGTCTTTATCTTTTTATAGATAAAACTTAATGAATTAAACTTACGTGGTATAAATAAAGCCATGCTGTGTGTTTGTGGGGAGTTGACGTTGCCTGGCTGCCTGGCACCCACCAAGCTATCTTCTGATTCCCCCTTCTCAGTAGGGTGGGAGAAAAATAAGATTAAAAAGCTCATGGATCAAGATGAGGACATGGAGGTCTTTAGCTAGTTACTTTATTATATGGTGTTTATGATTTTTATTGTCAGCTTTTTAATTCTTACTTTTCATATTCTCCACCTATTTATTCTCACCCTGGTACTTAATTATAGGAAATCTAGTTTTAAGTTATATTTCCTAACAGAGGGGTAGGGTGTGGAACATTTGGCAGGCAAAAGAAATTACAGTGCACAGGGCAAGACAGTTAACAAGCTAAACCAAACATGCTCATTTAAATGTGGCTTTTCCTAAAGCAGGTAAGTTACTGCTCTTCTGGGTATTGCAGCTGTAGCCTTTGAAAGGTATCTGCCTTTCTTCATGAATCCTGTATCAGCTTTTGATATAGATTGGGGAGAATACTACTTTCCATGTTCTTTTAGCAGTTTGTGTGTGTGTATGTATACACACATGTATGACCTCTTCTGCTCATTCATTTAAGCTTTGGGAATATGTGAGACTCGGTCCCTGGAGAAAATTACAGTTTCTATAGTAATACTTTGCAGTTCATTGAGGCTGAGAGGGTGGATATAAAGGCTAATACGTAGTTAATGAGTAGGAGTGGCCTTGGGAATATCCTCTACCAGCAGTCACCAGAAAGATCCTGAGGAAAAAAATTTGTTACGGCTTTTTTAACTTTGTATTTCCATGCGTTTCTCTGATCATGTGGCTTTTTTTCCCTCAATAGATTCGAGCTGCTAATCTCAGTGGAGACTGTACACTGATGAATGAAATAGCCAGGTTCAAATTTGGGTTAAAAGGACACCATCAGGTAAAGGCTGTAGATGTTAAAGTCTACTGATTCGTTATGAGCCATCTTTACCTACTTGATCTCAGTCTTCTACACTTTCATAGCTGAAAACATTAGAGAAAGAAGGAGGTGCCATGGACTTGCTGCTTTCTCTTAATTAACCTTTAATAACCTTTAATGAGTCGTGATACGTATTTTTTCCACCTTGTTATTTTCATTGGAGTGAAATTCCTCATACCGCAGAGCATTACCACTGACAATGGTAACAGGTGGTTAATAAGAACCAAACAAAAATCAGGGTTTGCAGGAAATGTAGTGGGAGTACCCTACCCATTGTGAGTGGGTAAAACTCTAAAAAGACTGAAAACTGAAGGAAGGAGAATAACAAGGGCTCTAAATAACCGTGTGCATTAAGTCTTATAGCAATTAACATTTTTTAGTAGTAACAAAGACTGCGGGTTGAGTTCCAAGTAGTTGCGCATGTTAGCATGGCAGTTAGCTTGTAGCTGGACATGTTTACATCTTTTTTTTATCTTTTAGTAAGTAGACAAACTGCTCAAGCAAAAGTTGGCAATACAGAGAGGTATCAAAATGAAGGCCCGTAGAGGAGTCATTCCTTTTATGTTTTATAGCATTTCAGTTCGAAAAGTACTAACTGGTATTTATGGCTGTTTCTGTCATATTTTCTCCTGTGTCCAAATCAAGTTGTACAAATACTTGGTACCTACCACAAAATGCCCAGTTGTATTTTAATTCCTGTTCTAAGGAATTTCTTTTACTTATCTGACGGTTTATTTGCACGTGGAAAACTAAAACACCTAGTTAACACATGATGGAACAAAAATGTACTTCAAGGCTCATTACAGGCATTGTTTGACTCTTCTGCAATACAAAATTATTGCATATGTAGTGGGAGTTAATAGTTGTCAAAATCTGGAAAAAAAATTACTTATCCTAATAATGACAGATTTTTCTTTATCTAATTCCTACTTTAGGCTTGTGTTCGAGACAGAGCAATTCGTTCCATTCTGGCTGTTAGAAAAGTTAGCAAAGAAATGGCAGAAAAAGCTGTGGATGAAGTTTTTGATGCCTGCTTCAATGATCTGGAACCTTTTGGAAGAATCCCGCACAGTAAAACAGATGCAAAACGTGCTTATAGAGACTTTCAGAACAGAGATCGCTATAATGCTAACTTGTAAAGGAAAAAAAAACCCTTAGAAATTATGTTAATATCTGATTGTTCTGCAACATCAGGAGTTACAGTATACGCACACAGTGCTGGTGGAAAGGGCAGTTCTATCAAATGTGTCAATTAATTTTGTAAACTTTTTCCAGGAAACAACTTCTGTGGAAGTAAACAAAGTAAATGAGCAAGATGAAAAACATGTTTCCTTACCTGCTATTCCACTAAGATAACTTAGTACACCAAATGACTTGTCAAACAGTGATCTACGCGTTTCAGTAATTCTGCGCAGTCTAACTAGGACTTGGTTTCTAAAAGTTTTGTTGTTACTGAATAAATCTTTTCATAAAATCTTTACATTTCTACCATCTTTGATGCACAGTCATAAACTTGATTTTCATCACTCCATCTTAAAAGATAGGCAACTGAACTGCAGCTCTTGGGTCTAGATTTAATAACTATACTAAATTTTAGGTTGAGCCAAACTGCCACAGTTGTTTTTGAGCACCTCCTGAAATTCTTGGAATTCTAGCTCACCTAACGTTAACTTTACACATATATAAAACCCTTCGGCGTTTTGGGAATTTGACTGACAATTCTGCTTAGCAGATCAAACCTACAAGCTGGATAAGCATTGGTGAGAGTCCGTCCATCAGGTTGAGCTTTGCTCATAATGGTGTAGCTTATCGTCATCGTCTTCTTGTTAGGTGAGTAAGTCCGTCTGAGGAAAGCAAGAGGCTGCTAGCTTCATCCTAAGTCTGAGAGAAGCTGTCTTGTTCCTCTGTTATTTCTAAGTGTAAGGTATTATAACCATTGTCATGGATGCAAGAGAAGCATGTTTTCTTCTCTTACTTGAAATTAAAGGTGCAATTAAAGCAGAGATGCAGTTCACTGATGTAATGAAGGTACGGGTCCCCAGTCAAAGATCTGTAGGCATAGCTGCTGTAGCAGTTACTGGATCCAGACTGAAGTGGGAAATTTAGTTCCACAAAAGATGAGAGGGTGCCATGATTGTTACTGTTTCATATGAAGTACAAAACATTTCAGACAGGCTTTGAACTTCACAGGATGTTAAGGTCTGAGTAGTGGTGGTCATGTCAGTTTTCCTGTGTAAAGTTGTTCACAACTGCAGAAGCATAGGATTGCTGAGGTGGGAAGGGACCTCTGGAGACACTACTCTTTCAACCACACTGCACAGAGCAGGGTCAACTAAAGCACGTTGCTGAGGAGCGTGTCTAGTTGGGTTTTGAGTATCTCCAGGGATGGAGACTGTAGCCTTGTGGGATAATCTGTTCCAGTGTTTGGTCGCCCTTGTAGGACGGCCTGGGTTTTTCCTCCTATTGTGGTTTAACCCCAGCCGGCAACTAAGCACCATGCAGCTGCTCACTCGCTTCCCCCCACCCAGTGGGCTGGGGGAGAGAATGGGAAGGAAAAAGGTAAAACTTGGTTGAGATAAGAACAGTTTAACAGAACAGAAAGGAAGAAACTAATAATAATAATAATAATAAAATGGCAATACTAATGAAAGGATTGGAATACACGAAACAAGTGATGCACAATGCAATTGTTCACCACCTGCTGACCAACGTCCAGTTAGTTCCTGAGCAGCAATTCCCCTCCTGCCCCAGCCAACTAACTCCCCCCCAGTTTATGTACTGGGCATGAGATCACACAGTATGGAATACCCCTTGGATCAGCTATCCTCAATGTGTCCCCTCCCAACTCCTTGTGCCCTTCCAGCCTTCTCGCCGGCTGGGCATGAGAAGCTGAAAAATCCTTGACTTGGTATAAACACTGCTCAGCAACAACTGAAAACATCCGTGTGTTATCAACATTCTTCTCATACTGAATTCAAGACACCACCTGGGGTACTCCGCTAGCATCTGGGCTCACACTGACGTGTACTGGACGTGGTTAAAGAAGCAACATGGACTTAGGAACATCTCAGCTAGATAGCTTGCATATGTGCACTCTGGAGATTAGAGAAGCTTGAAAATGTAAATATGAATTGTTCTGTTCACTTACCTCAAGTGTCAGGAAGCTGTTCCAGGCATGTTAATTTACTGCTGTAGGTGTGATGATAGGTCAAGTACCTACCTAGAACTTGAGTCCTAAGCACAAGAATCTACCAGTCATGTTTTGTTCACATTGAATTCAATTAGGCAAAAAACCCTCTCTGCCCTACTACTTATTGAGTTAAAACTATCTGGAAATAGCAGTAGAAAGCCGCCTACTACCTGGTGGGGCTTAAACTGTGTGTAAGGTCACTATGCAAATTTGCACTTTGAACCCAGATCTTGAGCATAATCACTTGGAAGAATAGCTGCATACATACAGGAATTTTATTTGTTCTCTGCTTACTGTAAAATGCAAAAGAAGTCCTGGGAGACCTGAACACCCAGGTCCTGCAGCCCAGGTTCTCACTCACCCGTTCCCAAAAGAATGTCCCTATCGCCTGACCACAATTTTGTTCTGCTCTTGCTTTCCTTGGCACTGTGTGTTTTGCTTTCTTCGGTTGTCTTTCTCAACAAGGTTTGGAAAGAAAGCAAGAAAAACTGGATGAGAGTGGAAGTGATGACTCCATAAATATATTGGGTGAGGGGATTTAAGTACAAGGTTGAACAGTTATAAAATGGTCATGGTTAATTTAAATCAGAAATTAGAAGATGGTGTATAAGCATCTGAAGCATAAAGGTGTTCTAAATAAGACAGAGAACAAGGAATATGCATTGTTTATACTGAGAATGAAAAGTTTAGGGAAAAGGTTTATCCCTGAATGTTAAGTCCTTTAGCATTCCCAAAAGGATGAACTGAAACTAGATTGTTTTGTGTTCACATTTATTTGCAAATTCTTTCTGTTGTAGTAGTCCTGTATTTCAGGATTTCTCCTGGTCATTGGCAAAGTTTGTAAAGGAAAGGGCTATTCTGTCTCCTTTATGCTCTTCACCCCCAAAGATGTGTAACTTTGGTTTCCAGTTCTTCACTGCCCTCCCTGGCAGGAGGCTGCAGGGACAGGCTGAGTACGGTTGAGTTAGGACGAGCTGATGGATTTGAGATCTTACACCCTTATTGTACCACCTTGGTCTATTTTACTCGCATGCTCAAGGTTAAACGAATCACCAAATTTGGGACCAGAAAGGAAGTTTTTCTTAATTTGATAGCGATGACCGGTATTTCTGTTGAGCGGCTGGATGCTGTTCCGCTCTGTTCAGGCACCAGCGCACGGCTTTACCTTTGCAGCCTCTGAGCGCAAAGTCCTGTGTGACAAGTCCAGTGCTGACCTGAGCTGTGACAGTGGCAAGGCTGGGCGCACCCAGTCCTCAGAAATGAGATCTGAAGCGGGCAATTACACCTGTGCGGTCCAGGTTACCCTGCACACTGTGGTGTTAGTAGGGAGTTAAGCTTCCCGAGCCTGTAGCGACCACTGGGACAGAGCGGTCAGCGAGAAAGGCAGACCTGGAAGGAGCAGCCCTCTGAATCGCCCGAGAATTTCATGTTAAGTGATGATCTTTCTTGTTGCAGGGATGATGCTCATTGGTGTGACCTTGAACGCTTTCTCTTTCCTGACTGCGGCACATCCCAGCTGGGATGTTGGCCTTTTTCCCACTACCACTTGTCAGCAATGGGAAAGCTTTTATGACTTGTGTCCCTTATGCCCTGAATTGCTGCTCGTGTTCTGGTTGTCTCTGGTGGTGAAGGACTGGGTGTGATGATCAGTGTTGCCTTCTCCTGTTCTGTGTTCCCATATATTTTGTGACAACGGGGCTGTCGGTGTATGAAGCTTTTTCAGGCAATACGTAACTGCGAGATCTGGCTGCGATGGGGCAGCAGGCTCCCTGCTGAGACTTGAGCAGGAGCGAGGCACTGAACGGCTCGGGTAAGGGAAGGTCAGGACATTCACAAATTCCAAGTGCCTGATAGGCGCTAAGGCTGGAAGGGGAAGGTCCTCCCAGGTACCTCCAGAATTAGGCAGCCTCTGAAGGGGCTTTCGTATGACCACAGCTTTGGGCTCCTGCAGTCCACCTATTTATTTCACAGGCCTGCCATCTCTTGCATCTGACCATCGTTCTGTAATTTCCTCCTGAGAAGAATTCGGTCGTGTAATCAGTCTCCAGCCCAACAGGCCTGCTCCTAAGGTGTCACTCAGGAGCAAGCTGCATGAAGAAGGCGATAGCAAGGACAGCCGCTTCTCCCGTCCCCGAAGCAGAGCCAGCAGCATGTCGCCATTTCCCGAACAGCAGCAAACACTTTGAAAAAATTCAAACATAAGCGCCGTCCTCACAAAGGACAAAGCAATGCATCCGTGCAGTGCGTGAGAGGCCTGACCAAGCCTGATTTGTCTGAGTTGGTCTGCTCCTGCTGGGCTGCGGGTGGGTTGCATTTATTCTCGGGTGTAGCATAATTCATGTCCACGGGTCCTGTTGCTTCTGGGGTTAAGCATTAGTGCAGATCCCTCAGGAAGTCATCCTAGTTGTCTTGGAGGAAGTAACGTCTTGGCCAAGATTCCGCAAACCTGTGATTTCAGTACTTTTGTGGAATTTCAAATGGTGATTTCATAATCTTATTTTCTTGGGGTAATTCCATCAGTGACTGACATAATCAGATGGCTGAATATCTGAACAGAAAAAAATGCATGTAATTCCCTACGTACCTGTGGAGAAAATTACACATTGAATTCTAAGCTTCCCATCTTTGATACAATCTAGGTAGACCTTCTGGGTTTTCTAAAATGCCCTGAGGATCAGAGATGCCTTGGAACAGCATAATCTTGTGTGTTAATATTCCCTTAACCTCTACTGCTTTTCAAATCCCCATTTAGTCAGTATGATGTATGATACTGAGTTTTTTGTAATACTTCTCACACATACTCTGGCAGATAATTCCTTCCCTTCATAAAACCTTCTTAACCAAAGTCCTGCTTTAATGAATGTTTGTGTGTTTGTGTGGTTTGCACTTACATGGCATTTTGACCAACACATTGTCTGAATATATACAGTTGTCTTCTATCTGGGATAAGCTTTGTCAAGTCTACTTAGAAAATGCTTTTCTTTAGTGTTTTAGCTGGGTGAACACCATCAAAATCTAGGAAAGAAAGTATTCTGAAGATATCTGCAAGAGATGTCAGTAATAAAGAGTACCCTGAGTTATATAAAGACCTAAGTATTTAAAAAAAGAAGAAAAAAAATCAGTATGAAACAAAATTACATAACCAGGAAACATCAGCTTAAGAAACTGATACATTTCAGTTACACCAAGTCAAATTGTAATGGCAGAATATATGCGCTACAACTCACCAGAAAGCAATCGCAAGAGGCTGATGGGCTTCTTGTCGTTTCCTGGGAAAAGGAGGGACAACAATTACACAAAACTTTGCACACACTGTTTATCAATTCAAGCAATCATTGCATTGCTTTAGGCGCAATTTTAACCTGCATCATTTTTTCTCGTCAAAACAGAGGTTAAAAAACATGACTAAAATCTCATTGCAAATATGAAAAATATGGGAATTGATTAAGCAGCAGAGGGAGCTGAAGGACCGTGGAACAGCACGCTGCTGTGGAAAGCCACCTGCAGACCATACACAGCTGTTGCTCAGTGTGCAGTTCAGTTTCGGTTTAAATCTTTGGTTTAATCAAATTTGCATAACTAATGCTAAAATAGGTTAAAAATTAAACATATTTCAATCGCATTATTCTTCTGCTCCCTTTAGAAGACTCCCTCAAAATGTATATGGAAATATTTTTGCCATCTGTGCTGTTTTGGAGTGTGACTGTGTTTGCAGGAGCAGTTAGATAAATGCTGGGGTGCATGTGGCAGACCAGAACGTCAAACTATAAAGACCCGTCATCAGTAATCAGAATCATGCAAATTACATTAGCTCAATTCCTTATTCCTCATGCCTGATTTTCCACTACACTTTCATTTTGTCTCTTATATCTGAAAGATGTTGAAGTTTTGGCACAACCAACAAGAAGGGAAAAAAAAGCATCATTGTCCAAATAGTAAAGAGATATGATTTTACAAAGGGGAGTAATTTAGTAAAGGGTCTTTAGGTGTTTTCTTTTTCCTAGGGAAGAAGTGCTAGCCATGACATACTTCACTGAATAGTTCCTTGGCAGAAGTATTTTTAAAGTTTGTAGCAGCTGTCAGTTGTCTGGATGTGTGCCAGTTACCACAGGAGCCTTCATGTGTTGATTGTAGTTTTTTCAAAACTGGTTTAGAGAACAGTAGTAATTATAAGTGAAAACAACAAAAATCTTCAGTAAGCAGAAAAATCCAACTCTGATATAATGAGGGGTTTAGAAGTTTTCAGGGCATGTGAAGGCAGTCTTACCTCTTGGTAGAACTGAAGACTTGAGCACCAAGAGGTTATCATCCTCCAGAACTCCGTCCAAATTCACTAACAAGCATTCCTCCTCTAGCTTGCCTGTAAGCCTAATCAAAAAGAAAACTAGAAAACAAAGATTTACACCATCTTTTTATTCAATAAGGGGAATTTGTGGCAGTTCTTTAGTGGGACATGAGAAATTCATTCAGAGCTTGGGAGGGAGTGAAGCCATTACTCTCACTTTCCTTGAAAAGAACACAGAAAGAAGAAAAAGGAGGAGAAGAAGGGCATGCACAGGTTACATACAGTAACTGTGGTTAGTTTCCTTCCCTCCTTCCCAGTGCAAAGTGCAGCAGCCTCCCTCTCCCCAAAATGCTTCATGGATGAATGGTTTTCCTTCTCTGTTTCCATCCTGCTGTTTTTAACTTGTTTGAGTTTCTTCTCAATGAACACGTTACACTCGTCCCTCTCTCCTCCTCAAATTCCTCCTCTGTCTGTGTGTGTGTAATGAATAAGGGATCATAGAATCATTCAGGTTGGAAAAGACCTTTAAGAACATCAAGTCCAGCTGTTAACTGAGCACTGCCAAGGCCACCACTAAACCGTGTCCCTAAATGCCACATCTACACGTCTTTTAAATCCCTCCAGGGATGGCGACTCAACCACTTCCCTGGGCAGCCTTCTTCAATGCTTGACAATCCTTTCTGTGAAGAAATTG
This sequence comes from Elanus axillaris, assembly GCA_026212715.1. Lineage (NCBI taxonomy): Eukaryota > Metazoa > Chordata > Aves > Accipitriformes > Accipitridae > Elanus > Elanus axillaris. The sequence continues at coordinate 34,535,942 of JANZLQ010000005.1, forward strand.
TTCCTAATATCCAACCTAAACCTCCCCTGGTGCAACCTGAGGCTGTTTCCTCTTGACCTGTCACTTGTGACTTGGGAAAAGAGACTGACCCCCACCTGGCTCCGACCTCCTTTCAGCTAGCTGTGGAAAGGTTGTAGGAGTTGTAGGATGCCCGTTCTTCTTTTCCTTTCATTACTAGTTATCTCCTTCTCCTCCCATTGTGCATCTCCAACACACACAAGGGAGAAGGGAAATGAAATTATATCTGGGGAATCGATCTGTGATGTTACATGCGTGAGAATGAAGGGTATTTCAGCCTAGTGTGCTCTTTCAATTTCCACCTCCTAATCCCACAGCAGTGGATTTTACCCTGATCACTTCATCTGGTCTGGCGGGAGCAAACTGGGAGCTCCCAGAAGCAGACTGTAAATGAGGAGGTAAATCCCCTTCCCCTCGGTGCTATTTTTACAGAGCTGCCTTCTCACCTCTTGTCAAATGCCCACGAATAAACATAGGCACGTGCATGTGTCTTGACTGTATCTCCCCCACTCCTCCCACAGCCCCGCTCCTGCAAGTGTCCTCCTCCATTCCTCAGCTGCCCTCATGCCTCCTGCCTCTGCAGTGAGCTGTTGGTGTCAGCTGATGGTCCGTCAGGCTTTAGTCTGTTGATTTGACACTCTACTGGAATCCATTTGGGAATATGTTTCTTTAGTATAGGACCAGTGGCAGGGAATGGAGGTTACCGGTCAGACCTCACGCTGATACCGGGCTGAATGAACTCTTGGTAGGGCTGAATATTCATCCATGGGATCTGAGAAGTACTCCTGGGTGTCATAGGGTATGTATTACCCTCAGGTTTCACACCTGCTGCCTTAGATCTGGTATGAGGAGTAGGAGACTAATTACCTGTAGGACCGGAATACAAGAAGGTCACAGGTACACATTTCCAACCCGATTCCTTTTCTGACTGCTGGGTAAGAGCAGAGGTAAAAGTCCAGCTCTAACATCTCTCCGGCTCTTTGGATGCCTCCAATAGAGTGAATTTGTCTGCCAGCCACTGGCTGAAGGGGACTGGCTATTCAACTCTTTCTAGTTCCCATACACTTTTACTTATTTCATGAAAAGAAAGATACCAAGGGTGTTCCCTTCCTTCTTTTCAGAGTACCAATAGTCTGATAGGACATTCCCTGAGCCATGGGAAATCTGAGTTCAAATGCCCTCAGACTTTTGCTTAGAAAGGAAGAAATGCTCTGTATTTCAGACACAGGGGCTCAGGAAGCCTTCAGTCAATGAATCCGGGGTAGCCGAGTCCTTGACAAGGGTAGTGTTTTTAGAAATCATACTGTTCACAATCCTTTTTGATTACTCACCTTGGGTAGAAAATGAACTTTTCTGAAGACATTTTCTAGAAACCCACTAACGCTCCCAGAGAGGCCCGCCATGTAACTTGCTCACTGCAGATATCACCATGAAGTAAGGCACTTACTACATGTGCAGTGCTAGAGTCTTAAGGAGTGTTTCTTAACATGGGACAAAAGTAAATGTTAACACTTGCTTTAACATTTCTTCTAGATTTGATTTTGGGAAGTATTACAAACCAGTATTATGAGTTTAGTTTGCTCTTGTCTTGCCATGCTGGCCTTTGTAGATGCTTTTTGTGACACATAACTGTCATCTTTCATGACATTTTTAACACTTAAGAAACCTAAATCTAATCTAAATGCTGACATAAAAAGCGGCAGATGTGGTCCCAGAGGCAGGGTGCCTGAGGACAGATGGTCTGAGGGTGGTTGAGGCACCTCTGGGTGAACTTGAGGAGAACACTAGGATAACAGAGTTGCCTACTCAAAATCCCCCTTCCCTGTGGTGAGCCTCCCTCTTGCTTCTTTGAGACATGCTGCTTATCTCCTGAGGGTTCCATCAGACTGTTGCCTGCCTTTTTCATCACCACTGAGGCCGTGGCCGCAGCCAGCTAATCAGTCCTCAAGCATATTTGCCTCCAAGATACCTCCTAAACTAGTGCTTATAGTAGACCTCCCTCTTATACCATCTTCACCACAGCACTAGAGGTGTCTATAGAAGTAGGTATCTCAACAGTTAGGTTAACAACTGTGTAGTTTTTCAGAGACCTAGGTTTTATCTAAATTTCTTCTGATATGTTTTAGTCCTTCCTTTTTTTTTTTTTTAACAGAACCCTCATCCTCTTCAGCTGTAGCCTCATAAAGCAAATTCCTAAGGAATGGGTGAGAGAAAGAATTTGAGGGGAATTGCCTATTTCTGTCCTTGTAAAGTGTGCCAGTGAAAAATACCAACCCCTCTCACTGCTTCTGTTTCTCTCCTTCTGGAATATTGCTTTCAAGATGTGAATGTCAGACTCTCAGGGAGGCAGAGTCTTTTACACAGCTCTGGAAGTTCTCATCAGTAAAGCACTTAAGCACTTACTTACATTTAATTATGTCATTTTTACAGACTTACCATTTGTTGTCTTGTGAACCACAGTACTCAGCACCTTGAAGAACTGTGCTCTAAGTGCATCAAGTGCCCTTGGACTTGCTCAATGAGTTATTGGATCTATGGTCCTCTCAAAACACAAAAGGAAGGTCGTTAAATCAATGTGCCACACTTCCTAAGTAGTGTGTTAACTTCAGTGGCCTCTTTGCATTTCCATTTGAAGTGTTATTGTCTGCCTGCTGAGACTCTTCCTGCTTTATAGTAGTCATATCTTGTCCTAAAGTGAACTAGACTTTACTATGCGTTGTTAAAAACCTTTCACAACAGAGGCTGCTGAAATTCAGTGGTGAACGGTAAGATTCCTGTATGTAATTTCTCAAGTTTTTAAAGCATTTGGGTGTCCTTTGTCATGAAAACCACTCTACAAATGTAAGATCATTATGATTGCAACTTGTCTCCTTGGAGTGAGAAAACATGACTGCTCTAACAAATCTTAGCAGCATCCTCATCCAATTAAAGCCTTAGGTTTTGTTCACTCAAGTCACAAATATCTGGGCAGAAGTGGAAATAATAGGATACTGATAGCAAATTGGGTTTTTTCCACATCATGACTGTAAATAAGTTACTTAAGCCAACTTTTCTAATCCAATTTCAGTAGAAAAGTTTAGACCTAAGCCCAGTGGAAGGAATGATGCAAGAGCAAGAGTGACTATTGTTCCTTAATGCTGTTCTTTGATTAATACTTAGATCCCATATCTTAATATAATGAACATTTACACAGATTCAGGGTTACAAAGAAGGTGGATGCATAAACTTTAGATTGTAAAACCTACATCAAGGAGGGGGCGGGAATAACAAATAGGACGAGAGCCATGCTAATAGTAAGGCAATGTATTTGTAGAAATTCTTTTGTCTTTTAAATAAGTTTTTGCTTCTGATACATTCATACCCCTTCTTATATTCTAATTTCTTTTATTTTTTTCCATAAAATTAATACTTACAGTGCTGTATTTGTGAAGATATAACTTCATGAAGCAAGAGAGATTTTAGATGAGGCGGTTGTGGAAGATTAGGTCAGCCACTGAAAGAACTGAAGTAACCAACTGTGCTTTAGGTGACCTGTTATACAAGTTCAGGCACTGAAACACGCACATGAAACACATGAAGAAAATGTTGATGAGCATCCCAGAAGCCAAAGTTTGTTTGCACAAAGCATTTCTTGAACAATTTCAAACCAAAACGTTTTCTTAAAAACTGCTGTTTGCCAAAGTACATCTTTTATCACTTGTAAACGTAGAACACTTTTTACTTCCATGCAAGCACCGATGGGGTGCTGTAGTCCCTGGTCTTGCCATGAAATGCTCGCAGTAAGACCCAAGGATATGGCTGAACTTCAGGAGCTGCTCGCTACGTTTCCTGCCAGTCCTGTCCTCTCACTCTTATTTCACATTCCTTCCACAAAGGGAAGAATGGGTGACACAGATTTGATTCTTCACCTGACTGTGCTCCTATCTGTAGCTGTTATGTGAGATGGAGGTAAATAGATTAGCTGGGCATTTGGCCTAGAATATACCATGTGTAACTACTGTCAGAGAATTTTGAAAAGGATATTACATATTTGTTGTTATGTAGTAGAGTTTATAACACAGATGAACTTTGCCTGGAAATCTGTATTTCTTCTAAGACAATTATGTATTTGAAATGCATAATTTTTCCTTTTTCTTTATTAATCCTGCAGCTGAATGGTTAAAAACTCGCAGCTGTTAAATTTCTTCCAACTCCTACACATTAGTAACATCAAAGCAGTTAGCATGATGAAACCCAAATTGAGAACCAAAGAACTTCATGCGCTCATGAAAAATATACCTTATGTTTGTATATTCTCTAAAACGAAAGTTATACAGCAGTGATGTATCTAATTGAATGTCACAATATCAGTAATTGTGCTGTCTATGAAAGAAATTTTTTCCAAAGTCAAAGTGTCACCTTGCTGTCAAATAATCCCATAGATTACCATAAACAGAGCTAGCGAAATTGTACTGTGACTGAAAAGATATGTGATGTGAATCCTAGTCATTACCAAAGACATGACTTCCATTGTAATTATCTGCCTATCACAATAGCTTCCTTCTGCCAGCTCTTGCTTACCTGCTGCCACACAAACTCATTAACATTTTTGTCAATGCAGTACCATTTGTACAGTTAACCTTTGTGCAAAGTGGGGTCATTTCTTCATTATGATGGATTCTGTAATACCACAACAACTTGCATTGAGGATTAATATTTCTCTTTTTTTCATTTATGGTTAAATTAGAAATTAGTCGAACACCTGGGTTCCATTATACTGAGTTGCCTTGTCATGTGTGGAAAATGCAATTTGGTTTACAGGTAGCTTCAGTGTTCCCCATCTAAGAAGGGATTACTGTTGTTGCTCAAAGCTTCTTTTAAAGGCAGATAAATCCTTGCACATTTCAGATGGGTTTTGATGGAAAATAAAAATAATTTTCAAAGTAAATTAAAGAATTATAGTTTTCACTTTTAGATATCAAACTGTGCAAAACTTTTTCTATATCTGGACTTAACAATAAAAATGTTACAATTGCTTTTCTAGATGACGCTAGGCTAAAGATTGATTTGATGTCACTAGTTCAAATTCATAGTAGCAATCTTAAGTTTTTAGTTCATTTTTATGGTCTGCAGGCATAGCTTCCTGTTGCATTTCTTGGACCATTGTAAACTATGAACGGTTTCTGCAATACCTACAGAATGCTTTCCATAAGTACTTACTTGATCCTTGTAAATTTAGATTAGAATTATTACTGCCTGACAGTTTTAAGATTGAAAGTAAATACATTTTTAAAATTCACCAGTGCTGAGATATATAAAGAGAGTCTTGGTGCTAGCCAAAGGAAATCTATTATGTTTCAGGTCTTGGGTGGGACTGTAGAGCTTGTTGTAGTTAGTTTAGATAATAAATCTGACATTTCATCTAGCAATTGCATGAAGATTATTAGGCACCTGGTATTGAAATGAACTCGATATTTCTCACCGTGATGTGGTTTGTGAACATGTTGCTAATTCTACATTTATGAGTTCTCGCCTTTGCGTGTAACAGACATTGAGCTGCCTTCTTGCTGACCATGTCTCTTCCTCTCCCGAGAGCTCAGACTCTGCCACCTCCCATTCTTCCCACTATCCCATTCCTAAAAGCTGCTTAATCCCTTTTTCTGTCCTATTTCTGCCCTACATCAGTTCCTTTTTAATTCTTTCCTAAGGTTGCCCAGAGCATGTGTCTTCACTTTACTGTGCAAATTTCTAGCCGAGCGGATGCAGCAGCAGGGAGGCCGGTCTCCCTCCGATGGCATATTGGAGACAGAGGAGGACTCTGGGCAGGGACAGGGTGTGTTGGGTCAGGACGTGTTTTGCACACTGATCAGAAGAGCTCGGTTAAAATCCAGAGCGTGAAAGTTTGCCAGGCAATAATTCAGCAGGGAGATCTGATCTGATCTGATCTGATCTGATCTGATCTGATCTGATCTGATATGATATGATATGATATGATATGATATGATATGATATGATGCAGAGTGATCTGAGGTAATTGCCATGAAGCAAAATGAAAATACGATTTGGGTTTTTTTCATGAGATGTGGTTATAGTTACAAAAAATGCACTTAACTCGGTGACCTTGTAGACTTGAGGTACAGTATTGATATTGCTAGTATCTGGCCACAGTGGGTTTGCAAGGCCCAGGACAGAGCCGTATCAGCCTTGCCCTGTCTGAACTGGTTTTGTTTTACTTGGATTAACTTTAACAGCAATTTTCCTACTGACTGGGTGGTTGTCGCTATTTTTTTTCTACTTTCCTTTATCTTTATTGAGTATGATTATAGTTTTATTGAGATAACAATAATAAGCAGTTGTTCTATGTAGAATGAGGTGTTTATGATGGCTATAAAGATGTAGTATACAGAAATACTGGCCCGGTAGGGTAGCAGCAGCACCAAGAAGTGGAGACACAGGGTGCAGCACGGAGGAGGGCAGACACGGGATGGTAAGAGATGGACACAGTCTGGCACTGGAGCCCCACAGCTATAAACAACTCACCAGTGGTCGGCTAAAGAAAGGAAGGCCTGGAGCTGGACAAAACTGCTTTTCGGGATAGCAAAGAGAACAAATAAATAGTATCTAGCATAGGTAAAAGGCACCATATATGGTAAATTTGGCTGTAATGTGGAGCTCGAGATTGGTGAAGAAAGAACAAAGCATAAAAATGTGTTAGCAAATGTATAAAAATGTCCCCAGGTATATTGCAGAGCGAGGAAGAAGACACCAACACCATGAACGTCACATTCCTCCTGGTGAAGGACTCCAGATGCTGACACCCATCATAACGCCCACCCCTGCCACCAGGCTGAAACCACTGACCTCGGGACCTGCAGGAGCAGGGGGAGGGTGTGTATAACACTAGGAAAAGGGGTAGAAACTAAGTATATAAAAATGTTAACATTATTATTGTTGTTGTTGTTATCATTACAGAGACGTCTCCCAGTAGAAAAGTAGTCTTTCTGTTTCTGCAATAATTAAAACTAAACCCAATAACGTTTCTTGGATTGCACTCATGGTTTTGAGCAAACTCTTGGCTTTACCTGTAAGATGTGCTTTTCCTTTTCTTGTAGAGAAAATTTTGAGCATAACAACCTTAATTACTGGAAATGGAAAAAGATCATAGGCAGAATTCAAGGAACTAAAGAGGTTTTGTCCCCTTATTCCTGTAGCTTTCTAAACTTTCAGAAGCCCTTCCAAAGACCAGCTTCAAGTAGAGGCACAGAGAATTTTCCAGTAGGCTGGTCCATTTGCTGGGGTACACTATATTTTCATTAACCTGTGCTGTATTGATCAACCTTAACCTCACTGGAGGCATACGTCCTCATTCAAAACCATACTCACGTAAGGACCAGAAACCCAGGGAAATCACTCGGATTTAGGCATATGTTTTCTTAACATTGGGCCTAATTTCTTACCCAGGTTATTCCTAGGAAAGGAGCATTCTGTCTTTTGTGTAATAAGGTCTCAAGTGTGTGGTCACTCTCAGTCAGAAAATGACTATAGACCAACACAACTACTGGCCATTTTTCAATACAAGCCTTAGTGTATCTTTAAAATGCTACATAATGCATGCATTCGCTTTGGTATTTTGAAATAAATGAGACAGAAACAGAGGAAGGAATATTTTATGTGCTCTGTTTATATGAAAACGTATCCTGTTTCTTGTATAATAAAGCTCCTAACATGGAAAGCTTTCAAGATCTTTCTGAGCATTTGCTCAGAAAGGGTGGGAAATAGATATTCAGTGCCTGGGAAGTTCAGCCTTAGGAGTATAGTAGTAACTTTTCACGGTGAAATGAAACAAAAAAGACTCGTAATTACAGGTGAAAAGAAATATTAATTGCTTCTGATTAAGGAAAAAAAAGTAAAGTAGATTGACCAAGAGAAAGACATAAAAACATTTTTTCACAGACAGTTTGAAACACTTTATAATTATGGGTGCAAGGGTTAAACCCGATAGCATACATTTTAAACAGGCACTACAGCAACATGTCAAGTATGTCCATATTTGCATATACTTTATTTTAAAAAGATGCCAGCACTGCCTCATATATTCAGAGCCCGGCAAGTGGAAGTCAAAGAGGTCACCTGTACAGCTGGTGCAGGTAATGGAATTCCCATCAGGCAGATTTAGAAACTCTGAAGAAATGTGCTGAACACAACACTCCATCTGTTTGTAACCTATTGAGACAAACATGTAATTTGCATACTTTAAAAAATAGATACTTTCTCTTTTAGCATGCTACCATATTTTGTGTGTGCTTTAATACATTTCAATATGTGTAATTTATCTGGAGAATATAAATACCTAAGTCATGTATCTTAGTGTGTTATAGGGTTTGCCATCCTAGTTCTGCTTCTGATAACGAAAATAGGAAGCACCACAATGATCTTAATGGCTAACCTAACAAAGCAAATGCTAAGAAATATTTTATGGCCATGCTGTGCCATGCGGTTGTTACTAAGACCTGTTTAAGAATGAGCACTAAATAAAATGATAAAATCAATCCGAACAGGGTGAAACAATAAGCATGGAGAGTATAAGACAAATAACTGTGAGAGACATAATAGGCCAAATTCTCCTCTTAGACAGCCATGAAGAGCTTTAGCTAGATGCTCTGTAGTAATTTTGCCACTGAACAGAATTGATGGCAATGTTTCTAATGCCGACTTCAACTTTTAACTACTTTTTTGCTCTATAGTGACACCCACAGTAGCTTGAGACAATGACTGAATGCAAGATTTTGTATTGTACAGTAATTACTGCGCTGCAGCTTCATAGCGTGTCCTGCCTGCGACTTTACGATGATCCTATCCAGGTTGCCTCCGGAGCAGGTGCGGGAATACGCACCTGCTAATGTTACTGCTTTTGGCAGTAGCCGCTTGCTTTTATGTCTCACCTCCTGCTCTCCTACCAGCTTTAGCCATTTTCTCTGGGATTTCTGGGTGCCCAGCAGTCCACTCAAAAGAGTAGCAGGACAAATGACAGCTGTCTGCGTTTGGGTCATCTATATTTTTCATGCTTGCTTAGTCCAATCGACTGCCCTTGGGTACGCTCTTGCATTGGGAATGCCTTGGCCACTGCGTAGGTGTTGCAGAGCCCTTTGTGGATCTGCTCATGCATTGTGGATCTGCTAAACCCGTCCTTAACTAGACTCGTTAGGCATGTGCCGATTACCTGCACAGAGCACCCGCACAGCACTCAGGATGTCCCAGCATATCAATACTTCAACTTGTGTAACACATCAGAGAAGATGTGGACAAATTCGTTCTGTAACGGTATGGAGCAACTTCATCCCCTTCTCTACTTCAGTCTTTTCCCTGGCTGATGTGTTAAATAATGGGACATTGCAGGTAACATCAGATTTTATCGTGATACACTTATTTGAAAGACACTTAGGGGTCTGTATGGACGAGAGGAAGGTTGTGCCATCAGGTCTGCGAGATGCACACGCTGAAGTTTGAACGCTGATTTTTCCGGAGGCGCGTCGTCTTCTGTGGCTGGGCTGAGAGCCCGGGCGTGGGAAGGAAGCTGCTGGAGGAGCTGGATCCGTGAGTGGGCTCGGAGGTACAGCTGGCGAACTCTGTCCTGTGGGAGTGGATGCCTTGCAGATATTGAGTGGGCAGCCCCATCCAGCCTGATTCACTGAGGAAATATGGCTTACGGGTCCATGCTGCTGATGTGACCGTCCATCCATCCTATCCATTTCCCATGTTCCCCAAAAGCGCGGGGCGGGGAGAGAACAGAGAACACCAGAAGTGGCTGAGAATAAATATGGATGGGTGACAGAAAAGTGGAGGTATTACACGAAAGGCCTGAGGGTGCTGTAGCGGTGCTGATGGCGGAAGATGAAGAAGCTGAGAGTATTGTGATGAAGGGAGAAGAGAGTAAAAGGTTCACGGAAAATGTGTGGAGATGTAGTTCTGTTGTTGTGTATTGTAAAGGACAGGATAAATTCTTTGGAAACCAGGCTTCAGCCACTGTGTGCTTTTCATGAGTTATTTTCTTGCTCTACAGGCCTTTCAACTTCACTGTTTATGCATATGATGTCTTAATTAAATGAAAGCTTAGTATCACGTGGGTATACAAAGTAGCTAGGACTTCAGGCCTCGTCAGTAGTATCTTCTGATCATGCTTTGTTCATTTAATAACTGGATGGGTAAATTTCTTGTCACCAATGAGCCAAATACTCCCACCAATTTCTCTTTCTTCATGGCATCAAGAAAATGATGGAGAAAAGAAATACTTTCAAGGCCAAACACTTGCAATTTGTATTTGCTCATGCATATTAAATCTCTTATTTAAGAGTATCTTTTTAAGAGTATCTTAAAGATTGGCCAGTAATTTACTATTGAGATAAAAAGCATAAATAGAGAAGATTGTTAATAATGCAGTATTACCTGCTGTGTACAGGGGTTTAAGGCACAGTAAGGTGGAGTATGAATAATATAGATACGAACCATGTTACTTGATCCCTAACCTCTTAGCTCAACACACGTAACAGCACGGCTTGTATTGTGTTTAGCCTGTACTTAGCCCATTTCTGATACAAAATTTACATGTGTTTTTGTACTCTTAATAAAAGTGGATTGTAAGTGTTACTTAATTGAATTTATTAGGTAAATTACAAAGTGTTTCTGAGATCTTCCATACCTCAGTGAACCTCTCAAAGACGATCCACTGGGCACTCACTGATTGTAATTATTTCCTCTTCTTTTTTTTAAAGCAAAACTGTTTCCCAAGAAGGATCAGTAAAAAAAATCTTCTCCTCTACTGATAGGCACAGTATCTATTTCACCCTCCAAAAATTCATTCTTGGGGGGCAGAACGCTTTAGTAGCCAAGGGGTGAGGACGTGGGCTCCAGGTTCGCCGCTACCATGGCCCAGCTCTGCGCGTGGGGGAAGGTGATGAAATCCTCTCTCTGTGCTTCTATTTCCCTAGCAAAGGGAGAGCGTAACGATGTTTAACTCCCTTACAAACTGTAGATGAAACATGCTGTGAAATTGTTCATTATTAGCAAAAAGAAAGTTATACCTTCAAAAGTGGGTCTTCTTTCCTAGACCTTAAGTTTAATTAGTGAAAGAAAGAAATATGATTTTTACCTTCGTCTATGATTTCTTGGAGAGTGACTATGGGCATATTAATTTATTTGGAATTTTTTTTAAGAAATAAGACAGGTTATGTATAATTGATGTAATATGGCAAAACATTCCTAATATTCAGTTAAAGAATCTGTAAATCCCAGTTTACAAAAACTGGTTATGAGGAAAATACCTCGTAAGGTATTTTAAAACCCACTCTTGGCATGAAAAATTCATTTAACAGCACTTCTCAGTTACAGTGTGATAATTAGATAAGCAGACTCGGAGAGAGGAAATGCTTTCATTTATGTTACAAGAGGAATTTGTTTATAGACAAATTAATATATGTATCTATATGTCTGTATAAATACACTTATGTATGTATGTTGTAATTTGCAAGATAATCAAAGAGCAAGCTGATCCTTTTCTGCCACAAGGCGAGCATTTTAGGGCTCTTGGGCTCAGTCAGAGCTAGGAGATACAGAACCTTTGTATAGACAGCTTCATCGAGTGTGGGATTTGAACAACACCACGGTTACAAAATGCTTCGAGCTGAGCTGTCTTTAGGGATAAAAGCGCAATGATAAACACACGCTTACCATTTTCAAAAACTTTTACCATTACCATTAGGAATATGCTAATAAAGTAGTAAACCTCAGCTCTGCATTCATTGTTGTGATGGTATGTCAAGAGTTATTGTCGTCTTATCCCCTCTTTGGTCCAAGAAATATTATACAAAACTCAGGGCTGTCAGCAGAGCACGGTAAGACAGAAGCGAGTTACTCATGTGGTTCATTAAGTATAGAATGATGAAATAAAATTTTTTGAATGTCATAGAGGAGAGTAGGGAAAGACAACAGTACTACTCTCATATCAATTAATTATTGACATATTAACATATATGCTAATTGAAAAGGGTACTACTTGTAATAACTCTGTAGATCAGATGTGTCTTAGAAAAGTCAAAGGTGAAGAGATGACTTTATTCAAGTTAGAAATAAAAATTCTCAAGGACTATAGTGAAGCCAAATAATTCACTTCAAATAGGAATAACAGTATTTCATATAAGAAAATAATCACACTTCTCATATGTTAGAGTAATACATAGGATAGCAAAAAAACTGATTTATGATACGTATCCAACAGTCATACTTACTTCACATTTTCTTACCAAATTGATTTTTATATCCTCTATAAAACCATATCTTAATCTGAGGATAATTCATGCCTTTAATATCTTTCACTGTGAAAACTCTTCTAAAATACCATTTGCAAACTGTGTTCCTACTAAATACCCTCAAATATTTTCCTTAGTAAGAAAACAAAACAAGTAAAAAAAAAAATTTAAAAAAATCAGATAATTCTCTTGGGGGAGAAAGGGAATATAATTCATATGTAAATGAATTGTCTTGTTACTGGCATTGCCTTGTGTGTGTTTTTGGTCCAGAATAAAATATTGGCACTCCTCTGGTATCAAAGAGATATTTATATGCAAGACTTCATTTCAGAGTTTGAAATCAATAGCACAGTGTCACCATTTTTTAAACTGTCCTTTACTATATTATATGTACCTTTTATTTTCTATGCAGGCATGTGCGCGTGTGCACACACACTCTCTCCCCCTCCCACACACAGATATATGAATATACATATCCACATAAGTCTTTATAACATTGAATCAGAAGCTGGACTGAAGCTTTAACTTGTAATACTAATGTTGCAAGATTTTGAGCAAATGCTTTTGAATTTTATAATTTTGATATGAAACAAGTTTTTTGTTGGTAGTTTTAATAGGAAAAAAAAGGATACTGTTTCTGTGTCTGCTATGTAGGACTCTGGTCTGAGTAAATTATTAACGTATTATATGCATCTGACTAAGTACTCAGTGAAGTTGACACCATCTCCTTGAAATCTGAATGTATCCAGGCAATATGCCTAGAACATTTGCCTTGGCTCCATCCCAGTTGCTGTCATATGCTAGATCTAACTTCCTGATGTTAATTTTGCCTTTGGAGGGGAGTAATATGGGGAAATCAGCCAAATGCTCCTCAAGACTCTGCTACTGTTCTTGGGTTTGACTTCCTACTGTGTGGAGAGAAAAAAAAGCAATTATCAACCACCAACAGCCATCATCCATGGTGTCGTGGTTTTAGCCCCGCTGGCACCAAAGCACCAGGAGGCCACTCACTCACTCCTCCTCCCTCCCTGCCCCCTCCGGTGGGATGGGAAGGAGAATCAGAAAGGAGAGGGGAAAAAAAAAGAAGGTAGAACCTTGTGGGTTGAGATAAGGACAGTTTACTGGGACAACATAAGGAGAGAAGTTACAATAACAATACTACAGATGAAAGAATGCACAAAACGAGTGATGCACAATGCAGTTGCTCACCTGACGTTCCACCACTTCCCCTGCTGCGATGCCACCCCGACCCCCCAGCCCACTCCCCACTTACATACTGAGCATGATGTCACATGGTATGGAATATCCCGTATGGAATATTCCCTTGGCTAGTTCGGGTCACCTGTCCTGGCTGTGCCCCCTCCCAGCTTCCTCTGAAAAGTAACTCCATCCCAGCCAAACCCAGGACACATGATAATAAAATGAATTCTTAATTGCAAAATATTTCCCTAATTTTATTCCATTTATCCCTTTATTATCAGAGCACTGAAATACTTAGCATTGTTGACCTAATTCTTAGTCACCTAATTTATTCGCACTGGAATAAATAGCTAAATGAGAAATACTAAGGTGAATAATACTGTTTTGATTAGAAATTGGATGGGGTGGAGCTCAACCATCAATTACAGTAGAGGCATTAAAAAAAAAAATAGTGGTTTTTTTTTTCTTGGGAACAAACAGGTTTTGTGATACATACTAGCCTGATCTGCCACTGGTACAGGAAAGCAAATGTAAGATCTACATTCCAGGTAGTGGTGACTTTTGCTTTTGGATCTTAAAACCTCTGTTATGTGCAGAGGTGACACATCACTTGCACGCCTAGTTTATAATCCTTTAATCCTCAGATATTTTTCTTTTCCTGGGAAATTGAATGCCAGATCAATCTCTACTCTATACTTGCTCAAATATTGTTTAGTTGACCTTTCTTTCACACATTACTTATCTGAAGATTATGCTGAATATATGTTCTTGACAAGGTGTAGCAACAGATACACTTATAATGGCCAGATATCCCAGATACCTTGACATTTTCCACATAAAATGCAAAAATCAACAAGCATTGAGGCAGAACTACTCTTTTGTCTTCAGTGTGATATTTCAAGGTCAGAAAAAGTCATGTTAATGGGGCAATTTAGCACGTAATAAATAGTGCATTGCCATTGCATGTGTTATATTTCTTCTACTATCTGGATTTCCGTTTGCTGTATTTTCAACCCCACCTTTCCATGAACAGTAATGCTCAGGTTTTTAAAATGAAGTAAGATGACTGTGTAACTATGTTTTCACTTCACTACTAACAATCATGTAGAATATAATGTTATATTTCTTGTATTGTTTTTTCTTTTTTTTTTTTTTTGTTTTAACATCTGAAAAACAGAATATTTCAAGGCAACTCTTCAAACATTGAAAAAAAGTGTATATATTGACAGCATTGGCAGATGTATGACTTCTGCAAGGCAGTTACACAGCATTTGATGGCAAAAAAGTTGCTGACTGAAACACAGAGGACTGCACTTTGCAACCCTTACGCAAGACTTCTATTTAAACTCGTAGGCTTTCTCCTGAGAAAATTGAGCAATATTTGGCCACAGAACTGAGCTGAAGGATGGCACCCTTTGGGAGTTCATAACTTCCCAAGTTAGCTAACTGCAGATGTGGTCTAAGTCCTATGTATGAACACTTACTGGTGAGACCTGCTTATTCTTTAGGTCCTGTCTCCTAAACCTGGTAGCCTTATTGACGATGAGTTAACTTGTGAATGACAAGCAGGACCTGTTCTGCAAAGGCGGGTGCCTTCTCCCTGCTTAAAGCACTACTGTTAGTCTCTCACTGGACGCTGCATCTGTTGCCAGAGAAGCCTCAGAAGTTCAGCATTGACAGTAACCGTGTCATTATGTCAATTTTTGCACAGTAACTCAGAGGTTAAATTCTTCGCCCAAGACTAACCTCCTACCCCCAAAGGCCTAACTGAAGTCCAGGTTGGCAATACCCACTGCTTTCCTTTTATCTGTGAGGCCAGTCATTTCATTTTAAAAGTTCATCCAGTTGGTCAAGTATGACTTCTGGCGAAGCCGTGCTGACTACTCCTGATGATTTTCTTATCCTTAATGTGCCTGGAATTGGTTTCCAGGATTAGCTGCTTCATCAAGTCCCAGAATTATGTCCTAATAACAAAACCTACTGTATCCAAAGCAGAAATAGGCTTCACTCTGCCTCTTGAAACTGAACATCTGTGTAGTCACAAGCGAAAAAATCACAGACCTGGAAACAGGTGAAAGAGGGCATATTTCTCAGAGAGTGGTTTACAAATTCACTAGGGGTGGAGCAGAACTGGGGGTTTGTTCCTTCTGTCTGGAAGAGGGTTTAATTATTTCTTTATGGTCTATTGTAAAAATCACTTCTCTTCCAGGAGGCCCAGCACTGGCAGATTAAGATTTTAGGTGTGCTGAATTGCTCCATGGAGGTGATCAGCTCTAGATATTGATCATAAGGGAGTATTTGGGATGCTCATTTCCTGAGCTGGGTCCTTTGATTTATATACCTAAGTGGGATGACTTTGGGGTCAGGAATTTTATCTGTAGTTTTGAATCCTTAACAATCTGCTTCTGATGTGACAACTTCCCCTGTTTTGAGCAGATAATTACTAGCAGCATCTTTAAGGTGCTTTCAGCGTGTCTCCTCAATTATTTGCAAAGTTACATTTGTTGCTCTTTGTTCAGTTTTCGGAACCAGACTTGTTCCCACTGGCTTCACAAAATGTGGGGAGAAGCCTCCAGTCCCTGACACAGCTGATGTGTGTCTGGATAACACCAAAGGAAAGGTGCGATGTACTTGGCATAGCAGACGTGTGAGAGACAGGCAGAGGGCAACGTGCTCTTGCAGACCCAGGTGCCTTGTGGATTCTTAGATTTTAATGGACCAGAGCCTGCTGTCATCTGCATGGGCAGTACCGGCTAACCCCTGCTCCTTCTCGGTGACTCCTGCTGTCTTTCACTCTGTGTTTAGTAGTTCTTGGCTCAGGACAACACTGCCTTTTGCATCCGTCTGTGGAGCAGCTGATAGTTCCGAGAGGCTCTCTGAGTCAATTTAAGCATGCACACACTTCTTTTTCCTTTAGCAAATGCATTGTGAGTAGTTTATGATGTTTGGACATTTTTATTTTCTGACATAGTTTGCAATTTTATACCTGGTGATCACTCTGTCACATTCCAGAATAATACTGAGGCTATCTACACAAAGAAACATTTGGTCCAAAATTTGAACTGGAAAATGAAAAGTTACTCTTAACCACACTTACACATTACTTCTCATCTTGCCTGAGATTTGTTGCATTTACTATTGCAAAGACTTTCCAAAACACATTAGTTAAATGGAGCTGAAAATCATTCATGCATATTTTATGGAAAAAATTACAGATCTATCTCCAGTTGTAAGTTATAAAATATGTCTTTTCTTGGACTATTAAAATATTTTGCCCCATTTAAAATAAGCTACATAATGAAACTGATGTGCAGTAATAATTTTACAATTCTTAACAACATAAAGCACTTTATCACAAAATGCGTTTTGAGAAACTTTATGCATAAATTCAAGCAGATTGTTCAATTCTGCTCAGCAAATACAGTAAGAAAGTGATAGGAAGGTACTATCTAAAACTGGGAAAAACAGAGAGAAATTTAATTTTTTTAACAGCCATGAAGACTCTTGCCATACTTGCGAAAATTAAAAGGGTAAGTTAGACAGCTGAGCTGCCTGGAGTTGAGGGAAGCAAGACAGAATCATACAGTGATAAATACCATGCTTAAAGTCTACCTAACAGAGATTTTTCAAATTTATGTTACAAAGAGAAGGAAGATTTTAGTGTATTTAATGTGTCTTAGACTGACAGCTTACGTGATTCAGAAGTTTGCTGAAACTGAAGAGAAGCTTTTTGATCATCAGCAAGACTCGTATCAGTACTGTACTTTAACGTGCAAATTTCACCGAGGGAGTTGGTGTGCCCTTTCATCACCATCAAAGCCAAAGCACCTGACAACAGATTACAGGCATCCTGATGGTGTTGGCCCTAAGCTGTTAATAATTAAAAGAAAATGGAGTTGGAAACTCATAATATCTTTGCTGATGAAAAGTGAGTTATAAATCAGTGCTTTAGACTCTAAAAGGCAAGGTCTTAGCATGAGTTAGAAATTAAATAGTAACATGGAAAATCAAAAATAAACAAGATATTTGTTAAATTCAATTTGACCTGCAAACTCTGGTAAGATACAAAAATAAATGAAATAACTTAGGTAGACTTATTGCAAAACAGGTAGAATAAGGAATGCTCTTCTAACCATCAACAAACTCCTAGTTTTAGATGTTGGCCAGCATTTTGAAGGACTTAAGTCCATGGGAAGCCTCCCTCTTTTATAAGTCATATTTGTCAACTTTTGTAAAGCTGCAGAGATTTCTAAGACAAATACTAACATGAATGAAGTATGAATGGAATTAGGAAAGTGTGTGCAAGCCGCAGAAGAAAAGCAGGAGAAAGGTGGAAAGAATGGCCTCTGTTGACACTGAGGGACCGTGACCTCCGGACACGATTGCCAGCAGCCCGTTCCCGGCAGTAAGATGGAGGAAAGTGATGTTTACATTGAGGTCACACAACTTACACTCTGATAAAACCCCAGCACAGATGTCTTGCCAACTGGAGTCCCTGCACCCTCAGACCAGGAGGATGGTGACAAGGTTGCAGCATGTCCCATTTACTGTTTCTTTTTCCCTCTACCCTAACATGAAAATTAACTACAGGCCAGTACTTCAAACATATATTCCCAACAAGGGAAAGCAGACAGTGTGCCGCAACATGGTCTAAGATTTATGGACGACGCAAAATGTTTATGTAAGGGAGACTCCATCACAACTGACGACTCCTAAAGGAAATGGAAGATCTGTCCAAACACTAGTTCCTCATTGACAATCAAGAAAAGCCCCAGAGTTGTCCTGACAGCCATTGTCCCCCATTCTCTGCGGGCAAACCTCCTGGGAGTACATGCATGGTGCTTGTGAGTAAGTGGGTGTGAGCGTGTGAGCAAATGAGTGAGTGCATAAAATCAACTTGCTTAGTAATTTCAGAAGTAAATAACACTTTCCTCTTCCTGTGGAGTGGGCTTAGAACAATTGCAGCTGAGTCGTATGGGCATGGATGGATATCATGCATTCATAGGCAGAATTCTGCTCAACTTTCAATTTGTGTGTGCTCTACACGAATCAACTGATTTTACCAGGCTTTTGGTCAGGATACATCTCTGTGCAGATAGTGCTTATTGAGAATACAAATTGTTTTCCTCAAAAACTTAATTGTTTACATCAAAAGGTGCTTATGATGATAGTTTTACAAAATTGATCAATGCATATGTATCAAAAGCAGCGCTTTCTTCCTCTGCAAGGAATTGGGGTCTCCCTTTACATTCTTTGAGGACTGAAAACCTCACAGTGTAAGTTGAGCAGTTCTGCTCCAGATCCAGAGTAGTTACTTCCTTTGGGTTGTTTAAAATAAATACTGGTGGCTGACATCAAGTTCTACGCAATACACCCAGTTTCTCTTGCACAGGAGAAATAGCCTCTCTGAATGTTGTCTTTGAATGCGCCACGGGAAAGGTTTGTTATCTGTACATCCTGAAAGAACACTTGAGGAGCTGCCCACTTATAACCCTACGTTCAGTCCTGGGTTTTTAATATTTCCCTAAAAATAGATGCTGTTCATGTAAATGAATGAATGAATAAATAAATAAATACAAATAGAGGGGTGTTGGGTTTTTTTATTTAGCTGGGGGAAACCAAATCTGAGGCGTAATAAGATTAAGAGCAATAAGCTTTGATGAAATAGGTGTGTGCCGTAAATCTAAGGGAGCTCTCTTTAGCTGAGAAACATAGTCTAACACACCTTTTGAAGCAGGACATGAAATGCAACGAATCTTGGTTTTGTTGATACCTGCTGAATTCAGCCAACTCTTTCAAAGTAGCCTTTGCTAACCCACTCCTCACGACACCTTGTTCTGCTGAGACCCTTGTGTTGCTACATTGGAGCTGGAGCCTTTTAAACCTTCTCATACTGTGTCCCTAGAGCAGCTGGTCCATGGAAGATCTGGTCTAGACATTACTTGCTAGATTCTGTTTCATTTTAATCCTGTGCTGACTAGCCTTCGCAGATTTAACACTGAAATATCTGCATAGAAAATTGTCTACTAAAACAGGAGTTGAACAGAGTTTGGAAAAGATTATTTTTTTAATCATAAAAAGTTAAACTGCGTCTCTGGCTTCTTTCCCAGCCTTGCTGGTTAATATGGCATGGAATTTTTATAGCCTGAATTAAAAATAATTACTGGAATCCTGGAAATGGTATGGTTTCAAGTCATATGTCTTACAAATCAAAGCCTAACTAATTATGTTATTAAACAATTGTTATTGTCTAGTGACTAGCAAATGTATGTTTTGAAAACCAGAAGGAAATGTGCTTTAAAATGAGCTTAAATTCCATTAATTGACTCAAACGATGAATGATAAACTGAAAACTGACTTTTTAGCTAGTTGCTGTCAATAGTACTCCAAAACTGGAATTATAAACCAGCAAGCTTGCTGGCTGGGGACAGCTGCATAAAATCAGCATTCAGGCAAAACCCTTTCCTCAAGACTAGTTCTGTTTTGGAACAAGAATTTCAAATAGATGTAAATAAGCTCCAAATGCTGAAGACCACCTCTTAAGGGGTGATGGAAAAAGCTACAGCAAGAAGCAATTTACAGTCCCTGTCTACTGGTTTAGTATTTATTTTGCACATACACGCACACACACTTCAGGAAACCTTTGTCAACGTGAGATGTTTCTCTGTGCCCATCCTTCTAAAATGGACTTGACCCATCCATCCTGATGACATTGAAGAGATGCCCAGGAGGACTTCCCTAAACTTGCATCGCTTTTATGAGGCAGGAGTTTGCATGACCAGTTTCCTACAAATGATAAAAGATTTCCTAAGCCTATGGTTTGTGATCCTGAACCCTCATTTCAAAGGACTCTGGCACGCATATGCACATAGACAAAGGTAGCATGACATATAATGACAAAATACTTTTGTACAAAGATGTTACACTTAGAAAAACCCTGGCTCGGGCTTACCTATCTGAAGAAACTGGTGAGAGACGGATCATTAACATGACAATTTAGTATGATTGATCTTTTTCTTTCAAATAAGATTTTGTCTGACCTTCTATGTGACTTTCTTCCTCTGCCCAGTTGTCTGGGCAGTTAATATATCCCCACCATAACTGGCTAGGAAAGACATATTAGCTCCTTTTAATGCTGCCTTCAGAAATTCCATCTTTTATATTTTTCCTTATTATTAATTAAGAGTGGTTGGTAAAGAAGCCAGGACTGTAGCGTAAGTTCTGACTGGAAATTCCCTTCCTTCTCCTCCAGGTATTATTAAGAAGTTTTTTAAAGTTTGCTTTGGATAGAGAGAATGAGGGTGGAGGAGCTCTGACATGGCACAGAAATGAAGCAGTCTGGTGAGCCTGCCCTGCGTGGGACTGTTACCAGGCAGGAGGAAATGAGGAAGGAGAAGGGTCTTTAGGAACACACGTGCTGCACAAAGGTTGTGGTACCCTATTAAAAAGAGACATGCCTTCTGCAGGAAGATATATTGTACGTATGGATGAGGTGCCCTTTGCCAATCTATCCTTAAGTTTCTTTTACCTATACAAATTTTTGTGTTTTCCAGAATTCCTTCTGAAACAGAGCAGCACTGATTTTAACCCCTGCTGTAAAACACAGTCCCTGAATACTTAACAAAATGCTATGATTTCTGCTGAGTGGTGTTTAAGCTTGAGAAGAAAGATCAAAAAGTATTACTGCCTGGACTGAAGGTCCCTTACTGCCACCGGTCACGCTATGTCCTCAGGAAGAAACCTATCAGCCCGTGAGCCGATGCCCTGACTTCTTGCATATCACCTGGAAGTGCAGAACTTCAGTGAAGTGGGACATAGAAGTGTTTTTTTGGAGATGTGGCCATCACGTGGGACAGCTTGCTTAGCCCTTCAGAGGCAGTATGACCTCCATGAGTGTCCTCAACACTTGTCAGGTCACGCTCATCCCAGTTTTTGTGTATCACTTACTCTTTAGGCCAGAACTTGTTTTTTAAATGCGGAGTTGCCACCTTCTTGGCAAGCGGTGTGCTGGTGGGATGATGGTGTCCCTGCATGCCCAAGTCACCCATAGGAGCCTCTGTCCTAGAATCACTCCCTTCTGTTAACCCAATAGGGGCCCGATCACTTGGGATGAGGAATTAAAAGTATCCCCAAATGGTAAGACGTCTTAGCCAGGTGAAACACGGCATCTAGCTAAATTAATTAAAATAGTAAAATGTGCTTTCCTTCACAACCTCTGTCCACAGCCCCAGTAGATCCAGATCAGTTCCATGCATGGACTGAGAGAGAAAAGCTGTCACGTGCAGCTGCTGACTTTCCTCCCCCGTCTGCCAGAGGTTTGTCTTGAACAGTTAAGCTGGAGTTTGATGCTTCCTTCCTATATTCTCCAAACCAGCATGTTAAAGAACATCTCTGATACAGCTGAGTATTAGGCCAGTAATTCCTTCACGGGGAATAACCTGGTTGCTGTGTGGAGTCATTTACTGGGAGGCTCCACAGAGAGGTCACCGTTCCGCTGCTCTTCTAGCAGCGTTCTGAGTTCCTTCTTTGCCTCTGGGCAAGATAATATCTCACAGGCAGAAAATATTTTATTCTTCACATCAGGATAATATGCACATAAATATGTATAAATATGCCATCCTCAGTGCCCAAGCCATCTGTACAAGTGTCACCACAAGAGCTATTGGTGGCTTTTCTGCATGTCTCTCTACTTATTTACAGTCTGATTAAAGCATTAAACTCCAACTTGACTTCTAATTAGCAGAGCAGCAGTTACTCATTATTGCTTTGCTATGGCCTGCTATCCGCTTAGTTCTAAGACAGCAAAGCTGTCTGTGGACCTGCTGACTTGCCAAGGTATTTCAGCTCACCTTCAAGGAGCCTGCTCAAACTTAGCCCATCTTTGTTGGTCTTCAATTCACAAGCAGCGTTGACACTGGGGCGTTTATAATGGAAAGGCTTGATGGGAAGCTGAAGGAGGCCACACACAGTTCCCAGAGGCATTTGTAAGCTTTGATCTGGCACAGTTTGTCCTGAGTGTTCATAGTATTAACTCTGTCTCATTTGGGTTTAGGTCACCTGCTGAAACTATCCCTCACATACGAAATCTACTTCTGTCACAGACTAGGTTTTTCTTAATCGTGTTCTAAACTTTACCCATTTATTGTCTCTTTTTCATCATCTGAGGATGCACTTGAAGATTTATTTTTTTTCCAATTTATTTCCTGCCCCCCCTTGAAGATGCTTATTTGAAGAGCAGGACATCAGCAATGATGGAATAACCGGATGATTGACGAAGGTCTCCACATTGACTCATTCAGAAATGAGGGGCTAAATAAAATCAAGGATTTCAAAAGAAACAGTGAATAAATAGCAAGAGTTTATTTGACAGGAAAAAGACCACATCCTTTTGAAGCTCTACCATGTGGGATGTCTGCAGGCTTCAAATGACTTTTGCAATTTCTTATCTTTATAAATTACTTGAATGGACCATAAACAAGTCAGATAGGCTAGCAATGCAATAATGAGAAGAGGAATGACTGCACATCGAGTGGCAAGAAAAATTCAGTATCAGCTTTGTAATGTGGCTGACACCTAAGAAATATAAATTATTCTTGATAAACAGCTTTATTCAAAAGAAGAATAGTAACAACAACAAGGCATAAAGTAACTGAATAAAACTAAGGAAATAAGACTTTCAAAAGAGGACCTTGGAGAATGGAATGGTGATTTTCGTGTAAGTAGTACTTCCACTATGGGGAAAGATCATTCACTGATATGGCAATATATTGTGTCTTCCATTATATTAAGCATCATGCATTCAGGTGAGACCTATTTCACTTAAAATACACATCTAGGCTTTCTTTCCCCGAAGTTACATATTTTAATACAATATGACTGAAAATTAAAATTATGCAAACATGCACACACATCTGTGTTGTTTCAAAACCAGTGCCGCTTCTGTCATTCAGCAGCACCATTCCCCAGAATTCCTGCCAGTAAAACTGACATTGACACATCAGCTTCTGCAGCTATTTCAGACATACAGGCATGAATTCCTGGTAACTCCCTGTCTGGGAGAAAAAATAGGGGAGCTCAAGCAAATGCTGATGAAAAGTTACCCCAATTGGTCAAATACACAATACCTATAACCTAAAGTATCTACATAATATGTTTTTCAAGTTAAAAGTTGTAAAGTATAGCCTTTCCTGCAGGGATTTCAAACAGAATAGAAAAAAAAAGAAAAGAAAAGAAAGGAAAAAACACTCTGATATGTAAAAGGGGACAAGAGCATAAACGTATGCGGTATTTTTTTTAAAAATTGTGTGGAGTCTGTTGTGAGATTCCCCTTTGCCAATAGCAGAACTCCTGCTGGCATCTAAAGGACCAGGATTTCATCCCTGGGCTCTGTATCTAGTGGAAGGAAATAGCAGAAGTGACAAATAAAGAAATATATTCTCACGCTAAAAATAGCTTAACAGTCTACTAAAAGAAAACAATGCTTACGTCAAACACTCAGATATTTCTTTCTCCTTCATTGGCACATCGTATTTTACAAGTTCAGGCACGAAAACCAGCTTACAGATGTATTTGTTTGCTTTCCCTTATTCCTAATATTTTGCAGGAAAACTAATCCGGTAGTATCTGAAGGATTTATGAAGAGCAGATGTAACATTGTGATGCTGATGGAATTAATAAAACATCTTTTGTATTAGGTAGTTGATGTCAAACATCTGGTAGGAGCATTACTGAACAAGAGGACTCACAAAAAAAGAGAAGAGGAGGCCGGGAGGGATGTAAACAGTTTTCCAACAACTAAGAGTAGGTTTTTTGAGAAGATGGAACCAATCTCTTCGTATGGAAGAAGGATAAGAGATAGGGATAGTAAATTGAAATTGGACATTCTGACTTGACATAGCATTGGGGAGGAAATCACGACACGGACAGTCAGGGAGGGGGACAGGCTGCCCAGAGAGGCTGTGCAGACTCTTTCCCTGGAGGTTTTCAAGACCCAGCTAGAAAAGCCCTGAGCAACCTGATCTGAGCTCCAATGTCACTCTGCTTTCAGCAGGAGGTTGCACTAGAGACCTCCTGAGGTGGTGTGAATTTCAAGAGGTGGACAGTTTAGGTTTTGTAAAGAAAACAAAAAATATTGGAAGATACAGGAAATCCAAGATTATATATGAGTGCTGAATGTCAAGGAGATTTAAACAACGTAATAAATATTTCCTTAACCTCTCAGTACTTGGAAGCATCATGTAATGCTGAAATAATCTAAATGCTGTTGCGATGCACTCAGCAGCTAGAATTTATGTTCACGCTTGTTCCTCAATCTATGCTAGATCTCAGCAAAGATTTGGTAGTTATGCAGTTTAAATTTGGATTGCATATTTTAAGTTGTACTTTTGCATAGGAGGCCTTATCTACCTTGACCACAGTGAGAACAGTATTTTTAAACTCTCCCAGTCCGTATAAAGGAGACAATAATGTTCAGTTTATCCAATGAGAAATGTGTCTTGTTAGGAAGGGAGCACTGTCATCATCCTCAATCCTCAGTAGAAGGAGCTGAAACTAAGCTTTTGAAGTAAATCATGAACAGAGATCATGATCAAGAGTGACCTGGCATTGGAAATTTCAGTTTCTGCCCATTAGAAAAAGTAAACTAAAAGATTCCCTTTTTTTCCCCCCAGAAAATGTTATTCAGTCAGATAGCTGTTCCCAAATCCCTGGCTGCTGTGCTCCCTGGAGACAGGCTCCTGGGTCCGACTGATTCCAGGGTGTTCTGCAGTAAAGTGCCCAGAGCCAGGGTCCACAAGACCTTCAGTTTGCTGCTAATTCTAGAAAAAAAACTATTCCTAACCTCCAACCTTTGCGGTCCACTATGGCTTTTGAACAATATCAGGAGAATCTTAAGTAAAACTGTTAAAATTTTTTTCTAAAGACAATTCAAAATCCCCATATCATAGAGGAAAGGGAAAGAAAAGTTTTTGGTTTTTCTTTCTGTTTCAGGACAAATTAAAAAAAAAAATTAATTAGAATTTCCAGTCAAGGAGGATTTCCAGTTTCCAGCCAGTTCCTAGCAGGAGCTGGTCATTAGATTCCATCAGGCGTGCGTGCCTTCACATCCGTGGAAGGACTTTTTCCTCTGACACAGCCAGCTGTCAGAAAAGTTGTCATTTAGCCCTGGGCCATGATATCTTTTGTTCCACTGTGATGATCTGCTTTAGTTTTGTGAACTTTAAAGAGTTCTGCTACCATTTTGATAAAGAATTATCACAGTTATCATGTTTCTATGCAACTTCTATGGAATTCTCTGTGTGTTTTCATGCAAACTGCAATATGCTATTATGACTATAAAGGCCAAACTTTACCTGTTTGCACAGATGGAAAAATGTATTTGATGTTTGTTTGTATTCTATGTCTTTTGTACTTCAACTCTGTGCTCTAATTTAAAGTCTATCCATTATTTTAAGGATAGAATTGGCTGTATAACCATAGGACATTATGTTAGTAGCATATAAACTATTCAGTTAATTTGAAACTAATTCACTAAATGAAAGATATTTACAAATTGGAAAATAAATATCACAATTAGATTTTTCATTCCAGTTTCAATTCAGCCAAATAATTTTTTTTTTGTTTTCCTTTCTCATTACACATTGATAAAGTTTGGGGGGTTGTTTGTTTGTTTTAAACTTGTTTAAACTAAGGTTTCCTTTTCATAAAAACATATAGGATAAAAGATTTTTCTCTCTTCACTTTCATTGCCTGTCACTCCCACCCAGATTCTTATTATCATACTTTCATATCTGTTCCTTTATTTTACTGCAACCACTTTTTCCTTCTCTTTACATGAAGCAAATGTCCCTGCTTAGGAAAATCTGAACCTTTCTACTAGGGTGGAAATAAACTAAATATGGTCTTTTCCTTGTGTTGAACAGCTGTTAGGGCATAAAGGACACCAAGGAACTACAGAATTACTTCTGAAGCAAAGTACTTCAGAACACAGGTAAGGGATTGCGTTCCCACCCAAAACGTCAGAAAATTAAAGTAACATGGTTTGTAAAAGTCATTCGAATGGTGACTTTGCTTGTACGTTATGCAGCTTTCTGAAACATTTATGTCTGGTTTGGGTTTTTTTTTTTTTTTTGAGGATGTAAGCTTTTGATTATAGGCATTGTGTTTTTGTGTATGTTTCTGCAGTGACTTACCCACTGGAGATAAATCGCAATTTCAGCCTCAGACTTGTATTAAAATAAAAATATGTGATAAAGCAAATACTGGGAAGGTTAGTGTGCTATTGACTCTCAGTAGGGACCACTAACACTATTCAACTGTTTGAAGAGTTTTTGTGTGATACATTATTGTGAATTTACTACAAAAC
The DNA here is from genome assembly GCA_026212715.1 of Elanus axillaris. Lineage (NCBI taxonomy): Eukaryota > Metazoa > Chordata > Aves > Accipitriformes > Accipitridae > Elanus > Elanus axillaris. The sequence goes on from JANZLQ010000005.1 coordinate 34,562,804, forward strand.
TAGCTTTTCAGCCCAGTTTGCCAATAAATACCGAATGTGAGGTGGAGCTGAAAGCTGAATAGATATTTGGTAGGAAAATGCTCGCAGCATGTGGCTAAAGGCACCTTGGCTGGAGTGTGAATGGTTCGCCTGTTGGCAAATTTACAGGGGTAAATCTCTACATTTCAGTTTCCTCAATGTGAGCCCTCTGAAGGTTCAGGTATTGTAAATTAGAGACAATGGAAACATTCACCATCAAGGATATGATAAGATGAAAAGGAAATTAAAGTCTTATACAGATAAAGCAGTATACAGTCCGTTTCCAGTATTTCCCTCTTTGTGTGCTACCAACTTACCATCAGTGAGAAAAAATACCCTGTTGGAGCAGCCATAAACGTGTCCTGGTTATCATGGGGAAAAATACTGACAAAAGATGTCTGCTAAAATGCTGACAGGGAAAAATCTCTGCCAATCTGGGAACTGCGAGCCTGGGAACCTAGCCTGAGAAGCCAGAGCATCCTTCACAAGCGCAAATGGGAGCCAGGTCGGCCTTGATAAATGCAGCTGGGAGCCTGGAGCATCCTTGATAAGCACAAAAGAAAGAAACTGCCGTGACCTGCGGAACAAAGAAACTGCTATAACCTACAAACCGACCTCCTTAGAAAGCAGAAGTCGGCAGCAGCTGTTCTAGGAACTGGTGTCCTATGTACACTTATATATCCACATTAAAGGTATAAAAGTAACTTGCTATCTTCCCCAAACGAGTGCCTCTCTCCCAGAACTCCCCCCGTGTGAATTTAGCGGCACAGTCCTTTGGACTTGCCAGGGATGCCTGGTTGAATCCATGTTCTGTGACATGGGTCATCTCTACAGCAGGACTTTGTCCATCATCGATTGGCCCCACTCCTTGGAGTGGTTTAATGGAGTGTACTGGTAATACCTTGAATGAAAAATATATATGTACGCCTGCATACAAGTGATTAAGACACTTGTTGCTTAACTAGTGGTAATTCATAGTAACTTGTAAGTATGTATATATGTGTGTGTATATATGCTTGCTTTACTAATTATAAGTATACTTACCTTGCTAAAAATAATTTTTAATAAATAAATTCATAGAAGCAAAGACTCCATGTGCTCTGAACCCATTATCATGACCAACCTGTGGCTTGGGTAACCCTTGTAGATCGTGGCCATGACAGTTACATACTCACAAAAAAATCAGCCTGAATGGTTAGCTTTTAATATTAAGAAACAGCAAATTATCTCTTTTCTTGTAATTTCTAATCTTCATTGTTTGCTAATTTTATTCTTTGTGTTAATTAAATGATTAACATAACCACAGCATCTTGCTCACACACTCTAGGAGGAATGGAAGTATCTTTTGGTTTGTTAAAACATCTCTCTTAGTTCTAATCTCATAAATTTGCTTTGTCCTCATTTTGGACAAAATTCACACACAAATTAATGCTCTTTACTTTCAGATTGCACTACAGAGTGGAATTTAGTACTTCGGCTATAACCCTTAATATTTGCATTTCTCTGCTGCTGTCATCTGTGTGTGTACATAAACATGCTCATATACAATATTTTACTATCATATTATTTTTCTTACCAAAAGGTCTGCTAGTCCCTGTGGAAGACATTTAGATTTATGTTTACATTTAGCTTAAAGAGTATTCCATACTATATACTTCTTTGATCTTTGTCTGCCGTACTTAAAATTCTTTTTAAAAATCTGGTTTATATACTCATAAAGACTTTTAACAAAGAAAAGAGTGTGTGTGCATATTTGTGTGAAATCCCCAGAAGAAATAGCAGAAAAAAAGGTGAAAGAATGGCTCTTATCTGTAATGGGGGATATAATTTCCATTCTGTGAAGTTCACAAGTGCACGTTATTTTTGTTCCAGAGTTTGGAAAAGCTTGAACTATGTTTAGACCAGCACAGATGACTTGTTAGAGGAAGACCCTGCTTTTTAACAACAGGATAGCAACTGGGTCATCCGCTAGATGTGGCCAAAGCTAAACTATGGTGACCTTTCACCCTCTTAAAGGACAAAATTTAGGTTGACCTGAAAAAAATCTACTCTGAGAATGAAGAGAGTTGTAACAGGAACTCCAAGTAAAGTCACAACTTGCTTAATTTGCCTTTCTTCTTCTTCTTCTTCTTCTTCTTCTTCTTCTTCTTCTTCTTCTTCTTCTTCTTCTTCTTCTTCTTCTTCTTCT
>JANZLQ010000005.1:34570829-34590396 GCA_026212715.1 Elanus axillaris
CTGTCTAGCGAAGGGGGGGGGAGTGATAGAACGACTTGGTGGGCACCTGGCGTCCAGCCATGGTCAACCCATCACAGTGTTTTACCTTGTTCTTGATCTTTGAGCCTTGCACTAGCACCAGGAGCAGCAGAGAGACTCCCAGCCATTGCCCTTCTGGAAATTTGTAAATGCTTTGCTAACGCTACTCTGTCTTACTGCTCCCAGCCTCTTACCACTGCTCCTTGAAACTCTGTCGATTCCTCACAGCTCCCCAAATCTCTCTGATGTCTCTTCCTCTTGAATTGGCTTTTTACTGTCACAAAATTAAAAATTGCTGACCCTAGTGTTAAAGAAAAATAAAATGATAGTATATCTCCTACTAGATGCAGGAAAAATCAGTTCTGCCTACATAGCTTTGTTGAATGAGCTCTGATATTCACACACTCTACGCTAGAGTAGTTTTAAGGCACTGGCTAGGGTCCACATGGAGAGTTTCAAACCATTTTCTACTTTAACACCTATATATGAAATCATAAGGAAGTTTGTTCAGTGCCATCCAGGGCAATCAGGGGTCCTTATCCTTCCTGATAACCTTACAGCCAACTGATCCTTCTACAACTCCTTTCTTAATACAAGGGCTCAAAATAACATTTCTGCATTATACATGACAGTAGTTTGCTTTAAATTGAAATGGAATCTCACAATCCATCAGTACATTACACTGACTGTAAATCATAGTCTGAATTATTCTGTTCACATAAATTTTTCACCTGACAGGACTGAATTCAGACCTCTGAGATGTCTCTTACTACACATAAGCAGTTGCAGTGTTCTTTAGTTCAACATTGAACTAATCACCCGTTGTGGAATTGAGTTATTGCAACGTTAATCTTTCAAAACAACACTTGCTCCTAATGAAAAAGCTGCAACCCTTCAGATTTTCAGTATAGCTATTTTTACAGGGTGGCAAGATTGCTGAGGTTGGAAGACAACTCTGGCTGTGCCTCGTCCAAGGCCTTGCTGGGAGCTGAGGGAGCTAGAGCAGGTTGCTCAGGAACATGGCAAGTGGGGTTTTGAGTATCTCCATAGACGGGGACTCCATAGCCTCTCTGGACAAAGTGTTCCAATGTTTGACCTACCTGACAGTTAAAAAACCCTTTTCTTATATTCAGGTGGAATTTCATGGCTTTTAGTTTGTGTCCATTGTCTCTTGTCCTGTCAGCGGGCACCACTGAGGAGAGTTTAACTCCATCTTCTTTACTCCACTCCACTAGGTGTTTATACACATTGATAAGATCTCCCTGGGGTCTTCTCTTCTCCAGGGTGAACAGTCCCAGCTCTCTCAGCCTTTTTTCTTATAGCAGATGCTCCAATCCTGTTGTCATCTTTGTGGCCTTTCACTGGAGCACAGCATATCTCTCCAGGATGGCCCTGTCTTTCTTGTACTGGGAGCCCAGAACCGGACTCAGCACTCCAGGTGAGTCTCCCCAGTGCTGAAGAGAAGTGAAGGATCACCCTTCTACCTGCTGGCAATGACCTTCCCATTAGGGAATAGCTGAGGAGGCCATTTGCCTTGTTTGCTTCGAGGGTACTATGCTAGCTCATGTACAACTTGATGTCTACCAGGATCTTCTACCAGGAATCTGCCAGGAATCTACCAGGGCTTCTTCTGCCAAAGAGTATTCCAGCTGTTTGGACCTAGCCTGTACTAGGACCTGAGGTTATTCCTCCCCAGGTGCAGGAGTCAGCATTTCCCATTGCTGAACTTGATGGGGTTCCTCAACCCACTTCTCCAGCCTGTCGAGGTCCCTCTGAATGGCAGCATGAGCCTCTGGGGTACCAGCCCCTTCTCCCAGCATTACATCATCCGAAAACTCACTGAGGATTTACTTGGTCCCATCTTCCAGTTTGTTAACGAAAAATTTAAACAGTATCGCTCCTGACAGCCCTGCCATTGGTACCCCTGGGGCACACCATTAATGTCTGGCCTCCGGCTCAACTTTGTGCCACTGATTACAACCCCCTGGGCCTGCGCAGTCAGCAGGTTTCATGCCTTGTATTTTCCCCCTTGCCTTCTTATACCACTGGGGACTTCTTTCTTCCTTCCTTCTTCCTTTTTTTTCAATTACATTATAAGCTTATAAGTTATCAAACCTGAAAATTTGCTTTATGTATCTTTTTAATGTTAGCAGTTATAATTCTAAATGAAAAAAAACATTGTTCTTCCAGTTAGAGAACCAAAGTGAAAGAGGTCTGGTATTTTCTTGGTCCTGGTAGCCAAAATACAGATCCAGCATTGAATTGGATTGTCTGGAACAGTCATTAAGTCCATGAGCAAATGTCATGTTTTCTAGTCTGCCAGGTAGGGCCTGATTAGAGATGAGTATCCTCATTAAACCCTTCCAAAAGATGGCAGTCTACAGTTATACTTTGGGATTCCCTCTGCTTTTAAAGAGCAAAACAAGATGATGCATTCTGCATAAAGTGGTAGTTCAGTGTATAAGTAAGTAGGCCCACTGCTGTGCACATCAGGATAACTCTCATGATACATGGAGGTAACACAATGGAAATCGCAGTTTAGAAATCCAATTTATCTTGCTGTGAATAGAATTGCATCCACTACAGACAGCAATTAGTTTTGTTCTATAACACCGTTATAGAAATGTGACATTGAAAAACTATTTGCAAACTACTAAGCATTCACATAGCTTGAGTTCATGGAGTTTAGAAAAACGTTAATTCCTGGTATGCAAGGGAGAACAAAGGATTTTTTACCAGCTGTAGCCAAAAGGTCAGATCACAACTGCTGAGGTAATGAAGCAAAAGCTTCCTTCAACTTTAAATGCTTATGAAGTTTATAAAAGCATGATATTCTATGGATACCTCTTTCTTGCAGCACTAAGTTTCTGTCACAGCTGAATTATGGATAGTTCTGTTTTAACTCTATACCTTCATAACAGTGTCTATAGCCCCAAGACTGGTAAACAAATGATGCCTGGCATTGAAGTACTTGAACGCTGACTTTTTCCCCTGTGCTTTTGCAAATGTCATATAGAAAGTTTATTCATAAAATAAATGTATACCAGCAGTCCTGTAGAAGCTTTAGCATGTTAATATTTAGGTGGATATTTCCTACTCACGTTTAAGACAGTGACTGATGTATTTATGTATCAGGTCTTAGGAGCTGATTGCCTATGACAGAAGGAGATGGGGCTTAATACTGTAAGAAGTTCCTCATACTCCCATATTTTGTCTGCGTATGAACCATCCTTCTAGCAGAGATTAACTTCTTTTTAAAGAACAGGTTTATATGTTTTTCATTGCTTTCCCTCTTCCTAAATTCATGCTCAGTGTTATTCCTCAAGGCAGCCAGAAATGTGTAACAGATATTGTAGAGCTCAGCAACTTCCCTAGCTGCTGGGAAGTGTAAGACCTTATATATTCACCTCATAACAATTAGAAATTGTGTCATTTGTTTCCCCTGGGAAAATTCATTAGCAGAAGATGGTGTTAGTCGCTGTTCTTCTATGCTTTTATCTTAGAATTACCTCTCATTTGAGAATAAATATTTTTTTTAAATTAAAAAGTCTTAATTAGATTCAGAACTCATTTGTTTCTCAGTAAGAACTTCCCTATGCAGGGAAATGTTGAGACCCAATGTTTTGAGGACAGCATCCTGTAATTTTCTACCCCTGAGGGCAAATGCAGCCTTCTTCTGAATGATGGATGGAAGAACTGCATAGGTATTTGCCTGGATCCACGCCACATGACTCAGGAATATGCATGTAACCAGCCAGTGCTAATGCAGAAATCCCTTTCGTCCTCCCCACTTCCCTTCAATTAAACCTGCCAAGAGTCCCTGCTGCACAAAGTCACTCTAGTCTAGAATAAAAGGCACTGTAACATGGAGGGCAGCTTTTGCCTGAGAAATTGTGCCAAAATACTTAGTCTGGGTCAATTTGTTCATGCAGAGATAGATGGCTTCATGTTGGTTTAGTGTGGTTTAATGAGTTACTGCTTTTAGTAAATCTACTTACCACAAGTCTGAGCAAGTCTGTACTGATACTAATACTAGCTCCGACATGTCTTTTCTAGTCATAAGTCTTGGAGGAGGGGTGTTGGTTCCTTGTTTTACAAGTAGAGGAACTCTTACTAGAGAAACTGAGAAAGGGTGAGGAAGATGGACTGCATCAGGATTCCCTCTGCATCCTAAGGTCACGCTCCCACTGGTTTACGAGCTTACGATCTTTTCTCCCAAGTTCCAAGTGCATAATCTAAAAGTAAGATAATTTATAAATATTTAGAAAAAAACAGGTTTTCACAAATCTTCTCCTAGAAACATTGAGCAGAATCACCTTATTTTTCTAAGCTGCCTGAATGTCACCTAGAAAAAGAAAAGCAGCTGCAGTCAATAACAAGAAAGAGTCACCTCAGAAGGACGATTTACTTCTTCTATTACAGGCAGAGAAAGACATGGTATGAACTCCCCAGTGGGTGGGTCTGATCCAATCATTTAAAAATAAGGTTTTGCTACCTTTCTGAGGTAGACACCTTGTTGTATCTGAGAGACATCTATATAAGGCTGGCAGATACAACCTCAAATCCAAAAGTTATTCATACTTCTGGCTATCCAAGTGGGGTAGCCCAAGACATCCAGAGGGCACGGCCAACCAAGTAAAGCCTAAAATGTTTGTTATTCTTTCCTAACTAGTAAAAGCCTTGCTCATGCCTTAACAATAATTCTTGGGTGAGTGAAGATGGATCCAATTCACCCAAAGCTGTCACATATCACACAGTTTTCTAACGTGCCGGAGCCGCTGTTCTGCAGCGCATCATTACCATGCAGAAGGTGGTTGCACACCTGGCTTAACCACTTTGAAAGGGGGTTGCCTGTCTCACGTCCGCAGTGCTGCAAAGTCAGATGAGCTTGTTGAAAAGTCTAATCCAATGCCTTTCCCAAACCAGCCAAAAGTGTGCCCGTAAGTCAAAACAACTTCAATGGCTGCAGTGTCCGAGGAAGCTTTAAAACAGGCGCAGTACAAGAGCTTGAGTGACATCATTTTACTTCAGTTGGCTGGTTTACCTGACAAGCAGGTAAGAAATCTGAGAGTGCTGAGGCTCTCTTGGGACTAAAGCTTTAATTGCATAATGAGATGATCTAATGGTCTGGTGTGTGCTAGTTTGGCCATGTTTCACAATGCTGAGCTCAACTTCAGCCATGTTTCACTTGCTGCCAAAGTAAAAAAAAAAAAACCAAACCAGAAAGCCAAGGCAGCAGGCAGCATTTCGAGACTGTCTATAGAAAAAATGTTTCCCATCCATACCTCAGAGATTGTCTACTGAGAAATCAATGGAGTTAAATAACTCATGTCAATTTTGGACATCATTTACATTTTATAGGCTTGGATTTTGATTCTTATATTGATTTTATACTGATATAAATCCTTCATTTCAAAGGAGCTACTTGATTTAAATCTGTAGCAGAACATAACAGGACCTATTTGCTTTCATTAAAGGTCTTTTGACTTCAGTGGTACCAGTATTAAACAGGAATGGTCAGAGGACTCCACCATAAATTGTAGGAGTACTTAATTTCATTTTAAGTACATGCCATGTAATTACATTGCTAAGACAAATTCATTCTGCAGACTATGTTGGTGCTAATTGCAAATAAAAAGAAAGCAAGGAGAAGAAAGCTCAAAGAAGATGTAAATCTTGAAAGTCAGAAAAAACCTAATTTGAGTAACTCAGTACATATATAGAAGAGAAAAAATAAGTAAATCAGATCAGGTATTCCAACTGTTCCTTTTATGTCCCTTAGAATGATGACAGTGTATGTCTGTGTTCATATAGAAATAAAGATGTATGTGCTTACGTATGTATATAGACACATTATATATTTATATATTAAAGACAAGGAGGAGGATTAGTGGGTCTAGGTAGGAAAAAAAGACTGTGTCAGAGCTCAACTCCTTACGTCTTTGCTCCACCTGAACAGAAGAGTACGAATGAAGCTCTGTCAGTTTACTGATTGGTAACAGCACTGGTGGCTTCTCTTAAGGGAAAAGGCCATTTTGCCTTGAGGGACTGAGAATGAGAAATGGCAGTTCAAACTTTTGGAAAGCATTAATGAAGAATTTTTCAGTTTAAGTCTTTTGAAAGAAAATTCCAGTTTTGGGACTTCAGTAGTATTCGATAACTTTCTTTTTTCGGTTCAGAGACTACTTCTCGTGCCGTGAGCAGGTTTTGCACAGGAACCCAGTGGGCTTTGGGGACATGCAGCTGTTTGACAGCTTTGCCTCGCACATGTGGCAGGAGCTGCCCTCGCCTCGGTGACTCCTCAGGCTGCCCAGCTTTGGAGTCGGGAGAGGACACTGTTGTCAGCAGCAGCTGCCTGTTCTTCAGGGATTTCACAATCCTTTCTTTCATAGTTGCAGTACTTGGGAAATTTTGGACAATGCGCTTTCTTTGTAATTGAAATAGCACCACATGTAAAATTGTAGAAAACTCCAGTGAACCGGTACATTTAATCTTTTTCTTTCAACTTTGATGGTTCAAATATTGCCTCTCCTGCTGTTCTCTTTCCTTTCACCAAGCCCTGCCTTTTTCCCATGTTGCATGGCCAAAATGTTTTTTCCAGTGCTGCTCTTTAATAAGCTTATTTTCTTTTCCAGCTAACACCTGCCCATTTTTTTTGTCTTTGCCACACAACACAGGTTTATACCTACGGCTTTGTCTGAAAGATGGGCCTTGGGTAAGGACATAAAGGTCTCATGAGGGCAATTAGTAATAATCTGTAAAACTCTCCTTCAAAATCTCTTTTCACAAGTCACTCCATCCGGCTGTGTCTGCTTCTGGTTAGATGACTTCTAAAAAAAACCCTGAACAGGTTTCTCTTGCAGAAAAAAAATCATGATTTATAGCCTTGTCCTTAAGGAGCAAACAGAGAGAAAAAGGAGAAAGTATAAGGGACTCTGAAAATTATTTTAGACATCTCTTGTGCTGCCAATATCATTCTGCATAACTTCCATTTTGCAGTTCATTACCACAAGTTCATGAATTCACAGGTGTTTACGGTACTAAAAATGAGCTAGCACCAGCTTTGGTGTGCACCGACAGAGCTTTAGAGCTGCAGAGATGGAATATCCTTCGCTCTATAGATTTGTTTCAGTAGGATCTCGGCAAATGCTGGAAGAAGGACTGATGGCCCCACATTAAAAGCTTGTAAGTGCTGCTACTCAACTGTGTTACATTGTGGACTTACATTCATTTTTCAGCATGTTTGTTGTGTTTTGGAAGACAAAATTACTTGCCAAATAATTACCTCCTGTATATCCTGCTATTGTGTCCTCACCTTGGACATAGTGACTATTGCTTGTAAGGAAGCTTAGAAATTTAAAAAGTCTCACATCCATCTGTGATAATAGGAATGACACAGCTGATGCCTTGCCGCTCAGAACCTCCGACTCTTGAGAATTTGTGTGTTTGCTGGAGGACATAATATCACCGTTGATGGCAGTCCTCTCAGTGACTGGCACATAAAAGCTAGCGTAGCTTTCTGATACCAATGAACGTTCGTTAGGGTCTTGAAAGATAAACTCGAAGGATAGCCACAGCTCAAAGGGGAGATGATGACAGAATGCGACCCCGGGGTGTGAGATTTCAGTTGGTCTTTCTATGAGGGAAGATGCTATAAAAGACCAGATAAAGGCTTCACAGAAAAAATACGTTTTGGAGAAGAACAGAAAAATAAGTAAATAACTACTTATGGATCATCTGCCCGCTATTCCATTAATATGATTCACGGAACTATATCACATCTTCAGGCTTTCAAGCTATGTCTCTATAGCTAAAAAAGGAGAAGGAATGAGCTAAAGTACTGGACTGTGATTATGCACAGTGCCAAATAGCTAGCACACAACTGGCACCCTAATGACACGGGCCAATTAGCACTTTCTGAGAGATGGCTGGGCAAAGGTTGGGGGATTTTATGCACCGGGGACGATTTCCGAAGTCAATATGCATGAGCCTGAATGAGGTTTTGCTTCCCTCCTCTCAAGACAGGTCTCCAAAACTGTTTCAGGAGTTTCTCAAACACCTCTATATTCTCTTAATCCCTAATTTAGTGGAGTAAAGCACACTACACCCCACAAGCAAAGACCATCAGTTTCACGCTGCTGAAACACTGCTATGAGGGGCTGTAACGTAGCCCTTAAAATATTTCAGACCTTTGAACTTAAGAAAACAGCAGGAATGAGAACCATGATTCAGCAGCATAAGGTTCTACTAGTATGGACCTGGAGGGTGCCCAGGAGCCAGCACTGTGCAGCATGAATGGAGCTTTCTGGGCTACTTGGCAACTCTCTTATTTAGGAGTGGGTGGGCAGTCTGGGAGGCTTTACATATTTCTGTGCTAAAATGTTTATTGAAATGCTCAACTGTGTGGTAGATTTCTTTCTTATCTTCCCTCGTTCCCTCTAGCACCTGGGTAATTACACGATTTTATTACTAGTCTTTTAATTTCAGTTGTTGCATGCCTACTTATGCAGCTTTAGATAACCTTTAGGTGTAAACATCCTTGGAAATTGCATTTCACTAGCAAGAGATATATGAACTGATTTTTACACGCCTCTTTTTTCCACCTACACGTTCCTTATTCTATTCTCAGTGAACATCATGCTGCTATTTTAACTATAGTATCGTCTTTATTACTTTCCTCTTTCTATGTTGGCAGTACTTGGTATACCAGCATCACACATCCTAGCAGATCTTTCTCTGTTTCTGGAGAAAAGGCATTATGATACCTCAAATCTTGGCACTCTCCACCCTCAATTGTCTTTACCTCTGAATGTCTGCGGAGGTAACATTATAACAGTTCTCCTCAACAGCACTTCTCTTTCTAGGATGTGAGATATAAATAACACTGATTGGACTGGTAACTTCTCCTCGACTTGGCCTTTCAGCTCAGGAAAATGTCATTACCGGTGCTTTAAATACAAATAAACGAAAAAAAGTCTTTTCATGTGGAAGAATATTTCCTGACTACTATACCCTCATTTGCCAACATGTGATACTTGGGAACTAAGCGGCATTACTATGCCTATAAAAAGAGCAATCATAGCAGTGCAAGAAGCCTTGACTGCCAATATGTCTTAGTAACCTTTTATATCATAGCAGTGTTGTTACTGCCACAATAGGTTAGGGTATGTCACCATTTCTATTATATATGAAACCACATTTTTCAGGGCTTTATAACTTTTGTACTGTGATAAACACTGAACTGAATCTTTATACATGGCTTGTCAGATAAAATAGATGAAGACATAGTGGCTGGAAATTGGGTGGTATGTTACAACAAAATGGCAAAAAGAAAGACAAGAGCAAGTAGATTTCTTATTTTTGATAGTATAAAAGTTAAACATTCTTAAAAGGGAACATAAACTCTACTCTGAAATTAAGCTTTCTGTTTTTGATCCTCAAAAGAAGATTCCCCAGTTATCTGAGCGAAGTAGGACTAACATCCAAGAACTCTCAAGGCCCAGGATGGTATTACATTTTTACCACTTCTGTAGATTAAACAAGGAAACTGCTCTCTTCTGGGGAATACCCCTTGCAAGAGCTGGCAGAACACCGCATTCAGATTATGCGAGGGTGTTTCTGCGGGCCATCTGGCAATACTGACAGGAATGCTAGCAGGCAGACTGTCAAAGAAATGGAAAAACGGCACAGCTGATGAAATAATCTGAATATGCTCTTATAAGAGGGTCATGGCATCCCTCCTTCCCATGGGTACTTTTCTGTAGAGTTTTCTGTGCAGTACATGAACTGATACAATAAACCAAGATTACCGATACGTAGCCCTCCTCATCAAAGATGACGAAGAAAGTGCTTCCAGCTAAGGTATTAATTTTAATTCATAAATTCAGGCAATAACTGAAGGGGGGGGAGGGGGGAAGACACTTAAACAGGATTATCAGTTTGCAGCAGCATATCTGTGTAGCAACATCATGTCACCAAGGTAGTTATCCACATCAAGTCATTAAGAAGGCCAACTCCCGAATCAACAGGCTGATGCTTCCTCCTGCCAGAAACTCCGGACACCATTTCCATCCTACCGCTGTGTATCCGCCGGCCCTTACGCTGATTCCCAGCTGAGAGGAGGAGCGCTCGCCTTGTCCTCTCTGTGTTTGGGTCTGCTCATACCCACACCCTGAGTATCCATCGGTACCTCTGAGTACGTTCAGGGCAGCAAGGCAGTTCCAGCATTAAATTAACATGCAAAAATTTCTGCCTGCTCCCAAGACCTGCACAATGCAAAGCTTCAAATGACACTGCTTTCTTTTTCCAAGATTTGGGTTTTTTTCTTATTAAAGTTGGCTACATAACAGCAAGACACAGGTGATTCTGTGGACCATTCTTTAAACTGCAACAGTGTCCCAAACAAACTGACAAGATTATAAAGGAACAAACTTTGCAAGGGTCTATGGGGATATGTCCTTCCCAACTGAGATGAAAATCTTCACGTGATACTAGAGGATTTCCTGAGATTCACAGGCATTATCCTGTAACAAAAATCAGCAAATATTCGATTAATACAAATATTTAACTATTTGAATTAATTCCTGCAAGTCATGGTATAAATTGAACTTTATGTTTACAAAGTGCACACTGTTATTAAAACATGAATATTTACACCAGAACTATTGCATGCTTATGCAAGAAAAGAAAAAACCACAGCGTTACCTTGAGCAATTACAACTAAGCAGTATAGATCGCGTCTAACCTGACAATCTTTTCTAACTCTTGAATTCTCGTGCACTGCACGATCCAGCTCTGAGTCCACACTGGGGTATCTACTGTTCTTTCTCTTCTGTATCTTGTTTTCAGCAGGAAAGGTACTTGTGTGGATGAACCAGATGAAGATTAAAATAAGCTCCAGGACTACATGGTATGCTAGAACGCACATCTACTTTGCTGGTCAATAGACACACATTTTTCTATTTGCTATTTAAACAATCACAGGGAAAGCTTCACAAGAAACCCACAGATTTATAAGCCATCAAGATTAAATTTTTTTCAATAATGAATAAGATTTAGGAATTTTAATCTGCTCATAGATATTCTACAACACAGTCATGCTAAATTCATTTATATATGTATGTATGTGTACACACACACTGATAAAAGCGTATCTCCAACTTAGTGGAAATAATTTCTAGAAAATAATTTTTGAATGAAAAAAAGTGCATTTGCATTGGAAAACCAAATGTAGAGGTCAAATTAATCAAATCAAGTAACAGAAATATGCACATGCGGGTGGTACCAATCAAAATTTCCTGGTTTTATAATGTTTTTTACAAGCTATTTACAAATGAATCATGAATGGAAATCATTCAGAGAAATTAGGTATGTAGTTTAGAATAAGTGTATGTTTTACATACATTTACATACCTTTTGCAGCCTGCTACAGACAGTGTATGAACTGGAAGAGAGGCAAACTTTAATTAATATGGCTGTTGAATATTATTCACCTGTTCTAGCAGTCATCTGAATTTGGAGTTATCTTTCATGTAAAAAATTTAATCTAAGTATGCAGGAAGAAAACAGTGTAATAAAAACATCAAATTAAAAAAGCCCTGATGTGCTCAAAGCATAATTTTGCATAACACATTAATGAGAAATGATAGTTAATAAAAATCTAATCATTAAGGAAACAACTCAGCAGAGAAACAAAGAGAAGATAAAGCATCTGACAAAATCAGTAATGTGGGTTTATAAGATTTGTACAATTGTGTTTGTTTCTTTGGTTTAATTACAAGGTAAGCTATTAGTATACATCATTTTTATTGAGCTGGAAGGAAAGTTTTCTTAATATGTTGCACAAAAAAATAAGTTGTTCTTGAATTTCTGCGTGTTTGTTGCTAAGAAAATATACCCCTGAAGTTACTACTGTGATTTACAGCAAACAAATGTGATCAGATCAGTTCTTGAAAAGTTATATTGTGTCCGTTAATATTTATAAAAGAAATAAAGCGTGCTCTGCACTTTTGTGGTGGAGAGGAATAGAATGTTGATGACCATAACACAATCACTGTAAAAGCTGGATTGATCTCAATAAAGAAGGTACAAAATGCTTATATATACTTATAAATGGGATGACAGCATGCTAAAATATTAAAACTGTATGACTGTTCCTCATTTCCTCAACCCTTTCCACTACTAGTTTAGCATCAAAGATGGTGGTATTGTGTAGTCTTACTGACCCATTTTTCATTTCCAGAGTAATGGTGCATTTGTTCTGAACCTATTAAAGAGCCTTTGATTCAAAACCCACCGATTTTATTGCAGTGTTATTGGTAATTCTTGTAAGTGAAGCCTGAAACAATATCTGACTAGTGCAGCCTCGGATATTTCTTGGGTTTTTTTTCTGAACACCAAGCACTAGAAGAATCAGAAGATGAATATTCTTAAAGAGAAAGATTTCTCAAATATGTATTCTCTTTGATTAGAACAGTGTTTATTCAGAAATATGGATCCTGAATCCAGGCAATGAAAGTTCTAAAATTACATTTTATCACAGTTCCATTCAGCATCAGCTGTAGTGCACTTACATATTCTAGGCACAGAAGCAACATGTGAATTAAAAAACATTAGACAAAAATGGATGAATACATTTGATGAAATACTGGCCTAAATTTCACAAAGTGTTTTCCCTACACTTGTATTTAGGGGAAAAAAAAAAATGGAAGACCCAATGTTTTTTTCTATATAGCATTTCCTAAACATCACTTTTGCCTTTTTGTTGTTGGGCATCAATGCCTGAACATTCAAAATTAATTCATACATAAAATGAGAAATCACTGCAGTGTTATATGTAGATCAGAAGATGACTTTTGTACCATGCACACTTTTTATTTTATCCTCAGAAATCTGTCCCCAAGATCCCAAGTTTTTGTCCCAGATTAGGTATTTATTCATTTCGGTACACACATAGATATGCAATCATTAATTTGCAAATGCTTGTACTAATCCTCTTGCATCCATAAGCTCCACTCACTTTGCAAGCTCAGCACGTTACTTAATGTGCTCGGTGAAAATAAGTCATTATATGTGTGCCAGGGGACTGGCACATTATTTGTACTGCTGTGTGCCAGGGGACCTGAGGGTGCTGCCAGCTGTGTGCTTCATCGTTATCGGGCACCTCTAACCTTGCCAGCAGTAACATTAGGTTCTTCCAATCAATTTCTTTAATAAAAAAAAAGCAGTTTAGTATAAAACTGCTAAGTGTCAAGCATTTTGTATCAGCTATGCAGAAAGGCACGTATTCGGTTTAAACAGGTGGTGTTGATGCGTTCTATCCCAGTAGCAACTGGAAGTCAAGTTCTGAAGGCGTTCAAAGGTCTCAGCTGCTGATAAAGGCAATTATCAGAGTTTTTTACCTGACACGCAGGCTTCCATAAAACAGTTGTGACATTCCCTGAAGCTCTGAATTTAGCTGTAAGAACTATGTTATCAATTAGTATGTATAATATGATTGAAATAATCAGGGAGCTGCTAAAGTCCTCTGTATAGCCCCCATCAGTTAATATTTAAAACAGGGAAGCAATAACTAGACATGATTTAGGGTTTTGGAATAAACTACTAGACAATGGGGCTATGTAAATAGGTAGAATGCTTTTGTCAGAAAAGGTAATTGATTGTGGTCTGATCAACAAACCTTGAAGAACTGCTCAGAACTGCCAAGATAGAGTAAGCAGCAGGTAAAAGATAATTCCTACAGGGAGGGAGATCGCAGCCACTGACTCATTGACCACCTACTTAAATGATACCACCTACTCAAAAGAAGACAATGAAGGAAGAAGACAGAGTCTGTGCACTAATTTACATGAGAGGTGAAGAAGAAATAACCAATCATTAAGGGAAATAATAATGAATATGTATTATTTAAGCATATAAATGTGGGAATTTTGGAGGCAAAGGAGTGATGTCATGAGATTCACACCTATTCATGTGCATCAATGAAATTAATCTGAAAATACCTCGACTCTGTGTGTCATTGGCTTGCACACCGCATAGACGAACCCTGTTTGCGGGACAACAACTAAACCTGTACAATCTTAGCGTTAAAAATATTTTACTAAATATATATATATATACAAATGTCAGAATCTGGTAGACTACAGAAACACAATATTGATATAATTGCTTGACCATTAAAGGCTCCAAGCTGTATTGAGTCCTGTAGCTGCTATCCTTCTTTGTAAGTTTTCTGTTCAATAAACCTCTGGGTTTGTTTCACAGTGTGAAGTATCCCCGGGAGCAAAGGGCGACCTACGACTCCCTGGCACGCCAGTGCCCAGGAGGCAGGTACTGGTGCGTTGGGTATATTTGCGAGCACTCGTTTTGGCTGATCACAAACATTCAGCCTTTGTGCACCTCTTGGTGTAGGTAGAGTCTGGGTGGAGGCTTTTTGGGGAGTAGTAGGAAGCCTACCATGCCCATCTCCTTAGCTGAGAGCTGAAAGAGAGACTTGTCACTGTGCTTATCTTCTCTACAACAGCACAGTACCGCCAGTGGATAAGGAACTCCTCCTTGCTCTAGGAAATAGTATAGTTGGATAATTCTTGAAGAAAATTTTCTTCTTTTACATTACAAGCAATTTTTGAAGGAAAGTTTAAGGAAAGGTGCTCTTAAGTTGGGAAAACTAGTAGCACCTTTGGAAAATGAAAAATTCAGCCTACCCCAGGATGCTGACACTGTATTGAAGTAATGGATGCTTCCTGTGCTTCTATCTGATGGGAAATTCTGTGCAAAGATATTTTTTGATGATTCGTTTTAGAAAGGCCAAATTATTTTTTGAGCATGTATAGTCCAAGCAAGGCTACAAGTGTTTAATAAGTAATCAAAACCTACATAAAAGATGAGAAATTGGAGGTACAACTGACTCTTCACAAAATGTTTTATTAATTAAAATACTAACCAAGTTGTCAGACTGTATAAATGTCTACGTTAAGACCAGAACAGCTGTGTAAGATGCTGCGTGGGTGACTGAGCACTTGCTTTTCCTGTTCCACTGCATCAAGGTCAAAGCCCTTGTCCTCACCCTCAAGGCCCGTCGCAACTGTTTTAGGATTTTGTTCCTTTTATTTTTTAGTAGTTAGCCTGATTTGCCTGCCTTGCCCCTCCCAATGTAGTTACTTGTGCCTCTGAGGTATCATCAGCTGCCTCCTTTTTACATTGTCAGCAGTAACCCCGGTAAGAAAGACAACTATTGCCCTGTAAAACTGCCCTGACAGCTTCCAGCTGGCCAATACTTACAAAGTGGGGAAGAAAGGGATTATCAGCATATGCCTGACTTCTAGTTTTGTTATACAGTACATGCCTACATCCTTGTACCAGCAGTTGTCCTTTCATGTTGTAAACACTTTGGGGCTTCTGGGGCAACATATATATATTTAACTTCAGACAAGAAACCTCCCAACAAGAAAATAAATTATTAAGGTTGCGAAGTGAAGGATTCAAAAGGTATGAAACTCCTCAGTCAGCTTCATTTTCTCAGCAGATTATACACACCAGGATGCAGCCTTTTATTACATGATCACAAATTATTTTTTGCACAGTTGCTCCTTTATCTAGTGCGCTGGATGGCTGGAGCTCTGAGGATTACGTGGTTATTCTTTAAAATATTCTTGTTTCATCTTTAGCAAAAGTTGGAAGATATGTACAGAATAAAGCAAGAGTTTTGGAAAGAGTAGCCAGAGGAGGGCAGATGCATACTGCCTTGCAGACATGCATGTTTTCGCTCTGGCAGCTACAGGGTTCCTGTATGATGTGAAGCAAATGACTTAAGGATCAGATTAAATGCTCTGCTATTTTTCTTTGTTTTCTGGGTTTCTGCCTTAAGATTAGCATCTTCACTTGCATGCAGTTAATGCTCATAACTTCCTGCTACATCAGAGCTTCATCTACCCGGTGACCTTCATTCCCCATTTCCCTTGTGCTCCTTGTTTCATTTTTGCCCCACTTTCAGTTCCCAGTTACTGACTCCTTAAAAAAGCCCTGTTGCAGCCTCCCATTCCTCCAGTCTGCTCGGTTCCCATTCCAGGCCCAGATCCCATGTAATTCCCTCCAATCCCTCCTGTCTCTGGCCTGGAGCATCCAGCAGGGACTTGTACCAAGAATAGCAGAGCAGCAGGTTTGGGACCTTGTCCTGACCTGTCCTTTCTTAGCAAGCACTCTTCTAAAAGTTATGAACAAATGAAAAGATTTCATGCTGCATGGGAATATCGAAAATGACAGGTGAAACTTGGTTAATATATGAATTTGGTTACAACTGTCCTTCAGGAGGAAGACCACCCAAAAGAATGAAAAAGGGGCCACTTGGCTCCAGCGCCGTTTTGTGCTGTTGAATTCAGGATGTTCTGGACAGAGGACCAGAGAGAAAAGATGTGCCTGGCTACCTGAGGAGTCACCCTATTGAAAATATGAAAGACCTATCAAAGGTCTGTGTTTACCACGTACTGATTTCTTCCAATCTGGCAGAAAACACTATTATTCGTGACATTCAGCAGGCGATAATACACCCTAGAATTGTATGTATATATGTTATATATATGACAAAACACTGTACACTGTAAAGGGAAGAAACCTTTCTGTCTGAGTTAACACAGAAATGTTATCTTGCAGTTAAATACACATAGATGTGTGACACAGGATATCAGGACATGACCTGATCTGACCTTACTACTTTTCTGAAAGTGTCTTCCTCTGGGTAAGAGGATGCAATGACCCCAGAATTATGTTTACTCAGCCTCATAGGCTGCACTTGTGCTTAACTCATTTCTCCTCTGGGTATAGAAGAGCAACAATGAATTCACAGTGCTTACTAATGAGTCAGCAGTTTTACAGACTCTTGCTGTAATGAAGAGTTTAAATGAGAACTGAGCAGAAAGCTGTATTGGAGAGTCTAGCTCCTGCCCTAGCTGGGAACCGTTTGCTTCTTTAAAATAAGTAAGGAGCAGGATGCAGCTGGCCTGCAAATCCCAAACACCAGATGGCTGTCTCAGGCAAAGACTGCTCAGTCCACATAGTTTAAACCAAATCAGAATCAAAGTGGTTTATCGATTTATTAACAGCATGTAATTAACCAGCAATCAGTGAACCATGTAAGCAAGATCAATATTTGCAGATAAACCACAGTACAAGAGGGAAAACCTAATACTAGATGCTTAAAAAGCTTCATATGCATCTATGAATTTCTACATGCCTTTCTACAATGCACCCCAGAATGTTCTAACGCGATCCGCAGGTAGTGTGAATGCACCCCCCAAGCCACGGACACATCCCTGCGGTGTGGGTCCCCACGTCCCCCCCCTCCGTCCTCTCACCCTGCCTGGGTGCAGGCTCCTCACCGCCACCGGCCACCCTGAGCAGAGGCTGTGACACTGGCAGGGCACCTTCTGGCAGGTCCAGACTAGGGGTTTCATCATTCACGCTGATGGGAAGACAGGAGTACTCTTTGCAGACAAAAAAAAAAAAAACCCAAAATATAATAAAGTGCCAAAATGACAGTTTGTTTGCTGTGTAATGCAACTGCGGAAATGTCCGCTGACATTTTTCATGTCCTGAATCCAAATGATTTTCCTCCTGTGCGTATTTTAACACCTTTCATCTAACAAAAAAATTCAGTTTTCAGCCAAGGTCTCAAATATGTAGCTAGGGATGGCATAAGAGTACCAGTAAGTAAATGTGGCTATTTAGAGATCACCTAGACAGGGAAGTCAGGATACAGTGAGCTTGAGAGTGAATTTACAATGCAATAATGACTTTCATTAGTAGGTACAAGGAGTGGTGGTGTGTGGCTCTATAAAGCACAATAGCAAGTGGGCTTCATGTTCACACCTCAGCTTACCACTCTAAAGCTTTCTGTAGTTTCTTAAATCCCACTGACAACATGTGATTCCTTTGTATCTCATTTACTGCAGAGGAGAAGAAAGCAACAACTGTGATGAGATTTTAATTTAGAAATACGTATGACTAGAAATATGTATGAAACTACAAGCTTCAGGCTGAACACTACAAGTAAGACAAAATCTTTGATAGCTCAGTAAAGGACGGGATTTTCCATAGCTGGAGCCTACAACAGTATGTAACTGTTATTAATGTAATTAGTGAGCAAAAAGCTGCAATTTTATGACCTCCAATAGGAGACAAAGCTCACACTCAGTTTGGTGATTTCATAGTCCTTATTAGGTACCTGGAGAAAGGAATAATTGATGTGGAGGCATCTGACAGAATAACTTGCTCCCAAAAGCAACTGGTGATTACAGATTTTTTGAAATGAAAACATGAAACTGTTCCTGAGGATGTAGCTAAAATAAATAAATCAAAGCACTGTTAGTTTACAGAACACTTAAATGTTGTATTAAGAAACTGAGTGTACTTTATTTGCAAAACAAAGTAATTTAAAGACTACTGCTGACAGACTGAATAGACTCTATTATTTTAATGATGATGACTGCTGTTCATAATAGCAGGTGGAACCGTCATCCTCATATAACCTAAACTACATATATAAAACATGTACAGATGATGTATGTCATAACCTAGACAACAGATTAGCTTCAATCAGGCACAGCAGTCAACAACGCCTGTGTGCTTTCATTGTGAGACACAATCTTTCCTACAAAGGCAGCTGGCTTGAAGATCAATCTTTTAAGAAGCTGCAGCAAACCGGGGGAAGAGGGAACTGAAAATCAGTGCAGAAACCACAGTGAATAAATGATGATCTTGGTTCAAACTGTAGATTACAGCATAGACTTTGCAAAGAATCTATAAATGTTTAATAGACCAGGCAACAAACTGAGTGTTAAAACTAAATTTCCTAGTAAGTGGGGGGAAAAACTTTCTGCAACAATATGATATGTGTTCTGCTACCATAACTACTAGAAATGAAGAGGGAGATTCCAGAGAGCTTCGCTGGTATGAGAAATACAATCCTCAACTTTGAATATCATTAGGTGGGAAGCTGTAAGAATGCAGATGGCATATGCTCATGACAAAACAGAAAGATCCTGTATTATCTGAGAGAGAGAGTGAGATTCAGAAGCAATAGCAAAGTACAAAGTGCCTACTGGTTACAATGATAATATTAATATTATTTACAATATAATTATGATTAATATAAATGCAAAAGGACCCCAAACTGCACAGAGCACTCCCAATACAGTCTCCCAAGTGACAAAATGACTCACATTCCTGAACCTGATGGCTCTACTTTCACCAATGCAAGTGTGTTAGGGCCTGTGGGTACCTTTTAAGGACAAAGAAGATATTGGAATGTCAGTGATGAAGAAATAATCCTATACAACTAGTCGGAATGATAAGAGTATAAACCACCTTTGCTGAGGAGATCATCTGTGTTTGCTTTATGAATGGGAAGGAAAAGGATTCTGCATGAGCAGTCTGACTCCATTTTGAGCTCTGCAAACAGCTGTAGCACGCCTTGCTGGCCTGGTTTCAGCTGGGATAGAGTTAATTGTCTTCCTAGTAGCTGGTAGGGTGCTGTGTTTTGAGTTCAGTAGGAGAA
>JANZLQ010000005.1:34590496-34609473 GCA_026212715.1 Elanus axillaris
CTAACTGGGTGTTGATCATCATCACTCGGTGGTGAGCAATTGCACTGTGCGTCATTTGTACATTCCAATCCTTTTATTATTACTGTTGTCACTTTATTAGTGTTATCATTATGATTATTAGTTTCTTCTTTTCTGTTCTATCCTATCAAAGTGCTCTTATCTCAACCCACGAGTTTTACGTCTTTTCCTAATTTTGTCTCCCATCTCACTGGGTCAGGGGGGGAAGTGAGTGAGCGGCTGCGTGGTGCTTACTTGCTGGCTGGGGTTAAACCATGACACGTGCATTCACATATAGGAAAAGTCCATCACTGATTGAAACCTGGGATTACAGAGCTTGAGTTCTGCCCTCTGAGAGTATTTGACATCCAGCAAAATGTGTGTGGAGAGGGAAAAAGGGAGCCAGAGTCCTGAGTAACAGTGTCTCCAAATCATCTGTTCTGACATAGTAGTAAGTCACAGAAGACAAATTTGTGTATGTAATCTATTTCATCAGTTTTCCTCCCCGCTCATCATTCCCAGTCCTATAAATCAAATAAATTCCCAGCTCTACTTCACTTTCAAGAGGTCTGTTCATTCCTTTTCACTCAGCTTGTCCCTAGCTTTACACCTATGGATAACTATTTTTACTTCATTCACCTATAGAAGGTGGGAACTATGTTTGTTGAATTCCAAAATGACTCTTTATGGATGGACCTGGTAGCTCATTGTTCATTTTCATTGCAGTGGCATGTAAAAAACACAAGGGAAATGGGAGTTTTGTGCCTTCATAAACTGTCCAAAATGCCTGCTGAAGACATAGCATGTTCTCTGATGTATTGCCAGTGATCTTCAAGAACGCAGTAAAGTGATTTTACTGGCTGCCAGGTGCCCACCAAGCCACTCTCTCACTCCGCATCCTTAGCAAGACGGGGAGAAAACAAGATGAAAAAGTTGTGGGTCAAAATAAAGCCAGTTTAGAAAAGAAAAGCAAAGGCTGTGCATGGAAGCAAAGGAAAACATAAAAGATTTATTCTCTACTTCCCATTAACAGGTGATGTCCAGCCATACCCCGGGAAGGAAAGTGTAGTGGTTGCTTTGGAAGACAAATGCCCCGCCGCCCCATTCTCTTAGCATTTGTTGCTAAGCATGACCCCATAAGTTATGGAATATCCCTTAGGTCAGTTTGGGTCTGTGTCTCCTTCCGACCTCTTGCCCACCCCCAGCCTACTAGCCTTTGGGGATGGGGATTAGAGAGACATCCTTGATGTTGTGCGAACACTGCTCAGCAGTAGCCAAAACATTGTTGTGTTATCAACACCCTTCTAGCTACAAATACAAAGCACAGCACTATAAGGATGAGTGAACTGTGGGGTATACATGGAGACAGTGCATGTCTGAAAATCAAAGCCCAGCTTAAGATTTACTTGGCACACTTATGTAGAAACCACATCATACACAATAACATTCCAGTGAAGTGTGCTAGTGGTTAAAATAGCACCCACACCTCTTCTTTGGTAGAGAGCTCTAGATGACATATTATTGGAAGTCATTGCTGTTTCTTGGATAAAACACTGCCCGCAGGAGCTGGTGACAAGAGCACTTGAAGCTCTCCTAAGAGATATTCATGGAGGTGGTCTTAGGATATTGGTTTCACAGAGCATCTGCAGACAACAAGAAGGCATGTTTGCCAGGGGACATGGAGATGTTCTTGACTAAATTACATCCCAAGGGGTCCTGCAACTTCTACCAGCATCCAGTCTCTGTGGACTTTAGAGGAATCCTAGGCATTTGCCTGATATCCTCCCTTGGGCTGTGGTAGAGCTTGTGTAACCAATTTTGTTTTGAGTGAGACATTTCAGAAGGCCTGGATAACTGACGTTTTTCAGTGAAACTTTGTTCTGCTGAAAAACTTTTGACATCCAAAAAAGATAAAACCTGCAATTGCTTAGATACAACTTCTTAATATAAAAGTTTTGTGCAAACTTCCAGCCAGCATTTCAGATACATAACCAAGGCATGTAGGGCACAATGGGCTATCACTCTTTCAAGATCAGCTATCCAGCTGTGTGTTACATCTCATCCATCTCTAAGCTGCAGATACTGAGACAGATGAAACACCACTAATCACTCCAGTCAATTGAAACAAACAACAGCTTTTCCATTTTGCACGCTCAAATTCATATCTCTGCTGAGTTTGTAAACACTACCTGGAAAACAAGCCAAAGGCTTCCCACTAGGAAAAAAAAGGTCTATTATCAATTAAAAGCTTTTGGTCTACTGGGGCAGTTGACCTTTTGAACTACTGTAAAGGTACTAAAAAATAAATCTTAGGGGAATTAGGTTGTTTATAGTGTCTGGGAATTCAACTAATTTTACAGTTTGTAAGACACTTAACAACCATCATATGAGAAAGGGCATTGGAATAAGTCATCTGGTATGCAGAAAAGAAATTAATTTTGCTTTGACACCTCTTCTTTAGCTCAGAAATTATGATATGTGCCCTAGGCTATCAAACATCAATGCACAAAATTATTCACAAAGGTTTTATGGTTCAAGTGGTAAATCCAGTCATTTGCAAAATGTTGACCCAAGTGAGTCAGCACAGAAAGCTTGATCTTTCAGTTTGATGAAAATGTAATTTTATGGATGTCAAGTCGAAGTTCAAAAGTGACATATAGTGTCATACAGATAAATAGTTTTGCCGACAGCAATGCCATACTTCATAAGCACTTGTCTGGCCAATAGTAACTACTATGATGGTTAAGAAGGCTGTTAGTAAATGCGCATTTTATCTCATTTTACATATCATGCATGTCTTTAGAATTAAATATTACGACAAACCTGTTTAAGACTACATTTAACACTTCAACTCCATATTTCATTTATATGTAATGAAGATCAATGCAGATGTTTTTTAAATTTCAGTTATTATTTGCATTACTATTATTTTATATGTATCACTTTCACAAGATTAAAAATAATTTACAGTCACTTCAGTTTTGAACCAATGACAAATAGAAGAGAAAATGCTGTGTAACATTACAGCATTAGTTATATGGTAGTCGCTAACAATCAAAAATGGAAATGAGGGATCATTTTTGTTACAAACAAAATCTTTTCCATTTTTCTTTTAACCTATGAGAACATTACTACTCCTTATATATGTTTTCTTTCTTCTCCCTCAAATAATTTCATATATGAAAAAGCATATCAAAAGTAGTATGTAGAGCTTTGTGGAAAGTACAGAAGAATGTAGTGGCCCTGCCACTAGTTTATTTGTGACAAAGAAATTGTGTACAGCAATTAGCTTCTTTAATTATCTGTTCGTATTCAAAGCAACTAGGTAAAGCCGGTCTTTCAGTTCAAATGTAAGCTTTCTAGAATATTTCTTAAGTATCTTGACTCTGCACAGAGAAAAGGAAGAATGCAGGGGTCCTACTAATATTTAGGACTGAGCTCTGTGTTTACTGAAAGGTATTGCATACCCTAAATAAGTCTTACCCTTTTGAGTAAGTGAAGCTAGTGAAGAGTCCAAATGCCTCCAACTCATACTGAATTTGCACATGCTTTAAACACAAAGGCACACAGACCTGTTACCTAACCTTGTCCTTTCCATACACCTTTCATAAATGCCTTGAAACAGGAATACAGGTGTTATACCATGTTAATTACTCTTAGGGTATTTATTATATGTTGCACTTGGACTGAAGCCCAATAGTTGTGGTTCCTGCTGTACAGCATGCAGGATCAGTCCCCAAAGGTAACGGTCAATATTATGTTAATTATTAATGTCAGGAACTTCAGGGTTGAGCAAGTCTTTGTTATCATGTACTAAAAATGCTTAGGAAATGATTGAACGTGCATGCATCTCATTTTATGTTCTTTTGTTCAATTCTCTCATTTGGAGGTTAGGGGAGGAGACTGGGCGCTGTTGCAGTAAGGAGACTAGATCATAGAAAGTCTCATGGGCTATATGCTTAAGTTGAACCAGTGTAAGAAGGTCCAGTGTGAATTCTGTCCCAGGTGTGGCTTTGGGGAACTTTGGAGTGTGTAGGGTCTGGTCCCACCTTTTCCATGGAGCTTCTCCGTTTGGTCCATCCTAAACACACCCGAGGTTGTAAGTCCACGTGCGGGACTTCAGGTTGCATCTTGCACAACCATTTAGAGGGAAGGGTTGCTGTTATCTCTCTATCCCTCATCACAACTTGTGTGCTATCCATGCACAGCAGAAAGAGCTTTTCTGTTTCATTCTTTGTTCCTTCCCCCCAAAAATCGGTCTTGTTCTTTTTTTCTTCCTTTGATCTGTGACATTTTAAAAGAAAGGAAAACAAAGGAAAAAAAGGGGGGGAAAAAAAGAAGCTTTTTTTATATCAGGGCAAAACTGACTTTAGTCCTGATGTGTATGCTAAAAGAAACCTAAACTTAATCACTGTAATTATGAAAGTAGATAATGAAATATTGCCAACAACATTCATCAGTTTCCTTATTCTCATGCCTTTGGCAACACAGGCATTAACAACTGTCTTCAGTGACAATCTTTCCAGGACTATGCTATCCCTGTGCAAAATCAGTGATTTTTAAGAACCATGAAATGTGAACTCCTGCCTATCTCCTCCTTTTCACTCCTAAACCTCTGTCTTCTGTACTGCCTTCCTCTCCATTTCTCCACCAAAGTTTTCAGCCTCCTCTGGCTGCCAGAAACTGCACATACTTTTGAAGTTATCCGTTCCCAGTTTTTGGAGAAAATAATTTTAATTTCTTGAGAGTTAAATGCCTTTTCTATGTAAGCAAAGTAAGATGAGCAGACTGCAAATGCCACCGGAGAATTTTCTCCAGGCTCCGGGGATAAGGCTGATTGTTCACAGACATCTCCTACTCCTTCTGCAGTAAAGAGTTTTGAAAGTTTGTTTCCCAACTTACCATAAATACTTCCAATAATATTTCAGCAATGTCTTTACTTCGTTCATCACTGTAGTTTGATATCTTTCAGCCCTGTCCTCACAACTATGACAGCAACTTTGAAGATATTTGTGAGCATGTAAGATATTCCATTTCGGCACACTTTCCTTTCCTCTTCTTGCCTCCTCCATATTAAGCACTTGATTCAATATGAGTTCCTTTCTACGTGTTTGGTTCTTTCATGCCTGTCCTATTAACTTCTTGTGAAGCTGTAAAATAACAATCTGTGAAGCAATCCTACAAAATGCTCAGCAAGATTAAACTAAAGAGCAGGAATTGCAGTGGGATGCAAACGCGGCAACTTATATAACCTTGCAAAGTTTACAGGCTCAGATGTATCCTTTGGGTACCTCTGAGTCTCTAAATCCCATCAGCCCTGCACCAAGCATCTTCTGAAATGTTTTCAGAGAACTCCAAAACAGCTGATTTAATATTTTTGAGTGCAATGCACTTTAGCGAACTTATTCTTTGGATGTTCCATCTATTAGTGAAGTTTGCTCACTAAACTATATTTTTAATAAAAAAAAACCCAAACCAACCTTCTCTAAATAACTCTGGTATGCTGTGCTAGACAGTTAGTTCACATGACCCCAAAACGTCAGTGTCAGTTAGGAAGCAATGGATTTCCTGAACCAGTTTTTTGTTAAAATGTTTTTTCTGTAATTTAGAAGGAGGCCTTATGTGTTTCTGAGAAAATTTCAAGAGGAAACAAACATAAAGGAACACTCATAAGAAGTCTTAATAAATCCAATTATTGTTTTATGTTTTCAGCTTGCAAAAGAATTAGAGGTTTAAATTAGAACCTGTTACAGATTCTTTGCATTGAAGAGCATTGTTTTTATCACCTTTTAAACACATTCTAGCAGTAAAATATATTTTTAACTATTTTTCCAGCACTGGGTTTGCTAACAGCAGTCTCCTGGTTTTTAGCCTATGAAAAGCATAAGTCTCAAGGGAGTTCATTAGCTAGATGCTCCTCTGGCTCTGTCTCCCAGGTTATCTGCCTGTAGCATGAAGTAACAACAGCAGATGCAGTAGAATTGACCTTCCCTTTCTTATTAATATCTGTAGTACTATTAATGGCTAAGGACATATATATCATGAGCTGACTTGTACATCACGAAAACTGATTCACCACTATAACATCAAATATTTACTTTACCTAGAGCTACAAGTAATTATAAGCTTATTTTGTTGAAGCTCAAGCAACATGGACTAAGAATTTCTGTTAATTATTAGCTCATGATAAAAAAAAATGACTTGCCCACTCCCAGAGATATCATATGCATATGATCTCTCAGTACCAGGGAAAACTTCAATTGGTGTGAATATATTCAATTGCTGCAAGGAATCACTTCAAATGTATCAACTAGAAGTAATTACCAGTCCAAGAAAGTGATTAAAATGGCTTAAAATTAAGATTTCAGCTTACCATGGTTATTTCTATGCAAATACACTGTATTTTTTCAACTAACATGCAAGTCTTAATTAAAAGCAGACTAAAGTTTTGAATAACAAGAAAATTTTAAAATTCATGCTGTAAACATAATTACTTGAGCCTCAGCTGCAAATGAAAGTCATTTTTCTTGCTTGCTGTACTTGTTTTCCCTCCTCTTTTCTAATGAAGAAAGACATTGCACAATGCCCTATTAAATTGTATGCTGAATGAGTGCTTGGAAGTATCAATTTCCTTTATACTGACTAGCTATAACAGCTCAGTCGTATGCTATATTGCAGATTTATTATTATATCTATGTCTTTCAATATATGAGTTGCGTGATTCAGTCCTCAGAATATGACATGAAAATTTTGCTGTAATTTGCAATAGGAAATGGCAATCACGAGGAATACTTTTGTTGACTGTATCTACTCAGGCATATTTGATTGACAGTTTGAGCTCTTCTGAAAGCTGAGTTAATATCCTTAGAAATTCCTGGAGGTCAGTCTGCTGAGTGTGCTAAAACTGCTAAAACGACCCATTTCACATATGTCATATATGGTAAGGCACGCTCATCAAAATAGGGCATCATACCTGCAAAACCCTCATTGGATATAGGTTGTCCTTGCCCCATAAGAGTGGGACTATCAGAAATCTAGGACTCTGCACAGGTTAGCAGTCCTTTGACCTTCAGGCAAGGCAGAATTAAATAAGCAGCAGGAAAAACATTCAGAGTTTCAATACATTTTGACATTTTCCTCCCATGTTTTTCATTATCTGAAACAGTACATTAATAAATTTGACTTGATTTTGTGAACCATTTCAGATGCTCCAAACCTTCAAAGTTCAGTGAACTTGCTATTTGCTCAAGAAAATCTCTTTCCCTGCTTTCCCATTCCCAGAGTGTAGTAACTTCAAGACAGTGCATTACTAGTTCATGTGCGGGACTGTGAGAAATCTGTGGGAACTTTTGCAAAATTCTAGGCATGGATGGCATTTTGAAACAACTCTGTAAAGCTCTGGCAGTTCAGTATTTAATTCAAAACCTAACAAAGCACTTGGTAAGCTAGAGAACTCTGGTGCAGTCAACTTAAAAGTCTTTTTTGTCAGGATGCAGTTCTCCTCAACTTTGAAATAACATAGTTTGATAGTTAACATTTTCCAAATGAGTTAAATGAAACTACTAAAGGCTAACTATGAAGTGCTAAAGAACTCGCTACTGCCAGAAAATAAGCTGTTTTCCGGTTGTTTTCCTTTTTACTGTCACTTATGGCTTGGAAATACAGAGTGAAGCTTTGCTTGAACCTATTACAGTTGTTTTCAGAGAGTTCTGGTGGAGCTTCTAAAGTCTCCTTTCCTCTTCTTGAGATATTTTTGTAATGTGTTTGGAAATTATGAAGGGTAAAGCAATCACAGAGCCATCTGTTTCACTCAGTATAAATCTATATAAAAAATTAAAAGTCCTTGTAAGTATTATCTGTCTTTGAGGCCAGGTGGTGCAGAGTGGTCTGCACTCATGTCACTAAATATTCTTCCTTTCTAAATCTTAGTGACTGCGTGCAGACTGACCGTTGGAAATAGTGTCTCGCCTCTGCTTACTCATACACAGCCCTCCGGGTATTATTTGGGATACTGCTTGTTGATCCAGAAAAAAACCCATGCCGGTATAGACAATCAGCTTCCTCATTAATTTACTTTTCTAGACATAGCCTTCGCTCCTGAGCTCTACTGATCTTTATTGCAAGGCAACTTATTGCTACCCAACAACCAATCCCTCTAGACAGGGATACTTAGAGCTACCGTGATTTACGCACTGATCCATTAAAAGCTCTAAGTCACTGAGAAGAAAGAGCTCACCTGGCATCCAGAGAGTTCATCAGGACAGCTCTTCTTGCAACACAGAACTGCTTTTAAAGTTTGACTTTATTCTTCTCTGCTGCTATCTGACTGCCTCTGTGACACCCATTACAGCTGCTTTTTCATGAACAAAAGCAATCAGCGACAGAGATGGTTTACCAAAGCCTAGGTGCTGGAATTGGTTGGCAGCTGGTCCCCAGAGATGAAACTTACCCTCTGGAAGCATTTTGCCATCCTGCACTAACAATAGAATATTCGGTTCCAGCAACTGTTTCCCTCAGTAACTCCGAAGCTATTGTGTGGAAGCAGGAGATGTTCAGATGCTGTCACTAGTGCCATTCGCCACTCAATCCTTGCACCTTACAGAGTTCCAACTTGTCAGTGATGCAAGTAGTAAATATATAAAACAGACTATAATGCATATTTTTAAGGTGTTATTATATACTATACTTCTACCCATGATCAAAGGTGCAAAAAGGAGCAAAAAGAGCCTTGACTCCTTTTGTTGTCGATGAAGATTTCTTTCCTGTCCATCAGCTCATGACACCCATAGAACTATTAATGAGAAACCTTTTTGTTGTTTCATGTCAGAAGACCACGTCTTTAAAAACAGGAGGGTACACACAGTTTCTTGCTGCATGGAGCAGCTTAAAAATATTAACTGTACCTTTAGATATGAGGATGTTTAATTGGAAAAAAATTAAAATTGAAGTGCTCTGGGTAAGCAGACAGGCTGTTGCTTTTTTTAGAGAATTTTAATGTTTGGTGGTTTTTAATGCTCCCTTACTACATGGGATTTCTCACCTTTTCTGTGTGCCCGTGCAGTACACTGGTGACAAGGACTTGTCAATGCTTTTAGTTCCCCTATAACGCTATCGCCAGACCAAACTGGGAAAATATGACAAGGATGAGACACTATGCATTGTACTCACTGAAAGTGTGTAGCTGGTCAATGCTACAGGTGTTCAGCATATATATTCTTTCATGCATCCACACAGACCCTGCTGTTGCTGCTCAATGTCTCTCCTAGGATTAGAGTTTGCAAAAGAGAGACCATAGGGAAAAATATTTCCTCAGCTGCCATTTACAGATATGCCCTCACTCAGTGATGCAGAATCTGCATCTTCTTTTTAGTATGCACTGAGTATGACAAAGACTGACAATTGTAAACCTTTATACAAATTCCTGAGATAGGAATGCAAAAATAAATTAGAACTTTTACTTAATTAAAGTCATTTTTTTCCCATATTCGTAAAAAAATGACTTGAGCAGGCAATGTTTAAATATGTCAAAAATATCTCTTCTTGCCCAAGAGCAGATGTGGCATATTTCAGTACAAATATTTGCACTACTGCAGTACCGAGTGAGGGAAAGGAGAAGAGAAAGGCACTCAGTACTACCTTTTACGACTGTGACTGCACAGTGCTTGCAAGGCTGTTCGGACTATGAGAAACAGCAGCTAAGGAAAATGATGAGAAGTAAAACATTACGCAATTTATGGTGAATGCAGTGAATGCTTTTTACTGTTACATACAACAAAGTGCATGCGGATTTTTGTAGGAAATTATATAAATAAAAATCTATTCCTAGTCAGCCAAATTCCCTAGTCCTTTGTGTTCATGAAACTCAACTACAAAATGAAAAACTTTTTCTTAATACGTTAAACTTTATTATAAATCCTGGCAAGTAAACTCTTCATTAAGTAGTTCAAACTCACTCAGTGGTGTTGTCTCAGTATAATAGATGATTTGTAAGATTTCTTTCCAGATTTAAAATTAAGAATTTATCTTGTCCAGGCTAAACTAAAGAGCTTACACTATGCAATACTTATCTTTGTAGTTGTATGAAACAGTAATAATACAGAAGGCATAAAATGCACATTAATCCATGGCTCTAGGTTTGATTATCCTATTAAACATAGTAATACAGATAATTGCCTGTGACGAAAACAAATTATCTTGGATATATATACAGAGAGAGAGAGAGAAAATACTACCAGCACACAGTTGAATATACTTTTCTGCAAAGTTAAGATAATATTAAAGAGGTTGTGGAGTCTTGGCAATACACTCTCTCGCACACACATATACAAACAGTTTCTGTTTAGTTTTATGATCCTTTAAGCACTGGGGCTATTGTACAGTCTCACCTTTGTCAAGTTCCTTTTCCATACTCCTGGTTAGGTAAAAGTCACCCTAATGAATCACAGTCTCCAGAGTCAAAATAATTTAAAAATAGAAAATAAAATTTTCTGAGGAGCCTAGTTAAAATGATTTCTAGTCTCTGAGTTTATTCCTCTGCCAATTAAATATACAAATAACTTGAGAGGGACAAATGAAAAAACAAAGTTGTGTCTGAAACTTTCTATGTAGATGTGTTTGGCAAAAATACTCAAGAAGTTATGTAGCCGGAGTTTATCACAGAGTTTATTATTGCCTTTCCTATGAAGACATTCCAATCACAACAAGGTTTCCAAGGTACTCAGCTTGTTTAATATGCAGAATGAAATATTAATTACTTTTATTTTTCCATTAGAAAAGTGCCAGTGTCAACTACTCTGTCAAAAACAATATTGTAAATTTTGTATTAATAAACTGTGTGCAGATAATAAAAAAGGTTTTGGACAACGTGGGAGAAGAAAAGAGAATACATCTACTATTTATAGAAGGCACATTTCCTCAGCCAGTGACACCTTTTACTGCCGTAGTCGTAGATGGTATGTGGATCAGACAAATTTATCGAGATACTCAGTAAAGAGTATCAATGGAATTGTGAAAGTGATGAACAACATCAAACACGTCAAGGATAATAAAGAAAGGAGAAAAAATGGACTTATGGATTCTATGCATTCAAAAACTTGCCTCGGTAAAGACACAACAGTTATATATTAATACAGTCCCAAGAGGAGAATATACCCCCAAAGTATTGCAAGCAAATGATGAATATCGTCTATACTGTATTTCTCCTTTATATGACAATGCCTTCTTATGTGCTACTCCTCACATTTAGAAGTGATGCTGTTTGCATTTAATTTAGTAACACCTGGCAATCCTCATTGCATTGGGGTATTTATCTAGGGAGGGAGGTCTGGAGAGCATTACTGCCAGGAACACGTTATCAAGGCATCAGAGATATTTCTTATAAACTCAGGCAATGAATGGTAAACAATCGGGTAGGTTTGTTGACCAGTAGATCAAACAAATTTACTCTGAATGTATTCTCTATATAATGATTATTTAGTTACAGCTTTTTGTTTGTTTTTTTTTTCTTTTCTTCCCATATTCTTTACTTTATTTGAGTTACTTTTTGCTTATACATGATTTTAGACCCTAATGCTCTCCATTTTTGTGCAAAGGTGGGACTGCAGCTGAAAGAAGACAGATGTAGTTAGCACATGGCACACACTGAAAGGGATACAGTTGCCTGTAGATTTCCTTGTTTCCTGGTTCAGTACTTACATATTACAGGTTATTTCAAGTGATATGATAAAGAAATATTTTTTTCAAATGTGTGTCATAATACTGCAGACAGATGTACATGGTGTCACGTTTTTACGTCAAACAATCAAATGAGTTTGCAACACCACCTACAACTTGTGACAGAAATATCAAGCAGGCTTAAGGGACACATAAGATTTATTTTTAGAATATCCTTTTTTACCTTATATCCTTATAGTCAAACTCTGGATATCTTGTCAAACCAAGGAATTTTGAATTTTTGAATAAGCTAAAAGGAGTTGTTGATTAGGAGACTGCAGTAGAACAAACTGTGCAATAAGAATTCCAAGCAACTGACCCTTGTTAAACGGGAGAGGATGTTCCATTTCATGAATAAGCCAGCTAAAAGCATGTGAGAGTAGGAAGTCTGCCCACCAGAGATGACAAATAATAAACACTTCTAAGAACCAGCTCCACAAAAGAAGGCAGGTATTTCAAACGAGAAGAATGGGAGACTTGGGGTTGCTCTGGGGATATCTAAAATAACCGCAGCAACGTTTCTCTCCTAGAGTTGCTAAATATTAAAGAAGGACCACACCTTATAAGTAAAAACATGATGTTGATATTAAGCCAGTTGATAACCTCCTAGGAAACAGAAATGTAAGATTACAGGAATGGAAGACATCTTCTGAGGGAAGCGGCAGGTGCCGTATCAGATAATCCCTCCTACAAATTTACCAAGCTTTAAGTTAAAAGCAAGAGACTGCTCTCTGAAAAAGTGCTCTAGACTCTGCTTCTCTCATAGTTAGGACTTTTTTACTAACAGGACTTTATTTATTCCTGACTATTTTTTTTTTTTTTTTTATGCCTGCTGGTCTTATATCAGTTCCGTTCTTCACCTTTAATTGCTCTCCTTCCCCAATGGAAAACTGACCTAAGTATCTGTAGGGTACACTCATATCCCACCTTTGCTTATTTTATGAGACAAGCCAGGCTTACCAATCTGGTCTGCTCTTGGCAAAATAAGTGCCCTTCCTTCTTCTGACCATCTTAGCAGTCCTTCCCGCTACCTGCGACAGCTAAAGGAGGGTTTGGGGGGTTTTATTGAGCTTGCACATCTAGGAGTGTACGTACTATACTAGGCTAAATTTTACCAATGCCTGCTACAACAGTCTTCCATGCTTCCATATCTCTGCTAGAAATACAGCCTTGTTAGAATGCCTCTTACTGCAAATCACATCTTTGTTACAAAACGAAGAAGAAAAGCAAACCAAACCCGTGCAGAACCACTGAATGATGTCTTGCTCAACCTAAGAAATATGGCATAGGAAAGTAAGAAACCTGTGTTTCATCACAGCTGTAACAGTCTATTTTCTAATTCCTTGGTCAAATTTGGGGCTTCAGCAGAAACTATCTAGCCATTGAAGAATACATTTGAAGAGATTAAACAACCAGAAGTGTATAATCTACACAGTATATGACAGGTAGTTTTAAAAGGCAGAATTCTACTTGAGCTTGGTTACATTTTCTTGACTCACAGTTTAAGCTCCTGAGTTTCATCTTGAAAGGCAAATAAGACTGCTGAATCATACCCAGACAATATTTAATATAAATACCAGAGAATGAAATGCATACAGTGTGAATTTGCATACAGTGTCATGTTGGTCTCAAAATTGTGTTAAATTGTATTTTTTAGTCAAAGAAAAAATAATCTAAATTTCATTATGTTCTTACTTCAAATTGAAATAATCACTTCACATTCAACAACACATTTAACAAAATTAGTTACAATGGCTAGAATATTATGAAAATCATGCTGGAGATTAAAAGGTTTTAGCTCATCCGAAAGACAAATTTCATTAATGATTGCAAAGATCTCTGTGAAAAGCTTGGAAAACATTTGCAGAATATATTGCTTTCAAGCAAAGCATTAATGTCTTTAAAAACACAGGTGAGAGGAACATTTTGTGCTCACAGAGTAGCACAGAGAGCTAACAGAATAGTAACAGAGAGCACGAACTGAATACTGTAAGTAGGCATGGGGGCTCAGTTGCTTGAAAAAAGGACATTTTTACACGCAATATATGGGCAAGTTTTTATAAACATACATCAAAGAGTTTGGATGTATTTTGAAAGTTGTCTTTAGTTGATGCCGCTACAACTCAGGCGTTCCAATAGTATGCAACGCAGATTGGGTGAAAGTCATGCTGGGTGATGAAGGAGAGATTAGAGGCGATGATTGTTGCTTGGAACAGCAAATTATAAAAATCCAATGGCAGAGAGACAATAGTCCTGCATGTAGCCATTGACAGTACACAGGTAAGATATAACTATGAGAAAATAAATAGATGAGTGTTATCTGGTATGAGCATAGTCAAC
Organism: Elanus axillaris; assembly: GCA_026212715.1. Taxonomy (NCBI): domain Eukaryota; kingdom Metazoa; phylum Chordata; class Aves; order Accipitriformes; family Accipitridae; genus Elanus; species Elanus axillaris. The sequence continues at coordinate 34,604,546 of JANZLQ010000005.1, forward strand.
ACTCACATTTGACAGAATTTAAGAATGAAAACACCAGAGGAAGATCTTAACAGTGTCTAAAGAGTAAAAGCACAGGTTAGAGTTAAAAAAGAAGCAAAAGGATCAGTTGAAAGGACTGATTGTCTTTAGCTAAGCCTGAGGCTTCCAGAAAGGTACGGACTGAGGAGCAAGCAGCGTGCTAAGGTTTTGGTGTGACCAAGAGGTAATGTAGGGATTGTCTGAAAAAAGTTGATCTCAAAGGAAAAGCTGAATCAATTATTAGGATTGCTGTGGTGAGTAGAGAGGTTCCCAAACTGGAACCTGTCTTTATGAGGTGAGGCTGAGGAACTGGTGGGAACACCAGTGGAAGAGGCTTTTTGAAAGAGCTGGTACGCTGGACAATAGTCCATCACCAGGACCCGATTACGTATCCTTGGGAGCTGTAGGGAAGCTGCTGATGGCAAAGTTATTCAAACAGTAGATGCAGTGACGTCCTGCAGCTTAGTCACTCTTGGTTCATGTGTGGAGTGGAGGCTGGAGGAACAGAAAGCGGAAAATCCAACAACCTTTGAAGAAGACACTGGATAAAATAAGGAAATCACAGGCCAAGTCCTGGCCACTGTCAGAGAGTGAGAGGTGAGAGGAATGGGCTCTAGCTGTCCACCCAGTCCTCTTACACAGGTTAATTTACATTTTCAATAGTTCTGTATACAGCTTCCCCAACTCAGAGAGATTAACCAGATTTCACTCACTCAAAACAGGATGTAAGGTCTCCAGAAGACTGACACTTTTAAAGAGAAAAGGCTATTCAAACTAAGGGCTGAAATATATTCTTTAAAATAAGGATATTAATATTTTAAAAGATGATCGTAAGTCCATATTCCAGAAGCAAATGCAGTAATTACATTTTCCACTAGGTTTGCTTCTTGAAATTTAAAAGGGGAGTGATTTTTTTTTCCTTAACTTGTTAGAATTCTATAAACAAAGCATCTGCCAATCTTTTTTATCATAGGCTGCAGATCATATGTAGATGAGGTATTTGTGCACTTGGTGGCTCCTTATGGACACACTTAGAAATTCAGTACATTTAAATACTCAGACTGCTAAGCACTGAGGGTAATTGTTCATACATTATTAGCTTTACAAACTGATACTGTGAAAAATCTAATTTTTTTTGTATAAAGCAGACTTACACTTGCCATTCAGGTAGCTCCATTTGATTTTGATTCTACTGAATTTAATTTTACTTGCAAGCCTGAGAAAGTCTTTTGTCTGGTTTAAATGTCACTTCCTCATTCAGCAGGTTTATCTGAATCTTACCAGCTAGGCTTATTACTTTTCAAGGCTTCATGGTTGGTTTGATAGTAGAATAATACAAGAAAAATCAGGTTTCAGCTACAGTACTATTCAGATCCATCTGAAAATATCACATATATTCAATGTATGGCCTCTTTTTTAGAGTTCAGGCTTTTTCTGTGGTGCCAAGAAGTTAAAGAACTAAAGAACTATCAAAATATTGATGCTTATAGGTATGTCTCTTTTCTTTCCCCCCCTTTTTTTTTGGTGAGATTATGCTCTAAGGATGACAGATATGTCTTTTTTTTTTTTTAATTTTTCTTAAATTTTAATTAAACACCACTAAAAACCTGTAAGATGTGTTTGGGTTTTATTGTATTAGTCATATGATCAAAAAAAACCCAGAAAAATCCTACCAAGAAAGGTTTATTATTTCTGTTATCTTTCAGATTAGACTGGCTTGGCGGGATGTGCACAGACCATCTATCTGTCAGCTGCAAATTGAACCATTAGTGGAGCGATCAGCTTGGTGTTTACTTGAAGCTCAGGAGCAGAACAGTAAGTTTTTGAATGTCCTTTTCTGTCCAGCTGATGGACAGTTCAGGAACCACCTTTCCTTTTAACATCTGGTCTCTAACGCTTGCAAAAGTAGAATGGGAGTGAAAGACCAGCTATTTCAACTGATTAAAATTGCTTTGAACTGTACTGCTACATGCTGGAAAAGAAGGTGACAGATGGGGTCAGGTGTGTAAAAATATAATTAGGCAACTGGCTACATAGAAATGTGTCTAGCCTAATGTTAGTCTGCAAAAGACCGGCTCTTATAATATAAAAACAAAAAGTTAAGTAAGTGTAACTGCTGTGATGGTGGGATTTGGTCAGGCTGTATTCCCTGCTCTGAGGAAGCAAGCCACAGGTTTCACCTTTTTGCCTACTCAAATATGGTGCCTGAGCAACTTGCTTTAAATGTGTCAGCTTAACACTAAACACAAAAGTACAGTCCATTCAAATCCCTCCCTACATGCATAAGGATTTATTTATTAGTAGGTACATGGTAAATAGAAGATTCACTAAAGAAAACAAATTAAACTAGTAATCCACAATAACTACAAAATTAAAGCTGAAAAGCAAACTTGCAGGTACTTAGATGATGGAGTCCAAAGAGTTAAAAATTAATAATTGACAACTGTTTTGCTTTCTGCTTACTGCAAAAAGAAACCTAGATCCCAGGCAACATGTTCACAAAAAGGCAAATTATGTACCCTCAGCTCAGAGCGCACAACCAGGTACAGTGGTGACACTGACTTCATGCTGCTTGTAAAGCTTCGCTGGCCTGTCTGTATGTCTTAAAGCAAAGAATCCCACTATAGATAATAAATCAGTTTGCCTAGTTATCTGTAAAGTTAAATTGCTAACCTTTTCTGTGGAAACACGTGCTTGGTGCTGGTGAGGTAAAGGAGGAGAAGGGATGTGAACTCACTCTCATTTCTGCTTAGCAACTATTTCAAGTATCAGTAGATACTGTACTGTCGTGGATTTCTGCATCTCCGTTATAATATGGAGCTCAGAAGAAAATGAGAGCATATATTGTTTTGCAAAAGGAAGAAATCAGTCTTACCTGGTGAGCAGCAAAGCTAACGAAACCTGATTTGCTTTAGCTTTTCACCTGAGAGTGCTCCTCCACAAAGAACTTGTTTCTTCACCCCGGGATATTTGCACTACAACACACTCGGTTCCCAAATCCCCCTCCTTCTGCACTCATCTTTAGTTTACCCAGTCCTCCCGTGCCCTTAAAAATTTGTGTGATGGAGTGAGGGGTGTTTCACAGCTGGGTCAGGCTAACTGGCCAGTTGGTTGCTGCCTTTTGAAACAGAACAACTGTCCTTCAGCTTCTTTTATTTCCTTGCAACATTTATTTGGGCTGTTCTTTCTCCAGTCAAATGCCAGTTTGAAGAAACTTGTAAGTTAGTCAAATTTCCCTACAGATACAAAGGAATGAAGGGGGCAAACACAGTAGATTTCCATAGAAGATCAGGATAAAATGCTCTTCGAAGTCTAAGAGAGAGCAGACAGTTCCCCTTCAGACTAAATACTTTTTCTTCGGAGGGTGCTAAGGGAATTTCACCCACTTATTTAATGGAATAAATTTAAACCATCAAATTTTTCAAAATAACTATGCTTAAGTGCTGGGCATTAAATGTATTCCTGTACCCCATATAGAAATTGGCATTTATTTTTTTCTCCTCCACTTTCACATCAGTACCAAAACAAATAAATATTTTCATCAAAATAAATTAAAAGACCCTGTGTGGAATGGTTAGCACCTGCATCAATAAGATTTTCGTGTTTCTGGAAGGAGAGTTGCGGTGAGATCTGAGCTCTGAAGGAGGTACAAGAGGCACATATCAGAGGCTGCCCTGAACAGCTGCAATGAAAAATTCCTCCTTGGCTTATACCCTGGCCATGGACCTGGAATTGGATTTCTGAAGGAGCTCAGCACAGAAGGAGTTAGGAATCTTCTAGGAACTTTGGCTTTTATTATTCACAAGAAGTTTTAGAAAATATTTGAAGAACTAAAAAATCTGGAGTTCAGAGAAAAATCTGTGAGCCCCAGACACAACAATGATTTTAAGAGCTTTGATTTTTCAGTATATAATTACGGATTTAAATTAATTTGTTAAAACTGGAATCCTGCGCAGCTCAATTTGACCACTTTGCCTATGCAGAAGACAACTTTGAACCGAAAGATGTCCTTCTAACTTCATTTTTGTATGGTATGGATGACAATCCCAACACAGAAGAGTTCAGAACCAACATTTGCCCCTCGAAGAACACAGCATGCTAGAAGTATTTAGATTTTGGAAGACTACCAAAAGGTGGTAAAGGTAGTAAGGAGCAGCTGAAACATGAATAATATGTGACAAAGACACATGTCTTTTCTAGGAAGCGTGACAAAACACTTCAAAATGATAAAATCATAAAGTCAATCTAGAAGCAAACTCAGGATGAAGGTTTTACTTTTGCCTTGCACTCCATGGGAGTACAGCACTAAATATCTATGTTCCTAAAGGTGAGGGAAAAGTAGGCCCAGACAGCTATGTTAGCAGGAACTTATAAACAGTGTAAATTTAAAGGGAAAATTCTAGGTGGTTCCCCCTTGTTTAACAAGGGTATGAGCAAACCATTCAGTTGCAGCTTCTGAGGAGTTTGCAGGATGCGGCTGCCCTGCAGAGCGAGGCGGCCGTAGCTCCTTGTCCCCGGCTCCGACCAGTAGCGAGCCTGAGAACGTATTCCCAGTAGGCATGTGCACAAACACGCATACAGCATATACATCTACCTGAATCCACGGCCAGCCACACGGATCGACATGAACAGACATGCTCAGCACTTGCAAAACACAACACAAACAGTGCCAATGGCCTCATCCTACTCCCATCTCCGGCTGGGCAGGATGAAACCCCATTAGTTTAAAAATACATACATGCAAATACATACATATGTATATATGTGTGACGGGTTGACCATGGCTGGACGCCAGGTGCCCACCAAGTCGTTCTATCACTCCCCCCCTCTTTTCTAGACAGGGGAGAGGAGAAAAAAATATAACAAAGGGCTTGTGGGTCAAGATAAGGACAGGAGAGATCATTCACTGA
>JANZLQ010000005.1:34610413-34639309 GCA_026212715.1 Elanus axillaris
CTCTCTGCTTTTCGCGTGCGACCTCTGCTTTCACTTATTAAACTGCCCTTATCTTGACCCACGAGCCTGTTGTTATATTTTCTCCCCACCGTCCAGCTGAGGAGGGGGAGTGATAGAGCGGCTTTGGTGGGCATCTGGCGTCCAGCCAGGGTCAACCCATCACAGAGGCTGAGGGGAGACCTTATTGCTCTCTACAACTACCTGAAAGGAGGTTGTAACAAGTTGGGTACTGGTCTCTTCTCCCAACTAACAAGTGCTAGGATGAGAGGAAATGGCCTCAAGTTGCACTAGGGGAGGTTTAGATTGGATAATAGAAAAAAATTCTTTACGGAAAAGATTGTCAGGCATTGGAACAGGCTGCCCAAAGAAGTGGTTGAGTCACCATCCCTGGAAGTGTTAAAAAAATGCATAGACGTCGCACTTTCAGGACATGGTTTAGTGGGCCTGGTGGTGTTGGGTTGACGGTTGGACTCGATGATCTGAAAGGTCTTTTCCAACCTAAAGGATTTCATGATTCTATGACTGATGACCCAGCTCCTTCCCCTGTCCTCTGTATGGACAAGGTGAGGCCAAGGCCATGAGCTCTGTGGCTTCCGCAGTGTGTGCGAGGCAGGACGCAGAGCAGGCACCCAGCACTCCCGCCACAGGCAGGGTGGACAAAGCGAGGCGTGGAGGAACAAGGGTGCTAAGCCATGGGAAGAGGGGACAAGTGTGATAAAATGCAATATTTGCCTTGAGAAACCAACAGCATGGCTGTCTGTTGGTCTCCAGCCAAGAAACAGCAGGAGGGAAGAAGGAAGCTGGAGGCAGCATGCTTTCATGGCAGGGAAGTGTGTAGGGAGGAAGGGTTTTCAGAATAAAACTCTTGCATGCTAAACCACTGTGCAGCAATCCCTGAGGAGATCCTAGGTGCTGAAATGCCAGGTACGAGCTATTGCACTGACCAGAGCCAGGCACCATGTTTCTAAAATGTTTTCTTTGATTGTCTTCAAAATTCAACCAGCTCCTGGGAAAACAAAGTCACACTTCTAGAGTGACTCAGTTACTCTTATAAGAGAAAGATTTTGGGGAAAATACAGAGGGAATTTAAGGAGAAATACTGAAAAGGAAGCAGAAAATCAAGCTCACAACATGAGTCACCTTTCAACCCCAACTTTATAATCATTACTACAATTAAATCCTCATAATTTAAGCTATGCTTCACTCAACAGAAAATTGATGACTCTCATGTTTTAATGGGAATCTTACTGTATTCCAGTAATCTGTTTTGTACAAATTAAGTCTCTAGGGTAAAATAATCATTTTGAAGCACACATTTGTTTGGATTTCCTTTCACACCACAACAGGTTTTATTCTAAAAGTGGGTAATGCTCTCACAATTTGGTAACAAGGCAATGATTTACTGTCTGTGGTATTAATTAAATAAGAAACACACTGACAACAGGAGCCTTATCAAAAAGAAGAAAAAAAAAAGGAATGCTCTTTAACACTAATCCCCAGTACTCGCAGCTTATGCTTGAAAGAAGTCAATTATTTTAGTCTAAACCCCTTTACTATCCATGCTCAAAGAATCTTTTATTTTCGCCTATATATATTTGAGTCTTGGCTTCTTTATCTGGCATGCAGAGGAGAGCAGCAGTCCCCGGCTTGTAGCTAAGAATAGCAAGATGCCATGAGAGCCTCTAATATTGTCCATACTCATCAGAGAGAAAAACATTAACTGTAAAGTTGCTGTCGCTGCAGCCCAGCCAGAGCAGGACAGCAAACAGTAAAGCCTGCAGAGAAGGTGGAGACGAGAGGTTTGCAGCATCCCACAGTAAATGCTGGGTACTTTACCCATTTTACCTCACAGAAACATCCTCGCAAGCTGTTTACCCGGCTCCCAAGCTGTTCACCCTGAAGTGTGAACTGAGACCTGGAGCTTTCATTGTATAGACAAACATAACATTTGCTTACATCAAATCCAGCTTTGATAACTATTTAAGCTTTCTCAAAAATTTTGAGAAGTCATACTTGCCTGCCCAGCTACCTCCTACAACACAAAGCAGCTACCTCCTTAAACACCACTTTGTGCATTGTCTCTTCTTTCTCTCCTCTAAACCCTTTAGAGGAGATATTGTCCATGCGTGTTATTGGAAACTGACCCCTGAGTGTCAAAGGTCTCCTGCAAAGGCCTACAGTGTCTGTGATTTTAATATGCAATCTCCTGACTGAAAACATACCCAAAAGATTGACAGAGGAGAAAAATAAGAGTCACCAATTCAATGCAGAGAGAGAAGAAAAAATGAAGGACAAGTCTTTAAAAAAAAATAAATTCAACAGCAAGGTTGGTAGTTTAGGACAGGATTTGGTTGTTCAAATGCAGGTGTCAAGTCATAGAATCATAGAATCATTCTTGGAAAAGACCTTTAAGATCATTGAGTCCAACCATTAACCTAACACTGCCAAATCCACGACTAAACCATGTTCCTAAGAGTCTCATCTACACATCTTTTTACAGTGAGATAACACTCCCTGTGGTATACAAGACACACACAAGATAGGGATGACACAGGGTTGGAGGTAACCATGACCTTCCAGGGTGTTGGCTAGAGGACAGGTGGAATATCCCAGGGCACTGGAATGGCACTTAGAGACCTACATTTGAGAAAATGAGTTGAGCCCCTTTAATCTGAGTCTGAATAGGTGCTTGTCTTTTCCCCAAGCCTCGAGACGCCTGCTAAGCATACTACTTGTGATGAATTAAAACTCAATATGTGCCTAGTGGACCAGGTTCTTCATGGGCTTTAGTCGCTGCCCGACTTCATTTATGCAACTCTGTGAAGTTGAGGCACCTGGTGGTTTGCCTGGGGTAATGGTGGGCAAGTCCAAAAAGTATGTAGGAAAGTTTCAAATAAAAAGGACACATTTGTGTCCACTGAAGAGGATATTATAGAATGGCAATTTAGCAGACATCTGGATTCAGAAGTCCTTTGCACTTGGAAAGCCTTTAGGCACCTAAGTCTTCATTTAGAACTGCTCTCTGAGCAACATTTGTATGTCATTTAACGGAGTGGACCCTGTCCCACACTTAAGTGTCAAGACTTAGGCAAAACCTTCGCTGAAGATTCAGTCTCAGAGTGAACACCTGTACCTGCTAACAGCAGGCAGTTAATGTTTAAGGTCTTCTGACTTGTAATTAATAAACTCTTTGTGGAATTCTTTTCTAATATGTAATAAAAAAAATTATGGCTGGAAATGTATATGCCTTCCCAGAAATTGCCAGTTCCCAACATCATCCTTTGGTCTTTCTGTGGCTCATACATAATTGCTACTGCTCTTCTTGTGGAAGAAAAAGGTAGCCCTTCTAGCCCTAGGAAGCTCACTGAATAGGGGGGTTAACTGACCCAAGGTATTTAAAGAGAAGATTTTGGTTTTTAACCACAAAACTGTACAGCTCTAAAATCCCAAGTCAAAAATCCATCACTTTGCAGAAAAAAAAAGCTCCGTTATTTCCCCTCAAAACCATAGAAAGGCTTGGAGAAATTTGGAGCATAAAAAAGAGGCAGCGAAACAGGTGAAATGATACAGGGTAGTAAGGAAAACTGATTTGCTGAAAAGTTGGGTTGGTTCCTCTCATTCTAATTTCCTTTCTTGTGAGTTTTGTGCTTCTACACTTTTGAAATAAAGAAATGCCTGACATTCTGAAGTATAGCAAGATTATAAAAACCTATCTAGTAGAGCCACCTGAGAGTAACTGTCTAGTTCTTCATCTTTATGATGAAACTTTTATACCCAGCACCAGTAATACTGAAGAGGTAACACCTATATTTAACAGAAAAGGGAGACACATATATCTCTTCTAAGAGTTACTGCCAAATGTAGCATATTGTAGGATTCAGCTTTCACTAAGCCTGGGGGACTTGAGCTTTTTCATAATAAAATCTGCCTGCAAATTCTCTGTAGGCAAGTGAACCAACTGCTTCTTTACTTCCAAATTGATGCTTTAGTCATTTAAAGTTTCCTTAATTGGATTCTCAAGCCTTTTGACTGTAAGTACACTCAGTTTGGAATATGGCTTTAGTTAGCGTGCTACACATCAGGTCATAATCAATGGCAAAAGGACAGATTTTGATTGTTATTTTTTATTCAGTCATGTTAATACCTTAGGGACATGTTTGAGAAAAATATTGCAAAACAGATCCTCAGCTGAGGTAAACTGTCTTTGGCTGTCACTGAGTTATGTCTTTTTCCATCAGTTAAGACTCTCATTTTAGACTTTTCAATGTGTCTAAGCTAGGAACTATTTTGATTTCCATGGCTCAAGAAGCAGTTAAAAATAAAATTTTCTACCCTTTTATAGTACTTATTTTGCCTTTTCTACTTTTAGTTCACTTGGACAGAAAAAAACTGTGCTCAGTAACTTGGTTTTGCTTCTCACATATTGGGAGAAAATGACTGTACCTGTAAGCGTAACTGTATTAGTAAGCATCAGTCCCATGTATTTCCCATGCTGGTGCAAGATGGTAAAACACAACTGGCCCCATGACTAGAAGAAACAGTGACCCCCGAATGCACTGGGAATTACTCAGGCAAACACAGCATTTTCCTACAGAGATGCCAAAAATACAGAAATGGTCCCCAAGGGTAAGAATAATCCAGGGCATCTGTCCGGTGTTGTAACATCTTAGTAATGGATGGTATGACACAAAACAATTTTAATACTTTGGGAAACTGGAAAGGTAGCCTCAAAACCTCTTTCCAGAGCTTTGCTATGTTCCTTTGCTTCTGCAATAGGGAAATGGAACCTTTGATAAAAAGGCAGCACCACTTACACAAAGCAGTTGTATAATGAATGTCTCTGTATGCAAAAAAAAATGAAGTCTAAATAAAAGTAATCCATATGACTTTTTTTCCAAGATTGTTGAGTAGTGATTTTGCTTGCAAATGTCTATGATTGAGGTGGCCAGCCTCCTAAACTTACCACCTGATTTTCCAGTATTCATGTGGTTGAAAACTGCTTCTTCAAGACCCCCTTCTCAGATTTCCTGCACCTTTCTGAGCTCCTTTTCTTGTCATGGCATGACACCTGCCAGTGCAATCCCCTGAAGTCATCCACTGAGCAAATCACAAACTAAATCAAATTTTAAAATACTCTCCGTTTTCTTTTGCGTAAAAAGTCATGTACTTTTTATTCACAGTGCTTATAGCAAAAATTCTCCATATATTTGGTAGCTTGTATTTTTGTCTAAATTAAATAACAATACTGTGTTTTCCACAGCATATTTTCAAAAATATAATGCAGACCACCTATTTGAATACCTCTTCTTTCTGTTCTTTCTCCCGGTCGCCTACCACCTTCAGGTTGAATTATCAGAAAATTTCAACCCAGTTACCTTTTTGAAAATCAGATCTATAATCTGATTATTAACCAGATCTAAAATAAGATTAAATTGGTCTGTCTCTGTGATTGACTTTATTTGTCTTAAGAACATTTGAATGACTGAACTTGCATATGAGAATATGATTTATGGGATTAAGTACTGTTCAGTATCTTGGTACATTGGGACTCATGGCAATTCTACATGTAACTCAAAGGTACCTAAGTCCTACAGAGTTAAACAATGAATTAAAGCCTGGAACACTAATATCCTGTGAACTGCACACAATATTCATGCAAGAGAAGGCATTTTCATATGTTAGTCTCTTCACCTCTTCTCCCAAGATCACTGGGGGATGAAGAGCCATAGGAAATAAATCTCTCATTACAAGGCAAACTCCAGGTAGACCATCAGCAGATTCCGGAGAAGGTTCCTCAGCATCCGCATATTTCCTCCTTGGTGATTAGATATACAGTTACTGTGAGCCTGCTTTTCTATTTGAAGGCAGTTGGTATTAACACTCACAGCTCTAGACATACCTATATATTACTCATGGTGTGACCTGGATTTTGCCAGTCATTCCCAAATGCAATAATTCTTGGTGTGCTGTGCAAGAGATCTGAGGAGGTTTAGAAGATTATTAAAACGCTACTCTCAAGCTACAGTAAGGATTTGCAGCTCCTTAAAAACCTGTCAATAAAATGTGTATTGCAAGAGTAACACTGAGTGAAAGACAGAACTTTATAACGGTCGTGTTTCAGTCCCTAGGTGTGAACAGCAGTGCTTGTAGAGGAATCAAACCTCCACGCTCATGCACCTTCAGAAATCTTGTCCAAAGTTACAATGTGAGTGTGAACAAATTCACTGCACAATTCATTAGGAAGAATAACTTAATCATGATCTGTATGTAAATTAATTTAATTAATTGTTTACTTATTTAAGCAAATTTACTTATTTAAGTAAATGTAGGAGATGAAATGCAAAGGTTTCTGAAGATCCTGTTCTGTCATGAGGCGGTAAGTGTTGGGCCGCTATGCCCATTGTCACCATGTGCAGTAAACTTCTTCAGCAAGGGAAGCAGAGTGCACAGAGAATCCCTGACATTTTGAAACAATACCAAGCAAGTAAAAGGGAAGTCTTGGGTTCCTGTCAAGTGCTACAAACATGCAAATATCCTGGTTGTTTGAGAGATGTAGCGACTTAACTCACTAAAACATTCACAGAGGCTATAACTACAAAGCTTTCACCCGTAAGAGCTGTATGTGTATGACAACTGAGAGCTGCTCCAAGTGCTGAAAAGGGATGCAAAATACAGTTACGAAGCACAAGATTCTATACAATTATTTTGCCAGCTGATGCCGCACATCATATGTATGGTAAGACTCAACAAAAGTAGGGTAAAATAAGCCGTCCACAAAAAAAAAAAATTAGAAAAAGAACGTATGAGAGCACGTAGGAAATCTGAAAGCAAGGAGACAGAAAGAATTTACTCATGTAACTGAGAATAATCTGAGGAATAGCCTAGGGATGTCTACATCTAGACTTTCTTGTTTGATTTCAATCTAAAGATGCAATGTACAATCAGTCATCATCTAGGTATATTTTGAATTGTCTGCATGCTTGTAAAATGAATCATATTAAGGAAATGAATGTTTAGAGGTTTAAATGCTGAGTACAGACATATATTCTTTGCTTTTCATTCCAGTTAACCCATTATTATTAATTTGATAATGTTGTTGTTTGCCTCTTTCATATTATGTAAATAAATGTTTGGGGTTTGGGGTGGGGTTTTTTTCCCCATTTCTTTATTATTTAACACTCTTTCCTGGCCTTAAAAAGTGGTTTACAGCAACTAGCTGAACCCAAACCCCCTCTACTCCTCTGGTGTAGGATCCTAAAACAAAGAGTAATGGGCCACACCAAGGTGACCAGTGCAAAGACGTATGCTGTAGAAGTTATCTAAACGATAACAAGGAGAGGCTATTCTGAACTATACAGCTTGATCTGAGAACTAATAACACACAGGCCTGGTAGAAGGAGGGTATTTTCTCAGAAGGGCTTAATCTGCCTGAGTGTTGCTCTCCATGCTTCAGCTCATCCCCAAAGAGGTGTCACTAATAGGTAAGTGGCAGTCTTAAGTGCCTATTTTAATCCATTTATTTATAAAGGAGCCTACTGTGATTATTTCAGATATGGATGTCCTGTTGAAGTTTTTTAAAGTTAAGGAAGTGTTCTGTAGAATATGACAAAGTAGAGGGGAGCATGCCTGAACCCAAAAGTTTAGGAGTCCCCCCTTGGGGCAGTCCCAAGGGCAATACAACACTGGTGATGAGTGTCTCAGTCGGAAGTAGGAGGTTAGGAGTGAACGGCAGTGATGAAGCAGACCATATGGATTTCTGCAGGTGCAGCCATTCCAAGGACACTGTGGAGTGCACCACTCTTACAGCAGGTGTAAATTCATTTTCTTCTTGCCCCTTGGTGGAAAAAATGTGAAAGTCAGAGAATGAGTCTTTCCAAAGAGCCCATGCAGAATTAGCAGGAGGGAGCTTGGCAGTGGTCCTGCACAGTAAGGGAAAGCCTCCAACTGCAGGGGTTTGCTGCTGAAAGAATAGACCATTGCCAACAGCAGACCCAAGGACTGTGGATGTGGGGTTAGGGTTGGACACTTGCATTTGTTAAATTTTAAAACATACGTACAAAGTGAAGGGCTGACAGGGATCACCCTTTTCTACATGAACATGCAGCAAGATTTCGGATCCACGTCAGTAGGAGCAGGGCAGGACAAAAGGTTGCCCACTGGGTGGGTTTTAACCACTGGTTGTAGACAAGTCAACCATGTCCCTGCGGCACAACTTTACCTTGTGGCGGGTGTCTTTCCTGATGGGCTGTCCGCAAAGGCATGAGGAGAGACACCAAGAATAAAGATTCTTCATTGCAGATATTGCAGAGCCCGTATGAATAGATAAAGTCTTGATGCGGTATTAAAGTAAGAGAGAAAGAGAAACAGCATGGAAAAGAGGGACTGAAACAGTCACTGGGAAGAATTACCACAAAGAGATGCTTGAAATGTAACAGTGAAACCTGACGGGGCGTAGAAAGGAACAAAAGTGTGTGTGAGGGAATGAGTTTAAAATGGAAGATGTGAAGAAGTTTAACCATGTGGACACCATCAATACTTTCAGTGTTTTAAATGATGTGCTATAGCTGTGTGTTTTTAACATTTATATTTGCGAAAAGGAATGCTGCTCAGCCAGAAGGAGACCTTGTTCCACTGGGAATAATGAAGAAGCGTACAGACTCCCCAGGAAGGTGTACCAGGTATATAGCAGCACCAGCTGTTTCTTAGTGGCTAGGAAGTTTAGTGACACTGTTGAAATTTGATTTCAACAGTTAGTTAGAAGTTGTTTCAGGACAGAAGAGACAAGTTTTATTTAAGGAAAAAATTTAACATATTTCACTGAAAGCCAACATTTTCCAAAATTAAACATATGAATAAATTAAATATGAATTAATAAATAACATGATAGTCAGAAAGACCGGACATCTGAATTAAGGAAAAGAGCCTTGGCATCTTAGGGGAAAAGGCGACATGAATGCCAAGTATAGAAATACTTAAAGTCCCATGTGTGATTTTGCATGAGTAAGCCCAGTGAATGTTATCCGCTTAAATTTGAGCAGGTAAACATATAAAAGCTTTGACTGACGCCTGGATCAATGATTGACTTGGACAGGTAGATCTTGTCATGGGCACTGCTCAGGGCCATGGGGCAGGAATGCCTGGAAGAGGAGCTCTGCCAGCACCCGCATCTCTCAGAGCCGCTTGACGCTCCCAGGGGACTATGTTGAATTTTAGTTGCCTGGGGCAAGGTGCAAAGGTTTAAAGATTCAGAGCTTACACTCAAGAAAGGCGTAAGAACAGCATAAACCTGCCTAGGTCCGGTGATGTACAGCAGGTGAGGATCTGGCCCACTATTTTCACACTGATATCTGTGTGCATCTAATTCTTTTGTTTGTACTTTACCTGCCTCCTAGCAGCATGAAGAAACCAATATTTTTTTTTTCACATAAATAATGTCTTTTTAGTCATTATATATAGACTAACTTGAATATTACCTTTTTTAGGTGTAGAAAATAATAGTACTCTGGAGCCTCTTTTCATCTTAAACCAGCAGATTAAGCATAAGTATGCAATGCAACATTTCTATATTCTCCTCTGCTTCCAAAAAACAGTGTGTTTGACCATTTTATTTCTATTCCTTATACTGTGTTAGCAATCTTTTTTTATAAAAATCCCATCTCTATTCCTTACAGAAGTTTTAAAGTAATTTCACAGCTGAGTGGAACCCTAAACAGAGCTATCTTAGTGTAATGAAGCAGAAAACGATTGCTCCTTAACAAGACTGGTATATAGTGACAAACAGCTCATAAAAATCCCATCTGCCACAAAATACTTCTATTTTAGTTGCTTTCAAAACTAAATGCTATGTTTCCTGTTTCGTTTCAGAAAGAAAAGAGGATATATAAAGCCTAACCCATCAAATTGTCCTTTGACAAAAAAGAAAGAAAAAAACCCCACAGCCACAAAATAATCACTTTATAATACACTGACACTAACCATTCCAAACACCACAAAGGTGTAATGTCACTTTTGGATGCATTTAGAGTACATAGATTTATTTTTTTTAAAAGCAAAAAAGAAAAAGCTAACAAGTTGTACTATAAAAAAAAAATCTGATGGTTTAACAACCGAGGACTACATGTAAAAACAATCTGTTCCTGCTTTTGTATTGTGAAAATAGTCCTTTACTGTGTGCAATCAAATAGAAGGTAATTACCTGTACCTTGACCAGTAGTTATCCTGTTTAAATGATTGGTAACAAGTTCTGGATCCTGTAGCCTCTTTCCCACCCTTAGGCAGAATAATGCCCACTGACTAAAATTCTCCATAGTATTTATGGGAATTCCTTGTCAGGAAATATCATAAGGTCTCCCTGTTTTCCAAACAGTATGATGAATTGCTGCAGTTCCCTTGGATTTGCTGTTAACATGCCGTAACAAATATGCCATGCTGTGGGCATTGCTCTTTTCTGTCAGATGGGACCAGAACCACTTCTTGTGTCCGGTCTTGCCCAAGGAGGTTATGCTTTAGTTTTAAAAAGATGGTAAGTCACCTATCTCTTTGCAGTAAGACACACTGCATCCTCAGAGTAGCAATGAAACTTTTTTGTGATTCTAATATACAGCCTATTATGCACAACTGTAAGCCCCTGAATAGTGATTGTTCTTATCTGAACTGATATTCATAGCTGTTCTTCAACCTTATGGAAAGAGAAATAATTGCTTAACCAGGCCCTCCCTATACTTAGAAAGAAATGTTTGCCATTGTCTTCAAATCCACTGTTTTTAGTGTGTCTTGGTGATTAATACTTTTTCTGGAAGATCAAAAATTTATCTTGCTAAGGCATCAATTCCTTGAGCCACAGCATCACCTTTTCCAGTGATGAAATTTCACGCTGGGTGCGTGAAGACTGATCATTGGACCTTGATAAGCGAGTCAAGATGCAGAGTTCAGACCTAACTTTTAATTCTTTGCTCAAGACTTGGACAGCATGTGGTTCAGGAGTTGCCCTAACAGTGGCAAACCAGCTGAGGAGATAAGCCATGGAGGCACTTAACTAAAGACAAGGAGAAACCAATAGCATACGTTTCAGCTGTTGGAAATGCAGCAGAAATTATCATAATTTGTTTATAACAGCAATGCATGCCACGTCTTATCCACAGACAAGAAACATCATATTAAAGAAAAGTCAGATGGCATTCAAAGGATCCAAGTACCGGTTGCAATCTTATTTCAGTTGTAAATGTTACCTGCAAAATCTTACGGCATTTGATACACACAGACGTTTTCCTACTCACTGAACTGATTTTTCGACCAAGTTGACTGTAGTTTGTTCTAAGGTGCGTGCGTAGAAAAGACATACCCAGAAGGCTTCTGTTTCACTACGTAAGAGCCGTAGGAGTGAGATGATGGCAGGAGCGTCGCTGAGGGTGCCTGGAGGTTGCTCCGCGAAGTGCCCCGAGGCTAGGAGAAGCAGAAAGCACTAGAGGGATGAGACAGAGAGTACTTGATCTCCACAGGTGTAAATCTAATCAGCGGCAGCCAACTGGCTGCAGATTCATCATGGTGTAAAAGGGCAGAGTCTGGCCTGTGCTTATCATCTTGCTAAATCTGATCCCCTCTCCTTGATGACAAGGATTGGGAAGCAGCGCTGGCTCTTTTCTGCCCATCCAGCTCTCGCACCATGACCTCGTCCCTCCAGCACAAAGTGCGGCAGCAGTTTGACTTGGATAAAAAAGGAACAAAGACTAAAAGGAGAAAATTTGTCTTGTAAAGATGACTCAGTGAAAAGTTGCAAGCAATTTTGACGTTTGAAAACACAGTGGCACTGTCTCTCTGGACAAGGGCGTTGCTGTCAGTACGTGAGCTGACACTCTCCTAAAGCAGTATAAGGAGTTAACTTTAAAATTTCTTCCACTTTCTGGCTCCCCCACCATTTTGTCAGCTTTTATGGACACTTAGCTGAACCTGGCCTAAGAGCAATAGTGGAGCATTGCCTGTATACACACAAACTCCACAGGTAAACTGTGAGTAATCCAGAATATCACGTGATATTCTCAGCCTACACCGAGAGCTCCTTAGTTTTTATATCATTATCATGTAGAGACTTAAAATTCAATTGTGCTGGGGGTTGTATGAAGGAATAAGCACTGCTACTTAGTGAATTCAAAACTGGTAATGTGAAACACATTGCTAATAACATCGAGTAACCAATAAAACCAGCTCCTTGGCTTTTATTAGGAACCTTTTTTGATGAGAGCGTGTAGAGTCACCTTCGAGTGGACTGTAAGAGCTGGTGTTCCCTTGCCGCAAAGATCATCTGGAGGTGTAAGGCCATCAATTTTAATTATTTCTAAGAGTGGTTTCAGGGCAGCTGTGACTGCCTAGACAACTGGTAGCATCCTAATTACCCAGTTTCATCACAAAACTATTTTGGCCTTTAATGAGGATAAATCTGTATTGGAGCACAGAAATGAGTCTCAAATCCAGTTGATAATATATTGTTCTAGCCAATATTTAGGTTCCTAACTGTTTAAATGAGTAATTAAAGAAATAAACAGGTGCTAGGAGTTTAAATGCTTTCTTGGATCTGGACATGACCCCCATGAGTTTTGATGTGAAACTCAACGACGCTCAGTAATTTACATTGGATTTACGTTGGATTTTTTTTTTTTTCCTCAATTTGAGTTAGCTGTGTAAGAGGATGTGAATATAAGAAGGCATTTTACAAACTAACATGGTAAAGAAGTGTCCCTGTACCAATGGCATTTTGTTCTAGTTGCAATCCAAACAGCTTGATGCCATAATTCTAACGGGACCTCAATGGCTGTTTAACTGAAGAGTGGCAAGACCAGAAATAAGTTATTTAATGTAAGAACAGAATAAGCATTCATCTAAGTCTGTATTTCATCTTTGATGTCTGCTGGCAGCAGACGCTTAGAGAAAAAGCAAAAGATCAGTACAAGCATAAAATGACACTTCCATGAGTAGAACTTTCTTTCAACACCTGCAAATCAGAACTATTAAACTCTGCAAAGGCTTATTTTTTATTATTTGTGATTTAATCTGGTTGGAAATTTTTTTCTGCCAAAGGATTTTTTTTAGCAAAAAGTGTCCACTCAGCTGTTGAGAAGTAGTAGTTTTCTTTATTTTAGCTTAGTCTATTAAATCATCCATTTTTTCTTCATTTTTAGTGTTTTCTGGATTTTGACAGATGGGAACTATCACCACTTTCTGAGAGTTTTTCTTTTGGAAAGAGGTCAAATCATTGCTTTGGTCTGCTTTCTCTTTTCTTTCTTCATTTTTCTATCAGATGGCATGATACAGGATGTGCATCCATCAAAGCCTCCAAAATCTAAAATGAAAAATAAACCCCCCCAAATTGAAAAATGTCATCTTTGTTTGCATCAGTCATTCTAATTCCATTTACAACAATAAAAATAATTTTTTTAAAGGCCAGTTATAATAAGCTTGAATGTGATATACAACGCAGAACTGACAACAGCTTATGAAGATGCTGAGAGTTACGGATGTGAAGGGAGCAGCCGAATCCAGCAGACTCCAGGACATGGGGGTTGTTTCCTCCTGGCCACTACAGCCCAGCTGGGCATGGGCTCAGCACCCAAGGGTCTCTCCATCCTAGTCCCAGGGATGCTGCTGCTGCTGCTGTGCCCATGTGCAGGTCCAAGCAGTAGCAAGGCTGAGCGCGTATCCCAGAGAGGCTCGTGCACACACATGCACAGAAATAATGCAGCTGGCCGCGCAGGCTGTCGCGTGCCCATTAAACACCATGAAAACTCACATAAAACAGAAGTGCAGAGAGCCATGTCCTGTTCCTCCCCTCCAGCTGGTCAGGATTGACGTTTATTAATGGAAACAAGCCCCCTGCCCCCGTCCACATTCTCCAGATGGACACACAGTGACAGACGCCTTGAATTCTGTGTAACACCCATGCCCAGACCCTGGGCCCCCTCTCCCTGTACGGAGGTCTCCTCCTAGTCCAGTTTGAGGTTTGCCCGCAGACACGGGTGTGCTCACATCCTTATCTCCCAGGCAGTCCCACCATCACAGGTCCCTCAGATAGCAGCATGGACTCTTACGCTGCTCGAAGCCCATCCATGCCCAGACCTCAGGCTCCCTTGCCTACCACTTACTCAGACCTTGAGTCTTTCCAGATGCAGGTCTCCTCCTGCCAATGAGCTAGTCCAGCTCAAAGTTAGTGATATACACCTGCAGACCTGAATGAATACCATCGAATTCAATGCAGGTATTCATGCGTAATTCACTAGGGAAATGCAAACACACCCACAGGTCTCTGCTGGCAACCAGCCCTGTCCTGCATGCTGATCCCTCTGGTTGCTGGCACCTAGAGCCGCGGGAGCTGAGACCTTTTCTCCAGTTGCTGATGCTTAGACTGAAGCAATCACACATGGAAGAGAGACCGAACTGCATGGGGAAAAAAAAGGATAGGATAGAGTAGCAAGATAGGACAGGCTGTAGCAATTAGGTGCAGGGCTCAGTCGGACAAGCGCACTGGCCAGCTTACATCTCTCTGACCCCTTTTATTTCACCCCATTTTCCCACGTTTCTTACTCCATCATCTGCCCCGATCTTTCCCTCTCCCTGCGTCTGGTGCTTCCCCTAAACACCTCACAACAAGGCTTTCATAACCTCACGAGTTCCTCCTGATATCCCCAAATACTCACCATTATCACCTCGACCTCCTATTTCCAGTGACAAAATTCCGTCTGCCCCTCTGCGCGGCTGTGCCTGAGGAGATCCTTCCCTGGCCCACCAGGCCGCAGCCAAAGGGGTCGGGTCGTCGCTAGTCTCTCCAATACCTCCTGCTCCTTACTGCCTGCATGTCTGTGGGCTTAATCTTTCATTTTCCATGTTATCTGTTATTTCTTTTACACAAATACACAAATAGTCTGTAACTGGGTAACTTAATGAATCCTATGCTCTTTCAAACCACTTACCCTTACACTGAGGAACTGAAAATCTGGAATTCTCATGTCTCATGCCTATGCGTAAACATGTTTGAATCAATAGATTCTTCTAAAATAAGTGAAAAATACATTAATTGACTAGTCATGAAGGTTTTTCTTGAACTAAGTGTCTGTGTGAGACTATCTGTGCATTTAAGTTATTGCTGATAATTACTTTGGGTAATGATCTAGCAGAGCATCACATTAGGTTCTTCTGTAGTGTGCTATCGTCTATATATTTGACGGTTAAAAAAAGCCTATATTCAAACCAGCTGTTATAGATAAACAAGAAAATATTGCAACTATCGTGGTGCTCATTAAAGGAGTGATGAGCAAAGTTCAAACAGCATACAATTCTGAATGAATAGACTCCGCTCTGCATATGGCTAGCAGAAAAATGTGAGCACATAGGTTTTGTGAACACTGTCTGTATATCTTCAATCCAAAGGAGAGTGATTCCTTTTGTTGGAAATTCTAAACTCATTTTTTTTCTACCCACTGGTTAACAATAAAGGGTAGTATTGAGACAGTGAGAAGATTCCTCATGCAAAAATCAAGGTTTGTAAAAGACACATTTTAAAATGCACATCTTCGTGAGTAATGCATTCTCAATTTTTCATTTACTTTACTATTAGATATACAAATCCCATAAAAAATTAAAGCTTTCAGATACTGCCAGCTAATCCCCTCTCCCTTACTTGATATAATGGAATGAGAATTTAAAATTCAGAGGATTATGAACAAATCCTGATCCTGAAGGTATAAATGCTGTTCCAGCTGACTTCAGTAGAAGATTCACATGTGCATCAAAGGGAAGGATACAGCCTTTATCATTTAAAGATTCCTGCTAAAGCTCACTTTTTAGTAACAGCTTCTTTCTCTATTTCAAGCACTTTCAATTTTCCAGGAAACTTGAGCATGAACAAGATTTAAATCATTCAGTTGCAACTCTATACTCTCTTTCTATCGGAATATAATAGGATTCAAAATAATTATGAGATTTCTCACTAAACTAATGAATTCAAGAAAAATATAAGCTACAGAAGCTTACCTGTCTACACCAGTGCCTTCTATCAATGAACAGCAGCTCAGTGGTAGCTGGATTAAGGCAGAGATTTATTTCCAAACATGCAGGACTCAATTTTAGTCAGATCACTCAAGAATAAGCAGAACATCCTACTAGTGTTTGACAATACTGACAAGTTTTAAAAGTCATCCATAAAGGAGTGAAAGCCCACACCGCTGTGTATCTTCAATGACTTGTTGAGTTGTTGACGTCGTGTGTAGCCACACACACGCGCACACACACAGGTTTTCACACTAGACTGACGTTTCATAGAGAGACTGAAGTGAGATAGAACTAACGAGTGGTTTATAAAGATCCAAAATGAGATTTTAGTCTCTAACATCTGGAATTCAGTTCACATTTCCTTTCAGTGTCTCGTAGATGTGGGACTTTGTGTCTAAATTTAAGTGCCTACAGAGCAGTTGTGTATACTTAGATAGGGTATCTCAGTTCCCATGATTGTCTCTGGAGTCCCATCGTGATTAATACAGTAAGAGGACACTTCAGAATTACTCGTCTCATCAAAAAGCGGACATGAAAGGTGAAATTCAGTTTTCTAAACCTAAGTAGTTAGCTCACTTGAGATGTGATGCCCATACCTGGTCATGGGAAAGCCTCTCTAGACTCCACTGTCTGTATTGTCAATGGTTTAGGTCCAGTCACCCACAGCTGTGCCTGTGGCCATTTCGGATGCCCTGGGACATGAGACCTGGCCTCCTCCAGCTCCCATTTCACAGGCACACGGCTGTCTGCAAAGTTTACACACAAGGCCACCTCAAATAGTCTCAGGTGTCTTACATGCCGCTAAGCTTCCACATCCAGGCAACAACTTATGCCCAACATTGTCACTGAGTATGCTAGAGTCGAAATAACTAACTGTAATTAAGACAATACAAACATCTAAGGTGCCTGAACCTCATTCTGAATGTCATTTCAAATGCTGAGTTCAGCTGTATAATGACAGGTGCCCAGTGTGATTTAGAGCTCCCTGTAGGGTATCCTGGTCCCACCTGCCAGTCCTCAAGGGCTGGGTTGTTCCAAGGCCATGTCCGTGGAGTTGGGGTGATCTCCAGTGACACTGCCTGCCCTTCGTGCTTAAATGGAAGTTGGTCAGCCACATCCTATCTACAATCAAAGGTAAATGACGGACATCTATCTTATCTTAGACTTCTGCTTTAGATAAAGACAATTTGCCCTCTGGAAGTTGCTCCTGGCTTTCACTTAATCACACTGGAAGTCTGGACCACTAACTTACTAGCTTTTAGATGGCTAGCGAGCAGTTTGTGAAGCTAAGTGTAGACAACTAGCACCGTTCCAGACATCCTGATCAGTCTGAGAGGTGCACAGAGCTGGCAAGACTGGAGCTGTGAGACATGGGCCCCCTTCTTGCAGAGGCATCTGCAGGCCAGGTGGGATATCCCTGGGGTGTCCAGAATGACATTCAGTGTGTGCGTTTACTCATCTGAATAGATTGGCTGATACTAAGTTGAGTATGACACTAAAAGGATCTAGAAAGCGTTCTGGTTTTGGTTTGATTTTTGATTACAAACCAAAAACCCCCAAGTTGCTCTGCCAATCAAACCAGAGCATCTGTGAGACAACTGCTTCCAAATTTTCAAGTCTCTTAAAAATAGTGAGTTAGAAATTAGGTAAAGCACATATAGTTAATGAAAGTTTCCTATTGAATCAATAATTAACATTTCAGCAATTTCTTCAGCATTCTGGGAGAGATTTGTTGAATTTCACCTTACTACTGCTGAAAATTATAGCTTCTTTCTTACTATGTTGAATAGCAACTTATAAGTGTTATAAAGCAACTCACTTCCAAATATACTGTATACATATTTTTAATATAATACATAATTGCTACATTACACATCTGACAGTGATATGGAAGTATCAAAAATTGCTGTCGTAAGTCAGGAAGAGCAACACTCCCATACACAATGCAGTATTTGTTAACTAATGACAATGTAACTATAATGATGCACTAAGTGGAATTAATAAGTGAAATCTATTGCTTCATAGAATTTCATGCATAACTTTACTTTGCATGGGTCATTAGTATTCATAGTTTAACTGTGTCCTTCGATATGTATTAATAATGTTCCCTGGGACCATGCAAAAGATAATTCATAAATGTACCTGCAAGGAGTAAGACACCATAATTAAATCATAATAATTAACATGGATATCAGATTACTTTGAATAACAGATCTGGATAACTTACATTCTGATATTTACAGATGGACATGTTTAAGGGCAATTCAGCTCCTGCTGCACGGGTAGGTCATTTTTACTTTGCTTTATATCTAGTTACCTTGTTCATGAAGTAAATTGAATTAGCTAAGGATCTACATGAAGTTTTAAAATGGGAAAAGACAGGTTTCGATTTCTGTCGTGCTGTGTAGCGTAGGAGAGGCACAGACAATCCCAGAGGTGGAGTTACCACCCATGGGAAAAACTCAGCCTGGGAGATGAATCAGTGCTGCAGCTGTGTTTTCTGCTCCTCTAGGCTCACGTTTGTGTAGAGAAGGGGAAAAAAGGGGAAGATAAGAAGAGGCACCGCTCGGGCCAGCATTGCCACCTGCCACCATCATCCAACTGCCCACCGTCCCATCCAGTCCCAAGGCTGGAAGGGAGAGAGAGCAAAGGGTACACCCAGCCTTGTGCCGTGACAGCTTTAGGGCGGAAAGCAATAACCTGGAGCTCCCAGGCAAGCTCACGGACAAAGCATTAATGGAAAATTTGATTCCAACCTCTACTCTCCCCTCTGGGCTTCTTTGCTACTGTCACTACCTTGCTCTCCTCCCCTTCCTTTCTTCCCTTGACATTTCATCACCCCTCCTGCATCCTACATAGAGTCCTCTGCCTCTCAGATTTTACAGTCTTCTCAGTAGGATCCTTGTCTTCATGTTCTTTGGAAAAAAAAAACAGCAGGTCTCACTGCTTATCACCGTACTGCTAAATAAAGTGTTCTCCGTTCCTGAAGGCAAGTGGTACGGTGGATGTGGCAAATCATACACTCAAACTGCCTCGGCACGGAGTGGTTGTGTTTGAATCGCCTGCTGGGGGAAGAGTTTTGGCATGGCCTGTCCCCTGCGAGGTCTCCAGCTTTGTCTGGGAGTCGGCTCATTGACCCCGGACAAATCATACCAAGGGTGGTTAAGTAATTCATCAGTATGGAGAGCAAGAGACTGGCACTCCAGTGCATGGTTTAGCCCTGTTTTATTTACTGGTACAGACACAGCTAATGAATTTACAACAAAAAAATCAGCAGGTATCTATAAACGATAACATGGAAATTGTTGCTAGTGTTCTCTTTCATACAAAAGATAGGTATATTCAGTGAGCTATTGGGATTATTAACTCCAGTCTGGCCAGTATTTTAATTTGCCCTATTTATTTTCCTTTTTAACTATTTTAGTTAATAATTTCCTTTATAATGTATTATATTATTTCCTTAATAATCTATTTAAGCCTGGATACTGGCAAGAGTACAAAGAAGATTCTCTGGTACCAAAGAGGATTTTACAAAAAGAAATTGCAGTGTTAGTTCTTGTAATTTCTGCGAGTTGCTTAGTCTTTAAAACAAGAATGTTTATATCACAAGCTCTGTTGATAACTCCCTATGTCTGCTACCTTGCTAAAATGTACCTAATGGCTGTTTTAGTAAAAGTAAACATAAGAAATATACAGTACCTGTGTTACCATTAAGGGTGGAAAAGTTTAGCTTATAGGATGCAACTAAAATTCTGAGGATGAGAAGTATGTGGTTAGATCTTTAATAACTATTTATTAAATCATTATGCCATTTTTGCTAAACCTACATTGAAAAATGCTAATTTTAAAATTGATAATAGGAAAATAATAAAGCCCAGAATTTGAGAAAGTGACATTCCATTCATGCACAATTCACAGAAGTAAAAAGGGAAAATAATCTAATGCATTATTCATTCTTAGCGGTAATTGTAATACAGTAGGACAGCTGATAAGCATCTTAGGTGTCAAAACTGCTTGACTAATTTGCTTCTCTTTGTATATGAAACATTTTTCTACCTGAAAATAGTTTGACTATATTTGTAAAATAACTGTTCACCCAATATATATTTTAATCAGTGCTTTATGATATATACATACATATTTAAATAAAAAAGCCTTGTCATGCAGGCAAAGAAGAAAAACTAAGGGCAGGGAATGAGGGGAGAGAACAATAGGAACCAACGCAACTAACATCTGATTCTAGATGTCAGAGAGATTATAATCAGATTTAAAGGAGCTCCTTATTATTTTAACAGCATATTTTCTGCACTCTATAAACATTAGGATTTTGCTGCTGACACAAATAGGGATTTGCCCAGAAGTGACCACCCGCACAAAGTTTCGATGAACTCCGTTCAGCGGAAGGAGAATGACTATGGTGCATCCTATGGTGACTGCAGGAGGGAGCAGGAAGAACGTTCCCTCTTGCTTCCTTGCACAGCTTCTTTTGTACTTCATCTGTCTTGTTTGGTGGACTTGCTACTAACTCTGGTCCAGTCCTTCCCACGTCCAGGCACCAGCTTATTCTCATTTGTATCTACCAGCAGAGTGATTGTGAAGTGACATTCTTATTATCTATAGCTCGGGTGCCTAAATTACATAGCTAATCTCCCATCTTTCCTCTGAAGACAATAGAGAAATGAGATCCTCTAGAGGGCAATTCTGAGTACTTAATTCTTTTTCTGTAATACTTTCCAATCTAGAGCCCATAGAGGACCCCAAGGATCCTGCCCTTAAATTGTGCACCCCACAGAGAGTAGTGGGAATATATGCAAATATCACATTTCTCTCCCTATTCCTTATATGTATCAGCTGATATTTCTCCTGTATTATTTATTTTTCATTTTGTAACAACAGGCAATCGTTGCTGAAAAAAATAAGAAGATAATTTTTTCATATTTGGAACTCCTCACCAAAAATCTCTTCTGAAACTAGTGACTGTCTCCTGTGTGTTAGGTCCAGGACTTAATACTTTTCTGAAGTTTCTCAGAGAAACTGACAGGAGCAAAAACTGCAACACATTCCATTTCCCTTTCAGAGGCATGTTTGGAAACCTTGAAGGAGGAAAAATATTATCATTTAACTGGAGATGATCTGATCTGCACCAGCTGAATCCCTGCCACCAACCTCTCATCCTGTATTCAAGTATTTTTAAACAGAGTTGAGGCCGAACTCACCTTTACAAGTAAAATATCTCAAAATCCTATATTTACCTTTTTAACTCTCTTCCTCCCAAGGAAGATCAAGACTGAAGTAACTTTTGCCTGGCTAATGCTGGCTCCAACCTGTCCAAATTTCCTTCTGTGTTAATGTAAGGATTTGAGCAAAGCTCTTCAGAAGAAGCTAACTGGGCTTCATTGGCTTTACATATTGTTTCAAGAAATTCTTTAGGAAAGGAAGTTAACAACCAAAGATTAGCATTTTTTTGCTGTGTGGCAAGAGATACAACGAACTGTGTCAGATAATCTAAACATATCTCTTACCTGTGTATTTACAAGAACAGTGTCTTCAGTAATTTGCTCACATAAATGTATATGCTAGGAAATACAGGCTTAGGGACTGAAAAGATTTAGGGATGAATTACTTTCGTATTATGCAAATATTCAAATTGCCAAATGACTGTGATTTAGGGGAAATGGCAACATCATACTCCTGTTATCAGGACAAATGTTCCTACTACAAAGAGCGAGTTAAGTATCAAACGTGCCACTATTTAAAAAGCCACTGAAATTAACTGAGTTATACACCTGTGAACTGGATCAGGGACAGCTTCCAGTAATGATTTCCTAATGATACATCTCCAGATGGTTTATCATATATAGGGTTTTCTGCTTGGGGGCCTTAAAACACAAAAGAGCCATGTGGGGTGTTTTTAAAACTAAATGGATCCGTTCCAAATGTAAATCTTCCTTAAGGTGTCTAACAGAAAAAAAGCCTATCTATTGGCACCTCTTGGAAAATTATATTTAGATGTTTGTCTGACAGAGTGAGTATGTCCTTGAGACACCCAGAGAATTGCATTTGCACTGTTTGTGCTGCAGTAATGTGAATTCATCTTATTACCACTTGTTGAACATTACCTGCCTATCCTTACAAGCATTTCCTAGCTCAATTACCATGAAATAAAAGTTTTCCGATGACAGCAGCATAGCACTGTGCGTGTATATTATTTTCACTCTTTCCCCTTCCTTTGTAGCACTTCAGAATATACTTGAGCTTATTTAGACCTTAAAATGAAACATGCTAATTATGGCAACAATTACAGAAAATTTACATAATTACAATGCTGACCTGCTATGCAACTAAAATAGTTAGCGGCATACTGCAAAACCTCCTTGAGAAGTACTATTCAGGCCTGTTACCAAAGAAAATGTTTGGTTACAATGGAAGGCAGGTCAGCTGCTGCCCGGCGTATAGCAGGAGGTACGGCAAATGAAAGGAGAGACTGTGCGATCAGCATTTAAAACAGACAGCATGAGTCAGATTCTTACAAGATCTCCTGACCGAGTGGGTTTTTGCATTTTTGACACCGTGCACGGCTGCAGCTGTGCTTCACTGTGTGTGGATTATACATTGCACTGCAGGGAGGTGTAAAGGGGACGGGCAAGTTTCCCAGCCCTCCATTGATTAAGCTCTTTATTTTGTGCCCTTCAGATCTCCGGAGTCAGTTCTGCTATGTTCCCCCGTTTTGCACTATAAATTAGTTCCAGATAGTAGCGTGTCTTGTGTATAATCAGAGGAAGGTGTACAGCTGCCTGTTGCACAGTGGCTCAGGAGCATGAGGGTGCCAGCCCGGTCCTGGATAGGAGGATTGTTCACCTTGCCAGGAACGTGTAAGTCTCATCGACAGTAAAAGCATCCAATCTGTCTGTTACAGAGTAGAAACTTGCATTTATCTGACATCTGTCCAAAGGACATCAGAAAACGCTATTTGCTACACATTAGGACTGGTAATCAGAAGATCCCATCCGGTAATGATTTATTTTCATTTACCGACTATACTTTGTTAGCAAAAATTGAAAAAAGTCACATTGCTATAGTGTAAATACAGCAGATGGCTTGTCAGGTCTGCACTCGGTTCTCAAGATGTGTCTGTGCTAACGCTGATAAAAGGCTAAATTCTTTGCCATAAGTCTTCCTTGTTCCTATCCGAAGAGGTAGACTGCCTTCCACAGAAAAGAAATTAAAGTTAGAAAGGAGCGTGCCAGTTCCTGACGGACACTGCTGCTTGCAGCAGTGCTTTTGAAATGGAGGTCCACAGGTTCCTGAGAGTTTAAAGGACCATTTCTGAAGCTGAAGTGAAAAGTCACCACCTAAGACCAGCCTGTTGACAGCAAGCTCAAGTTTGGTCTAGAAGGCTCTGAACTGCTGCCAGGAAAACAATGGGGATCTGGAAAAAAATGGGCACCACTGGTTTCCATTCCTGGCCCAGAGCTTAGGCCATCTTCTAGCCCATCCCTGAACTCAGTATAATCCTCCTCAGACCCTTAATTTTCATTTTAATTTCCAGGATTTTACAGCTACTCGTATACTCAGTAAGAATTTGACAAAATGGCTTTTTTTCCCTTAACGTACTGGCATAAGGAGGGTATAATCATCTCCTTTACAATCTACCTTCAATAGATCATTCAGACGTAGGTTCTGGCACCCACAGAGGCTGTTCTGGCACCCATAGTACTGAGCTTTCATATCACCAACCTCACAGCATCCTCCCTTTTAAATTTTTCCCGTTTCCTTCCAACATCACTCTATGCATGGACATGCTTGCTCCTGAAATTAGAAAAGCTTAAGGTTACTTGTCATTTTTCTCTTCTTGTCCTGTCTTAATCACAGGATATATTGGGTCAACAGGTACCCTTATGTGAAGTTTTCAGATGAAATAATATTCCTCTCAGTATGAGGGTATTAGAATACTCCAGATTTTGCCAGATTTTTGCTTAGGAGCCAAGATCCCAGGCCAAAATGCCTGACTCAGATTCTTTTCCTTCTGAAAATGATTTTTTCAGCCCTTGACATCTGATGAAAACTTCATGTTTTCAGCTTGCCATTCTGAAGCAAGACGAAAATAATTTCAAGATTTCCAACAAAATGGATATCCTATTTTCAGCACAGCTCCAGTTTGAACCTGATGTTCCCACTGCTGACAATAGATTTTCAATTGTGTCACCCTTGCAAGTCATAATTCAGTCACAGTTTGTAAACTGGAATCTTTGTCTGAAGAGTGAAGTGATGAGAGATGTTGTAAGCATACTGAAGAGGCATGTGCTCTGAAGTCAGAGGGTTGCACGCTGCAAGTTCTGAGCAAAAAATTGGCCCGTCTCACACTAACAGCCCAACAGTTGCTTAATGTATACTATAAAAACACATTGGTAAGTCTAAACTTTTTACAAATTGCTTATAAATTGAACTTTTAGATAAACTATGACTTAAACCGTTACCAAACACATCATTTCATCACACAGAAAACAATAATATTGCAGACAGAAGCTTTATGACTTCCTGTAGGAAGGCAGCAGCTGAGAGCAAATCATTTAAAAGAAAGATAGCCTTTTTACTTGAGTGTTTCTAGAGAGAAAAAGGTACAAAAACCAGTGCAAAATCTATGTGATGGACTGTATATGCTCTATATGCTATATATCTTCTTCCTGTTGAAGTCAGTGGTGAAGATTTCCACAAATTTTCATAGCATACGTACCCAGGTTCCCCAGGAAAAGAATCTCTAACCATAGGCTTTAATGCCATTTCAAAATCCCAAGCGCGATTATATTTTCAGACCTTTAGTCTATATGCAAGATCTGGAAACATCACTTTCTGTTAGCACAGTTCCAGTTTTACGGAAAGAATTGCCTTTCTGAACGTAATTTGCTTCTGCTAGCAAACAAAACAAGACAAAATAGAAAACTCTCATTGACAGCAGCTTTAAAAGAAATAATAATTTATTTTTTTCTGCACAAGAATGCCAGTACAATACTTCAGTGTTTTCTTTATATTTTTCAGGCAAAAGCCTCCCCACAACTTCCCCTGAAAGTTTTGAAACAAAGTGATTAGTTTTTCAAAATCCATGTATAATAGTTGTTATTTCCAAGAAAGCAGCACAGAATAGTAGCGTTCTGACGGTGATACTCATTGTATGATGAAAATCATTCATATCCTGAGGTGAAAGAAACCCCAGTCCAAAGGATGCAAAAAATAGAAGCTCTTAGGAGGCCCTTAAGATCATCATTACAAGTTCTGTTTTAAAATCTGAGGATCCCAAGACTTCTCTCACTTACTCTAATTTTTAATTTTTTTTTGCCTCTTTGCTTTCTGCTGCAGACTGAGATGAATTCCCTCACAGACTTCAGTCCTAAATCTTGAGAGAGGCTGAATTCCTATCACTCATTGCACTCGCTGAGAGCTGTGGACACCTGAGCCACTCATGAACTATCTGTTACAGAAGAAAAACTGACATGAATTTAATAAAAACCTAACTTTGACATTTCTCATGGATCCTGGAGAAGAAGTCTGTGATGGATGACCACCACACCGTTCGAAGATGACAAATATAAACCGTAAAAAGGGGAGGATGCTGACTCCCTCTTTAGGTGGAGTCACCACTACATTCCCACATGGATGTCCTTGGCAAGACATCAATGTACCCTTGTACAAGGTACCCACATCGATGTCCAGATAGGAGAACAGAAAAAAATGAATTAGATTTTGTTTCTTATGCAGAGAAGCAGCTATAGCTAAAAAAAGTCATTAATCCAAAATTAAATGCAACTGAGTAAATAACATTTCTATTCTCTCTTCTTCCAAGGAAAGAATGCCTCCTATAATAACCTGTGTCTCTGAGATAAATGAATGCATTGAAGCTCTTAGCTACTCTTTGATGGACTACAAATGGACACAATGCAGGACAATATTTGAACAGTAATGATTTGTCCTTTTTTCTTCAAGTGTAAGCTGATTGCAAAGGCTTCAGGACCATAGATTAAATAGCTAAAGGGGTCATGAATCTTAATAGCTTCTAAATCAGAGAGATCTGCAACTTACATGCTCTGACTGGAATCCGTATGGAATGTATAAATATTAATAGGTCTGGCAAGGGCTCAGCAGACAAGCTGTCTAAAATTTCACAGTGGGAAGACTGGAGATTGAAGCTGCTGAGCACAGATCAGCTGAGAAGCTCCTACCTGAAAATGAACTGTCAGCATGTGTGTAAATACCTTTTTCCTGAAGTGATATTTAACATTCTGAGCTGCCCTGGTACATGGGCACTGTATGCATCAGGGTCTAATGCCACAGGGTTATTTAATATGATGTACATGCACACCAGGCTGAGTGCCAGTGCTGGGGAAAGGAAAAATATTGTGGGCCACAGGTCTGAACCTTGCTCTGATGATTATTCTGCTAAGACAACTTGCTTGTGGGAACCAGCATTAAGTTCATTGCTGTGACTGCAGCAGAACAGAAAATCAAAACTTTGAGATACAACTCAACAAAGTTAAGGCTTCAAAAATAAAAGGCAGAAGTAAAATGATTCACCTGCCTTTAGCTTTGGCTGGTCTTATGTATCCACTTCTGGACAATAATTACAAAGATGCATTCATGTCTTAATTTTGACACAGATGGAGACAGGGGCCTTTCTTGGCAGAAAGCAAAATATTTCCTTCCGTTTTTCCCATTTCCGTACAACACAGTTTTCATCTTTGTGATTAAAATTACTTTATTTCTACTGAAACAATGGTTTGTTTTCTGATTCGTGTTCTGTGAACAAGTCTGCGTGAAAGTCATGAAAGTTGTACATCAGAATTAGGGCAGGGTCCATAAAATGTATGGAGCAGGGATATGATTCTGAACTGCACTACGATCAATAAGGTGTAGGGTTTTTTGGTTGTTTTTTATTTAATCTTTCATGTTTCTTACTTGGAAGTGTGTGGAATATATCGAGTCTCAGGTGCTCCACAGCTGTTACTAAACCGGAAGGAACTTAAACCGAGACCACTGCAAACACAAGGGATTCCCTTAATTTCTCAGTTTGTCCTCCCATTTATCCCCTTCCCTTACCTCTTTATTTCAAAGACCCCCTCAACAGACAGGAAAGCTGACAGGGGTTATCTTGGTTTTGATCATAAAAGTCTTTCAATGTCACGTCCCAGGATCATCTGCCAGCTGAAAAAAAGATGGCATTTTATGAAAAGTTTTCTCAACACAACAGGAACTACAACTAAAAGGAGGGAGTCCTTCTATTTACTCCATTCCCTTTAGAACACAGTGGTAAATGGTTGTTATCCATGCCCAGAGAACAGCATTGGCATGATGTGGGCAAATAACGTTGTGCCTCACTAAATGCAGATAACAGCACTTCAGCTGTGTTATCTCCAGTCAAAGGCTTTGCATCAGGGCACTTTTGATTCTTCAGGCAGTTTGTAGCACTATTTAAATAAAAGACTCATACAGATCATTCAGTAATCTGAAAGTACTCATATCACATCTCTAGAGAAGCACAACCTTATAAATCCCACATAAAGCAGGTTTTTTTCTGTTTGATTAAGCATAACAAAAGAAGTCTCTGTGAGGACTTCCTTTTTTAAAGAGAAGAGATGACATTTTCATTTTAAAATTTATGAAAAGAAAATAGGACACATTCTAGATAAGCAAGCAAACACCTGAACTGCTAGTGATCTCAGCTTCTTTTCTCAAGGAGACAGGAAAAACAAAAATTAGACTTTTCTCAATAAGTCCATGTGCTATCAGATGTTGCTTTGTGTTGAGAAAACTTTTCATAAAATGCCATCATTCCTTTAAGCCGGCAGAAGATCCTGGGAGGTGACATTGAAAGAGCTTTATGATCAAACCCAAGAATTGGAGTAGCCATTATTTGCATTGTGTGTTGACATGGCTGTGCTACAGCAGATAGTTCTCAAGGGAATGAAGTTACTATGTCATCTGCTATTCTTCTTGCTCTTGCTCCTTGATTCTTCAGTCTTCCCTTTTGTCATCAGCTTTTCACATTCATTTCTCATTACCTCCGGCTCTCCAAGCCCCCACCTTACTCCTTTCTGTTTCCTGGATGCTTTTCAATTCATACTCCATTATGGTGGTGGTTTTTTTTTTTCATGCCATCAATTTCTTGTCTGTGTTCACAGGTAGAGAACAAAAGTGGCACCTACTTTCACTGTTGCCAAATTGCCTCTGTCCAACTAGAAATAATGGCATTTTCTTTGTGGCCAGTCTCTCTGAGGTTAAAAAGGGCAGCGTGCGATTTCAATCTTAATAATCAGAAATTCAGACAAAATAGTCAGAAACTAAGGCGAGTTACTGAATGAAGGCAGAAGTCCTTTAGACATAAAGATGTCAAGGGTAAATTGTATTAGAGAAGTGCTAAATTCAAAAGTTTCCAAAAGAAATTGATTATCTTTCAAGCCACAGTAGGAATCTTCAGAAAGACAGCAAACAGGGATGCTCCACTAATGAAAAAAATAAACAAGAACCACACAAGGGGTCTTATAAGTGCTGTGAAAGACTTTTTGTTCTGGATGTGCAAAATATGAGATGAGGTGCAGTGCGGTCATAGAAGAGGGTGAGTACTGTCACTACTTCAGTCTAGTAGCATTATGTTTCAAAAAAGCAGGAAGGAAAATTCTCACTCCCCAAAAGTCACAGACAGTGGACAAAAGTAATCAGTTGTCGTGGTTTAACCCCAGGCAGCAACTAAGCACCACCACGCAGCTGCTCATTCACTCCCCCCACCCAGTGGATAGGGGAGAAAATCAGGAAAAGAAGTAAAACTTGTGGGTTGAGATAAGAACGGTTTAATAGAACAGAAAAGAAGAAAGT
>JANZLQ010000005.1:34639409-34661463 GCA_026212715.1 Elanus axillaris
ACGTCCCATGGTATGGAATACCCCCTTGGCCAGTTGGGGTCAGCTGCCCCGGCCGTGTCCTGGGCCAACTCCTTGTGGCCCTCCAGCCTTCTCGCTGGCTGGGCAGCAGAAGCTGAAAAACCCTTGACTTTAGACCAAACATGACTTAGCAGCAA
The DNA here is from genome assembly GCA_026212715.1 of Elanus axillaris. Taxonomy (NCBI): domain Eukaryota; kingdom Metazoa; phylum Chordata; class Aves; order Accipitriformes; family Accipitridae; genus Elanus; species Elanus axillaris. The sequence goes on from JANZLQ010000005.1 coordinate 34,639,565, forward strand.
CTGAAACCGTCAGCGTGTTGTCGACATTCTTCTCCTACTGAACTCAGAGCACAGCACCCTACCAGCTACTGGGAAGACAATTAACTCTGTCTCAGCTGAAACCAGGACATCAGTCTAGGTGCTCTTACTGTTAGACCTGATCCCAATTTCTATGACTGGAAATGTTATGGTTATATTCCTTTCATTATTCTGTCACTTTCACTTCTAAAAATTTTTAATGACCCAGATCTTGTTTTGCAAATACTTTTGCTTTCTTTATCTCTCGTTTTTGAAGTCCTTAATTTCATTCCTGAGAAGTATTAGCATTACATGGTATTTTCCCCAGCTATTGAGAACGAAGATCTGTCAAGGACAACTGAATGCATTCTAAACTAACTCAGAAAGCTATATGTAAATGTCAATATGCCTAGGGTTGTTTATTGTTGGGTTTTTTGGTGGCTTTGGGGTTTTTTTTGAGGTGTAGAAATTCATACTTAAATTGAAATGAAAAAAAATTTTTATTGAACCTTCCAGCTGGTGTTTATTTGTGTAGATAATGAATTTATTCTTCTATATGGATTCTTATAAGGTTGTTCTTAAGCATCCTACATTAACATGTCAAGCACTTTCCCCTGAAAAGATTTTAATCTTCACATTGAATAAATGTAATTAATCAAGCTTGCATGGATCACCTGGTGAAATAAAATTCAAAGAACAGTCAAATCTGTCAAGAAAGAACAGAGTTGTGTTTCCATGTTAAAAGTACTTTTTCTTTTTTTTATTGTCTGTGAAGATAGTGTCATTTGCAATCCACTGCGATTAAAAGACAGAGGTTATTGCAATAAAGTCTTCATAGTAGAATATACACAGGAATAAATTAATAAACAATGTCATAAATATTTAAAATATTCCAATTTTCATTGTTAAAACAAATAAAATGTCTCTCTTTTTTTTTGAGACTTGTGTTTTAGCATTATGCGAGAGTTTGACTTAACTAGTTTTTCCTTGTCTTTTAATAATTTCCTTAAGGTAATTGTTAGTAAGTTTTTAGCGCTGGTCCAAAGCTTTCCATTATCCCTTTGTGGCATAGAAAATGAAAGGATCATAGTCTCCGGTGATGTGGCCAGTGATCTCCATGGTGGGTGTTCTCATGACTAATGTTTGGGGGTTTTGACTAGTGTTTGTTCAGTTCAGGTACTATTCTCTATTTCAGAGAAAAGAAAGCTCCATAGGAAACAGGCATTATCTTCTGTTTGACAGACTGTAAACATTCCTGCAGGCACAAATTTGTTGTATCTTTAGAATAAGAGTAAACAAGTAGGCAAAAGAGACACACTGATTATCCCTCAGTGTGCTAAATTGGGTAGACTTGGTACCTAAGGGCTGACAATATCATTCAAATACTCACCACCAAATCCATTTAAATCTGCACAATTAAGTATATATTCTCTATTTTTGGCTTGCCACTGGTAGATATCTTGAGATCAGGTCAATAGCATACATTCATTTTATAAGGGGAAACTTGGTTTTGGAAAACCAGATTTTGAAATAATGGATTAGCTGCAGGATAGATTTATCGATGTCCTGAACTGAGGCAGGTCACAGGCAAAACATTCATAACTCTCAACTGTTCATATTCAAAACCCTATTTTATATTTCAGGTTTGAAGTGCGTGTGGAGAAAGTGGTGTGAATTTGACTACACGTGCAAATACATGGGTCACGGTGATGGAAGTCTTACGTTGACAGTATCTTTGGTGTTATGACTTCTATGTCAGTCTAACAGAGAGGTTAATGAAGTTTCCACGATTGAAGTTTGAAATGCAATAAGGAAAGCACTAAAATTTCAAACACAGTCAATTGTGAACTTAGATCTGCAGTTCCAATTGCTGCCCAGCCTTAATGATGTATTAATCTAACGCATGTCTTCCTCTCCAGTCATTTTTTTCAACACTTCTCTAATTAAAATGAAGAGTGTGAGTTGAGCACCATTCAAATTTCACCAGTATTTATTTTTACTGACCCAATTTGATATCAAAAAGACGGTTGAAGAAACCCCTAAGACTCGTTTTGGAGTTTTAAAAAGCAGGAATTCTTTACTGCAGTGCTGGATGCATGGGGGATAATTCCACCTAGCATACATGCCACAGCTTCAGCACAAACAGGTTACATGGAGTAACTAAGTACATATTAATCAGATTAGTATACATATACATAAAAATTATTGTGATTATCATAGTACAGCCTACAGCCGCTCATGCTCAATGAAGAATTCATTTCAGTCAAAGGGCTGCTTTTACCACCACCGGCCCATCTGAGATTCTGTTGGCTGTCCTTGAAGTCTTTGTTCTTGTCCTTGTTCTTTGATCATGAAGCTTAATACAGTTTCAATCACATGTGGTCAGTTTCAACATTGTTCTCATCTAACCTACAAGAACATCTAGTGATAAGAGCAAAGAACTCCAAAACTTCGGAGTAACTACATCTATTAGTTAATTGCTTGGCTATACTTTTGGCTATTGTTTCAATTGTAGTGTTAGTATAAGATTTCTAATAAATATTTACCAAACCTCACTTTTACAGTCTTTTAGCAGCAAACCAATTTCCACGGCTGGAACAAAATATTAAAACCATCAAAATATTTAGACATACCATACAGAATGTATGGACATATGCTATCAGTTTCACAGAGTGGCTTCCAGTGGCTGGAAATGGATTTGATTTTTAAGTTCCAGACTTGATTCCTCATCAAAGCGTTGTGTTTGTAACAGCACGTCTGTTTTCACTGTCTATTCAGATTAGTTTATTTCTACTAATTACTCATTTGCTATCAATAGGCTTAAGAAAAGCACGCCTATGGAACCATCCTGTTAATAAGGAGAAAAAAAATCACTAAAAGCGTCCCACCCCTAGAAGACTCAATAATTGACACCGAAAACTGAAGTCAAATGCAAATTGTAATATATAATCCAAGTCACAACAGAGAGATAGGATTTTCTTTTGTTCAAGTGAATGGGTAACAAAGAAAAGAAACTTATTGTGTTGTAACAATGGGGGGTTTTGTGGTGTAGCAAGGAAGAGAGCTCCAGGATTAAAGATCCAGTTTTTCATTTGATCACACAGATCCTCTGCACAAATACACTTTGCTAATCCCCAGCTTCTGAATGAACTTTTTCCCCAGCCACCAGAAATCATTAGCCAGATAAAAATCTTTGCCACCCTCATTTTATTACCTGCAATGACATCTGTTTAAATATAAAATGATGGAATGCAGCAGTCAAGTGAAAAGCTAGGTTTGAACTAGCCCAAAGGAAACAACTAAGTTTAATTAGAAATCCTGCTATATATAAAGTGGATCTAGGCAGTGGATAATTTTTCTTTAGAAAATACAAAGTCATATCAGTACTAAGACAGAAAGAGAAGTATAGAAGTTTATACTCTATAGCCTACTGAGTAACTCATGATGCTTCAGAACTAGAAGCAACAGGAGTATTCAAGCCTCTTCACACTAACAGTAGTCTGAGTCAACGTAATAGAACCACCAGATGTTTCTGATACATACTTTAAAACGGAAAAATATGACCAGTTACCTCAGTTATCTTGTTTATAACAACAGCTATAGAGAGGCATTACTGTTAAGAATGAACACAAAGCCTGTACGTGTGTGCCTCGCCTTACAGTTGTCCTCACTACTAGATGTACATGAACTGCAGATGGATGTGAATAATTAAAAGTGAGTGCACAGATTGCGGGCAAGCAGGCACAGGAATTGTACGTCAGAGACAGGCTTATTCTGCACACCGCAGTCATTGCAACGGGCCCCGACCTCATTGCAGGTTTCCCCACTACGTTTACTTAGAGTGTAAGTCAATACAAGGAGAATAAGTGGCTGGGTTTTCGCCTTAAACTTAGGCACCAAGGAACCGACTGTATTTGTAACAAACACAAATATGTGGGAATAAGATTACTTAGCGGTAGTTACTGCTAGTGCACAGAATGTCCTAGGCACTGCACAGAGCTTGACTATGCACTATACCTTTCCTGAAAATAAATCATAATAGCAAGAAGAACTGAATAAAAATTAAGAATCACAACTGTTTCAGGAAAGAAGTCTGCCAAGTTTGTGCCAGGCTTGTATTTGTCAATGTTCAGCAGTTTCTGGACAAGATTCGGTTTATTAATGAAAGCATTTGTAAAACATTAAATAAAAAGCATTTATAAGAAATGACAAGCTATGGGAAGATTCAGACTGACTTTGTTTTAATATCCATTTTTCGCAGAGCTAATTGTGGGAGGGTTAAACGTTTTTAGATAAAAAAATGGACAGCTTTTTTTAAAACTTTCGCCAAAAGAGCTAGTTTTCAGCTAATTCTTCTTTTGCTTAAGAGTTGCTAGATACAGAAATACTGTAACCTAGGCGACTGTATCAGCTATCGGAGTGAAAAACTTGTATACTATCTGTAGACTAAAATTTACACTGCTAGCTAATACTAGAAATGGTGATAGTTTACTGCCCTTGACTTCTGTATCTAAAAGAGTAATGATCTGAATCGTTCTCTGGCGGCAGGACTGAGTTCGTAGAGTGGGAGGAAGCACTGCAGAGATGCTAAAGTTCACTCTGAATTTACAATCACTTTTGTCATGAAATTTGGGGTAAAAGGCCAGTTCCTAAGTGTGAGCAAACAGCCTGCAAACGTGAGCACAGTGTGTGTAATGGAGTATGGTACAGAGATCCCTGGACTAAATCAGACAAGGTGGGGTAGTGACCAGCAGTTGTGCCCTGATGCAAAGATGAGACCAAATAATCTCTGCTGAGCTCTGTGGTCAAACAAAGAGGTACCGTCACACCTACTGTTCTGGGCATCAACCTGCCTGCAGGGGCTGGACTCTGGGCAGCCCTTCTTGGGTCTGCTACATCAGGGCTCTTTCACAAGGCATGTTTTTTTTCCTTAGCCATCACATCTTTAGACTAACAGCAGGCTGAGGTGACTCTTTGGAAAAATGTTTTGTTTTCCTGAAGGCAGCAGCTCAGGAATTTGAGCCTTTCTCCCTGTTTGTCAAAGAACTGATTAGGCACAAGCCCAGCAAGGTCTGTCGGATTCACCATGCCTCTGGCTTGAATATTTCCAGTGCTTGTAAACCCAAACATCTGAAGTAGAGGGGTAATTGTGGCTTGTAACCAGTTTCTTCTCTTTCAACAGCCCAAGAGATTATCCACACTGTGCTGGGAGATTAGCACTCTCTCTAATTTAAATTTCCCGGTCGTTAGGTTTTCCTCCATTAACTATTGGACATGCTTCTGAATGAATACCTTTCTTTTGCTTCCTTGCTGGGAGAGAAGAGGCTGTTAATTACCTACATTCCTTCCTAAATCCTCATACTTAACCAGATCACCTCCCCCTCTCCCTCCCCCCCCAGTTTCTCTCCTCACACTTTCAGCACATCTTGTTTTAGAAAGAGTTCTTCATAAAATCGCGATTGCTAATTGTAATGGTAGCAATTCATACACCACACCAACTTTTATCCAATCTTTGATGATGTACAAAAGAGTCAACAGTTTTTCTAAGTGATCAGTCATTTAACTCTTCTTGCAGCAGGCCAGCAGTCTGTGCTTTCATCATGTCTTTTCCAACACAGCCCAAGCCTAAGTCATTCTTAACCAAGCTCCCCCTGGAACCGAGTAATCACATGGAGACTGGTACCTCTCCACAGGAAAAAAAAAAAAAATATTGTTTAATCAAAGACTAATAATTCTCTGCCTCACAAAATCAATATTTTCCAACAGTTTTCCACCAACAGATCTTCTTCAAAGCTTAAAGTGCACTGAAAGTAAAGGCAGAGAGTTCCCAGGTGAGTCCAGTACACCCATATTACTTTACTTTTTTTTTCCCTAGGTATTCAGGTTTAGAGCTCATACAGGTTCACATTTAGAGGAATGGAATGTCACCCTGAAATGGCGCTGTGAAATTGTTTTGCGGGGTTCGCCTGTGAGAAAGGTATGTTGTGACAAGGTTTATGCTTAAAAATTAGAATGGCATTAGAGCACAAGCTTTCAAGAGACATCTTTCGGAGGACATGGACTTTCTGGGTACAAAGAGTCTGCGTGGGGCAGACTAACACACGTAGCATTGCCCTTGCTTAAACCCTCTAGTACAAGCCAAGAAGGCTGCCAGAAGCTGTTTTGGGAATATTCTAACACTGAGCTGTGAGCTCCTCTAGTAGTTTATAGTCAAGTGTATCACTTGGACTGCTGTTTGTAGCAATGATTTTTTGCTGAAATGCAGATTACTAGAGATAAAAGTGTATTTCTTTATATCAAAGTTTTTAGATACGTGAAGCACGGAATGGCTTGGTGTGTACTTTATTATGCTTTGATGAATGTGATGTTATAAAGGAATATAATAAATTGTCTTCAGTGAATAAATAAAAATCCCCTTTAGAGTCTTTTGGTAAATAACATGTTGAAAATTCAGATATTAATCATAAACAATCCAGCTTTGAAATAATAATTATTTTCTCTATGAATTTTATTTTGGCCCTCACTGCACTACACAAAGTGTATAAATACCCTTTGAATCAAGCAGAAGAATTTTAAATATAGAGGGATAGAGCCTTGGACTTGGTTGACTGAAATGGGCACAGCTCCATTAGAGGCAAAGGAGCTATGCTAATTCATGCAAGGTGAGAATTTAGACCGTTATCTTTGAGTAAAGAGTTAATATTGTGGCAAGATGATCAAGCAACATGAGATGGAGATTTCAATTGGAGCAGAGAGATCCTGGATAAAATTCAGAAATTACATATTACGTGCTTTAAGTTAGATCTCCTTTGACTGTGTAACAACAAGTTATTGACATTAAAGGGATTTCGTGTTTTTCAGGGAACTACAAGAAAGACCAAGATGATAGCTTCTCTCTCCGTTTCCTCTGAATTTCATCAGAGTGATTTTTCTTTCTCCAGAGGAGGGAGTGAACTGTTGTGCTAACTTTATTAATTAAATTATCGTTGACTCAGTGCTAATGGAAGAAAGTACAGGTTGCAAGAGGTAGTGCTAAGAGGGAACAATAGCCCTCTAGCTTCCTCCAGCAAATCAGCCTGCCCCGTACCACCCAAAACTCCACCAGGTCATAACAACAGCATATTATTCCCATTCTGCCCTTGCCTACATGACTAAAGAAAGCATAACACAGGCACGCTGGCGATGTGCACTGCCACAGACTCCCTTACACAGCAAAACCAGGTGTAGAAGATCAGGGTAAGCTTTTCTGTTCATACGGACTCCTGACTCCCAGTGTCTTTCATATCACATTGGTAACATAGGCCTCTGTACAACCAGCCTGTTTGCAAATGTGTGCTCCATTCTTTTTAAGGATTTTTCTTCTACATTCTTCAACCTGGGCCTGATTTTCTTGGGAAGAGGATAGGAGAGCTAAAACAAGAGCTATAGCTCCTGCTCCCTATAGCCATAAGCCCATGTAATACTTGCTCCCCACCCCTAGACGGTGGAGTGCCTGTATCTTGTCTTCCCTTACATCTACGTCTGGTTCTTTCACATAGAAAGAAAATTATCTTCAGACAAAAAGTCTTTGTCCAGTGACTGCTCTTCTGAGGCAAAAATGATTTTAAGTTACCCTAGTTTAAAGAATCAAACGTGGCATAAATATACAGAACTGGCATGGTTTATTTTATAGGGAAGGAACCTGTGATTGCTCTTTGTTTTGTATGTCAGATGTAGCAGTGTTTAGAGGGAGGAAGACTGGAGGACATTGCCTGGGTATGAGCACAAGGACCAGCATGTTTATTTCTTTATATACAAGTGAAAAAATGGAACTATCCTGATGCCATACTTATGCATTTCAAGGCCTAAACCACTTTCATAGAAGTTCCTAAGTGTTATATCTGATTGCATGTATCTGCATCTCAGTAGATGTGTGACATGGGACTTTTAAATAAAATATAATTCACTACTGTTCAGAAATTGTCAGCTTTCAATGAAACATTTTCAGTTTGCTCACATTTTTGTTAAGTGTGAGAGACTGCATGGGGTCCTATGAAGCACTGACAGGGCAGAGCTGGCTAGGCTGCTCCCCTCTTACAGAACCATAGATTTTGTTCAACTGGCAATTCTGCAGGACAAAGTTTACAAGCATTAGAAAAACGTGCTTTCACATTAATACTTAAACTTACAAACTTACTGTCATGCTTAGAGGCCTGAATACCAACTACCATGACTGATAGTGTTAATACCATTGACAGTATAAAGTATATGAATGACTTAGATTCGTATACATTCATTTACTCGCTCTTTTCTTCTCCTCCAGCCAGGGTCCCCACTGTTTTGTCGTTCTAACTGCCTGTAGTCAAGAGCTGGAGGTGTGCTCTTCCTCGGCACTGCTCTCCTCTTTGTAGGCATACCAGGAAAGGAACCCCGAGCTGCTCCAGAAGGTGAAAGATGAAAAGAAAAAAAAGAAAGATCAGGACTGATGGATACACCAACGAAAGCGATATAAGAGATACACCTGTTACACACATGAACAGGCTTGTTCTAATTCTTGTCTTAGACTGACTGTAACATCGTCTGCAGATCTGCAAACTGTCTGTATGATGCTGCCTGTTACCTCCTGTTTCCTGAAGCCAGAGCTGGACCATAGACACGCTGAGGAATAACTTGCCATGGAAGGCTTCTAGCTCAAGAGAAATCTAGGGGAAAGGTCTAGAAAAGGAGGAGGAGGGAGGGGCGAACTCTTCTTCAAAATAAGTAAAAATGAAATAATATCAATATGTCAGTGAAACATGTTCTTTAAACTAGGTGGTTCATAAAAGTATTTATTTTACATCAGTTTTTCCAAGCATATTAAATGTCAAGTGCAAGTTTCTGTCTAAGGATTTGTTCTTTAAAAATGGCATACTAGTTACACACCGGCAGCAGTGACATATTTAGTTTCTTTCTTGATCAAGGACCCAATCAATAAAATACACTTTTGGTGTATGGTTTTTTAAACTTACTCTGAATAGTGTCTGTTTTAAAAGAATGATTACACTATTTTATGCTAAGGAAAATTAAAAAATCTGCATCTTGTTTTTAACATGCAAATAAAAAATCTAGGGATTTAATTTATGACAAGATAAAATTAAAAACCATTTAAAAATCCAAAATAGTCCTGATATTACTACAGTTTTATGTAAAATTTCTTACTCTGAGTAAATGAGATTAGAAGATTTAGTGGAGATGATCTAATGGCTCACTGGTACTGAGAAGGGCAGGCAGCCCGTGCCCCACTCTCTGCCTCATTTTTTCTGTCCTACTCATTCCAGGCTTTACACTTAATTCTGTCTTCTCTGTCCTTCCAGATCTGGCTCTTGTTTGACCCATTATGAGCTGATTCAGGTCACAAAACCAAAAGAAAGCAAACTGCGCAAAAAAACCCCCAACAACCCAAACAAAAAAAATCCCACCAAAAGAGCTTCTGTGCAAGATTAACTGAGATGATGATACTCATTTTACAGACCAGAGGTCATATAGCAAGATAAAGTAACAGATAACTTAAACAAATGAAAGTACACTTGGAAATTATGTATCCAGAAGGAATAATTGGGTCAAGCCATTTTAAATTAGTATCTAAAAAACCCAAAACCAACACCAACACCAAAAAATGCAGTTGGTTCCTTCATGACCTTAATGTGTTTCTCCTCCTCCACAGAAGAGTTACAACAGCTTAGCATCCCCAATACTTCACTGATCTATTTACTCAATGCCATAATAAATGGAAGACAACTATTAAATCAGAATTATTTTTTCCTGCTCCTAGGAAACTGGAATTTCACTCAAAGCCATGCTCAAATGCTGGCTGGTCTTACTGGCTCCATTTAAACAACTATTGTGGAAGAATAAAGTCCTCTGCAAATGCATCTGAGATCTCACTGATTATGGAGGATATCTACTGTTAGTATCACTGGAATAAAGAAACGGTCTCCTCTCTGTGTAACAACTGAACAAGAATTAGGGCTCAATATAGATATACGGGCTTGTATAGTCTTATTATGTTCACTAACACTTATGACATACTTGGAAAAAAAATTCAGAACAATACAGAATTAACAACTTGTTTATTGTAGTAAAAATTACAGTTTAAAATTTCCTTCACCAGGAGAGATATTTTTACAGGATATCTTATCTGATTATCTTTGAGATAATTGGAAGAGAATAATTATTCTGTCCCTTCATGGAAAAAACCAAAAAGAGTTGAGAAAGACAAAGATTTTTAACGCCTTTTGCCTTCAAGAAAAAAACAAGATAAATTGAAAAAAAAGGTGATGAAAAGAAACCAAATGCATTGGTGACAAATTTTACTTAGTTTTTCATTGCTATAGGACTACACACAGATGCAATTTTATCAGCCACTCTCCTATCTACCAAACTAGTACATCAGTTTCTGCTGTTTGAAGGCATTATGATGGCTGTGATCATAAGCTTATGCTGTTACAACTAGTATCAAGACTGCTGAAAAAAATGGTACTACTTCCAGAGAAGGGAAAAAGAGAGCTGAGAGCAGGAAGAGATGTGAGGAGGGGTGTGGGGGCGAAGGATGAAGGGAGGAGAAGGTGAGAATTCGTATCTCAGTTCCATTTGGTTTTTGCAAAGCCAAGAGTGCAGTGTGTTGCTAAGCAAGTCTGCTTTGTTCAGGACATCTTTTTCAAAGGAACCCAAGAGAAAGTAACACCTTATTTCAGTCACCAATGAACTGCAATTTCCAGCATCCTGATTTTGGTCTATTACTTTCCTTCTCCATTCTCCTCCTGTTTACCCAACATATTTCGAAACCCCTAGATAATATTAATGTAATTTTTTTGTTTGTGCTCCCTTTTGTACTTTTTCTGATAATGATGCCAAAAAACCCAAACCCAAACCCAAACAATGCTACTGCAGTCTGAGTAGAATTTTCCTACTTTGGTTAATGGAGGTAAAATTGGAGATAAACAAGTAATAGTTACTGGCAGAACTGTACATAATGACTCCAAATGGACCCTTGTCTGCAAAGCACCTGTGTGAAACATTCAGAAAAGGATTACAAATCTCCCAGTGATTTCTAGTTTCATGTTTATAATATGTCTGGCCAGATTTCCTCAGCTCAGTGACAGATTCTGCCTGTTGGCTCTGAAAATACCAAATCAAAACTTAGTTGAATTTGTTCTGAACTCAACAAGCTGTACTTTTATTTTCCCCTGCTGCTCTCTGTCATGCTTCCTAGCCCAAATAACATCAAGCAAAGTACCCGTAAGACCAGCAGTGTTTGCTAGAAGCACCATTTCCCCTTGACACATAACCACTTTCCCAGCTACCGTCATTATTATTACTTTAATTGTTTAATTTAAATAATAATTTATAATAATTTATTTTAAATTTAAATAAGTATTATTAACACAGAATTATTACCCTGGCCTATAATTTACCCCTGAAAAAATAGTTTTATCAGAAATGCTAAGAACTTTAGTGCTGACAAAATGAAATGCATGCAGCTTAGATGCAGACGGACCACAACCTACCCTTCTGCTTCCACTCCGTCACCCTACAGGAACATGGATGGATGGATGTTCCTCCGTGGCTGTCCAGGCTCATTCTTTGTCACTTAGAGCTTGTCTCCTGAACAAGGGATTTTTCCAGCTCACTTTAGGATCTTCATTGGGCAGGCAGGTATGATGGAGCCCCTCTTTCCCTCATGCCAAAATACACCCATATTTTCCCTGCTGCTGTCTAGAACTTGCCGAGTGCGTTTTTTCCCTAACCTCAGTAGGTTCTCTGTGAAGTATTTCCTTTTATTATTCTCTTTGGGGATTCTTTTGTCCCCCAGCCCTCTTCCTGGGGACAATTCAACCTGCAAACTGCTCTTTCAACTACAGTTAATGTTACAAGATACAAGTTACCTTGTCAAACACTCAGTGATTAAGATTAAATGCTCTCTGATGTTTATATATGGGAGGTCTTGTCAGGAAAGGCAGGCAGAGAAATTTTCTGACCACAGTTTTCCCTGCAATGGTGTCCCTGTTTGATTATTGAATGGCCTGGGTTTTGTCGCTGCATTTTGTTGATATGTTTTATTTTTCTTGTCTGTAAAGGGTTAACATTAGTGTAGTCAGAAATTAATCAACAGAATTATTTTCTATCTGAAAAGGTGGCTTATTTGAATCATGTTTTTACTGACCACAATTTCGATAGGTGATTTATTCATAAGGGGGGAAAAGTATTTTAAAAAAGAGGCCTTTAATAAGAAGTGAACAGCCTTTTCAGAATGCAACATGATATAAATCCAAAATCACCTAATGCCATACACCTGGACTTAGGCTTGCAGAGTACCACATTCCCAAAGGTGCCCAAAATGCATCCAAAGGTGCCCAGAAAGGTGCCTTTTAGGCACCATATGATGCCCCAAATTTCACTTTTTTTCTTGCTGTATGTACTGGCAATGAATTTGGCCTTCAGAGGAGTTTTGAGATCTCTCTAAGACAATCTAGACACCGATAAACATTAAATGGACTTTTCTGTGAAGGGTACTTTGACAAAAGTCTCAATGAGTAGGAAATCTTCCTCCTTTTGAGATTTCTAGGAACTGGGCACCTACACTTTGCCTTGGAGGTTTTGAGAGGTACAGGGGGAAAGAAGAACCAAGTGTTTTGTTGCCCCAAATTAAAAGGTGGAAATTTCAAGGAGCAGGCTGCCTCATATTATTGAATACAAATTGTATAGAGGAAAGGTAACAAGGGAGGAATTACATTGTTTTTCTATAACACAGAAGTTCGACAAGGGAGTCTAAGTCATTATTTTAATTTTAGTTTCACATTAGTATAGGTCAAGAAAGAGACACTGAGGTCTTGAGCAAGAAAAGTACCCTCAGGAGGAAGAAAACCATAAAGAAATAATCTCAAAACACTTTTAAAACAGTTGTTCCCCAAAAATCCAGTGTGAAAACAAATCTACAATACTGTGTTGGAAAAATAGGGGTTGGTTAGTCTGGTATGATGTAGCATCACTGATTTATTCAAAATTGTGGAGGTGTTCAGATCTCACCCTTCAGCTGAGAGCTGTAAGCGTTGAACTGGGGAGTCATGATTGCTTTAGTCTGATCTCCTTCTGTCTCCAGAAGCATGATGTCTCCACCAGCTGGAGACAGAGGCCATAACTTGTATGCATAACTGTTTGTAACTGGGCAGCTTTCTCTGGGCTGGAAGGATCCCACCTCCAGAGCATGTCTGTTAACCATGATGTGATTGACCACTGTGATCCACCTTCTCAGAGGTAAGAGTGAACTTGTCTTCTGCCTGCAATGAAGTTGCAGGTACCCAGCTGCAGGAGAAGACATCAGGCTGTAGATTCCAGCTCCCCAGGATGCATAAGTTCTGCCCTCAGTGGCATTGTTAAGGAAACCATAGAACCGCAGACGCAGCTTGTCCTTCCATTTTCCTTACAAACTGCCTTAGATGTCCTTCAGTAAGTTATTGGGTAGCTGTGAATCTCACCCTTATTAAAAACCTGTCCTCAGTGTGCCTGAAACACTGGCCTCAAAATTCTGACTTTGACCCCTATCTGTGTGCTCCTAAGCATCACAGTGTCTAAATGTCACACTAGATCTGGACAGCTGTGTTTAATATTTTAACACTTTTCAGGGATTGATGGACATGTTTTATTCTACAAGGTCTTTAGTCTAAATATGGGTCAACATTTCCATGAAATGTTTTCTGTTCTTACTCTTTTCTGTATAATAAAACATATTTAATTTGTTGATTTTTATAGAAGTCCTTTGAATGACTTGGGCTGTTTAATATGTTACTTAACAAATATTTTGTCCTCAATGTGTAGGAGGCCAATAATTTAGTAACTAAGAAGTCCATGAACTGTTCCACAAATCAGTTTTGCAAATGGCACTGGCACAAAGCCTTTGAAAGGAAAGGAAATAATAGTTTTTAGAGGATCTTTTATGCAGAATATGTGTCCAAGCAAGAAATAGTTAACTGAGAATACATTTATGATATGGTGCGTCTTTCCCAAATCTAGTTTTGACTTGGAATTTCAAGGACCCTGAAGAACTGCACAACTGCCTGTGTAAGCACTGCTGTCCTGTATCGCACCTAGGAAGACTCCCCTGCCTGCTTTCTCTGCCACCAAAACCCAGAAAAAATCACACAGCATTAAATTCTTGTGTAAAATTTACACACCAATATATGTATGCCACTGAATATCAGCTCGCTAACCCAACTCAATTCAAGCCAAGCCAACCCAACCCAACACTGCCCAGCCCAGGTTAACTTAACCCAACCTACCCTACCCTACCGTAACCTAGCCTAACCTAGCCTAACCTTCTGGTTCTTCTGCAGCCTGACGCTTTGGGCTTAGACAAAGAGCTTGTTGAAAGGATTCAGTGATGTTTAAACTGGAGTGAAGACATATTTCTGATAAAGCCAAAGACTTCTCATTGAAAAAGCTGAGGTTGGGAACATGCTAAATTCTGCTTGCTGTGCTGTGGCTGAGGGACAAAATCACTCTAAGAAAAAAATTCTTAAATTCCTGCAACTAGTGTCACTTGAACTAATTTTTTATCAGTCTTAGAGAATGATTTAAATGAGCTTTATTGAAAATTACCCTAACAGTTTCCTGGAGGACCAAAATCATTGTCAAGGAAGACAGGACTGCATTTAAGACTGTGGGCAGATGCGCTGTTCTGTGGAATGATTCTTCAAGTATTATTCCCTTCCCTGCAAATCAGTAAAAAAATAAACCTCAGAGCACATAACAGTCTATAAACAATTACTAGATTCCAAACCACAGACAATCTTCAGAATGCAAAATAAGGGGACATGCATAATTAAGAAAGTTGAGAAAATGTTTAGAAGGAAAGAACAAATGTAATTGCTGGTTAGATTTCAAATTAGCTCTATGATGAATACGATACTATGCTTAAGTAATATCTTTAATATTATTTGAACCAAGAAAGGCTAGGACGTTTTAATTGGGTTCATAATGAAAAGGCTAACAACCCTTTAACTACAGTCACAACTTGCCAAGATATAATATTTTAGTGTAAACATAAGACTCTTTGCCATGCTTAGGGAGTAAAAGGAACAGCTAGAAATTTCCGAACCCATTCAGGAACCATTAACTGTAATACCACTGCTAACTACTAAGAGAAAAAAAGCATTTCAATGGCTTCCTGGCAGCCTCAGAATTCTTTTCCTAAATTTCTGTCAATTAAGCTGGCAGAAACTGTTGTAAAACTATCAGAGAGGTTACTTTATTACTGAAGCATGCTAAGAATATTTTCAGAGACTTTTGTAATGATTAGAGAGTTTATCTACAATATAGCCACGCTGAATTCAAACGTTAGTTTGGCATCAACCTGGGAAAATTCATATGGCCGTCATCTAATGGCAAGTAATCAGTGTAAAAGGACTTGTGCAAGCTACATGCCAGCAGGCAGGGGTATAAAGCATATGGGCTCAAATGTTCTCTTTGTGGAAGATTACCATGCTATTTCAGTGAAAAGATGGTGAAGTTTTTAAAAAGTAGTGAAAAAAGAAGTTATACTCTTTTAAAAGAGCTTTTTTTTTAAAAAAAATAAAATAATGTGATTTTATGAAATGGTCATGTTTTCCTTAGCTAGATGTTCTGATATTTCTTAAATGGCAGTAGAGACAATGTTTAGTACACTTAAATACTCTTATAAACAAATAAATCTACATTTGCCAGAACAAAGAAGGACTTTCAGTAACAGGTAATACCGAGACTCTTCTTGTACTATTTGAAATATCACCATTTCTACTTTGCTTTACTAGCTCCCCTTTGCATTAATTTAGCTTTTTAACTACCCTTTTATTTTATGCAGTGCATTAATTACTTCTTTCTGCCACCAGCTGTACCATTTCACTAACCTTCCATTATCCCTTAAGTCTTTTCCATTTTGCTCTCACTTCCATAAGGCCTTGCTCTGTTTTGATCTTTCCTCCTCTGAATGGCAATTTTTAGATGATACCTGTAGGAGTTTTCAGGTTGGAAACTGGTTCCCTAGAAAAGTTGCGGAAACCTATTTGAAGTTATTCAACACATCACCAGACACGGCCCTGAGCAACCTGTTGCGACTCTAAAGTTGGATCTCGTTTTGTAATTGCCCTGTGCTGGGCGGATCAAGTGGCCTCCGGACTTTCCCTCTGGGGACGAAGGCTTCCTTAGGTTTGTGATGGATTCTGGTCAAGATGGAGGAGGTAACAGGAGTGACAGCTCCTCCCCAGAAGGTCTGTTGGTGTGGTCCTTTCACCGAAATAGAAGACAGTAATCATCATTCCCAACGATCACATTTGGCCTGCTAGTTTATGCTGAAAATTAATCCACAGTTACTAGTACACTTTCCTTCCTGCAATATCGCTGGCTGTTTTAGAAGTGAATAGGCTTCAATATGTTTACAATCTACACTTTTTAATAGAAACTAAGAAAAAAATTTTTCTTTCCAGTATAGTCTGTTTTGGTGTTCTGTAAGACATTTGCTCTTTTGTTCTGTTTAGAAAAGTTGGCTATGTAATACTGTTTACAGGATGTATTTAAAACTACACAAATTGACTTTCATTTTATGATGCAGCATAAATATGAATTATGCAACTGGTGGCTCTCCTTAAAAATTCTAATTTAGCATTAGGAAGTTAGCTGTAAATTGTAATTTACCATCTGCTCACCATATACCTACCACTTCTGGAAAAGATAAATTGAATTATTTGCCTTACCTAATGCAGAAATAAACTCTCATTCAAAGCTCCAGTTACATTTATTAAGAAAGATTTGCTAACTCTTTAGAAAAGACTTATGAGTAACTTTTAAGTATCAGTACAGTATATACAAAAACACATTAAAAACTGTTCTGACACTTTTATTTATGATATGAAATGAAATATCTTGTTGTTCCATAGCAAAAAAATCTTATAAATGCTAAACTTTAATTCTGATTAGTGAAGGAATGAAGTAAGAAAAAAAAAAGCATAAATTTTACTGAAAAAAGTTAACACTAGTAAGTCAGCAGATAGCATCTAGATTAATTAATGAAAACTACCTTTCTTGAAAATTCTTTGTCTCAGTCAGCAGAGGATGTAGCAAGGGACTAATAAGGCTTTAACTCACAATTTCCCTACTTTATAGCACAAGTGAGCTACAGATGGCTCTTTGTGCAAATTTTTTAATTCAAGTACATCAGTAGAAACTTCAGCAAAAGCCAGACTCTTAATGCTTAATCTAGAAAATCTCAGGGGCCTCCACTCTTGTACACAAGACTCACAGGTGACCAGACACAAACAGAATGGAAATCAAGGAGCAGGAGGGGGACAGTACCGAGTCCCCTATAAATGAAATTCCACGTCCACAGCTTTCACTGAGCTGCCACAGCCACCTGGAGCCTCTTCCCACTCAAGTCTGACATTCCACACACCTCCATGAGGGCTTTAAAGCCTTGACTCGAGACTCTCTCATCAGCTCCCCATACTGTTTACCTTCAGAAATGCCCATGTAATTGGATTTAATGTGATATGGATAGTTTACTTGGGGACAACCTCAAATATACACTTGAGTGCACAAAAGCACACAACTTCATGATTCCATTTTGGTCAATCCAATCTACCCCATGTGTCCTTAACAAAACTACATGACCAGTATTAAACAAACATGATAACCAGTTTTTTTCCCTACAGAGGCTCTGATTTTGCTAGGACAAGATGATAGGTCATGATGAAGCTGTCTGCATGACCATTTGAAAAAAAGACCTAGGCCTGAGAAGTCAGGGCAATTCCCAGCCTCAGCCAGATGATGTACAACATGGGCTTGGGGTTCTGTGCCTGGATTTACTGCAAAGTCTGAGCCCCTCAGCGCCCACATGCTATAAAAGTCTGGTGGGACTCAGGAGAAGGGATTTGTCTGCCTTACTGTCCTCATGGGCTCAAACCTCCAGAACGGGATGCTGCTGGCAGCACCAATCTGTTAAATCCCAGCTTTTTTTTTTTTTTTTTTTTGTGTACTCATTCAACACGTAGAAGAGCTGAATGAAACTTTCCTCATGGCGGTGTTCAACATGACATTCATTACCTCCTGCGAAAATGCCTTAATTATTAGCCTGATGGTTAATTGCAGGAGAAGGGAGACCCTTCTGTGTGGTTGAAGACAATACGCTGCAGAGTTCATTTCATTAGTTACTCCGCTTTTGCTAATTTTTAGACGTGTTCCTGGTTTACTACCCTGCCAACTACCTCCTGGTCTTGTCCCATTCCATAATGATGCTTGGGAAGCCCAGAGAGGATTATTGTCTCCACCCTTATCCTCTCCTGTGTTCAACACAAAATAAGATATAGCTCTAGCCTCAAGCAGGTTGCAAGTGGAGTAAGCTAGCTAGAAGTTGTGAGCTTGCAGGAAAGAGAGTAGAAAGAGGTAGTGCAGTGTGCGCTGTGAAATTTGGCAATATTGCCAGTCTCAAGACTTCTTACAGCTTCTTGTGCCTTTATTCTCTTTCAATAGAACTTATTCTGAGAAAGTATTACTTGGAATGACAGAGTGCAGAGGGAGGGGAAGAAAAGGAACGAGTTTAATGATAGCAGAAGGAGAGAACATGTCCCAGTAAAATCTATGAAAGGCTGTCAGACATTGACAACTTCATCACTAGAGCTGGCAGGGATTTTTCAAGCAGAAACCAGTTTAATCAGGAAATGTCAATTTCTTGAAGAAGGAATTTTCTCCATGCATGTTTTTCTTTTACATGAGTTCAATGGACCCCAGTTTGAACAATCTTCTAGTAGGGCTTTTGGCAACCTGAGGATATTTGGCTCCAGAGCAAGGACTAGCAGCTGGTCCTGTCTTTGAGCAGCTGGTTTGTTGGGTCAGTCTTGCTGTTGGGACACCCAGGGTAAGAGGCAATACTTGGAATTTCTCAGTACAGCTTATTTGATTGTTCTCAGCTTTACTGCTTCACATCACTGAAAAACTGTGGGAAGACCTGGAAGCCTATTAAGCTTTGCCCAGTTCTGTACATTGGTGTGTAAAGGTAAAAGTCACCAGGGCCCTCTTCTGTTAAGACAATTTCTGGGAACTCCTCCCAAGTGTTACTACTCAACTTTACGTGTCATGACACCACATCAGCCAAACACTTGGGCATGCTTAATTTCTTGTCCCACTTCAATGAGACAAAAAAGTTGACATGGATGATCCCATATTAGATCGAGTGAACTCTGTGGTTTCCCTTCCTTCTCTCTTTGTAGTTTCACAGACTGTGTTTCGCCTGCAAATCCACTGCATCTGATATACAGACATGTGCATGTGTGTGTTCACGTATGCATATGCTACAGCTTGATCCTTGTACAAATAGCTCTTCTGTTTGAAGACCAGACTTGATTAAATTAATTTTCTGTGCCATTTGAATATTCTGCTGAATACTGTGCCTTGCTATTAAAAATAAATTCCCTTCCTTGGGAGAAAAAGCATACTTGGACCTTGGGAGATTTTAGCACTGGCCATATTTGCTGGGGAGTGTTTTGTTCTCTGGAAATCCACAGCACTGAACACTTCAATGCAGGAATCAACCTTTGCTTTGCCTAGGATAAAGTATTTCTTCTAACACTAGGGGACAATGTTGCTCTTCATGTAATAGATTAATTCTGGCGGCAGTGGTGAAGCATTTTACGTTATTTTTAGCAAACTTAAGAGAAGTGTTAAAAATGGTTTCTTTCATACACAACACTTTTCCTCAGCTTCTATAGTACTTCCACAATTCATGCTCTCATTTGAAGCAATCAAAATATTTATACCTTAAAGAAGAACCAAACCCAGGGTGGATGAGTGTGAAACTCACTTTATTAGTGCACCGTTAAATGTGAAATTATATTAAGTATCCACTCCTCCTTTGGCACAGGGAAAGTAGTTTGCTGTGTTTCTGTTTGGTTTTGGGGTTTTTCCGGGGGTTTTTGGGGTGGTTTTTTTTGGTTTTGGTGGGTTTTTTTGTTGTTTTTTTAAAATTATTTTTTCTTTTCCTTTGGGATAGATGTTTGGTTGAAGACCTCATTAATAAAGAAGAATTAAGATCAATTAATAACACAGTCAGATGTGCACATACACTGCATGAATCATGTCTTTCTGTGCCCTGCTCCAAGGTACTCATTTGTTGCTGAAGCTCCAACACACACAGAGTTATAGAAAAGCATAGTTTCTGTTAAGTAAGAGGCAGGAGAATTTGAAAAGAACATGCAATGATTCTAAGAAAAAAAATCTGAGAAACACAGCAGGAATATAGAATGAGTTTGCTTTTAATATTAGTCATTTTCCAAATATGTGTAATTATCAAGGCAAGCAGCTTTACTGCAATAGAGAAAAATATTAGGAAATCTCAACAGACAATATACATTTATGTATGAATTAAAAAAACAAATAAAAAAACACAAACAGAAATAAATCCTATGTCTGAACCCTCTTTTGTCTTCCACTATCTTCAGTTATCCTTTTACTACTATGTTTTACAAGAAACACATCCACAGTTTTCAGCTAGCTCAATAGTGTTGAAAGAGAATACTTAGTGCGACTGAGTCACATAATACCAATTTTACTCACAGAAAATGTTTTATGTGCCGTAATTACTGGCTGTTTCATTATTCTTTATGTCAATAATACAAGTAGAGTATTTTTATCACCATCACCTTTAAAAATAGTAATTGTCAAATATTCACCTATTTTCCTTGATTACATTGCTGGGTACTAACGTAATTTAGAGCCGCAGCAAGTCATTAGGGGTACAGATTAGTGTGGCTTGTGTTTGAAACGTACCTCATCAGCAGAACTGCCCTGCATTTTCTCTGTATTTTCCTTCAGGATTGCTGACCCTTTGAGCAGACAGTCTCCACTTCGCCGTAGTGGAGGGAACCTGCACATCTCTCAGGGGATGCTCAGAACAGACAGATCCTCTGATGCAGATACCCAGTCTCCGAAGTAGCCTGGACCTAAAAGCTATCAGAAATCAGTCGAGCTGGCCAAAGCTCTTCAGGCAAAATGCTACTCTCCAAAAAATATTAACTTAACCAAGTTAAAGGTAACAGAGGTTTCTGCTGGTTTCGATGATAAGTTTTTCTTAAACCAGGATAAGATTTGGATCAAAATCAGGCAACGAAACCCAGGATAACCAGGTTGGGACACTGGAGAAGGGAAGTGCAAGGCCCTGAAATAAAACAGACACCACAGTGATGAAAGCCAGGCCATTGCATAGTGTTTGTCAGTACCTTACCTCTCCGCGTTTATCATTTCTTATCAAAGTCTTTGAGAGCACTTGCTTTTAGTTGTAATTAGTTATTTTAATGTGTGGAGGAAAACAAATTATCCTAGCTATAAATGGGGACAATAGGGTCAAGATGAAACAGTTTCTGAAACACACTTAGAAACTGTGCAACAGGGCTTGAAAACAGTGCAGAACACCAAAAAAACCCAACCTGCTTTCACATCCACTAATCCAAAAGAAAGCAAAACTCCACTTCTTTCAAAAAGCAGACTGATGCTAATTGAGACATTGGCAACCAACATTCAGGCATAGAGCCCAGTCCTCGGCCTGTATGGATCTGCTTGATGCCATCACTAGTTAAATTTTGCTGCTTTACACCATCTTTCTGCAGTACTTTCTGAATCTGACAATAAGATTATGAATAGAATAACAAAATAGTGTAGTATGCCTAGCCAGGAATTCAGGATCACTTGTAATTGATGGGACTGGTGATGGTGCGATTGAGGTGGTTCCTTCAAAAGGCTCACAGCTCCTCAGTAACTGATGTTGCTTTCTACCTATGTGTCCTGGTTTTGGCTGGGATAGAGTTAAGTGTCTTCCCAGTAGCTGGTACGGTGCTGTGTTTTGAGTTCAGTATGAGAAGAATGTTGAT
>JANZLQ010000005.1:34661500-34682994 GCA_026212715.1 Elanus axillaris
AACTGGCCACGGGGGTAGTCCAGCCCATGGGACGTCATGGCCAGTATGGAAACTGGGGGGAGTTGGCCTGGGGGGATCGCTGTTCGGGAACTGACTGGGCATCAGTCGGCAAGTGGTGAGCAATTGCATTGTGCATCACTTGTTTGGTATATTCCAATTCTTTTGTTATTATTATTGTCATCTTATTGTTATTAATATTTTTGTTATAATAATTATTTTCTTCCTTTCTGTTCTATTAAACTGTTCTTAACTCAACCCACGAGTTTTCCTTTTTTTCCCTGATTCTCTCCCCCATCCCACTAGGTGGGGGGAGAAGTCAGCAAGCAGCTGCGTGGTGCATAGTTGCTGGCTGGGGTTTAAACCGCGACACTATGAAATGCTGCTTCTAAGGTCACCAACACATGGAGCTGGCCTTTACTTATATTAATAATGACTACACTGTAGTTATAGAAAATACTTCATTTTACTCTTGAGGTCCATCTATACCACCAGTCGTTTAACAAACAAAAAACTAGAGGAGTTCAGCTTGTATTATGCTAAGTGCCATTAGGCAATGCTACTTCTCAGATTGAATCACAGTTTTTAATTCTCTGCTGTTCAAAACAAACTAATAAACTAATCCTTGATGTTAAAAAGGTTAATTTGGAAGGAGGAAAAGGTCCTCTGCTTAAACACAAATGCCAGAAATGTGTTTTTAAACATGAAGACAGGATACCGACCAAATAATCTGAGAAGGGATCATTTCAACATCTGCCCAAGACAGACCAGTGTCTTTTAAAAGGAGCAAACAGCAGTATTGCCAGCACTAACCTATGGGGAAGCAACTGGTGATTTAGGGCTCAGCCATGGAAGATGTTTAACACTGTGATTCCAATTATACTATCTGGAAAGCTGTCGTAGACCATGGATATCAAAAGTGAGCAGGAGTTCTGGCAGGTGGAATTCATGGTGCTACAAACTCAGTGAAAAACTAGGCAACCTTTTGTGTAGCTTTCAGAACAGAAGTAAGCTAATATGTCCTTGTGGCTAGTGATAAGGAAGAATGTCAGTATGCGGGGGCACAGTTCAGTCTCATCTATTCAAGTCACACAAGATGCATTCAGATTAGTTTGAAATGCAAGACAATGAAAATTAGCAAGAAACAAGATACAAAGGCACAGTCAATTATGTACAGGATATTAGAGTATAAGCAATTCTGCCTTATTTGTGATATCTGCATATAAATGCAAAATTGCATGTGCCTCTTTAGACTCTAATATCAGTTGAAGTTACGTCTACTTCTGTCTTTTGACTTTTTCATATCTGTTCTGCCAGTTACGAAAATAACAAAGGGTGTGGTCGTCATTTCCAAAATGAATCATAATTTGACCTCTAGCAAGTTCTGCATATGAGCTACAGAAGACAACTTAACACCAGCTGATTCTGACTGCTGCAGGAGAGATATGGAAGAATACGCGCTAGTTGGCCATTGTAACTCATAAATGATGTTCTTGGTCAAGATTCTTTCTAGGTCTTTTCCTGAAAAAGGGCTGCATATTGTGTGGCCTGCTAGTAAAGGAAGTGAATGCAGAGGCAAGTAGGCTGGTGGCTGCCAAATAAATTAACCAAATCTTGATAAATTTTGCATGACCAGAGAGATTAGTGCTAAAGTTTAGAAACAGTTTCTAAGCAAAATAAAACCCCTAATTTACATGAAAACATGAATCCAAAAGTATGTCTAACCAAGGTTTGCATTCTGAAAGCAGAAAGTTTAGTTTTGCCTGGGACCCAAATGATGATCTGAAAACCATACTCTGCTGTTAGCTCATCCTAGAAGTGCTTAAATTTACTAGCTGGGTCCTTCATCTGTTTTAAAAGGCTTTCAAACTGCTTCTGGAAGTGCCTGAAACCACTCCAATTCTGAGCAGCTCAGGTCTTGACTCTTATCTGAGCCTGGTCAACATAGGGACAAAAGTCATCTCTTGTAAGCTTAGATGTCTTTAATGTATAGACATCTATGTCTGTGCAAAGCAGTGGAAAGAATGCTTTATAACAGGACTGATTTTATAATCTCTTCAGAACCAATGGAAAAAAATAGGCATTTCTGCTGCAGGTGTCAACCGATCTGTTTTCAATGTCTATATGAGAAGATGAATCACAGCCTAGATGCACCCAAGTGGCTGCTGTCTGCACTGTAGACATATAAAATAGATTAGATTAATCTTGCCAAATTAGTTTTTGCTGAAGTCCCCTAAGGATTTTGATCTGATGAATGACTTCTCAGTGTGTCGACTACACATCTGAAGAATCAAGGACCCTAAAAACATTTTGGTGGCTGCTTTTTACATAATAACCTAATCATTGGATTGTTTATGCAGGGAACTGGAGACCAGCCCAAAACCCACCTCAGCTCTGTGTGGTTCAGCCACCTGTGGGTTCTCACAAGAAAATCTAAATCTTCGTGGTACAAGTAGTGCTGACTGATGGAAAGACTCTCGATTCCTATTTTAAAGGAAAGTCCCAATGCAAAAAAGAATTTGAACTTCATTTGGGGAAAATGAGCAGAAGCCTGTAACTTGTGGTTGGCATAATTTTCATGTTGTGGTACCTTTCATGTTTTCTGTAACGTGTGGCTGGGCCACTTCACATTTATTCTGTAATTTTGCTGCCAAGAATGTTTCTGTGTTTCATACTAAAAGAATCATTGCGTGAAATGTGTAAAATTGCCATGGGAGTAGTTATCACAGCCCAGGCTCTGGGTATGGGCCAATTTTTGCTCTGTTTCCAGTTTCAGGAAACTTGCGTTCCTTTCCTGAGCAATGGTACCCCTTTCAATAGAAGGACTGTAAAGCTGGACCCCAGCTCTAAGTCCAGGCAGTGATGATTGCACAAAGCTACCTGGAGAAAGGAACTGCAATCCCCTCAGATGTGTATCCTGTGCCTACATCTTTTAATGCTTATGACTTGATCTGGTCTTGATCCGGTCTTGATCCTAGCTGATTCTTCTTTTTTGTTTCCAAACAGGTGTAACGTGTGTAACACAGGAACATTTATTAAAACCCTGCACCACCAAGTGTAATTGTCCCTACATTGTGGCTACAGAACTCCACAAACATTACGACACGTGAGTCTAAAGAAAAGACACCGTTACATCTCAGCAACAACACCACAACAGATTTACCTTTCCACCCCAGCTTGTATGTTGGTATCCCATTTTCTCTGCACAGTTTCAACGAGCACACCTATTTCATGTTTCAAGTGCACATCCAAACCCCAAACTGTCTTATGTCCATGAGCCTTAGGTTATCCTCGAGCCTACCAGGAGGCAAGAGGCTCATGAAAGCTGACCTGAACGTCTCCAGGCTCCGATGCTATGGGTCGGGCAGTATGTCTGTCCCATGTCTTGCCTGCTCTTGTGCTCTCATCACAAGGTGGATATCCATCAGAGGTGGGATCCATCCTACAAGCTTCCAAAAGCTACACGCTGTAAGAAGAGGTGAGGTTTTTCAAAAGTCTGTCTCAAGCTGCTACTACAATTGCACTGTATTCCCAGTGATGAGAAAGCACCGTGGTTTCAGTCGGCTGCCCTGCTTGACCATGTGAAGAGTAGCCCTTGGTAGAAAAAAGGAAAGACATGAGTCTTCCTCCTATTCCAGCAGCGCATGCCACAGACCCTGAGTAAGAAGGGAGTAGAGCCCACATTCCCACCCTGAACACCATACTTCTTCAAAAGTGTGGGAGCCTGGCTCCTCGCTCCCTTCTCAAGCATTCATTCCCCTTCACACAGGGCTGCCAAAATCAGATACAGCCATGACATTACAGTCAGACCTCATGCAATTTACGCTTCCCCCAGGCCCTGTCTCTTAAGACCTTCCTTTTCTTCTCGTTTAGGCAGTCGGGTTATATGTACTCTGCCTAAATCGAAGTCTCACCCACTCCCTTTCTAATGTCACCTGCAGCACTTTTCTCTTCTGAAAAGGGCCAGGCCTTTTTTTCTACAATAATATAGTGTTTCCAGGTGTCATAGAAGTCTTCCAATGGAAGGGTTTGCAGTTGTACCAATTTCAGAAAGCCTGATGTGAAAAAGACCCAAACCAATCCCAATAACAGGGGCAATAGAGAAATGAGTTACAGCTGGTCCTGACTGCCCCAGCAGGGCATCAGTGCTCTGCGGCATTTTACACCACTCTGAAAATAAAACCAAGAAATTGTTTCTTGCCTGACCTTTCCCTCATGTTACCATCTAAACCCCTCTTTTCTTCTGCCATAAGAAATTAAGCGGTGCCGAAATATTAAAATAAGATCAGTCATTTGTGTGAATAATTGTGAAGATTGTAATCTTCAATTATTCAGAGTTATTCATTCAATTTAATATTTAAATTCAAACCATTTGGACAAGGAGAATAGAATAGGCACAGTGTTTTCCATTTTGTTGTTTCTCTTTCACTTCCTAAAGCAATTGAATATACACAAGTCTTAGAATAGCAATGTAAGTGATTACACAATTAAAAATGTACGGGTCTGCTTTATGCTAAGACTTTTGCTGCAAATAAGTGGTTTTCATAAATATTAAAATATAAACTAGTTAGAATAACAAAAGCAACAACAAAACCAACACTAATAATGGCAATCAGAATTTTTTCCTGTGGCAAATGCTTTTTGAATTTGCTGAAAATTTTTTAAATCTACTCCGAAATACTGTTCTTCAGAAAATATTTATTTATTAAATTCTAAAGAAAATTTTACTTTGAGTGGTGGTGCTTTTTATATGGGAAAGGAGAACTAAAAAATATGTATTAACGGTATGTTGATCATTCATTTTCCTCTGAATATGCAAAAAGTGATTTTTTAAAAACTTTTGAGGTTGCTAAGTGGAGGTTTGTAATTTCTCCCCCCCATTTTCCTTTTCTTTCTTTTCTTTCTTTCCTGCCTTCTCTCTCTATTTCTTATTTCTTCAGTATGTTATCTTTATCCTATTTTCACCTTAAATAATGGTGAAAGTAAAACAGAAAAATCACAAACATTTGTTTACTAGAAAAAAAGGATTATTTTAGGGAAAAAAATCTTTTTCATTTGAAAATATTAAGGTAATACAACCATATAGATTTCAGTGAGCTCATGTCATAACTGTCCTATCATACAATAACTCATAATTCAGTTCACCAACTATAACTTGTGCTACCTCACAAGTCATATTTAAGTTTCAAACCCTGAGAAAATATGCATTATTTAAGTGTATAATACATTTACTTTCTTCACTGCAGTGTAAAGTTCATATGACTTACTGCTGAATGTATTTCTTTAAGGATATGTTTGGTATTGTTACAGTAACCTCATTTTTTATTGAATACCGGGGTGAATAACTATGTAAAACCTGCATGATTTGTTGGCATTAAAGCTAAGGCTGCCTCCAGGCACTGTTCACTTATGCATCATCCTTTACTTAATTTCTCTGTTTTGTTTTAATTTGTAAACTGTCTCTGAGCTGGAATGCACATTTTTCATGTAGGTTTGCTTCACTGGTATTAAGAACCTGTCTTACTCTCCTGAGTATATGGCTTACTTTATAATAGGTGCAGAGGAACAGAGTTTATTAAATTGCAGTAATACACTTCGCATGTTCCATAAGTGCACAAGAATTCCATTTATATGAGGTTTTAAATTTTGTGTATCTCATGCCTAAAATGACGTTTGTGCTGACTTACTAGATATGAAATGATCAATCTGCTGGTCAACTTTCTTAATTATGTCTTTCTATTTTCTTTCAAGACTTTGCAATCTTAAGAGCCTTGTACAGAATCAGACCATCATTTCAGTCCATGAACTCTCCCTAAAACTAAACTACCTGATTTCACTGGTAGTTTTTTAGCTCAATCTATCTATCAGATATCTTCTTTTTTTCAGCCAGATTATAGGTATTGTCCAAGATTTTTCTCTTGCCCTCAAGTTCTCATTTGTGAACGCGAAGAGTAAGCCAAAGGGTGAGCTGTAGCATGGGGATCCCAAAAGCTAGTCTGGATCTGACCCAGATGAAGGTTTAGGCTGCATTAGGGGATCGTCACATCCATCACCTCTACAAGAGCTTAAATTTTCTTGCTAAGGGAGGCAGTTGCTTTGAGTCGAGCCTGAGTGCAGCCAGTCCACAAAACCAGCGTGGATCACTGGGGGGTTTGGACATCAGTGGAAATGTCACACTGAGCTCACGTAGTCGTTATGACATCCCTAAATGAGCTCTAGGGCTGCTAGAAACTGCACCACTGGCACAAGCTCATCACTGCAAGCGTAGTCTTAGCAATCTGAATTACCTTTCCCTCTCTTTTTTGCTCACTAAATGGTGGGTGATGGCAACACAGCTGTCAATGTGTCCTACCAGGTATTCACTAGGAGAATTAAATCTTTAGAAATGGTCTGGTCTACACAAAAGAATGGGTTTTGCTTGAAAAAAAAAACAAACCAAACAGCAAAAAACCCAACCTCTGAGTGTGTCATTAATGTTGGATTTGATTCTTGTTTAGTGAGAACAGCTACATGCAGTCATTTTGGTACCTGATAGGAGAGGTGTTTCATCTTCTCTGATAAGAGAGAAATATATACATATTTCTGGTAGAAGTTAGCGATGTCTTTCCCAATGCCTGTGTTACTGACTGAGCATCTGAATGCCAGAGTTGCAAAGTATCTTCCTCTATCACAAATTTGCTAAGATACTTGACTCAAAATCACCACATTTGTTTGCAACTAGGGACAGGACAGTAAAGTGGGAGTGAAAGAATGAGACTTTCATTATTAGAAGTCTAATAACATTAGACATAAAAAAATGATATTGAAGTCTCTTCCTAGACAAAGTTCCTTCTCATTTGCAGTTATAAAGCGATCAGTTTGCTAGTCACCACATTTTAATCCCGTGCTTGTATTTCCTTTCAAGATTTTATTTTGTTAAAGATCTTGTGCAGAACCATCTAATTTCATGAATACCACTGAAAATTAAGCTGGCTGTCTAGTGTTTTGCGGTGTTTTGTCAAAACTGTAGTATTGTAGCAGAAGTAACATACTGGGTGAGGCTATAATTTTGAACTGCAGATCAGAGCATTAAAATTCAGGCTTACGCAAACACATCAATTAGGCAATTTTTATTCTTCATTGTTTGTGTAGTAGGATGTCCAGCTAGTTTAAGAAGGAATAATATCAAAATTGAGGGAAATTGTAAATTAAGTTGACTGAGGGAGATTAGAAAAAAAAAAAAACAAAAACAGGAGTAAGAATTAGGAATTTTTTATTAAAGTGAAAACAAAAACTTAAAAGTTCATAGTCAAAAAGGGGACAATTTCCCCACATCTAACTAAATAAAGAAATTAGAAAAAAAAAATTACATTTAACTGGGAGGAAAGAGTAATCAATATAAATCAATCTGTCTGAAGTACAAATTTTGAGAGGAAAAGCTGATATTACTGGGAAAAATTTGTAGGGGATAAGAAAAATAAAAAGCAGTGCCTTTAAACAAAATCCAGTGCCATGTGCCAACTACTATGTGGAGATAATAAAAATATTAATGATGGGTTTGTGTGTTCAGGAAAAAAAACAAATAAAATACTTGTATGAAGAACATAAGCATTTTGCTCTCCACTGATAACTTCAGAAGATGTTAAACAACTACTTCTAGAATCAAACTTTTTTTTTAAATTAGTAGGCTTAGCTGTCTTGCACCCAGAAATCTTAGAAGAGCTGGTTGAGATCTCTTGCTTTGTAATATTCCTGTTTCCGAGATAAAATTTAGTGTGTCAGAAAACTGGAAATTTATTGCTAATATTCATGAGGTAAATGTAACGATTCATGTAACTGTAGAGTACTTAATGACATAAATCTAAGATATGATAATATATCTGAGTTTAAGCTAATAAGAATTGCTGCCAGCAGTGTGGTAGTTTTCTAAAGAAAACATATCTTAGCAAATATTTCATTTTCTGATAAGGATGCAAGTTTGCTTGCTAAAAGTAACTCCATAACCATAATAGATTTTGTACGTACTGCCGCAGATTCTGATTAATTACTGCTATATAACATCAATAAAGCACGTGTTAACATTGATTTAAACATGGAGGACTGACATATCTCAAGAAATTGTTCGTAATGAGGAATTGTTGTTGGAAATAGTACTTCCAGTGAGATACTACAGCGACTGGCCGTATGTCTGGCTTTTCATACTTTTTTCTTGATGTGGCAGTAAATATATAAATCACTGCTGAGGGAAGTGAGGGATCTTCACATGGATCTCCTGGGCTTTAAATCAGGCCTCTGTACTCACAGCTCCAAATAGCCACATTCTCTATTTCTACTCGTGCGGCACTTCTCATCTGCTATTCCATCTGGATTTTTCATCGCCATTAAAGGTGTTCTTTTGCCAACCATCTTGACTGTTTGAAAGCCTAATCATTATTTGTTCCATATGCTAACTGAATCCCAGCCTTTAAATGTTCTTAAATTTTATTAGGTCTTCCCAGAGTTGTACACCGATATTACACTATATGCTCCATAAACACATATAGCAATTTCTTGTCTTTAAGTACCTTTATCAGGGCCCAATGAATTCTGTCTATACAACCCTGTGTTTCTTTACAAATCCGTACTTAGATGCACTGATTTGGGATCTTAATAACTTGTAAATACTATGCTTTTAGCTTTTGACGCTATACCATTAAGATCTAAATGTAGCATCCACTAGTTTAGCGTCACTTGTTTTTTAATCCCAGTTCAACCTCTAAACACATATTAGCACACCTTTTCCACCTAAACAGTTAACCCTATATTTTTCATAATATTTTTGAACAAAAAAAAAGTAATTGCTTACTTTGTGTAGTACTTCTTCTTTCTAAATCGACATACCACTTCTTGAACTGCAAGTAAAGATCAGTGACGAACACTGCGGCATCATAATCTTTAAATCAGGATCACCTTATCATTGAAAATATATGAACTTCAGGTTATGTTTTCTTGTTGATGTATCACGCATGCAATTTCCACTAAGAGGGGTTATATGAGCACATCCACAGGAGAATTGATCTACTTTTGTTATTCAAGTCCATCTTCAGTCATTCTCCTGTGTTTATTCCTCCAGTGTTTCCCATTTAGTTTTGATCTACATATTAATTCTTTCCAAGTGTAACTCATATAGAACATTTCTACTGCAACAGGCATGCATAACAGTTAATTGACTGTTACTTTGTTTGGGATCCCAGGAGGGAATTAATTAGGCACTCCATAAAGCTTTAAGGAATGGCTGGTATATTTCCATCACTTGGACAATTAATGCAAAGGTGTGGTTTCTACTCTGCTCTGCAGTAACAGTTCAGTGTTTGGTCTACCTTCTATCTGGAAAGTTCTTTTCCTTTAGATCCTACTCATTTCCATGCTATTAAGCCAGGAAAGATTTGCTAGAAACTCATTCTAAGTATGACCTTAATCTCTTTGCAATGTGCAAGGTTCTACTTCCTATGGGACATCTGCAACCTTCAGTAGAATTAGAACAACATTTTCCTTTTTGGAGCAAAGATGAGAAACGGAATTCCTCATCATTCGTATTTGGGTCTGGACTGTACCAATTAAAATTCCCAACTGAAACTGTTTTAGAAGACATCCGTACATGGTAAAATAAAATAGCGTTCACTCGGATGGATTTATGGGGGGAGAGAGCAGGGGAACCTTCCTTTCATCACTTCCACTGTTTAGTGTGAAACATGCTCCAGTTCACATGAGGGAGAAACAGCGTACAACTATTCCCACCCATGCCTTTCTCAGCACCTTAGAGTAGCAATATGGATGCAAAAGAAATCTTTATTTAAGGCACAGTAATAATTCAGAGACCTTTGCTTAAAATCCAAAAGTGCCTAATCAGTTCTGACTTTCTGATTTACTAAAATATTAAACCTCATGAAAGAGTAGCACATAAGGCATATTGTCAATAGATTTGCAGTACTTCCAGCTAATAAGCAGGAGGCAAGAAGATGTGTATTCCTTGCATTGCTCTTGTTTTCCTCTATGTTTTCTTATTTCAGCAGTCTAAATCTCGTAGGTATAATCTTTAGGGAAATTTGTGGCAACATAATCAATATTATAATTAATAGAAGAAGACTTTAAAAACAAGTAAGAAATTCTAACTGGTGATAAGAACTTTAAAACCAATGTAAGTTGCTGATTTTGTTATAATTTTGGAATGACAAATGGCTTGACAGTAAGTCTATGCAGTTAACCATTACTCTAATTAAAGTTTCCAAAAGGGGGGGGGAGGGGGGGGGATATGGACGACGACGTTCTGACTGCTGGACAGGCTCAGGAAACAAGGAATGCATTGCTTGGCCTATAAGGGCAAGCTGATCTCCATGCCTCTGTAAAAAGGACCTGTTAAATTAATTTCGAGGCAAGGCTGTAAACCCAAAGCATTAGGGAGAAAGAATGCTTTGTAAAGGGCTGCTGTAAAAGCATGAAACTTAAATTTATTTATTCAATAAGAAAAGCCATATAAAAACTTAACAAGACTGATACTCAGTTTCTCCAGTCAAACATGTTGCTTTCCATTACTGTTTCTGTTGGTAACTAGTTAGGGCCTCACCTTCCTTCTGTAAAGTCAGTAACTCCATTTACTGTCCTGTGAGCACTACTGGGTCACAAGGAATTGCAGCTTGTGTCCTCAGTACTTTTTTGCAAGTGAGGAAATGCAAACTTTGCCGTACCGACAGCAGAAGGCAGCTAGTCCAACAGCTAGCAAGCCATGTTACCTGCAGGCGACATTTTAAACCTCTTCAAAAAATACAAAAAATAATGAAAAAGACAGTTTTATATGTCATCTTCCAGCACATGAAACATGCCTGCTTTTTTTATCTTTTAGATGACTCAGATCAACTCCAATAGAATGTACACAGAAATTGTGCATGTATATACAAATAAAGATTTGAACTCTGATCTTCCATGTGGATGGGGATCGAATAAAGAGTACTTCTGAGTTGAGTTTTTCTGTTTCTTTTATTAGAAAGAAGCTCAATAACACTTTCTTTTCATCTGGGTATGGAACAGGAAACACTGAAACTGGAAAAGCTTTGTGATAGAGGCAAGCATTTCTTGATGAGTTCTCCATATGCCACTTTCATCTCTCCAGATGCCTTCGTCTGTTTGCGCTGTGCTCTATGCAGGGATACCTAGCTGAATTTTAACGGCCCCTAAATCAGCAGTGTCTTGGAGGGCAGACTAGATGAACTAATAGACTTTTTTGCTCATAAATGGCAGCAAAATATTCAAAACTTCCTCTTTTTCTGCCGTGTTAAACTGTATCATGTCTCAGAATAACAAAAACACAGCGTGAAGGACTACACCTTGGCTGGCTGTCATTCAGCCTCTATCGAGCTGCTATACTATTTCCCTCCCTTTCAGCTCCAATCTCCCTGCCCGGACACGCATCTCATTTTGTCTGTCCTCTGCCAGAGCCCCTGGCATGGGAATCTCTTTCACCTCTGTTATCTCTGTTACCTTTCTTCTTCTCCCACTCACTTCTACCCTCTCAGCTTCTCTTAAGCTACAGTCGCCCATCAGTTCTAATTCCAGCCAGCCTTCATTTATGTTCTTCTTTTCTTTTTGTCTTTTAATACGTCATTGGGTGGTTTGGCCCCTACCGTGACACCCCATTTTTTTTCGCTGTTTTTTCCCTTCCTCCAGGCTGTGGCAGCCCCATCACGTGTCACCTACCTCGGCTGCTCCACTCCTGTACATCTCCCCTCCGATCCCCCCGAGCTTCCCTCTGCCATTTCCACTCCCCCAAAACAGCCCTTACCAAGGTCAGCTCTGACCTCTTCTCTCTCTAGACCTCCTTTCTATTCTCGTCCATCTCAGTCTATTGGCTACATTCAGCAAAACCTATCATTTTCCTTGCCTTAATCCGGCACGGCACTTTGGTTTCCTAGCTCCTCTCTAAATGCCCTTCAACTGTATTTTACAATCACCTTCTCCTCCCCTCTCTTGCACTTAACACTGAACCCCCAAGGGGCTCCACTTACATTCATTTTATTTCCTTACTATATATCATCCCTGATCTTGGATGATGTTATTTAAAAAATCAGTCTCTCTAGCCTCATCTTTCTTAGACTGGAGTTCATGTCAGTATATTCATACATACGTGTTTATGCAACAGCTGTAACAGCATTTTTCCACCTCCACATTGACAAGTGAGTTCTCTCTCTCTTTCCCTGCATTCATTCTTCACTCTCCTTTACACTCCCCCTTCTCAGATGGGGCTCCAAAAATTCAGAATGGATTTCTAGCCCTCATTTTCCCCCTCTAGTTTTCCAGCAGGACTCATGGGTGAGATCCCTCTCTTCTCTTCTGATGTTCCCTGCCCAAAACATCTGGGTATCCCAGTGTAGTAACCCCTTACTTAAATTGCCACGATATTCTTTCACCTTGCACCTTAATCTGGGATAAATCTGCTGCTATAAAATTTCTGTGATTGCCCATTTCCATTTTGTCCTTCCCCTCTACTTTCTCCTACTTCTCATTTCATACTCTCTTTAGGCTGGTCGAGTATCGTGCCACTGCTCTTGCTGGTTCCAGTTCACCACCTCTTAAGCTAAATATAAAGTAACAAAACTGATTGTGTATTTTGTTCGCCATATGCCCTTTTTCGTGAATCTTGACCTCTTTGAAATGGTTAGTATGCCTGCACATCCATAACCCTCCCATTTGCCTCTGGTGTACGTCAGTGCTTTCAAGAAAGACTCTGGGAGACATCGGGACTGATGGAAGCCTTTACAACTTATTTCTCTTTGCCAGCAGTGAGCTCTGTACAATAGTGGCCAAATTAATACATGCTTAGTATTTATATACATTTGATTTCCCTAGGACAGCACGTTTTTTTTTCCTCTGCCTTGCTTAACACCAAGCATATTGCCAGACCTCGGCAAATAAAAATAAGACAATAAAATGCAAAATGGAGTACAATCACAATCCCTAGATCTTCTCAAAGTATTCAGTGACATAGGAAAGGTCTATTGTGGTTTTTCCTATTCATGAGAATACAGGGCAGCTTGATTATTTCCTCAATTAACAGAAGGATGTATTTCACTTTGTGCTGGATAAAAGAGGAGCAGTCAGAGGCACTGCCTGCTTCTCATGGGGGGCATGTTGCAGCGAACTGTGAGCTAGTGCTTCAGCTGTACTGAAGAGAAGAACATCAAGGGAAAGCAAACACTGCAACGGCAGTGACAGGGAATAAAGCTGAGTATGCAAATCAGTCAAATTCCCTTTCCTAGTCATATGCAGAGGTATGTGACTCCTTCCTATTATTTTTTTTTTCAGATTCCTCAGGTTTATTATCAAACACAGCACGGTGGTAGCCATGGGAACGCTATTAAAGTTGTATCTAGTTTGCCAGGCAAGGATAGGACTTTGCAGTCCCACAGGATGCTGTTCAAAGTATTTTATAGATTTTTTGTCCACACTTCAGTGTAGCCAACATATGTACTGTAGCATAATTGACGAGGGTTAATGTGCGATACTTTAAAGTTTTTCACTAAACTTTTTGCATAATCATGTTAATACAGGTTTTAAAGAAAAGCTATAATACAATCAGAATACAACATACTTCACCAGTTTTATTCCCCTGACAATTTGTTTCATTTCACTTTTTTACTTACATTCCCTTTCCCCAG
This sequence comes from Elanus axillaris, assembly GCA_026212715.1. Taxonomy (NCBI): domain Eukaryota; kingdom Metazoa; phylum Chordata; class Aves; order Accipitriformes; family Accipitridae; genus Elanus; species Elanus axillaris. The sequence goes on from JANZLQ010000005.1 coordinate 34,675,165, forward strand.
TCGTCTCTTATAAGTGTAAAATGCCTTACACCTGTAAAATGTGTACGAGGCCAATGGTGAGACCAAGATAACACATTTTTTGTTTTCACAGCTGAAATCTGCAGTCCACAACAAAACACGATTCACTTTTCCCTCCAAGATTAGGGTATGTCATTTCGTCAACTGGCAAACTCAGCTTGCCCAGGTCATCCCTGCAGATTTGGAATACTTCATGCCAAGGATGCTGAGAAGGGGGAAGGTGCGTGGGGAAAAGCAGGAAGAGGAGGAAATATGTGCGGATGAATGAGCTTCCTCCCTCACTCAATCCCAGCTCAGAGCAGTCGTGCAGCAGATGTTATCCAAAACACCAGTGTTGTGGGATGTGAGAAGCCAGGATCTCCTCTCATTCATTGCATTCTGGTTGCATACATATTGCTTGGAGATAGGTTCACGCCCCAGTTTTGGCCCCAGTGTAAGAATGTCTTATCTTTGAGGGCAGTTTGGTTTTGGCTCTTTCACAGGTGTGCTTATGCCATGAATTCGGGGAGGACAAAAGCTTTTGCTTAAAAAAATGAGCAGGTCCATCTTCATTCTTACCACCAGCTGTTGCAATGGGAACACAAATGACGTGGTCCCTATCCCATTTTGCAGGGATATTGTCTGTGAAAAAAAATCAGCTCTCAGTACTTGGTTTTATTTCTGATTTCCTGACTCATGCAAAACTAATTATTTTCATTTTAGCCTGTGGTAAATTAGGCCACTATTTCCAGAATACATAATAGCAATTAGAAATTGCTTTGTACTTTGTAGGATTATTGTACCAGATGTTGTTGCCTGACAATGTTATAAAAATCAGGTGTTTAACTGTCAGCATTGCTGCAACCTTGGAAATGTTCTTTGATGTTTTTTCTAGCTTTGAGAGACAAAACCATAAAAAAAATGGAAAGAAAATTCCTGTGTGCCAATCCATAGCAGTACCAACAAGAAGTGGTAATACTGAATTTGGGAAAACTTTGTGACCTCTTTCTGTCTTCAGGGAAGGGACTTTTTCCTTAAAGTAGCAGAAACTTCCCTGAAACTCATTCTGACTCCACCTGTTTTCCTATGACAGTCCCAGCTCTTAGAAAACACACAGACACTGTTTTATAGCTCAGGAAGGAATGTGCCAGACCAAGTTTTCGTTACTTGATCTTAGAGTGCTCCTGTAAGGCACACCATCCAGAGCTGCCAAGAATGGCTCTGGGCTTGGGTGTTTTATGGCATTGGAGGGAACAGAAAGAATGAGAAACCAAAGTGTGAGTCTGATGTCAGTAGGATGTAGGGAAATAAAAGGGAAAAAAAAGTTAAAGCGCTGTGGAGGAAATAATTTTGATGATAATTTTTTGATAATTTGACATACCTACAGGTGCAACTCTGAATGCTCTATAGTAAAAGGGGAGATGGCTACAAGAAATGCAATACTCCTATAAACAAAACAGCAGTAGCCTATTAAGGAAGCTCAGTTATTATGATCTAAGCACCTTCAGAAGGAGCCTGGCCATGTGTGAAGAATCACAGAATTGGAGGGGTGGGCAGTCCAACCCCACTGCTCAGAACAGGGGCAACTAAGAGCAGGTTGCTCAGGACTGTGTTCATCTGGGGTCTGAATAGCTCCAAGAACAGAGACTTCACAACTGCTCTGGGCAATCTGCTTCTGTGTAATGACTACCCTCACAACAAAAAAGATCTTCCACAAGTTTAAATGAATTTCCTGTATCATCACCTTTTGTCCTTTCTCTGGGCACCACCAGAAAAGGCTGTGGGGGAGTTCTTTGCTTCCCACATCAGGTATGTATATACATTGGTAAGATCACCCTGGAGCCTTCTCTTCTCCAGGTTGAACAGTCCCAGCTCAATCAGCCTCTCCTCGTATGACAGATGCTCCAGTCACCTTCATGCCCCTTTGCTGGACTCTCTCCAGTATGTCCAGGTTTCTCTCATACTGGGGAGCCCAGCACTGGACCCAGCCCTCCAGGTGTGTCTTACCAGTGCTGAGCAGAGGAGCAGGGTCACTTCCCTCAACCTGCTGTCAGTGTCATACTATGGGTAATACTATAGCGTCATTACTATAGTTCTGGTTTAGTTAGATGGAAGTTTAAAAGCTAAGAGTTTCTTTCTCCTCCTTTGCAATGAGCACTCAGTAAAAGCTTGTTTTTCTGAAACTTTTAATAGATATTCTTTTGACATTGCAGAACATTTCTTCTAGAGAGGCAGTCATCACTTAGAACTATTTAGGCTTGTATTGCCTAATTAATAAGAATAAACACAGGTAAGAATTATTGACACCAATAATCAAGCACTGCCTATAATGAGATGAGGAACATTTTGAATCTATTTGCCAATGCCCTGTGATGTCTATCGTATTGATCAAACATCCATTTTGTAAGCATCTGATAAGCAAAAGCACTTCCCACAATCAAGATAACTAAAAATACAGCCTGTGATCTTCATCTTAGGGAGGATTAACAGTCAGCTGCCCTGCAAAGGACAGTGAGCCAAGAGCCGTGGCAACAGCAAGGCAAGCAGGGCAGTGCCCTCCCCAGCATGGGGTCCGGTCCCACCTTGCCTGAAGGTGGAGGGCAGAGTGGGGCTGGCATAGCCCAGGGATGGCCAGACACACTGGCAGCAACACAGCAGGTCTGAGGTCCAGCCAGCCCAGCCAGCCCGGCCAGGCACAAGGCTTGGCAGACCATGTCCGCAAGGAGCTCAGGTGAGGACCACGGGTGGTGTAGATGCAGCTCCTGACTCGTGGGCAGAGGCGGGTGAGAGTGATGCTTCTCCCTGCTCCTTCTCACAACAGAGCTGCTTTCAGGGCAGTCACCTCCAAGGTGGCACATCTGCACCATATCAGAGCAGGTTCTGAACACGGGCAGCCCAAGCCCTGGGATGAGGAGTGGGGTGGGAGCTGCAGAAGAGGAGTCGGCAGAAAGACCTTACAGGACAATTACCACCTGCTGATGCACTCAGGACCTTGATGCTTTATCCATACTATTTGCTAAGGCAACAAGTACTTATTTGATGACATTCTGGTCTATTCTCAAATACAGCACTTTGGGTTAAATTTCACCCCCATGTCTGTAGTTCACAATGGAAGCAAAGCGGTGGTATGAATTTCCCATTTAAATGTACTTACTGGAGTTACCTTCTGTGAGCTGACCCCTGCTCACGCAAAGCTCTTTTTAACACCAGTAGAAGTTTTCTTTGGGAGCCCAAAGCGGCAGTAGGTGTTGCACACTGAAGTGTTTCGTTCATGCTAGTGAATCCTTCTATTTAATAAAACACTTACAACCCCTGTATTGATTCAAGTTATCCATCTGCCTACTGCATTTCTTTGTCTCTAATGGGAGTCTGGTTTAGAGTTGATTTCTTCTCTGTAACAAACATGTAAGGTGTATTACAGATTTAACTATGATATTCATCCCTTACAGCAGAGCTGGCTTTCGATTCTCATGCAACTAGATCCTTTCGTTCTGCAACAGAAGACGTTGAAGTTCAAGAGAGTGTTTAAGCTCACTTTCCCACCATTTTCAGAGACTGTCAGTGTAAGTCTTATTCAGTATTTGTGACTCAGGAAGTTTATTAATCCTTTTAATTATAATCATACATTGCTGATACATGGAAATGCAAGAAGTTTAGGTTTGCCCTTATTTTAATTTTGGCATATACTGGACATACATATTTCTCTTTAAATTTACTCTTAAAGCAGGATAATGGTCTGGAGTAGACATGGGATTCTTTCGTACAAACCTGTGTTTTCAAAGCTTAGTGGATGCTTTAGAAAAGAGATTTTGATTAGTGGTGAACGTTTAGCTTGCATATAGATTTTTTATTTGAGTTGGAAATACTCCTTCTTCGTTGATCCTGGTAGGTAGTAGGGCAACCACAGGACACTGTTCCTCATGATGAACTGATCATTTGCCTTCATGGGATTTGCATCTCAGTAAACATCATTAGAGATCACTAGAGAAACAGTTAACATATTCACAAGATCAAAAAGGAGGATAATATTTTGGCAAGATGTCTGGCAAAGCCCACCAGCTGCAATACTTAAACCCAGTGACAACTTATTTAAAACGTTATTTTGAGGAAGCACCTCCCTTTGACCAGCAAAGAGTTAACACTGCAGCAGAAAGACAATAAGCTGACAATGAGCATAAAGAAGAACTTTTCCTAATGTACCCCTATTTATCTTTTCTGACTCTTGTCCTTTCAGGTTAATAGTAAATTTTGCTGAATATTCATTTACAAAATATTGTTTGGTTTTAAATTCACAGAAAATTGTCATTATAGCAAGAACTGTATTTGCTGACAATAAGATGTACACTACCTACAATGTTTATTCTTCTCTCCCTACAGGAGTCCATTTTGAAGTACAGTCCTAAGCATACTAAAAATAATGACAGAAAACATAATTCTTTCCGGTTTTCATCTCTTTTGCTGCCATTTTAGATGAAATTTGATCTTATTAAATGCATGTAGTGCACAAATTAATAATGTTCAGTAGGACATAAATCTTTTTTAAAGGGATAGGGAAAGATTTTTGCCATAAATACTAGTGAATGTAAGAAAACATGCTTTATTCATTTGAAAATTCCAGACATGCAGATGATACCAGGCCACTGAGTGCGGGCAACCGAACTGAGCTCCCTGTCGCCACAGCCTGCAGTGGGAGGTTAGACACCTACCTCACATATGGGCACCTCCATCTAGACGTTTTAATCCAGAGCCAAATCCCATCCAAAAAACTAGAGAAAAGATGCATGCATAAATTTCCACAACAGAAGCATGTGTATACTTTCTGCCCACTAAATACTGTCTGTCATGACACATACAGACATCACCTTTGTGCACGCTCCAGAAGTTAAACAGTGCAATGTAAGATGAAGCGAATTCTGTACCATATGATGGAAGATTGTTTTCAGTGTGGTATAACTGCAAGTCCACCGTGTCAGATAAAACTGAAAATCTGTGACTACTGCAAAGCAGCCTAATTTATGCCTGGTATGCTCTGTGACGCATGCTTGCACAAATTCCATCATAATCATGCAGAGTAATTTTTCAAATCTGTTTGCATGTGTAAAATAGTTCACATCTGCCTATGATCACATCCCCCAGCATTAGTGGTCTCTGCAATTATATGCATATCAACTTGCCGAGCCCCTCTTCTGCTCAAGGCTTGGAAGTCTGCGTTTTCTACCTACATTGAACATATGCAAGACACTGTATTAAACTGTACCAGACTATGAGAGTGCTTATAGAAGAAATTCTTGAACATATTTATAGGAAAGAAAATGTGTGTGGTGTAAGTGCATAAGCCATCTTCATATCAAGGGTGGATGTCCCCAAATCATACTCAAAAAAGTCACAGACACAACAAACAGCACATTTTGCAAAGCTTTATTGCATTCTGTGAAACTGTCAGAATTTCTAAGAATTCAGCAGTGTGGGAATCCATGTACTGATTTCTCAACATACTTTAAGGTTTGCAAAGTCCAGGAATGTTTGCCCACACACGTCCACCTCTAGAATCTAAACAGATGGCATGCAGCTAAACCCTACATAGTTAGAGGAATCTCCACTTACAGTCCAAAATTTAGCAAGGGTTGATAGGTTCAGAGATCCCTCACATGTCAGGTATGGATTGTTGCTTTTCAGGTCTGTTAACATACATTTAGATTGGTTTGAGTTGTCGTTAAGGTTTGTCAATGTGCTCATATAGCAGCATAAAAGCATGAAATAAATGTATTATGTATAGTTCAGTGTCACATATGTACTTCTATAATTAATAGAGCAATGTAGTAACAGCACAGATTGCCCTAACGGTTTTGTGGGGGAGATAAGCTGTCTTAGATCTTTATGGTCAGCTAGAAATTCTGGCACCAAACTGCTATAAAAGCTATGCATTCAGACTTCTCTGCCCAAGCAAAGGCTGCACAGTTGCTACTTTTTTCCAGCATGGTGGCAAATTTGCCTGTACTTTTCAATTGCACTAGAAAGTCGTATAAAAACTTTTACTCTTCCCTGAGAATCTCAGCTGGCTGAAAGTCCTGGTTTACAGAAACGAACACCCTACCCAAAGTAGAATGAAAAAGACCTTGATTATAAACTGTCTACATTTAAATTTATTTAATTAAATAAATAATTTTGTGATGTTTTACTGCCACACACCCTTCCAGAATCTTGAGTTCTCCTAGGACATGCAATAGTATCAGCTCTGACAGTCAAACTGACATGCGGTTTTCGCCCTCTCGCACCTGCTTTGTGATTTAATTTAATTCAGTTGACCTCTTCTTCTTTGATTTACCATATAATTTGGATAATGAGCAAAAAGTAAAGGCAGAGATTGAGGTATTTGACTAAGTAAAAGAGCAGCAAATTGTGTTTTACAGTTTTTGATATGTTCTAGGTCAGCTTCCATTTAATTGCCTTGGCAAAAGTTAGACTGACTTGTACTCTGTAGTTGTCGAGATAACATCTGACAGGAAACATTTTTGCCAGTAATTAGCAGTTCAGATGGCCTACCAGATGAGGAAATGCTTTTTTTATACCTCGAATGGAAAACGGCGACTTTCTGCAGTTCAGCGTGTCAATAGCTTGCTGTCACTGAATTCTGTGATACATAGCAGTGACGGTAAATCTGCCAAGGTGAGCTTTGTAAAACCGCTCTCAGTCCTGTCCCAGGGGTGACGGTCAAACTCATCACCATGGAGACTGACACGAAAAAAGCCCTGCTGTCTGGCACAAAAGAATAAATCTGTGCCCAGACCTAGGGTGTCCTGTCTTGAGCCACGATCTCCTGAAGCATTATCATCAGGTTGCTGAGCTACCGTGCTAGCTCGGCGAGTCTGCTTTCCTCTCCTGAAAACACGTCTTGGCATCCAAGCAGGTGTGACTCAGTGGCACCAGCAGTCAACGTACGCGCTAAGTGGCCTTTGTGCACCGACGTGAGGATCTGTACCCTTACTAAAGAGAGAGCACATTGCTTTGTTTTCTTTCCAGGAATCCTACAGTGATTCATTCTTAATAAATAAAAAACAGATTTACTGGCCCTGTTTGTGAGACTAAAGATGATCTTCTTCTCCAAGTGGTTCCTATGGTTTCTTCATAAATGCAGGACACATTTCAAACCCTTGTTTTTCTTCCCTACTTCAACTTCCTTCTTTCTGTGGTAGAGAATTCAAGTCTAGTTTCACTCAGATCCAACTGAGCTGGCATTCAAAGGCCATTCATGTCCTATGGAGGATGTCCTTTTTAAAGAAAAAGTAATTCAGAACTTGAAGAATGAGAATAGAGGTACTGCTGGCATGTAAAAGTTGCTGTCTGTGGTTCAAAAGCTGAGGGGGGAAACTGTCTTTACAACTGCAGTGTGCAATGCCTGACACTGATATGTGTTATATTCACCTGAGAACAAATACATACACAAATAAGTAAATAAATAGCTCTAGTTTCTAGCTCTTTGTTCTGCTGCCTTGCCCTGAACTTGAGGCAGCACATACAGAGAAGTAAAAACCAGTCCTAGTTACCAGCACTACATTTGATTTTCTTGACCTGAATTTTAAGGCTGAGTTTGGGGAAGAGATGGAGTTTGCACTTTTCTCGGAGTGCCTGAGGTGATTGTGGGCTGAGGGCATGTGGTACATATTACATTCTTTGCTTTTCAAGACGAGGTTCCATCTTCACGGTTACGTTTGTGATGGATTGACCCTGGCTGGACGGCAGGTGCCCACCAAAGCCGCTCTATCACTCCCCCTCCTCAGTTGGACAGGGGGGGAGAAAATATAACAACAGGCTCGTGGGTCAAGATAAGGGCAG